>CM059437.1:7601824-8325990 GCA_030390025.1 Squalus acanthias | reverse complement strand
TGGAACTTGCTACCACAGGGAGTCGTTGAGGCGAATAGCACAGATGATTTTAAGGGAATGCTAGATAAGCACATAAGGGAGAAAAGAATAGAAGGAGATGCAAATAGGGTGAGCTGAAGAGGGGTGGAGGAGGCCCATGTGGAGCATAAACACCGACATGGACCAGTTGGGCCGAATGGTCTTTTTCTGTGCTGTACTCTCTATGTAATTCTATGTCTTTCTCCCTCAGTCTCTGCATTGAGCGACTCCTCATTCTCTGTGATTTCAATGCATCTCAGCTCCCCTTGCCCTCTCTACCTCAAAATACATCGCCTTCCTGTCCTCCATGAGCCTCTCCCTTCAGATAAACTTTCCACGCATATTCATGGCCACCCACTGGTATCCTGTTACCTCCAGTGGTTCTCCACTCCTATGTTTACAGTCACTAATGAGGCCATCTCCGATCACTTCCTTGTATCTCTCACTACACCGATCCACCTAAAGCTTTGTCTTCGCAAGGACTATGTGTTGGGCATTCCTACCAATTCCATTGTGCACAGACATGTCTGCAACAGGGAGGTTGCTAAGGGAAGCTAAATAGCTTATTCCCTCATATTGTTTCCCTCTCTCATCAGACACAGCCCCAGTCTGGTAGCTATGTCCTTCAGGACTCAGCCAGCACCATCACTGATGGTACTCCTCACCTACTCTTGATGGTAGACAGTGATGTCCCTACCAAGAGTACATTCTGTGCCCTTGTTTTCCTCAGTGCTACCTCCTGTTGGTGCTCTGCATGAAGGTCCATTGATTCATTGAGAGCAGCCAGTGATGAGCAGGATGTTTCCGTGGTGATATTTGACCTGCGTCATGAGGCGTGAAGTAGTCTAAAGTCACTACCTCATTACAGCCTTGGTCCAAACTTGGACAAAGGAGCAGAATTCCAGAGGTGAGGTGAGAGTGACTGCCCTTGACTTCAAGGCAGCATTTGACCGAGTGTGGCATCAAGGAGCCCTAGTAAAACTGAAGTCAATGGGAATCAGGGGGAAAACGTTCCACTGGCTGGAGTCATACCTAGCACAAAAGAAGATGGTTGTGGTGGTTGAAGGTCAATCATCACAGCCCCAGGACATCGCTGCAGGAGATCCTCAGGGCAGTGTCCTAGGCCCAAACATCTTCAGCTGCTTCATCAATGACCTTCCCTCCAACATAATGTCAGAAATGGGGATGTTCGCTGATGACTGCAGTGTTGAGCATCATTCACAACTCCTCAGATAATGAAGCAGTCCATGCCCGCATGCAACAAGACCTGGACGACGTTCAGGCTTGGGCTGATAAGTGGCAGGTAACATTCGCGCCACAGAAGTGCCAGGCAATAACTATCTCCAACAAGCGAGAGTGTAACCACCTCCCCTTGACATTCAACGGTATTACCATCGCCAAATCCCCCACAATCAACATCCTGGGGATCACCATTGACCAGAAACTTAACTGGACAAACCACATAAATACTGTGGCAACAAGAGCAGGTCAGAGGCTAGGTATTCTGCGGCGAGTATCTCACCTCCTGACTCCCCAAAGCCTTTCCACCATCTACAAGGCACAAGTAAGGAGTGTGATGGAATACTCTCCACTTGCAGCAGGCGTATTTGAACACCACCACCTCCAAGTTCCCCTCCAAGTCACACACCATCCTGACTTGGAAATATATTGCCGTTTCTTCATCGTTGCTGGGTCAAAATCCTGGAACTCCCTCCCTAACAGCACTGTGGGAGGACCTTCACCACATGGACTGCAAAGTTTCAAGAAGGCGGCTCACCACCACCTTCTCAAGGGCAAATAGGGATGGGCAATAACTGCTGCCCTTGCCAGGGACGCCCACATCCCATTAACGAATTAAAACAAAACTATTACTGACTCCAAATTCTACTCCCACTTGACCGTATACCACCTCCGGTGGGGACAAAACCAAAGATGGTTATAGACAAGGACATGGGATGTTGGCTGAATATTACTATCTCAGGCTGTTGCTTGAGTAATCTGTGGGGCAGCTCTTCCAACCTGGGCAACAGTCCCTAGATATAATTCAGCAGGACTTTGCAGCATTGACTAGGCTGACATTAAAGAAAGAGCTTGCATTTATATAGCGCCTTTCACAACCCTTTCAGGATGTCCCAAAGCACATTATAGGCAATGAAGGACTTTTGAAGTGTAGTCACTGTTATAATGTGGGAAATGTGGCAGCCAAATTGCATACAGTAAGCTTCCACAAACAGCAATGTGATAATGACCAGATAATCTGTTGAAGTGATGTTGGTTGAGGGATAAATATTGGCCCCAGGACACCGGGGATAACGCCCCTGCTCTTCTTCGAAACAATGCCATGGGATCTTTTCTATCCACCTGAGAGGGCAGACGGAAGCCTTGGTTTGATGTCTCATCCGAAAGACGGCAGCTCCAACAGTGCAGCACTCCCTCAGTAGTGCACTGAAATGTCAGCCTAGATATTGTTCTCAAGGTTCTGGAGTGGGACTTGAATTACCTGCTTGTTTAAATATGCCTCCTTCCTCATTGCCAATAAGTGCATTCAGCTTTTTTTAATACTCAACTTCATAGCAATTCTTTACAAGTGTAGCCTGCTGGGCCAATTCAGAGAGCATTGAATGTATTGTGAGAAATGAGTCACATCGAGGCCAGATCAGCTGGTGATTGCAGAAACCCTTCCCTGAAGGGCATCAGTGAACCAGCAGGATTTTATGACAATCCCACATTTTATTCTGGTGTTAGCTATTTTTCTGAATTCAATCTGAATTTACAACCTCTAGGTTGCTCGTCCAGTACCATAACCAATATGTTGTTGCACCCATTTGTCTCAGGGTTGGCTGGAGCAAAGGGATAAGGCCCATTCTGTTAGCTGTGTCTCAGTTGGTAACCTCTGAGTTCATGAAGGTTGTGGGTTCAAGTCCCACTCCATGGGACTTTGAGCAGATAAAGCTAGGCTAACACTCCGAGGGAGTACTGCACTGTCAGAGGTGCCGTCTTTTGAATGAGATGTTAAACCGAGGCCCTGTCTGCTCTCTCAGGTGGGTGTAAAAGATCCCATGGCACTATTTCGTAGAAGAGCAGGGGAGTCGTCCCCGGTGTCCTGGCCAACATTTATCCCTCAACCAACAGGACAAAAGCAGATAATCTGGTCATTATCACATTGCTGTTTGTGGGACCATGCTGTGTGTAAATTGACTGCTGTGTTTCCCTCATAACAACAGTGACTCCAATTCAAATAGTACTTCATTGGCTGTAAAGCACTTTGAGGTGCCTTTCATTGTGAAAGGTGCTATATAAATGTAAGTCTTTCATTCATAAAGGTCCAAATATAAAAAGATATATCTCACCATTGATACCACCTCCTGCATTAGGATTTAATTCAGAAAATTAATATTCTATTTGATTTTAAATAATCGCACACGAGCCTTAATATCAGCAAGCTGTTTATTCAAAACTACAGTCAACCATCCAAATTACAACTCAATACCACCATGGAGTAACTGCACTCAGTTTTGGGCACCGCACCTCAGGAAGGATATATTGGCCTTGGAGAGGGTGCAGCGCAGATACACCAGAATGATACTGGGGCTAAAAGGGTTAAATTATGAGGACAGATTGCATTGACGAGGATTGTATAGAAGATTAAGGGGTGGTTTAATTGAGGTGTTTAAGATGATTAAAGGAGTTGATAGGGTGGAGAGAGGAAACTGTTTCCTCTGGTGGGGGGAGTCCAGAACAAGGCGTCATAACCTTAAAATTAGAGCCACACCATTCAGGGGTGATGTCAGGAAGCAGTGTTTCACACAACGGGTAGTGGAAATCTGGAACTCTCTCCCATAAAAAGCTGTTGAGGCTGGAGCTCAATTGAAAATTTCAAAACTGCGAATGATAATTTTTTGTGTGGTAAGGGTATTAAGGAATATAGAACCAAGGCACGTAAATGGAGTTAAGATACAGATCAATCATGATCTAATTGAATAGCGGAACAGGCGAGAGGGGATGAATTGCCTTCTCCTGTTCGTATGTTTATACTGAGTCTGTCAGTAAATGTGTCGATTTGCATTAGTCAGTAGTTTGCAGTCCCCACCATAGACCTGAGCGTATAATGTAGGCCCACACTTCAGTGCAGTACTGATGGAGTGCTGCATTGCTGGAGGATTCAACTTTCCTGTGAGGTGTTCCACCAACTGTCTGCCCGTTCTGGTGCACCAAAAGATCCCACGGCACCATTTGAAGAATTGGGAATTCTTACTGTGACCAAGATATGAATCTTCTGCAACCAAAATTCAGCAGATTATTGGGCCTTCCTGTGTGCAAATTTACTGTTGGGTTTGCTGACGTAACACAAGTGACAGCACTTCAGAAGTTATAAAGTGTGGTGGGACTTCCTGGGGATGGTTTTAAAGTGCTGTCTGACCAAGGATCCAGACTTGAAACATTAACTTACCCACTGGAGTTGAGGTACAGATCAGCCATGAACAAATTGAATGGTGGAACAGGCTCGAGGGACTGGATGGCCTACTCCTGTTCCTGTGTTCTCTCCACAGATGCTGACTGACCTGCTCACTATTTTGTCCATTTGGTCCTTTTGTTTCAGATTCCCACCATCTGCAGTTTCTGCTTTCGGTATAAGGACTGTCAGATACTGAAAGCAAAACAGAACAAAAACTTACATATATATCGCAACTTTAATAGTGTAACATGTCCCAAGACACGTCACAGGAGTCTAATTGGACAACAATTGGCACCGAGCTAAATAAGACATTAGGACAGGTGAATAAAATGCTTAATCAAAGAGGTAGTTTTTAAGCCGAGTCTTAAAGGAGAGAGAGATGGAGAGGTGAAGCGATTTGGGGACGGGAATTCCAAACCTTTGGGCCTAGACAGCTGAAGGCACGGCCGCCAATGGTGGGGCGAAGGGAGTGGGGGATGAGCAACAGGCCAGAATGAAGGAACGCAGAGTTCTTGGAGGGTTGTTGGGCTGGTGGAGGTTGCAGAGATAGGGAGCGGTGAGGCCGTGGAGGGATTGAACACAAGGATGAGCATTTTAAATGAAGACATGGGTGTCTCGGAGCCAATGTAGGTCAACCAGCAGAGGGATGATGGGTGAGCGGGACCAGATGCGATTTAAGATACGGACAGCAGTTTTTTGGATGAGCTCCCTTTCCCTGGCTCTGCACTTGCTCAAAAACTGTTCAATATCGAACAACCTCCAGTTCAGATGAAAGGTCATCGACCTGAGATGTTAACTCTGTTGCTCCATGTTGCATGTCTTACTGCAATTATATATTGCCCTGGTGAGACCACACCTGGAGCCTTGTGTACAGGTTTGGTCTCCTTACCTAAGGAAGTTATACTTGCCATAGAGGGAGTGCAATGAAGGTTCACCAGACTGGTCCCTGGGAGGAGAGACTGAGTCCACTCGTCCTATATTCTCTAGAGTTTAGAAGAATGAGAGCTGATCTCATTGAAACATACAAAATTCTTACAGGGCTTGACAGGGTAGGTGGAGGGAGGATGTTTCCCCTGGCTGGGGAGTCTAAAAGCAGGGGTCACAGTCTCAGAATAAGGGGTCGGCCATTTAGGACTGAGATGAAGAGAAATTTTTTCACGCAGAGGGTGGTGAATCTTTGGAATTCTCTACCCCAGAAGGCTGTGGAGTATATTCAAATGTGAGAAGTCTCACAACACCAGGTTATAGTCCAACAGTTTTATTTGAAATCACAAGCTTTCGTGCGCTGCTCCTTCGTCAGGTGAAGTCTTCACCTGACGAAGGAGCAGCGCTCCGAAAGCTTGTGATTTCAAATAAAACTGTTGGGAGTATAACCTGGTGTTGTGCGACTTCTCACATTAGTCCACCCCAGTCCAACACCAGCATCTCCACATCATGAGTATATTCAAGACAGAGATGGATAGATCTTTCAATATTAACGGAATCAAGGGATATGGGGATAGTGCAGGAAAGTGGAGCTGAGGTAGGAGATCAGCCATGATCTTATTGAATGGCGGAGCAGGCTCGAAGGGCCAAATGGCCGACTCCTGCTCCTATTTTTTTTGTTCTTATAGATGCTGTCTGACCTGCCGAGTGTTTCCAGCATTTTCTGTTGCTCTTTCAGATTTCCCCCACCCGCAGTATTTTGCTTCTGTTCCTGTATTCAGTTCCCTGCTGTTGATCGGCGAGAAATAATTCCATCAACGGCGACACAAAGCGGCCGGATTGAGACACAGAAATACACGGAAGTTACAAGATTGAAAGAGGCCGCTCGGTGTCTCTGGTGCCCGGAGGCCGATCAAACATCTGATGGGATTGAGTTTCAGGGGCCAGTGACACACAATATAACCTCCTGATTCCCCCCCGCTCCCCGGCCCCGCTCTCTCCCAGTGCACCCCTCCCTGTCCCAATGAACCCAACCCATATTTCACCCAGGAGCAGGGGAGAGAAACCCCACCGACATTAACCCCAGTCCCGGCCTGGTCTTCAGACCTGTTTATGTTCATCCAGGGCGATTTTGATCTTGAAATCGGCGGATTCAATTCCATCAAATCGTGATCCCATCACCGGTTAATCGGCCGACAGCGGCCGGCGAGAAACAACACACACATTCCCATCCCTATCTGTTACTCGGAGACTCCCGCCTTTGTTGAGCAGCAGCGCCGACCCGCCCAATAATACTGCGTCGCTGCGCTCTGTCGGTGAGTCAGTGGCCTTCACCAGCACCTCACCCAGCAACATATTAAATGTATTAAAGGAATCTCTCCCCCTTCCACTGTGCTGACGGCGCTGGTCGTGTTTCTGGTGGGAACTGGAATTTAAGCCTGTCCAACAATGCTGCAATATCTCACCACAGCCCTGAGCTGGTTTTCAGACCTGTTTTGGAGAATTAGAAGAAGGTGGATGGGAACGCGGTTTCCTCCAATACAGGTTGTGTGATCATTCAAGTGGATCAATTGAACGTTAATACTGAGGATACGAACCCCACCAAGTTACTTCGTCTGTTTAAGAACCTGGCTAATCAATTAAAGTTGAAAGGCAGCAAAAGGAAGAATTTCCTCAACATCGGGAAGAAAAAAGGCTGGAAAAAGGCCAACAATTTCACATCACGTTGGCGCCGCCTCCAATCCGGTTTCAGCAATCGATGCATCACTTTTGAAGTGTCGTCAAACTCGCACAGAAATTGAAGATAGAAATGAGTTGTAATTTGAATGTTGGAATGTGGTTTTGTTGCATTTAAAAATAAATTTGTTCCTAATCTAAAGGCCAAAGTGTGACTCTTAAAAGCCAAATATTAACTTTCACAAATCAGTTACAATTAATCCTAAAACAAAAGCAAAGTACTGCAGATGCTGGAAATCTGAAATAAAAACAGAAAATGCTGGAAATACTCAGCAGGTCAGGCAGCATCAGTGGAGACAGAAACAGAGTTAACGTTTCAGGTCGATGACCCTTTGTCAGAACTAGAAAAAGCTGGAGATGGAACAGGTTTTTAAGCAAGTGCAGGGGCAGGGAAAGGGGAGAGGGGAGGAAAGAACAAAAGGGAAGGTCTGTGATAGGATGGAAGGCAGCAGAGATCAAGAGACATTAAGAGAGTTTAAGTAATGGTGCAAGGCAAAAGGAGATGGTAATTCATCCTGATGCCCCCAAACTCTTTCTTACATAACATTGTCAATCTCTCTGTTATCTGACAGGCGTCAATCTCTCTCTCCTACTGAATAAACTCACACTCCCTCACTGAACGATGTCAGCCACTCTCTGTCTAACTAATCCTGGTCAAACTCCCTCTTTGACTGAGCCTGGTCTCTCAGTTCTCCTTTACCTAGCCTGTTAAAAGTCTGAACATCACTAAACTCACTCAATAGAACATAAGAACATAGGAGCAGGAGTAGGTCAGTTGGCCAATCACCTTAAATCTGTGTCCTCTGTTTACCTACCCTTCTGCCACAGGAAACAGTTTCTCTTTATTTACTCTATAAACACCATTCATGATTTTGAACACCTCAGATCAGTAAAAAATAACTGCATACACAGTTCGGTGCCATTTTTGAAAAACCGGAGAGGAGTCTTTTTAAAGCAATATTTAGCATTATCTAATAATTTCTTGAAATGACCCAAGTTACCACCGTTCCTTTAATACCATGTGCTTCTATTTTCGAATAATTCTGTTATGAGGTACTTTATCAAATGCCTTTTGAAAGTCCATATATACCTCATCTACTGCACTGCCTTCATCAACTTTATGTTATCACAAAGAATGAAAGTTAAACAGCCTTCCCTCTCCACCGTGTGTGTAATCATTCTAATTAGTAATAATAACTCTGTATAAAACAGGTTGGTGTCAATTTTGAAAGATCAGAGACCTTTTAAAGGATTGTATCGCATTGTCAAATAATTTCTTGAAATTACCCCATTCTCCTACTTTCTTTTTATCACTGATGATGTCTTGTGCTATGAATTTGATTGGCACCCCATCCAAAGCCTTAAACATTCACTCCCTCCACCACCGGTACACTGTGTCTGCAGTGTGTACCATCTACACGATGCACTGCAGCAACTCGCCAAGGCTTATTCGGCAGCACCTCCCAAACCCGCGACCTCTTCCACCCAGAAGGACAAGGGCAGCAGGCGCATGGGAACACCACCACCTCCAAGTTCCCCTCCAAGTCACACACCATCCTGACTTAGAAGCATATCGGCGATCCTTCACCATCGCTGGACCAAAATCCTGGAACTCCCTACCTAATAGCACTGATGATGTCTTGTGCTATGAACTTGATTGGCACCCCATCCACCACCTTAAACATTCAGTACCTTCACCACACAGACTGCAGTGGTTCAAGAAGGCTCAGGAGCAATTAGGGATGGGCAATAAATGCTGGCCATGCCAACGACGCCCACATCCCATAAACTAATTTTAAAAAGCATTTTATTGTGATGAAGGTGGAGATTGGGGTTCCGGTGATAAAGGTAGTGAGGAAGAGGTTGTACACAACAAGCTCCCGCAAACTGCAATAAGGTAAACAAAAAAACAATTGGCATTTTCTAGTGCTGGCATGTGCGAGGGGATATAGCTCAGTGGTAGTGCATTTGAATACTAGATCTAAAAAGTCACAGATTTGAATCGAAGTGCCTCCTCATTTACCTTAACGTTCTCACAAAATTTGATGACATTTTTGAAACATTGGAGAGTTTTAAAGTAACGTTATCTAATATAATCTTTAAATGAC
This sequence comes from Squalus acanthias, assembly GCA_030390025.1. Lineage (NCBI taxonomy): Eukaryota > Metazoa > Chordata > Chondrichthyes > Squaliformes > Squalidae > Squalus > Squalus acanthias. The sequence goes on along the minus strand of CM059437.1, from coordinate 8,316,747 downwards.
CCCATCTGATTTACTTTTTCAATCCATGATGTTGTCTTGTACTATGGACCAATTTATTCTGAAGCACATAAATGATAGGTCTGTGTCTGGGGGTGTAGCTCAGTGACAGAGCATTTGACTGTCAGATTCAAGTGGTCCCCCTAGATTAAACCTTGGATGCCCCTTCACAAACTTGAGGTAATCACAAAGAATGAAAGTAACATAACCCTCTCTTTCCACCTGAAGGGATAATTACTAGTCCTAGCCCCTTTTGGGCTACCCCGGAACAGGCGTATTCTCCAGACGTTCACCTTCAACTAAAGTTAGAGGTAGCCAAATCCTAAAGATGCTTAATTGGGTCTAAAGGTCCAGACTATCTCTCCCTAGAGGAAAGGAACAGCCTGAAGATGTTACCGTCCTCCAGATAGCACTTTTAATAAGTTTAGCTAGACTGTAACCTTCCGGATATTATTAGGGTCCGGAAAACTCCCCCAGAATTCTGCAAGTCCTCACCAAAGAGTGTACAGAGATTGAGTTCACGAGTTTGATACAGAAGTACTATGTAAGACAATTCTAAAAATATATAGATTTATTAAAGAACCGACATGTAATTATGTAATTACAATTGGTGATTCAGTCGTAACATTAACAGTTCCAAATACAAAAGCTTACAATTCTTATTATCAGAGATCCTTATTCTCAAATCTTAACTTCGTTACATTTTTACATTTCTATGTCTATTCCAGGATATCCACCAAAATCAAATACAAGTACCTTGATCCCCAAGATACAAAGAGTTGAAGACTTACAGAGCTTGCCTCTAAAGCCTGAGAATCGCTTTGCCCCTTCAAACGAATCTGTCTTCCCATTTGAAAGTCCAATTTTTATACCCTTTTCTCAGTGGTATATCCTTTGAAGTTTTCTGCTGATGTAAGCTAATTATCTCTAGTAATTTTTCTGTTGACCCCTTCTATTCTTTCAGTCAGTTCAGCAGGTAGCAAGCAGACTTGTGTCTCCTGTGTAGGTGTCTCAAAACTTATCATAAAAACAATGTGGAGCAGATGTATCTATTTGATGTCTTTCTTACGAAGGTCTTCTATTCAATTCTTAAGTCACCTTAGCTGGTTGCAACATAGACTTCGTGTCTCCTAGGTATTCCATTTTCAACACAAAAACAATGTGATGGGTGGTGCCTCCCCCACTTGATGCATTTAGAACACCTCGACCGGATGCACCATTGTCTTCTTAGCTACCTCAACTGGTTGCATTAAGAATTATGTCTCCTGTCTTTCATTTGATGTCATTTTTACGAAGGCATATGTTTCTTTATCTTTCTGTGTTTCATTTCAAAGTGTTGGTTTAAGACACCTTTACAGGGTATGGTATTGTGTTCTTTCCAAGCTTCAGACTTCCTGGAACCTCTAACCTTCTGTTTCAATGAGGCTATTGTTTCAGTGTCAACAACTTATCTTATCTCAAAAGCCTGGATGCTGTTTACAGCTTCTGATTGTTGAGGCTTTCAGATTTCCAAGCCCAGTTTGTCATGTTTAATAAAGTCAGAATTCTTTCATAGAATGGTGTATTTTTCTGAATATGGCGTATTCCTTCACACACCATGTCTGTGATCATTGTAATCAGTAATTAATAAAACTGCATTAAATTTTGCCATATTTGAAAGAGCAGAGACTTTTTAAAGCAATGCTTAGCATTGTCTAAAAATTCTTGAAATGACCCCATCTCTCCTACTTTCTTTTTATCGCCTTATGCTATGGACCATTTCATTCTGATGCTCATAAGGTATAGGCATGTGTCTGGGGGTATAATCAGCAATAATAAATGCATCTTTTTTACTATTTTCATCCCTGAGCTGCTCCTGCATTGTAGACCATTTTATTCTGAATCACGCAGGGTCTGATCCTGTGTTTACAGGTGTAGCTCAGTGATTGAGTTATTGGACTACATAAAACTGTAGAACTACAGAGATCTGGTTCAAATCTGGGTGCCCTAGCAATGCCTTGTATGCTTCACAAATAAGGATTCATGAAGTAGCTCCCTGTCAACCCCTCCACGCCAGCTCTCTGATCATTATAATCAGTAATAATAACTCCTCATAACTATTTTTCACCAGCACTCAACCCTTGAGGTGATGAAGGTGTGGATTGGGGTTTCCATGGTGGAGGCAGAAATCAAGAGGTTACTGGTTCTAAGCCAGATGTCCACTCAGCGATGTTTATGTTGAGCATAAAAGTAAATGTGGAACAAGATTCACAAACACCTTTACCATCACTGAGTCAGAAATGGTTACAATTACATCTGTTTAAGTGAATCAGAGATCTGTTTGTGTCTGTGGGTTCTCCTGATGTGAGAGTGTTTGATTTAAACACAGCAATACCTGGGGCAGGGAAAATATTTACAGGATAGTGTAGTGTCAAACTTCGAAGAACGAGGGTGAAACAAAAGTTCACGTTTTACCACTTTACACAGAGGCTGGTGAATGTATGGAATGGATGGCAAATGGAGGCACTGAGGGCTGATTGTATCAGACGTTCATGAGAGAGTTGGATAAACACCTGGAGGAACATTTGGTGGAGGGGCAGGAGAGGTAATGTGGGATATGACATTTCACAGACACTGGGACTGTCCAGATAGAAGCACAACAGTTTCAGGTTCTGTACATTCCACTGCTCCTCAGTGTAAAACTCTGGGATAAATACCGTAGCTGCTGGTGAGACTGTTTCTGAATGTGTAAGTGTCGGATCTGAAGCACATTCATTCAGATGGAAAGTTCTTCCAGAAAGTGGTTCTTCCTTCCTTCTCTTCAGCTTTTCCTTCTGTTACACATCCCACTGTCCGTCAACAGCCAGGTCAGGCCACTGGCAATAGTCATTACATAGAGAAACCCTCTGAGGTGCGTGACAGATACCCTCTGCCCTTCGACCCCGGCTCAGCTCCTGCCCCTGATGGCCCGGCTGAGCTCAGGACACCCCTTGGGTGGGGAGGAGCAGGTTTGCACTCCGACCTGCTGCACTGACCTCTTTCATCTGCTCATTCAATCCTTGGCTCAGTTTGCCTCTTTATTAAATTACTTCATGGGAGGGTTTCTGATTAAATATGGATAAATTGAATAACATATTAGGGCAGTGGCAGGGCATTGACTGAGGCAGCTTTAATTGTCTGCTGTGGCAACAAGAAGTATCAATAATCCCCAGCAGAGGGAGCCACACCCAAACCTTTATTACATGATTTTGAGTATAAGAGTAAAGCCGTCTTACTGCAATTATATAGGGCCCTGGTGAGACCACACCCGAAGTATTGTGTACAGTTTTGGGCTCCTTACCTATGGAAGAATATACTTGCCATAGAGGGAGTGCAACAAAGGTTCACCAGACTGGTTCCTGGGATGGGGGGATTGTCTTGTGAGGAGAGATTGAGTAGCCTAGGCATTTTTTCTCTAGTGTTTAAAAGAATGAGAGGTGATCTCATTGAAACATACAAAATTCTTGCAGAGCTTGACAGAGTAGATGCAGGGAGGATGATTTCCCCCCTGTGTGCACCAATGTCCTTGAGAGGAGGAAATCTACTGTCCTTACCTGGTCTGGCCTATTTGACTCCAGACCCACAGCAATGTGGTTGACTGACTCTTAACTGCCCTCTGAAATGGCCGAGCAAACCGTTCAGTTGCCAAGAAGGTGGTTTGTCTCTAGTGTAATTGGGGATGGGCAGTAAATGCTTGCCTTACCAGTGATGCTTATATCCTGTGAATGAATAAAAAAAACCCTGTCACCTCAATTTCAAACTCCTCATTGTCTACTGCTCCATCCAAGCCCCACCGTTAGCTTCTCTCTGAGATATTCTGCTGAGGCCAGAAATATAAGATAGTCACTAATAAATCCAATAGGGAATTCTGTAGAAACTTCATTAAACAGTGAATGGTCAGAATGTGGAACTTGCTACCACAGGGAGTCGTTGAGGCGAATAGCACAGATGATTTTAAGGGAATGCTAGATAAGCACATAAGGGAGAAAAGAATAGAAGGAGATGCAAATAGGGTGAGCTGAAGAGGGGTGGGAGGAGGCCGATGTAGAGCATAAACACCGACATGGACCAGTTGGGCCGAATGGTCTTTTTCTGTGCTGTACTCTCTATGTAATTCTATGTCTTTCTCCCTCAGTCTCTGCATTGAGCGACTCCTCATTCTCTGTGATTTCAATGCATCTCAGCTCCCCTTGCCCTCTCTACCTCAAAATACATCGCCTTCCTGTCCTCCATGAGCCTCTCCCTTCAGATAAACTTTCCACGCATATTCATGGCCACCCACTGATATCCTGTTACCTCCAGTGGTTCTCCACTCCTATGTTTACAGTCACTAATGAGGCTATCTCCGATCACTTCCTTGTATCTCTCACTACGCCGATCCACCTAAAGCTTTGTCTTCGCAAGGACTATGTGTTGGGCATTCCTACCAATTCCATTGTGCACAGACATGTCTGCAACAGGGAGGTTGCTAAGGGAAGCTAAATAGCTTATTCCCTCATATTGTTTCCCTCTCTCATCAGACACAGCCCCAGTCTGGTAGCTATGTCCTTCAGGACTCAGCCAGCACCATCACTGATGGTACTCCTCACCTACTCTTGATGGTAGACAGTGATGTCCCTACCAAGAGTACATTCTGTGCCCTTGTTTTCCTCAGTGCTACCTCCTGTTGGTGCTCTGCATGAAGGTCCATTGATTCATTGAGAGCAGCCAGTGATGAGCAGGATGTTTCCGTGGTGATATTTGGCCTGCATCATGAGGTGTGAAGTAGTCTAAAGTCACTACCTCATTACAGCCTTGGTCCAAACTTGGACAAAGGAGCAGAATTCCAGAGGTGAGCTGAGAGTGACTGCCCTTGACTTCAAGGCAGCATTTGACCGAGTGTGGCATCAAGGAGCCCTAGTAAAACTGAAGTCAATGGGAATCAGGGGGAAAATGTTCCACTGGCTGGAGTCATACCTAGCACAAAAGAAGATGGTTGTGGTGGTTGAAGGTCAATCATCACAGCCCCGGGACATCGCTGCAGGAGATCCTCAGGGCAGTGTCCGAGGCCCAAACATCTTCAGCTGCTTCATCAATGACCTTCCCTCCAACATAATGTCAGAAATGGGGATGTTTGCTGATGACTGCAGTGTTGAGCATCATTCACAACTCCTCAGATAATGAAGCAGTCCATGCCCGCATGCAACAAGACCTGGACGACGTTCAGGCTTGGGCTGATAAGTGGCAGGTAACATTCGCGCCACAGAAGTGCCAGGCAATGACTATCTCCAACAAGCGAGAGTGTAACCACCTCCCCTTGACATTCAACGGTATTACCATCGCCAAATCCCCCACAATCAACATCCTGGGGATCACCATTGACCAGAAACTTAACTGGACCAACCACATAAATACTGTGGCAACAAGAGCAGGTCAGAGGCTGGGTATTCTGCGGCGAGTATCTCACCTCCTGACTCCCCAAAGCCTTTCCACCATCTACAAGGCACAAGTAAGGAGTGTGATGGAATACTCTCCACTTGCCTGGATGTGTGCAGCTCCAACAACACTCAAGAAGCTCGACACCATCCAGGACAAAGCAGCCCGCTTGATTGGCACCCCATCCACCACATTAAACATTCACTCCCGCCACCACCGGCTTACCGTGGTTGCAGTATGTACCATCTACAAGATGCACTGCAGCAACTCACCAAGGCTTCATTGGCAGCACCTCCAAAACCCGCGACCTCTTCCACCTAGAAGGACAAGGGCAGCAGGCGTATTTGAACACCACCACCTCCAAGTTCCCCTCCAAGTCACACACCATCCTGACTTGGAAATATATTGCCGTTTCTTCATCGTTGCTGGGTCAAAATCCTGGAACTCCCTCCCTAACAGCACTGTGGGAGGACCTTCACCACATGGACTGCAGAGTTTCAAGAAGGCGGCTCACCACCACCTTCTCAAGGGCAAATAGGGATGGGCAATAACTGCTGGCCTTGCCAGCGACGCCCACATCCCATTAACGAATTTTAAAAAAACTACTGCTGACTCCAAATTCTACTCCCACTTGACCGTATACCACCTCCGGTGGGGACAAAACCAAAGATGGTTATAGACAAGGGCAAGGGATGTTGGCTGAATATTACTATCTCAGGCTGTTGCTTGAGTAATCTGTGGGGCAGCTCTTCCAACCTGGGCAACAGTCCCTAGATATAATTCAGCAGGACTTTGCAGCATTGACTAGGCTGACATTAAAGAAAGAAAGAGCTTGCATTTATATAGCGCCTTTCACAACCCTTTCAGGATGTCCCAAAGCACATTATAGGCAATGAAGGACTTTTGAAGTGTAGTCACTGTTGTAATGTGGGAAATGTGGCAGCCAAATTGCATACAGTAAGCTTCCACAAACAGCAATGTGATAATGACCAGATAATCTGTTGAAGTGACGTTGGTTGAGGGATAAATATTGGCCCCAGGACACCGGGGATAACGCCCCTGCTCTTCTTCGAAACAATGCCATGGGATCTTTTCTATCCACCTGAGAGGGCAGACGGAAGCCTTGGTTTGATGTCTCATCCGAAAGACGGCAGCTCCAACAGTGCAGCACTCCCTCAGTAGTGCACTGGAATGTCAGCCTAGATGTTGTTCTCAAGGTTCTGGAGTGGGACTTGAATTACCTGCTTGTTTAAATATGCCTCCTTCATCATTGCCAATAAGTGCACTCAGCTTTTTTTAATACTCAACTTCATAGCAATTCTTTACAAGTGTAGCCTGCTGGGCCAATTCAGAGAGCATTGAGTGTATTGTGAGAAATGAGTCACATCGAGGCCAGATCAGCTGGTGATTGCAGAAACCCTTCCCTGAAGGGCATCAGTGAACCAGCAGGATTTTATGACAATCCCACATTTTATTCTGGTGTTAGCTATTTTTCTGAATTCAATCTGAATTTACAACCTCTAGGTTGCTAGTCCAGTACCATAACCAATATATTATTGCACCCATTTGTCTCAGGGCTGGCTGGAACAAAGGGATAAGGCCCATTCTGTTAGCCGTGGCTTAGTTGGTAGCCTCTGAGTCATGAAGGTTGTGGGTTCAAGTCCCACTCCATGGGACTTTGAGCAGATAAAGCTAGGCTAACACTCCAGTGCAGTTCTGAGGGAGTGCTGCACTGTCAGAGGTGCCGTCTTTTGAATGAGATGTTAAACCGAGGCCCTGTCTGCTCTCTCAGGTGGGTGTAAAAGATCCCATGGCACTATTTCGTAGAAGAGCAGGGGAGTCGTCCCCGGTGTCCTGGCCAATATTTATCCCTCAACCAACAGGACAAAAGCAGATAATCTGGTCATTATCACATTGCTGTTTGTGGGACCATGCTGTGTTTAAATTGACTGATGTGTTTCCCTCATAACAACAGTGACTCCAATTCAAATAGTACTTCATTGGCTGTAAAGCACTTTGAGGTGCCTTTCATTGTGAAAGGTGCTATATAAATGTAAGTCTTTCATTCATAAAGGTCCAAATATAAAAAGATATATCTCACCATTGATACCACCTCCTGCATTAGGATATAATTTGGAAAATTAATATTCTATTTGATTTTAAATAATCGCACACGAGCCTTAATATCAGTAAGCTGTTTATTCAAAAATACAGTCAACCATCCAAATTACAACTCAATACCACCATGGAGTAACTGCACTCAGTTCTGGGCACCGCACCTCAGGAAGGATATATTGGCCTTGGAGAGGGTGCAGCGCAGATTCACCAGAATGATACTGGGGCTAAAAGGGTTAAATTATGAGGACAGATTGCATTGACGAGGATTGTATAGAAGATTAAGCGGTGATCTAATTGAGGTGATTAAGATGATTAGAGGAGTTGATAGGGTGGAGAGAGGGAAACTGCTTCCTCTGGTCGGGGGGAGTCCAGAACAAGGCGTCATAACCTTAAAATTAGAGCCACACCATTCAGGGGTGATGTCAGGAAGCAGTGTTTCACACAACGGGTAGTGGAAACCTGGAACTCTCTCCCATAAAAAGCTGTTGAGGCTGGAGGTCAATTGAAAATTTCAAAACTGCGAATGATAATTTTTTCTGTGGTTAGGGTATTGAGGAATATAGAACCAAGGCACGTAAATGGAGTTAAGGTACAGATCAATCATGATCTAATTGAATAGCGGAACAGGCGCGAGGGGGTGAATTGCCTTCTCCTGTTCGTATGTTTATACTGAGTCTGTCAGTAAATGTGTCGATTTGCATTAGTCAGTAGTTTGCAGTCCCCACCATAGACCTGAGCATATAATGTAGGCCCACATTTCAGTGCAGTACTGATGGAGTGCTGCATTGTTGGAGGATTCAACTTTCCTGTGAGGTGTTCCACCAACTGTCTGCCCGTTCTGGTGCACCAAAAGATCCCACGGCACCATTTGAAGAACTGGGAATTCTTACTGTGACCAAGATATGAATCTTCTGCAACCAAAATTCGGCAGATTATTGGGCCTTCCTGTGTGCAAATTTACTGGTCATGATGCGGAGATGCCGGTGTTGGACTGGGGTGGACAAAATTGAGAGGTCGCACAACACCAGGTTATAGTCCAACAGTTTTATTTGAAATCACAAGCTTTCGGAGTTGCTACTCCTTCGTCGGGTGAAGTAAAGAGATACAGAATCGCCAAAGCATATATAGATAGAGAACAATGCATGTGTACCTTACAATTGCAGACAACTAAATTTAATCATCCTGACTGTTTATCTGCCGAGGTGTGATAAAGTTAATCAGGTCAGCCAGGAAGGTACCTTCCTGGCTGACCTGATTAACTTTATCACACCTCGGCAGATAAACAGTCAGGATGATTAAATTTAGTTGTCTGCAATTGTAAGGTGCACATGCATTGTTCTCTATCTATATATGCTTTGGCGATTCTGTACTCTTTACTTCACCCGACGAAGGAGTAGTAACTCCGAAAGCTTGTGATTTCAAATAAAACTGTTGGACTATAACCTGGTGTTGTGTGACCTCTCAATTTTGCAAATTTACTGCCATGTTTGCTGACATAACACAACTGACAGCACTTCAGAAGTTATAAAGTGCGGTGGGACTTCCTGGGGATGGTTTTAAAGTGCTGTCTGACCAAGGATCCAGACTTGAAACATTAACTTACCCACTGGAGTTGAGGTACAGATCAGCCATGAACTAATTGAATGGTGGAACAGACTCGAGGGACTGGATGGTCTACTCCTGTTCCTGTGTTCTCTCCACAGATGCTGACTGACCTGCTCACTATTTTGTCCATTTGGTCTTTTTGTTTATGATTCCCACCATCTGCAGTTTCTGCTTTCGGTATAAGGACTGTCAGATACTGAAAGCAAAACAGAACAAAAACAACTTACAATAGTGTTACATGTCACAGGAGTCTAATTGGACAAAAATTGGCACCGAGCTAAGGAATAAGATATTAGGACAGGTGAATTAAATGCTTAATCAAAGAGGTAGTTTTTAAGCCGAGTCTTAAAGCAGAGAGAGATGGAGAGGTGAAGCAATTTGGGGATGGGAATTCCAAAGCTTCGGGCCTAAACAGCTGAAGGCACGGCCACCAATGGTGGGGCGAAGGGAGTGGGGGATGCGCAAGAGGCCAGAATGAAGGAACGCAGAGTTCTTGGAGGGTTGTTGGGCTGGTAGATGTTGCAGAGATAGGGAGCGGTGAGGCCGTGGAGGGACTTGAACACAAGGATGAGCATTTTAAATGAAGACATGGGTGTCTCGGAGCCAATGTGGGTCAACCAGCAGAGGGATGATGGGTGAGCGGGACCAGATGCGATTTAAGATACAGACAGCAGTTTTTTGGATGAGCTCCCTTTCCCTGGCTCTGCACTTGCTCAAAAACTGTTAAATATCGAACAACCTTGAGTTCAGATGAAAGGTCATCGACCTGAGATGTTAACTCTGTTGCTCCATGTTGCATGTCTTACTGCAATTATATATTGCCCTGGTGAGACCACACCTGGAGCCTTGTGTACAGGTTTGGTCTCCTTACCTAAGGAAGGATATACTTGCCATAGAGGGAGTGCAACGAAGGTTCACCAGACTGGTCCCTGGGAGGAGAGACTGAGTCCACTAGGCCTATATTCTCTAGAGTTTAGAAGAATGAGAGCTGATATCATTGAAACATACAAAATTCTTACAGGGCTTGACAGCGTAGATGCAGGGAGGATGTTTCCCCTGGCTGGGGAGTCTAGAACCAGGGGTCACAGTCTCAGAATAAGGGGTCAGCCATTTAGGGCTGAGATGAGGAGAAATTTCTTCACTCAGAGGGTGGTGAATCTTTGGAATTCTCTACCCCAATATATCGTCCTGTAGCCTGAGGCTTCCCTCCTCGCTATTTACCACTCCACCAATTTACGTGTCATCTGCGAACTTACTGATCATACCTGTCCCAATGAACCCAAACCATATTTCACCCTGTAGCCCGGGAGCAGGGGAGAGAAACCCCACCGACATTTCGACCTGGCTTTGGGTCTTCAAATTGTCTGATTCAATTCCATCAAAACTGGAACCCATGCTGGAAAAACTGGAAGCGCTACACATAGCGGTCTTCTGCTCGCTAGAGAGGAAACTCCAAATGTTTGAAACTACACACACCACCCACGCACTGCACACCACAATACATCTCAGCCCACAGACATAACTATATCTCACTCTCTGGGCTAATGTCACCAGTGTGTTTCGCAGCAGCATCTAGAGCTACAGGAGCAGCGCCACGATGCTGAAATATTTCATCTCAGTCCTGTCCTGGTTTTCAGACCTGATTAGGTTCATTATAAGAAAGAAGGGAGATGGCAGCGCGATTCCCTCCAATACAGTCTGTGTGATGGTTACGGCGCCTCACGGAGACTCCGTTGTTAATATTCAACAACTTATTGTTACTAACCACGCCGAGTTAACTCGCCTGGTTCATAACTCGGCTGAGAACCAGCATCGAGCGTGGCTTCGCGTTTGAGCAGTCGGCGAATAAACTTCAAATCATTTGTATTTCTATTCACCGTTGGACAAATATCAGGAAGATGAAATGTCCTCAAAGACCATCATTCCCAGAATCGAGGAGATGAAAAGGCTGAATAAAGCGCGAACGATTTAACCTCACATTGACATCGGACCATCACTGGCGACACCACTTGCAATCCAGAGTTCAGCAATCCAGACCTCACCTTTGAGGTGCAGTGCCATTGGGATACATGGAGAACTCCCTCTTCTTCAAAAAAATGCAATGGGATTGTTCTGTGCACCAGAGTGGGCAGTTTCAGTCAAACTGGCACAAACATTGAAGGACTTGGCGCGATGGGATTTAGTTGTAATTTGAATGCTGGAATGTCTTTTTGTTGCATTTTAAAATAAATGTGTTCCTGATATAAAGGCCAACGTGCGATTCTTAAAAGTCGAATATTAACTTTCACAAATCGGTTAAAATTAATCCTACTGTCGAGAAACTCTCTCTTACATTGTCAAACTCTCTGTTATCTGCTAGGCGTCAATCTCTCTCTCTGCTACTGAACGACCTGAGACTCCCTCACTGAATGATGTCAGCCTCTCTCTCTGTGTAACTGATCCTGGTCAAACTCCCTCTTTGACTGAGCGTGGTCTCTCAGTTCTGCTTTACCCCGCCTGGTGCGAGAGCTGAAACCGCACATCCGCGCAAATCCTTATGATAAATAAAGCATCGGCGTATTAGTTAAATACCTTCGTTAAGAAGTTCGCCAGGCCGAAACCTCACACACGCACCCACACATAAATATAAAACAATAGCAAAATACTGCGGGTGCTGGAAATCCGAAATAACAACAGAAAACGCTGGAAAAACTCAGCAGACCAGGCAGCATCCGTCGAGAAAGAAACAGAGTTAACGTTACAGGTTGAAGACCTTCCGTCAGAACTGGAAAAAAGCAGGAAAGGGAAAAGATTTTAAAGCAAGTTTAGGGGCTGGGAAATGGGGGAGGGGATGAAACAACAAAAGGGAAGGTCAGTGATAGGGTAGAAGTCAGGAGAAGTAAAGAGACATTAAGGATATTCAAGGCAAAAGGAGATGGTAATGTGACAGGTTAAGGAACAAAGGATGGCTCCAGATGAAGTGTGAATTGCGCTGGCAGAATGAAGGACAGCTGCCATGTGGGAGGGAAGAAAAAAAGGCACAAACAAAAAGTATGGATAAAAAAAATATATATATGTGACAGGGGCCGAGGTTATGATCTGAAATTGTTGAACTCTATGTTGAGTCCAGAGGGCTGTAGAGTGCCTAATCGAAAGATGAAGTGCTGTACCTCGAGCTTATGCTGAGCTTCCGTGGAACAATGCAAGAGGCCGAGGACGGTGAGGTCTGAGTGGGAATGGAGTGGTGAATTAAAGTGACAGGCAACCAGAAGCTCGGGGTCCCCCTTACGGACGGAATGGAGGAGTTCCGCAAAGCGGTCACCCAATCTGCATTTGGTCTCCCCAATGTAGAGGAGAACACATCGTGAGCAGCGAATACAGTATACTAAATTGCAAGAAGTACAAGTAAATCGCTGTTTCACCTGGAAGGGGTGTTTGGGGCCCTGGACAGCGGGAAGGGGGGAGGTATAAGGGCATGTGTTGCATCTCCTGCGCATGCACGGGAAGGTGCCGGGCGAAGGGGAAGGGGTGCTGGGGGTGGTAGAGGAGTGGACTAGGGTGTCGCGGAGGGAGCGGACCCTGCGGAATGCTGAAAACGGAGTTGAGAGGAAGATGCGTTTGGTGGTGGGATCACGCTGGAGGTGGCGGAAATGGCGGAGGATGATCCGTTGAATGTGGAGGCTGGTGGGTTGAAAGGTGAGGACAAGGGGAACTCTATCGTGGTTCCGGGAGGGAGGGGCAGGGGTGAGGGCAGAAGTGCGGGAGATAGAATGGACATGGTCGAGGGCCGTGTCAACCACAGTAGAGGGGAATAAATATATCTCACTCTCTGGGCTGATGCTGCCAGTGTGTTTGGCAGCAGCATCTAGAGCTGCAGGAGCAGCGCCACAATGCTGCAATATTTCATCTCAGTCCTGCCCTGGTTTTCAGACCTGATTATGTTCATTATAAGAAAGAAGGGAGATGGCAGCGCGATTCCCTCCAATGCAGTCTGTGTGATGGTTACGGCGCCTCACGGAGACTTCGTTGTTAATATTCAACAACTTATCGTTACTAACCCCGCGTTTCAAGTGCTCATCTAAATGCTTCTTGAATGTTCTGAGGGTTCCTGCCTCTACCACCCTTTCAGGCAGTGAGTTCCAGATTCCAACCACCCTCTGGGTGAAAATGTTATTCCTCAAATCCCCTCTAAATCTCCTGCCCCTTACCTTGAAACTATGCCCCCTGGTTATTGACCCCTCTACTAAGGGGAAAAGTTCCTTTCTATCTACCCTATCTATGCCCCTCATAATTTTGTACACCTCAATCAGGTCCCCCCTCAGCCTTCTCTGCTCTAAGGAAAACAACCCCAGCCTGTCCAGTCTCTCTTCATAGCTGAAATGCTCCAGCCCAGGTAACATCCTGGTGAATCTCCTCTGCACCCTCTCCAATGCAATCACATCCTTCCTATAGTGTGGCGGCCAGAACTGCACACAGTATTCCAGCTGTGGCCTAACTAGCGTTTTGTACAGCTCCATCATAACCTCCTTGCTCTTATATTCTATGAATCACTGTAATACAGAGAAATGATATTGGGTCAAAGGATCAGGATAATGAAACAGTTTGGGTGGAGATAAGGAATAATAAGGGGAAAAAAACACTAGAGGGAGTAGTATATAGGCCTCCTAATAGTTGCAACTCTGCTGGAAGAAGTATTAATCAGGAAATAGTTGGGGCATGTAATATGGGAACTGCTATAATTATGGGGGATTTTAACTATCATATTAACTGGAGAAATCAAATTGGGCAGGGCAGCCTTGAGGAAGGGTTTATTGAGTGTATTAGGGATGGATTTCTTGAGCAGTATGTAACTGATCCTACAAGGGGGCAAGCAACCTTGGACCTGGTCCTGTGTAATGAGTCAGGATTAATTAATAATGTCCTGGTTAAGGATCCCCTTGGAATGAGTGACCATAACATGGTTGAATTCCATATCCAATTAGAGGGTGAGATGGTTGGTTCTCAAACAAGCGTACTGAGCTTGAATAAAGGAGACTATGATGGTATTAGAGCGGAATTGATTAAAGTGGACTGGGAAAATAGATTAAAGGGTAAGACGGTACATGAGCAGTGGTGTTCATTTAAGGAGTTATTTTACAACTTTCAAAAAAAAAATATTCCACTGAGGAAAAAAGGGTGTAAAAGAAATGACAGCCATCCGTGGCTAAGTAAAGAAATTAAGGATAGTATCCGACTAAAAACAAGGACATATAAGGTAGCCAAACTTAGTGGGAGGATAGAAGATTGGGAAGTCTTCAAAAGACAGCAAAAAGTAACTAAAGGGTTGATTAAGAAAGGGAAGATAGATGATGAAAATAAATTAGCAAAAAATATAAAAACAGATAGCAAGAGTTTCTATAGTTATATAAAAAGAAAAAGGGTGGCTAAGGCAAACGTAGGTCCCTTAGAGGATGAGACCAGGAAATGAATGGTGGGAAACATGGAGATGGCAAAAATGCTGAACAAATATTTTGTTTCAGTCTTTACGGTAGAGGACACTAAGAATATCCCAACACTGGACAAACAGGAGGCTCTGGGGGGGAGGAGCTAAATACGATTAAAATCACTAAGGAATTGGTACTCAGTAAAATAATGGGTCTCAAGGTGGATAAATCCCCTGGACCTGATGGCTTACATCCTAGGGTCTTGAGGGAAGTGGCAGTAGGGATTGTGGATGCCTTGGTAATAATTTTCCAAAATTCCCTGGACTCAGCAAAGGTCCCGGCAGATTGGAAAACTGCTAATGTAACACCCTTATTTAAAAAGGGTAGTAGGCAGAAGGCTGGAAAAGGCAGCAAAAGGCAGAGCCCGAACAGGGTTTAGTCTGGCCGCTCGGAGACAGGCGGCAAATATGCAGAGTTTTAATGTATTTTAGTGTTTTACAGTTTGGTAGTTTTAGGATTTTTAAGAATTAAGGATTTTAGTGAGTAAGTTTGAAAGTTTCTCGAGAATCGATCACCTGTCCAGCCAGAGAACCTTCTTGGGACATGGCTGTCTGTTTTGTGTGTCCCTACAGAAAGGAAATCGGCAGGGAAAGGACAGAGTGCTCCGGTCCCGACATGAGAAAGCATTGGACCAGCATTGCAATAAAGCCTATGGCCAGGTTTAGGGCGAGCCTTAATTTGTTTTTATTAAAATGAATAAAGTTTGTGATCGTGTATTATTTTACTATGTATGTACTATAGTTTTCCAAGTGGTGTAGGGGTATAGGACCCCCTCCGTGCTTGGATGTGTATGTATTATTGATTCTTACCTGTACGTACCTGTAACACCACATTTAAAGGGGAATGTATGTTTGGGTTTTAGTTTAGGTAATACAGGGGAAGGTTGGCTTTCGGGGATCAGGAATTTTGTCCACCCAGGACGATACTGTAGTGAACTAAAAGTATCGAAGGGAGGACTGTAAGGTTTCCAAAATTTGCAGATCCCCAAAACCTAAGGAAAAAGGACTTTGGAACTACCCCAGAGTGATAAAAATGCATTTGGGCCTAACGTAAGGAATTTAAGACCAAAAACCAAGTTTTGGCATTTTAAAAGACATATCTGGACCTGTAAGGGAGAAAAGGCTGCACAGGAGGTGGGTTCAACCTCTGTAATAGCAGTTTTGGGTATTGCAGTTAAATTGCATTGTCTGGGGAATCGGGATGACCTCACTCAAGCCCCAGTAAGCATTAACATTTGGACAATAGACCCTGGGAGAAGGCAGCCCCACCCAAAACACAGGCCCCATTAAAACCTATCACAGACCCATCAAAACCATGCATAATTCAAATCGCTCAGGAACATTCTATAGAAAAACCAGAGTCCAGCCTAGAAACCCAAAACACGAAACCAATCACCTGTAATCAACCGAAGAGATCGACAGGACGCAAGCCATTTGACACTTAGTAAAGTCGTTACTGTTAACGAGGTCTTACAATGACCAGGATTTGATTTGGTTTTGACAAGGCCACTTCAATTTAGTATAATTGAAGGCCCATCAAGCAGTTACAACAGTTGAAGTTCTCCAGTTACAGTTCAAGTTCAACAGAAGGCAGTTCTGCAGTTCAACCGAAAAGCCTGTTTTCAGCAAGAAGTCAGTGCTGGAGTTACAGAGTTCAGGACAAGCAGGCAGAAGGCAGTTTCCACAGTTCTGCAAGAAGGCAGTTCCACAGCTCGGAAGAAGACAGTTTAAACAGAGGCAGAGTTACAGCAAGAAGTTCAACAAAGAAGGCCAACAACTTCACAAGTAGACCAACACGCAAGAAGAAACCAGAGCGACTGCCTCAGTGACCATCGGACACCTCGCGGCAACAAGGGCCTTACGAAACCTTTTACTCAAAAGACTCTAAACCCTAACTCTAAACTGTCAAGGAGTCGTTTGGTGAGCATTATCCCTGGTTCTCCAGAGTCCAACCTAGCTAGTGAAGTGGGATTGGGAGGGGTAAAGTATTCTTCTAAGGTTATTTTCCCTCGCTTGTACCAATGTGTTCCCCAACCTGTGTTTAAGCATTAAGAGTGTTTTAAGTTTGTTACCTTTTTCTTTTAATAAAGTCAAACTTCTTTCATCAGAACCTGCTGTCTACTGCATCTTTGTTCACAACCCCCAAATAAGTCCAAGGTCTAGAACCAGGGGACTGGGAGCGATTCAAACAGCTCACTGTCAGAGGTGAGGCTGACCCCTACCACACCACCCCCTACAGGAAGGATATATTGGCCTTGGAGAGGGTGCAGCGCAGATTCACCAGAATGATACCGGGGCTAAAAGGGTGAAATTATGAGGGCAGATTGCATTGACGAGGATTGTATAGAAGATTAAGGGGTGAACTAATTGAGGTGTTTAAGATGATTAGAGGAGTTGATAGGGTGGAGAGAGGAAACTGTTTCCTCTGGTGGGGGGAGTCCAGAATAAGGCGTCATAACCTTAAAATTAGAGCCAGACCATTCAGGGGTGATGTCAGGAAGCAGTGTTTCACACAACGGGTCGTGGAAACCTGGAACTCTCTCCCATAAAAAGCTGTTGAGGCTGGGGCTCAATTGAAAATTTCAAAACTGCGAATGACCATTTTTTGTGTGGTAAGGGTATTAAGGAATATAGAACCAAGGCAGGTAAATGGAGTTAGGATACAGATCAATCATGATCTAATTGACTGGCAGAAGAGGCGTGCGGGGGTGAATTGCCTTCTCCTGTTCGTATGTTTATACTGAGTCTGTCAGTAAATGTGTCGATTTGTATTAGTCAGTAGTTTGCAGTCCCTACCATAGACCTGAGCGTATAATGTAGGCCCACACTTCAGTGCAGTACTGAGGGAGTGCTGCACTGTTGGAGGATTCAACTTTCCTGTGAGGTGTTCCACCAACTGTCTGCCCGTTCTGGTGCACCAAAAGATCCCACGGCACCATTTGAAGAACTGGGAGTTCTTACTGTGGCCAAGATTTGAATCTTCTGCAACCAAAATTCAGCAGATTATTGGGCCTTCCTGTGTGCAAATTTACTGTTGGGTTTGCTGACGTAACACAAGTGACAGCACTTCAGAAGTTATAAAGTGCGGTGGGACTTCCTGGGGATGGTTTTAAAGTGCTGTCTGACCAAGGATCCAGACTTGAAACATTAACTTACCCACTGGAGTTGAGGTACAGATCAGCCATGAACTAATTGAATGGTGGAACAGGCTCAAGGGACTGGATGGTCTACTCCTGTTCCTGTGTTCTCTCCACAGATACTGACTGACCTGCTCACTATTTTGTCCATTTGGTCTTTTTGTTTCAGATTCCCACCATCTGCAGTTTCTGCTTTCGGTATAAGGACTGTCAGATACTGAAAGCAAAACAGAACAAAAACAACTTACATTTATATCGCACCTTTAATAGAGTAACATGTCCCAAGACACGTCACAGGAGTCTAATTGGACAAAAATTGGCACCGAGCTAAAGAATAAGATATTAGGACAGGTGAGTAAAATGCTTAATCAAAGAGGTAGTTTTTAAGCCGAGTCTTAAAGGAGAGAGAGCTGGAGAGGTGAAGCGGTTTGGGGACGGCAATTCCAAAGCTTCGGGCCTAGACAGCTGAAGGCACGGCCACCAATGGTGGGGCGAAGGGAGTGGGGGATGCGCAAGAGGCCAGAATGAAGGAAGGCAGAGTTCTTGGAGGGTTGTTGGGCTGGTGGAGGTTGCAGAGATAGGGAGCGGTGAGGCCATGGAGGGATTGAACACAAGGATGAGCATTTTAAATGAAGAGATGGGTGTCTCGGAGCCAATGTGGGTCAACCAGCAGAGGGATGATGGGTGAGCGGGACCAGATGCGATTTAAGATACGGACAGCAGTTTTTTGGATGAGCTCCCTTTCCCAGGCTCTGCACTTGCTCAAAAACTGTTAAATATCGAACAACCTCCAGTTCAGATGAAAGGTCATCGACCTGAGATGTTAACTCTGTTGCTCCATGTTGCATGTCTTACTGCAATTATATATTGCCCTGGTGAGACCACACCTGGAGCCTTGTGTACAGGTTTGGTCTACTTACCTAAGGAAGTTATACTTGCCATAGAGGGAGTGCAATGAAGGTTCACCAGACTGGTCCCTGGGAAGAGAGACTGAGTCCACTAGGCCTATATTCTCTAGAGTTTAGAAGAATGAGAGGTGATCTCATTGAAACATACAAAATTCTTACAGGGCTTGACTGGGTAGATGGAGGGAGGATGTTTCCCCTGGCTGGGGAGTCTAGAACCAGGGGTCACAGTCTCAGAATAAGGGGTCGGCCATTTTAGGACTGAGATAAAGAGAAATTTCTTCACTCAGAGGGTGGTGAATCTTTGGAATTCTCTACCCCAGAAGGCTGTGGAGTATATTCAAATGTGAGAAGTCGCACAACACCAGGTTATAGTCCAACAGTTTTATTTGAAATCAAATGCTTTCCGTACGCTGCTCCTTCGTCAGGTGAAGTCTTCACCTGACAAAGGAGCAGCGCTCCAAAAGCTTGTGATTTCAAATAAAACTGTTGGACTATAACCTGGTGTTGTGCGACTTCTCACATTTGTCCACCCCAGTCCAACACCGGCATCTCCACATCATGAGTATATTCAAGACAGAGATGGATAGATCTTTCAATATTAACGGAATCAAGGGATATGGGGATAGTGCAGGAAAGTGGAGATGAGGTAGGAGATCAGTCATGATCTTATTGAATGGCGGAGCAGGCTCGAAGGGCCAAATGGCCGACTCCTGCTCCTATTTTTTTTGTTCTTATAGATGCTGTCTGACCTGCCGAGTGTTTCCAGCATTTTCTGTTGCTCTTTCAGATTTCCCCCACCCGCAGTATTTTGCTTCTGTTCCTGTATTCAGTTCCCTGCTGTTGATCGGCGAGAAATAATTTCATCAACGGCGACACAAAGCGGCCGGATTGAGTCACAGAAATACACGGAAGTTACAAGATTGGAAACAGGCCGCTCGGTGTCTCTGGTGCCCGGAGGCCGATCAAACATCTGATGGGATTGAGTTTCAGGGGCCAGTGACACACAATATAACCTCCTGATTCCCCCCCGCTCCCCGGCCCCGCTCTCTCCCAGTGCCCCCCTCCCTGTCCCAATGAACCCAACCCATATTTCACCCAGGAGCAGGGGAGAGAAACCCCACCGACATTAACCCCAGTCCCGGCCTGGTCTTCAGACCTGTTTATGTTCATCCAGGGCGATTTTGATCTTGAAATCGGCGGATTCAATTCCATCAAATCGTGATCCCATCACCGGTTAATCAGTCGACAGCGGCCGGCGAGAAACAACACACACATTCCCATCCCTATCTGTTACTCGGAGACTCCCGCCTTCATCGAAACAGAGAGAAATAGTTTGCAAATTTTAGTCAGAGAAAATTTATTTTCAAAACAAACATTTTCAAATTATTTCAGGCAGGCTGAAACAGACAACACATATTTCACTCTCGCTGGGCTGTCGACACTGGGGTTCGAGGCCGCATCTGTAAGTTGAGCAGCAGCGCCGACAAGCCCAGCAATGCTGTATCGCTGCGCTCTGTCGGTGAGTCAGTGGCCTTCACCAGCACCTCACCCAGCAACATATTAATTGTATTAAAGGAATCTCTCCCTCTCCACTGTGCTGAGGGCGCTGGCTGTTGTGTTTGTGGTAGGAACTGGAACTTCAGGTGGAGCGCAGAGCCTGTCCAACAATGCTGCAATATCTCACCACAGCCCTGAGCTGGTTTTCAGACCTGTTTTGGAGAATTAGAAGAAAGAAGGGGGATGGGAACGCGGTTTCCTCCAATACAGGTTGTGTGATCATTCAAGTGGATCAATTGAACGTTAATACTGAGGATACGAACCCCACCAAGTTACTTCGTCTGTTTAAGAACCTGGCTAATCAATTAAAGTTGAAAGGCAGCAAAAGGAAGAATTTCCTCAACATCGGGAAGAAAAAAGGCTGGAAAAAGGCCAACAATTTCACATCACGTTGGCGCCGCCTCCAATCCGGTTTCAGCAATCGATACATCACTTTTGAAGTATCGTCAAACTCGCACAGAAATTGAAGATGGAAATGAGTTGTAATTTGAATGTTGGAATGTATTTTGTTGCATTTTAAAAATAAATTTGTTCCTAATCTAAAGGCCAAAGTGTGACTCTTAAAAGCCGAATATTAACTTTCACACATCAGTTACAATTAATCCTAATGCCCCAAACTCTTACTTAACATTGTCAATCTCTCTGTTATCTGACAGGCGTCAATCTCTCTCACCTACTGAACGACCTCACACTCCCTCACTGAACGATGTCAGCCTCTTTCTCTGTCTAACTCATCCTGGTCAAACTCCCTCTTTTACTGAGCCTGGTCTCACAGTTCTGCTTTACTCAGCCTGGTAAAAGTCTCACCTCCTCTGATCCTGGTCACAATCTCTCTCTCACTGAACATGGTCAATTTCCTCAGTGGGAAGCGCTCGTTGGGTCAATTTCATCAAACTCTCTCTCACTGACCGTCCTCAAGCTCTGTCACTCTAATTAGCATCAAACACTCTCTCGATTAACGTTTTCAATCTCTCTTATTTCATGTTACCGATTGTACTGAACGTCGCTAAACTCTCTCAATGAATGACGCCGAGCTCTCTCTGTCTCTTCACACCGGCCATTTCTCTCTGCTACTAAACATCATCAAACTCTCTTACTGAACCTTGTCAAACTCTCTCACACGTTACAGAACGTCCTCAGTCACAATCTTTCTGTCCAACTGATCCACCTCAACCTTTATTTCAGAATGAAGTCTCCTCCTTTTCTCATCCCGCGGAATGTTTACTCTGTTGTATTTTAGTCGCCCGTTTCCGTGTTGTCAGTTCTGTCTGTTTCTGTGTGAATTTCCAGCCCTTAAACATGACTCTCCTGAGTCATGATCTTATTGAATGGCGGAGCAGGCTCGAAGGGCAAAATGCCCTCCTCCTGCTCCTATTTTTTTTGTTCTTATAGATGCTGTCTGACCTGCCGAGTGTTTCCAGCATTTTCTGTTGCTCTTTCAGATTTCCCCCACCCGCAGTATTTTGCTTCTGTTACTGTATTCAGTTCCCTGCTGTTGATCGGCGAGAAATAATTCCATCAACGGCGACACAAAGCGGCCGGATTGAGTCACAGAAATACACGGAAGTTACAAGATTGGAAACAGGCCGCTCGGTGTCTCTGGTGCCCGGAGGCCGATCAAACATCTGATGGGATTGAGTTTCAGGGGCCAGTGACACACAATATAACCTCCTGATTCCCCCCCGCTCCCCGGCCCCGCTCTCTCCCAGTGCCCCCCTCCCTGTCCCAATAAACCCAACCCATATTTCACCCAGGAGCAGGGGAGAGAAACCCCACCGACATTAACCCCAGTCCCGGCCTGGTCTTCAGACCTGTTTATGTTCATCCAGGGCGATTTTGATCTTGAAATCGGCGGATTCAATTCCATCAAATCGTGATCCCATCACCGGTTAATCAGTCGACAGCGGCCGGCGAGAAACAACACACACATTCCCATCCCTATCTGTTACTCGGAGACTCCCGCCTTCATCGAAACAGAGAGAAATAGTTTGCAAATTTTAGTCAGAGAAAATTTATTTTCAAAACAAACATTTTCAACTTATTTTCGTCGGGCCGAAACAGACAACACATATTTCACTCTCTCTGGGCTGTCGCCACTGGGGTTCGAGGCCGCATCTGTAAGTTGAGCAGCAGCGCCGACAAGCCCAGCAATGCTGTATCGCTGCGCTCTGTCGGTGAGTCAGTGGCCTTCACCAGCACCTCACCCAGCAACATATTAATTGTATTAAAGGAATCTCTCCCTCTCCACTGTGCTGAGGGCGCTGGCTGTTGTGTTTGTGGTAGGAACTGGAACTTCAGGTGGAGCGCAGAGCCTGTCCAACAATGCTGCAATATCTCACCACAGCCCTGAGCTGGTTTTCAGACCTGTTTTGGAGAATTAGAAGAAAGAAGGGGGATGGGAACGCGGTTTCCTCCAATACAGGTTGTGTGATCATTCAAGTGGATCAATTGAACGTTAATACTGAGGATACGAACCCCACCAAGTTACTTCGTCTGTTTAAGAACCTGGCTAATCAATTAAAGTTGAAAGGCAGCAAAAGGAAGAATTTCCTCAACATCGGGAAGAAAAAAGGCTGGAAAAAGGCCAACAATTTCACATCACGTTGGCGCCGCCTCCAATCCGGTTTCAGCAATCGATACATCACTTTTGAAGTATCGTCAAACTCGCACAGAAATTGAAGATGGAAATGAGTTGTAATTTGAATGTTGGAATGTATTTTGTTGCATTTTAAAAATAAATTTGTTCCTAATCTAAAGGCCAAAGTGTGACTCTTAAAAGCCGAATATTAACTTTCACACATCAGTTACAATTAATCCTAATGCCCCAAACTCTTACTTAACATTGTCAATCTCTCTGTTATCTGACAGGCGTCAATCTCTCTCACCTACTGAACGACCTCACACTCCCTCACTGAACGATGTCAGCCTCTTTCTCTGTCTAACTCATCCTGGTCAAACTCCCTCTTTTACTGAGCCTGGTCTCACAGTTCTGCTTTACCCAGCCTGGTAAAAGTCTCACCTCCTCTGATCCTGGTCACAATCTCTCTCTCACTGAACATGGTCAATTTCCTCAGTGGGAAGCGCTCGTTGGGTCAATTTCATCAAACTCTCTCTCACTGACCGTCCTCAAGCTCTGTCACTCTAATTAGCATCAAACACTCTCTCGATTAACGTTTTCAATCTCTCTTATTTCATGTTACCGATTGTACTGAACGTCGCTAAACTCTCTCAATGAATGACGCCGAGCTCTCTCTGTCTCTTCACACCGGCCATTTCTCTCTGCTACTAAACATCATCAAACTCTCTTACTGAACCTTGTCAAACTCTCTCACACGTTACAGAACGTCCTCAGTCACAATCTTTCTGTCCAACTGATCCACCTCAACCTTTATTTCAGAATGAAGTCTCCTCCTTTTCTCATCCCGCGGAATGTTTACTCTGTTGTATTTTAGTCGCCCGTTTCCGTGTTGTCAGTTCTGTCTGTTTCTGTGTGAATTTCCAGCCCTTAAACATGACTCTCCTGAGTCATGATCTTATTGAATGGCGGAGCAGGCTCGAAGGGCAAAATGCCCTCCTCCTGCTCCTATTTTTTTTGTTCTTATAGATGCTGTCTGACCTGCCGAGTGTTTCCAGCATTTTCTGTTGCTCTTTCAGATTTCCCCCACCCGCAGTATTTTGCTTCTGTTACTGTATTCAGTTCCCTGCTGTTGATCGGCGAGAAATAATTCCATCAACGGCGACACAAAGCGGCCGGATTGAGTCACAGAAATACACGGAAGTTACAAGATTGGAAACAGGCCGCTCGGTGTCTCTGGTGCCCGGAGGCCGATCAAACATCTGATGGGATTGAGTTTCAGGGGCCAGTGACACACAATATAACCTCCTGATTCCCCCCCGCTCCCCGGCCCCGCTCTCTCCCAGTGCCCCCCTCCCTGTCCCAATGAACCCAACCCATATTTCACCCAGGAGCAGGGGAGAGAAACCCCACCGACATTAACCCCAGTCCCGGCCTGGTCTTCAGACCTGTTTATGTTCATCCAGGGCGATTTTGATCTTGAAATCGGCGGATTCAATTCCATCAAATCGTGATCCCATCACCGGTTAATCAGTCGACAGCGGCCGGCGAGAAACAACACACACATTCCCATCCCTATCTGTTACTCGGAGACTCCCGCCTTCATCGAAACAGAGAGAAATAGTTTGCAAATTTTAGTCAGAGAAAATTTATTTTCAAAACAAACATTTTCAAATTATTTCAGACAGGCTGAAACAGACAACACATATTTCACTCTCTCTGGGCTGTCGACACTGGGGTTCAAGGCCGCATCTGTAAGTTGAGCAGCAGCGCCGACAAGCCCAGCAATGCTGTATCGCTGCGCTCTGTCGGTGAGTCAGTGGCCTTCACCAGCACCTCACCCAGCAACATATTAATTGTATTAAAGGAATCTCTCCCTCTCCACTGTGCTGAGGGCGCTGGCTGTTGTGTTTGTGGTAGGAACTGGAACTTCAGGTGGAGCGCAGAGCCTGTCCAACAATGCTGCAATATCTCACCACAGTCCTGAGCTGGTTTTCAGACCTGTTTTGGAGAATTAGAAGAAAGAAGGGGGATGGGAACGCGGTTTCCTCCAATACAGGTTGTGTGATCATTCAAGTGGATCAATTGAACGTTAATACTGAGGATACGAACCCCACCAAGTTACTTCGTCTGTTTAAGAACCTGGCTAATCAATTAAAGTTGAAAGGCAGCAAAAGGAAGAATTTCCTCAACATCGGGAAGAAAAAAGGCTGGAAAAAGGCCAACAATTTCACATCACGTTGGCGCCGCCTCCAATCCGGTTTCAGCAATCGATACATCACTTTTGAAGTATCGTCAAACTCGCACAGAAATTGAAGATGGAAATGAGTTGTAATTTGAATGTTGGAATGTATTTTGTTGCATTTTAAAAATAAATTTGATCCTAATCTAAAGGCCAAAGTGTGACTCTTAAAAGCCGAATATTAACTTTCACACATCAGTTACAATTAATCCTAATGCCCCAAACTCTTACTTAACATTGTCAATCTCTCTGTTATCTGACAGGCATCAATCTCTCTCTCTCTCTCCTACTGAACGACCTCACACTCCCTCACTGAACGATGTCAGCCTCTGTCTCTGTCTAACTAATCCTGGTCAAACTCCCTCTTTTACTGAGCCTGGTCTCACAGTTCTGCTTTACCCAGCCTGGTAAAAGTCTGAACATCACTAAACTCACTGAATAGAACATAAGAACATAAGACGTAAGAGCAGGAGTAGGTCAGTTGGTCAATCACCTTAAATCTGTATCCTCTGGTTACCAACCCTTCTGCCACAGGAAACAGGTTCTCTTTATTTACTCTATAAACACCATTCATGATTTTGAACACCTCAGATCAGTAAAAAATAACTGCATACACAGTTCGGTGCCATTTTTGAAAAACCGGAGAGGAGTCTTTTTAAAGCAATATTTAGCATTATCTAATAATTTCTTGAAATGACCCAAGTTACCACCGTTCCTTTAATACCATGTGCTTCTATTTTCGAATAATTCTGTTGTGAGGTACTTTATCAAATGCCTTTTGAAAGTCCATATATAACTCATCTCCTGCACTGCCTTCATCAACTTTATGTTATCACAAAGAATGGAAGTTACACACACCTCCTGACAACTTCCCATCTGTATTGCTGAAGACTTGTGCTCCAGAAGTAGCTGCACCTCTAGCCAAGCTGTTCCAGTACAGCTACAACACTGGCATCTACCTGACAATGAGGAAAATTGCCCCGGTTTGTCCTGTCCACAAAAATCAGGACAAATCCAAACTGGCCAATTACCGCCCCATCAGTCTACTCTCACTCATCAGCAAAGAGCTGGGACGTCCTTCTTAACGCTTTTTCTGTCTAACAGATCCACATCCAACTTTATTTCAGAATGAAGTCTCCCCATTTTGCCGTCCCACGGAACGTTTGCTCTGTTGTATTTTATTCGCCTGTTTCCATGTTTTAATTCTGTGTATTTCTATGTGTAAATTTTCAACCCAGAAGATGACTCAACTTTTTTGCTATCATATGTCTACGGATATCTGCTGACCAATCAGCAGCAGGTAGGTGGAGTTCTGTCCCTGATTGATTAATGCATGCTGATTTTTGTTGGTTGCGGATGATTCACATTCAGGATAAAGGAGAAAACGCCCCATTATTCAGATAATAGCAGATCATCTTTCTGTGCATCAGAATGGTCAGACTCAGTCAAACTGGAACATAATAATGTATTTTTGCTGTTTTTAATTAAATAAATGTTACTGAACCTCGTCAAACACGCCCTCTGTTTCTGTTTGGTAGATTTCAACCAACTTCCTCTGATACTGAACGTAAACAAATTTGTTTTCGCTTGAAACATCACCAAACTCTCCTACTAAACGTTGTCCATCTCTCTTACTTAATATCGTCAAACTCTCTAGTTCAAAACATCATCGTCCTTTCTCTGATCCCCCTCTCTCCTCCTCTCTCTCTTCCTCTCTCCTACCTCTCTCTCACTCCCTCTCTCCGATCCATCTCTCACGCCCTCTCTCCCTCTCACCGTTCCCCCTCTCTCTCTGTCTTTCTCTCTCCGCCTCTTGTAGAATTGATAGAACACTGTCATGTGAGAGGGGGTATATCTCATTGGTAGAGCATTTGACTGCAGAGCAAGAGGTCCTGATTCTAACTCCAGGTCTCCCCTCATTGACTCCTGTGTTATCACAAAGAATGAAAATTACACACACCTCCTGACAACTTCCCGTCTGTATTGCTGAAGTCTTGTGATCCAGGGGGAGGGGGGAAGTTGGGGGGGGGGAGTTTGGGGGGAGGGAAGTTGGGGGGGGGGAGTTGGGGGGGGAATGTTGTGGGGGAAGTTGTGGGGGGAATTTGGGGGGGAAGTTGGGGGGTTGGAATTTGGGGGGGGAGTTGGGGGAGGGAAAGTTGGGGGGGGAGTTGGGGAGGGGAAAGTTGGAGGGAGAAAGTTGGGGGGGAGAAAGTTGGGGGGGAAGTTGGGGGGGGAAGTGAGGGGAAAATTGGGGGGGGGGGGTTGGAAGGGGGAAGTTGGGGGGGGGAGTTTGGGGGGAGGGAAGTTGGGGGGGAAAGTTGGGGGGGAATTTGGGGGGGAAGTTGGGGGGTTGGAATTTGGGGGGTGGGAGTTGGGGGGGGGGAAGTTGGGGGGGTAGTTGGGGGAGGAGTTGGGGGGGGGAAGTTGGGGGGTGGAGTTGTGGGGGGTTCTTAAACAGACGAAGTAACTTGGTGGGGTTCGTATCCTCAGTATTAACGTTCAATTGATCCACTTGAATGATCACACAACCTGTATTGAAGGAAACCGCGTTCCCATCCCCCTTCTTTCTTCTAATTGTCCAAAACAGGTCTGAAAACCAGCTCAGGGCTGTGGTGAGATATTGCAGCATTGTTGGACAGGCTCTGCGCTCCACCTTAAGTTTCAGTTCCCACCAGAAACACAACCAACGCAGTCAGCACAGTGATGTGGAGATGCCGGTGTTGGACTGGGGTGGACAAAAGTGAGGAGTCGCACAACACCAGGTTATAGTCTAACAGCTTTATTTGAAATCATATGATCACAGCATATATATATGCTGTTGTGCCCATATGTATTTCTTCACTTCACCATACGAAGGAGCAGCGCTCCGAAAGCTTGTGATTTCAGGTGGAGCGCAGAGCCTGTCCAACAATGCTGCAATATCTCACCACAGCCCTGAGCTGGTTTTCAGAGCTGTTTTGGACAATTAGAAGAAAGAAGGGGGATGGAAACGCGGTTTCCTCCAATACAGGTTGTGTGATCATTCAAGTGGATCAATTGAACGTTAATACTGAGGATACGAACCCCACCAAGTTACTTCGTCTGTTACCACCATTCCTTTAATACCATGTGCTTCTATTTTCGAATAATTGTGTTGTGAGGTACTTTATCAAATGCCATTTGAAAGTCCATATATACCTCATCTACTGCACTGCCTTCATCAACTTTATGTTATCACAAAGAATGAAAGTTACACAGCCCTCCCTCTCCACCGTGTGTGTAATCATTCTAATTAGTAATAATAACTCTGAATAAAACAGGTTGGTGTCAATTTTGAAAGATCAGAGACCTTTCAAAGGATTGTTTCGCATTGTCGAATAATTTCTTTAAATTACCCCATTCTCCTACTTTCTTTTTATCACTGATGATGTCTTGTGCTATGAATTTGATTGGCACCCCATCCACCACCTTAAACATTCAATCCCTCCACCACCGGTTCACCGTGGCTGCAGTGTGTACCATCTACAAGATGCACTGCAGCAACTCGCCAAGGCTTATTCGGCAGCACCTCCCAAACCCGTGACCTCTTCCACCTAGAAGGACAAGGGCAGCAGGCGCATGGGAACACCACCACCTCCAAGTTCCCCTCCAAGTCACACACCATCCTGACTTAGAAGCATATCGGCGATCCTTCACCGTCGCTGGACCAAAATCCTGGAACTCCCTCCCTAACGGCACTGATGATGTCTTGTGCTATGAACTTGATTGGCACCCCATCCACCACCTTAAACATTCAGTACCTTCACCACACAGACTGCAGCGGTTCAAGAAGGCGGCTCACCACCACCTTCTCAAGGGCAATTAGGGATGGGCAAAAAATGCTGGCCTTGCCAACGACGCCCACATCCCATAAACTAATTTAAAAAAACATTTTATTGTGATGAAGGTGGAGATTGGGGTTTCAGTGATAGAGGTAGTGAGCAATAGAGGTAGTGAGCAAGAGGTTGCACACAGCAAGCTCCCGCAAACTGCAGTAAGATAAACGAAAAAACAATTGGCATTTTCTAGTGCTGGCATGTGCGAGGGGATATAGCTCAGTGGTACTGCATTTGAATACTAGATCTAAAAAGTCACAAATTTGAATCAAAGTGCCTCCTCATTTACCTTAATGTTCTCACAAAGTTTGATGACATTTTTGAAACATTGGAGAGTTTTAAAGTAACGTTATCTAATATATTCTTTAAATGACCTCATCTGTTTTACTTTTTCAATCCATGATGTTGTCTTGTACAATGGATCAATTTATTCTGAAGCACATCAATGATAGGTCTGTGTCTGGGGGTGTAGCTCAGTGACAGAGCATTTGACTGTCAGATTCAAGTGGTCCCCCTAGTTTAAACCTTGGATGCCCCTTCACAAACTTGAGGTAATCGCAAAGAATTAAAGTAACATAACCCTCTCTCTCCACCATGTCTGTGATCATTATAATCAGTAATAATAACACTGCATTAAATTTTGCCATATTTGAAAGAACAGAGACTTTTTAAAGCAATGCTCAGCATTGTCTAAAAATTCTTGAAATGACCCCATCTCTCCTACTTTCTTTTTATCGCCTTATGCTATGGACCATTTCATTCTGATGCTCATAAGGTATAGGCAGGTGTCTGGGGGTATAATCAATAATAATAAATACATCTTTTTTACTATTTTCATCCCTGAGCTGCTCCTGCATTGTAGACCATTTTATTCTGAATCATGCAGGCTATGAGCCTGTGTTCATAAGAAGAGCTCAGTGGTACACTTATTGGACTACATAAAACTGTCGAACTACAGAGCTCTGGTTCAAATCTGGGTGCCGTAAAAATGCCTTTCATGTTACACAAATAAGGATTCATGAAGTAGCCCCCTGTCACCCCCTCCACACCAGATCTCTCATCATTATAATCAGTAATAATAACTCCTCATAATTATTTTTCACCAGCATGCAACCCTTAAGGTGATGAAGGTGTGGATTGGGGTTTCCATGGTGGAGGCAGAGATCAAGAGGTCACTGGTTCTAAGCCAGATGTCCACTCAGTGATGTTTATGTTGAGCATAAAAGTAAATGTGGAACAAGATTCACAAACACCTTTACCATCACTGAGTCAGAAATGATTACAATTACATCAGTTTAAGTGAATCAGAGATCTGTTTGTGTCTGTGGGTTCTCCTGATGTGAGAGTGTTTGATTTAAACACAGCAGTACCTGGGGCAGGGGAAATATTTACAGGATAGTGTAGTGTCAAACTTCGAAGAGCGAGGGTGAAACAACAGTTCACGTTTTACCACTTTACACAGAGGCTGGTGAATGTGTGGAATGGACGGCAAATGGAGTCACTGAGGGCTGATTGTATCAGACGTTCATGGTTGAGTTCGATAAACACCTGGAGGAACATTTGGTGGAGGGGCAGAAGAGGTAATGTGGGATATGACATTTCCCAGACACTGGGACTGTCCAGATAGAAGCACAAGGGTTTCAGGTTCTGTACATTCCACTGCTCCTCAGTGTAAAACTCTGGGATAAATACTGTAGCCGCTGGTGAGACTGTTTCTGAATATGTAAGTGTCGGATCTGAAGCACATTCATTCAGATGGAAAGTTCTTCCAGAAAGTGGTTCTTCCTTTCTTCTCTTCAGCTTTTCCTTCTGTTACACATCCCACTGTCCGACAACTGCCAGGTTAGCCCTCTGACAATAGTCATTACATAGAGGGACCCTCTGAGGTGCGTGACAGATACCCTCCGCCCTTCGACCCCGGCTCAGCTCCTGCCCCTGATGGCCCGGCTGAGCTCAGGACACCCCTTGGGTGGGGAGGAGCAGGTTTGCACTCCGACCTGCTGCACTGACCTTTCATCTGCTCATTCAATCCTTGGCTCAGTTTGCCTCTTTATTAAATTACTTCATGGGGGTGTTTTCTGATTAAATATGGATGAATAGAATAAAATATTAGGGCAGTGGCAGGGCATTGACTGAGGGCAGCTTTAATTGTCTGCTGCTGTAACATGGAGTATCAATAATCCACAGCAGGGGGAGCCGCACCCAAACCTTTTAAAATTAAAAAAATGTGAAGGTTCAGGAAATCCATTCACCCAACCCAAGTTCATCCCTCTGGTTCACTAATCCGCCCATTATAGTATACAGTTGCATTTGGAACAAGTTTAATGCTTTTTTCTGTACTACCCTTCCTAACAAGCTGTCTTCTATTGCCAATTCAATCCCGTTTTCACTGAGTCTCACCTGGGTCTCTCCCTGCACCTTCTTCAGCTTCAAGCACCGTTGTGCTGTATACCGGGAACGGTAGCATAGTGATTATGTTACATGACTAATATGCCTGGAGACATGAATTCAGTTAATTGAACAAATCTGCAATGAAAAGCTAATATCAGTAACGGTGAGCATGAAACTACCGGATTGACATAAAAATCCATGTGGCCCCCAATGTCCTTTAGGGGAGGAAATCTGTTCTAACCTGGTCTGGCCTATATGACTTCAGACTCACAGCAGTATGGTTGACTGATTCTTAACTGCCCTCTAAAATGGCCCAGCAAGCCACTCAGTTGCCAAGAAGGTGGCTCATCTCAATGGCAATTAGGGATGGGCAATAAATGCTTGCCTTGCCAGCCATGCGCTCATCCTGTGAATTAATAGAAAAAAACCCTGTCGCCTCCATTTCAAAATCCTCATTGTCTACTGCCCCAATCCGAGCCCCACCTCCAGTTTCTCTCTGAGATATTCTGCTGGGGCCATAAATATAAGATAGTCACTAATGAATCCAATAAGGAATTCTGGAGAAACTTCTTTGAACAGCGAATGGTTAGAGTGTGGAACTTGCCCCTGCAATGAAATTTATGTTTCACAAATAAGGGCTGCTGTTCATTAGAATCAATAAAAATGACTTCTCCTAACTCCTCAAGATCAGTTTTCAGTCTTTAAGAATACAAACAATGTCACTTTATTAATTTTGGAACAATCGGTTCTATTAATGAACCAGTGGTGGCACAACATGAGCGGGTATAGCTCTGTGATGGCATATTTCACTACAGTTCACATAGAAACATAGAAACATAGAAGATAGGAGCAGGAGTAGGCCATTCGGCCCCTCTAGCCTGCTCCGCCATTTAATGAGATCATGGCTGATCATCCAAATTCAGTACCCTGTCCCTGCTTTCTCCCCATATCCCTTGATCCCTTTAGCCTTAAGAAATATATCTAACTCCTTCTTGAATATATTTAATGAATTGGCCTCAACTGCCTTCCGTGGTAGAGAATTCCACAGGTTCACCACTCTCTGGGTGAAGAAATTCCTCCTCATCTCAGTCCTAAATGGCTTACCCCTTATCCTTAGACTGTGACCCCTGGTTCTGGACTCCCCCACCATCGGGAACATCCTTCCTGCATCTAGTCTGTCTAGTCCTGTTAGAATTTTATAAGTTTCAATGAGATCCCTTCTCATTCTTCTAAACTCCAGCGATATCCAGGATCCTCCTCCCTGATATTTATTTTGCACAATAGCATGGATTTGTTATGTCAGAAAAAGCTGGAAACACTCAGCAGGTCAGGTAGCATCTGTACAGAAAGAAACAAAGTATTAATGTATCATGACGTACATGAATGTGTTTGTGGGTATAGCTAAGTGGTAGAGCATTTGCAACGCAGATCAAGAGGTCCCCAGTTGAAATCTGGGTACCCCCTCATTGACCTTTATATTATCACAAAGGACTAAAGTTACACACACCGCCTTCTACACAAATCCATAATTATCATGATTAATAAATCTGCATAAACAGTTTGGTGCCTATTTTTTAAAGATTAGAAACTTTTTAAAGCAGTTTTGCATTGTCTAATATTTTCTTGAATTGACATCACCTTTTTTTCACTTTTTTCTGTCCTGAATTTCTGGTTGTTCTGAATGTCCTGACTTTATTGTGAAGCACATAATATACTAGCATGTGTCTGGGGGGCATCCCTCAGTGCGTCAGCTGTGGCCTAGTTGGTAGCATCCTTGTCTTTGAGTTAGAAGTGGTTGTGGGTTCAAATCTAGGCCGACTCTCTAGTGCAGTACTGAGGGAGTACTGCACTGTCGGAGGTGCCGTCTTTTAGATTAAATGTTGAACCAAGACTCTGTCTGCTCTCTCAGGTTGATGTAAAAGGTCTTCTGGCACTATTTTGAAGAAGAGCAGGGGAGTTTGCCCCGGTGTCCTGAGGCCAATATTTATCCCTCAATCAACATCTCCCTTCCCACTGTCCAGGGCCCCAAACACCACTTCCAGGTGAAACAGCGATTTACTTGTACTTCTTGCAATTTAATATACTGTATTCGCTGCTCATGATGCGGCCTCCTCTACATTGGGGGGACCAAAAGCAGATTGGGTGACTGCTTTGCGGAACACCTCCGTTCAGTCCGTAAGGGTGATCCTGAGCTTCTGGTCGCCTGTCACTTTAATTCTCCACTTCACTCCCATTCTGATCTCTCTGTCCTCGGCCTATTCCACTGTTCCAATGAAGCTCAACGTAAGCTCGAGGAACAGCACCTCATCTTTCGATTCGGCACTTTACAGCCTTCCGGACTCAACATCGAGTTCAACAATTTCAGACAATAATCCCTGGACCCATTTTTCATGCTATATGATTCTGCCATTCCCATTTGCAACATTTTATCTTTCCTGCCTCTTACATAAGCACAGTATATTCTTTCAATTCCTTCCACCATGAGCAACTGTCGCAGCCACACCCTGTGCCTCAGGGCTATGAGTCCAACAGAGCAGCGAGTAACTTAATGTTAAGTGTCGCCAGATTTGTGATTGTGCAATGAAGAAATGCTCTGCTTTATAAGGGGGAAATAATATACCTGAAAGAGTGTTTCAAATATATATCTATATATATAAAGCACATTATAAGGCTCTGTGGCTTTATTATTCATTACATACATAGGATTACATAGGATATACGCACAGAAACAGGCCATTCAGCCCAACCAGTCCATGCTGGCGTTTATGCTCCACTCGAGCCTCCTCCTGCCTTTCATCTAAATCTATCAGCAGAGCCCTCTATTCCCTTCTCCCTCATATGCTTGTCTAGCCTCCCCTTAAATGCATCTATACTTTTCGCTTCAACCACTCCCTGTAGTAGCGAGTTCCACATTCGAAAAGATGGACGCTGTGCTAAACTGTTACAAATCACTGGTTAGGCCTCAGCTGGAGCATTGTGTACAATTCTGGCCAGCACGCTTTAGGAAGGATGTCAAGGTCTTTGAGAGGGTACAAAGGATGTTTGCCAGGCATGAGGGACTTCAGTTTTATGGAGAGATTGGAGAAGCTGGGTTTGTTCTCCTTAGAACAGAGAAGGTTAAGGGGAGACCTAATAGAGGTATTCAAAATTATGCGGAGTTTTGATAGAGCAAGTAGGGAGACACTGTTTCCTCTGGCAAGTGGGTCGATGACCAGAGGTCGTAGATTTAAAATAATTGGCAAAGGAACTAGAGGGGAAATGAGGAGAAATTATTTCACTTATGCTCTGGAACGCACTACCTG
This sequence comes from Squalus acanthias, assembly GCA_030390025.1. Lineage (NCBI taxonomy): Eukaryota > Metazoa > Chordata > Chondrichthyes > Squaliformes > Squalidae > Squalus > Squalus acanthias. The sequence goes on along the minus strand of CM059437.1, from coordinate 8,282,167 downwards.
AAAGGGTAGTGGAATCAGATTCTATAGGAGATCTCAAAAGGCAATTGGACTTGTATTTGAAGTGAAATAATTTGCTGGGTTATGGGGTAAAGCTGGGGTGTGGGATTAAATTAGACAGCTCTTTCAAAGAGCCAGCGCAGGCACGATGGGTACCCACTCACTGAACAATTTGGTGCTATTTTTGAAAGTTTGAGACTTTTAAAGCAACATTATCTGATAAATTCTTGAAATTGCCCCATCATGTTTACTTCTATAAAAAATCGCTGAAGGTATCTTGAGCTCTGGGCCATTTTAAAACCTTAGTTACCATGTGGCCGTATAGCTCAGTGATAGCACTACTCCAGAGACTTGAGCACATAAAGCTAGGCTGACACTCCAGTGCAATGCTGAGGGAGCACCGCACTGTCAGATGTGCCGTCTTTCGGATGAGACATTAAACCAAGGCCCCATCTGCTCTCTCAGGTGGACGTAAAAGATCCCATGGCACTATTTCAAAGAAGAACAGGGGAGTTATCCCCGGTGTCCTGGCCAATATTTATCCCTCAACCAACATAACAAAAACAGATTATCTGGTCATTATCACAGTGCTGTTTGTGGGAGCTTGCTGTGTGCAAATTGGCTGCCGCGTTTCCTACATTACAACAGCGACTACACTTCAAAAGTACTGCATTGGTTGTAAAGCGCTTTGTGACGTCCGGTGGTTATGAAAGGTGCTATAGAAATGGAAGTCTTTCTTTTATTTGACTGCTGAAATCATGAGAGGTTGCTAGTTCAAACCCAGGTGCCCCCTCAATGGCCTGTATAATTTCACTAATAAGGATTGCTGTTATCTTGCTCCACGCCAGTTCTGTGATTAGTAGTGGTTAGTAATGAAAAGCTGCTGAAAATATAATTTGGCGCCACCATGAATCACTTTTACGAGTATATTGGAGAAACCGAGGTTTCTATCTCCGGATTGCAAGGCCTGAGCAAAAAACACAAAATACTGGAAATCTGAAACAAAGGCAGAAAATGCTGGAAACACTTAGCAGGTCAGACAGCATCGCTGGAGAAAGGAGACAGTCGGTGTTTCCGCTATAAGCCCTCCCTGGACTCGGGTACCTGCCGCTGGTGGGTTTGGAGTCGCCTCTGGATTGTGTCGCTTGATGAGATCCCAGAACCGCCCACTTTCCAACCTGTCTATGAGTCAACCGGATTTCAAACCCCAAATCACCCAAAGTCTTAACGATGACTTTGCTCATCTTCTCCTGGGCTACGGAGACCCAGAGTCACACAATCTCAATAAAACAGAGAGTTTAATGATGTTTAGAAGGGGAGAGATATTGAGGACCATTCGTCAGAGAGGGAGGTTGACTCGTTCGGCAAGAGAGAAATAGTTTGTACCGGCATAAAAAGGAGAGATTATTTCAATCCAGAGAGAGCGGGAGATTGACAATGTTCAGTAAGAGTTTCCCCACATGACAACAGTGACTACAATTCAAAAAGTACTTCATTGGCTGTAAAGCGCTTTGGGACATCCGGTGGTCGTGAAAGGCGCTATAGAAATGCAAGTCTTTCTTTCAATGCGAGGGAGAGACTGAAGACGTTAAATAAGAGAGGTTGAGACACAGCAGGAGAGAGGGATTAATGAGGTTAACTAAAAGAAAGTTTGGCGATGTTTGTTAAGTACGAGAGACTGACGATTTTCAATAAGAGAGAATTTAACAACCTTCAGCAAGAGATAAATTGGCGATGCTCAGTTGGTGAGTTTGAACTCGTTCAGTGGGAGAGAGTTTGAGAAGGACCGGCAAAACAATGAGAGCGAGAGATATGTTGACGTGGCTCAGCTCAGCTGAGATGTTGCCCCAGGCTTAGTGTAAGGATCTCTGAGGCAGAAAGAGAGAATTTGACGAGGGTCAGTGAAACACAAAGGGACGTTAAGTGAGAGAGAATTTGGCAACATTCAGTCCGAGCGAGATTGACCATGTTCAGTGACAGAGAGTTTGGATCGAAAACATTTGTCTAAAAAACAGAAACAGAGGGCGTGTTTGACGAGGTTCATTCAGTAAAATTTATTTAATTAAAAACACAGCAATAATACATTATTATGTTCCAGTTTGACTGAGTCTGACCATTCGGATGCACAGAAAGATCATCTGCTATAATCTTCTGCTGCCAATGATACGAAAGATTGAAAGTGGGGCCACCTCTAGCCTTGCATATCTCTTAATTTCTCTTAATATCTCTTCATCTCCCCCTTTGTTCCTTTATCCCCTCCCCCTTTTCCCAGCTTTACCCTGGCCTTAAATCTATTTGATTTCCGGCTCTTCCTAGTTCTGACGAAAGGTCATCGACCTGAAACGTTAACTCTTTCTCTCTCCACGGATATTGTCTGGCCCGCTGAGTTTTTCCAGAGTTTTCTGTTGTTATGGCGAGATTTCACTCGGTCGCTCTGTCCGCTCTTCAGTGTTTGATCCGAACTTTAAAAGATGATTTTTAAACTTTTTTTCTCTTAACTGGTGGATTATTTTTGAATATATTTGTTCTTAATACTATGTGTAAAATGTTAAAATAAATAAAACTGAACGCATCGACTAGCAAATTTAGCCGCGAGCGCAGCAATTTAACTTGAAGGAATTATCTTCGTGAATATGAACGTCGACCACCACATTGCCATCTCCCTGGATGCGGGGATGGGACGGAGCCGGAATATTTCCGATCCTGCCAGCCCCGCTCTCTCCCAGAGCTCGTCTAACTTTCTGAATGAACGAAAACATGTCTGAAATCCAGGCCTGGACTGTAGTTAAATATCGCAGCATTGTCCGGCGGTTCCGCGCTATTCCTTACATTAAAAATTAGACAAAAACTCCAACCAGCGCTTCTCAGAGTGGAGCTGCAACCCAGAGAGGGCGCTTTTAAAACATGCATTAACCAATCAGGGACCGAACTCCACCTACCTGCTGCTGATTGATCAGCAGATTTCCGTAGACATATGATCGCAGAAAAGTTGTCATCTTGTGGGTTGAGAATTTACACATAGAAATACATAGAATTAAAACATGGAAACAGGCGAATAAAATACAACAGAGCAAACGTTCCGTGGGACGGCAAAATGGGGAGACTTCATTCTGAAATAAAGTTGGATGTGGATCTGTTAGACAGAAAAAGCGTTAAGAAGGACGACCCAGCTCTTTGCTGCTGATTGAGAGTAGACTGATGGGGCGGTAATTGGCCAGATTGGAATTTGTCTTGATTTTTGTGGACAGGATATACCGGGGCAATTTTCCTCATTGTCAGGTAGATGCCAGTGTTGTAGCTGTACTGGAACAAGCTTGGCTAGAGGTGCCGCTAGTTCTGGAGCACAAGTCTTCAGCAATACAGACTGGAAGGTGTCAGGAGGTGTGTGCAACTTTCATTCTTTGTGATAACACAGGAGTCAATGAGGGGAGACCTGGAGTTAGAATCAGGACCTCTTGCTCTGCAGTCAAATGCTCTGCCACTGAGCTATTACCCCCCCCCCCCCCCTCCCCCCTCACATGACAGTGTTCTATCAATTCTACAAGAGGGAGCGAGAGAGAGAGGTTGCAGAGAGGGGGATCGGAGAGAAGAAGAGAGAGAGAGAGGTAGGACAGAGGGAGAGAGAGCGGGGAGGGAATTCATTAATACATTGCTGTGTGAGGTGTGGCTGAAGGCCACTGACTCACCGACAGAGCGTCAGCGACTGAACATCGCAGCATTGCCGGGCGGGTCGGCGCTGCTGCTCAACCTTCAGATGCGGCCTCGAACCCCAGAGTCACACAATCTCAATAAAACAGAGAGTTTAATGATGTTTAGAAGGGGAGAGATATTGAGGACCATCCGTCAGAGAGGGAGGTTGACGGAGCTCAGTGGGAGATTGACTCGTTCGGCAAGAGAGAAATAGTTTGTAACGGCATAAAAAGGAGAGATTATTTCAATCCAGAGAGAGCGGGAGATTGACAATGTTCAGTAAGAGTTTCCCCACATGACAACAGTGACTACAATTCAAAAAGTACTTCATTGGCTGTAAAGCGCTTTGGGACATCCGGTGGTCGTGAAAGGCGCTATAGAAATGCAAGTCTTTCTTTCAATGCGAGGGAGAGACTGAAGACGTTAAATAAGGGAGGTTGAGACACAGCAGGAGAGAGGGATTAATGAGGTTAACTAAAAGAAAGTTTGGCGATGTTTGTTAAGTACGAGAGACTGACGATTTTCAATAAGAGAGAATTTAACAACCTTCAGCAAGAGATAAATTGGCGATGCTCAGTTGGTGAGTTTGAACTCGTTCAGTGGGAGAGAGTTTGAGAAGGACCGGCAAAACAATGAGAGCGAGAGATATGTTGACGTGGCTCAGCTCAGCTGAGATGTTGCCCCAGGCTTAGTGTAAGGATCTCTGAGGCAGAAAGAGAGAATTTGACGAGGGTCAGTGAAACACAAAGGGACGTTAAGTGAGAGAGAATTTGGCAACATTCAGTCCGAGCGAGATTGACCATGTTCAGTGACAGAGAGTTTGGATCGAAAACATTTGTCTAAAAAACAGAAACAGAGGGCGTGTTTGACGAGGTTCATTCAGTAAAATTTATTTAATTAAAAACACAGCAATAATACATTATTATGTTCCAGTTTGACTGAGTCTGACCATTCGGATGCACAGAAAGATCATCTGCTATAATCTTCTGCTGCCAATGATACGAAAGATTGAAAGTGGGGCCACCTCTAGCCTTGCATATCTCTTAATGTCTCTTAATATCTCTTCATCTCCCCCTTTGTTCCTTTATCCCCTCCCCCTTTTCCCAGCTTTACCCTGGCCTTAAATCTATTTGATTTCCGGCTCTTCCTAGTTCTGACGAAAGGTCATCGACCTGAAACGTTAACTCTTTCTCTCTCCACGGATATTGTCTGGCCCGCTGAGTTTTTCCAGAGTTTTCTGTTGTTATGGCGAGATTTCACTCGGTCGCTCTGTCCGCTCTTCAGTGTTTGATCCGAACTTTAAAAGATGATTTTTAAACTTTTTTTCTCTTAACTGGTGGATTATTTTTGAATATATTTGTTCTTAATACTATGTGTAAAATGTTAAAATAAATAAAACTGAACGCATCGACTAGCAAATTTAGCCGCGAGCGCAGCAATTTAACTTGAAGGAATTATCTTCGTGAATATGAACGTCGACCACCACATTGCCATCTCCCTGGATGCGGGGATGGGACGGAGCCGGAATATTTCCGATCCTGCCAGCCCCGCTCTCTCCCAGAGCTCGTCTAACTTTCTGAATGAACGAAAACATGTCTGAAATCCAGGCCTGGACTGTGGTTAAATATCGCAGCATTGTCCGGCGGTTCCGCGCTATTCCTTACATTAAAAATTAGACAAAAACTCCAACCAGCGCTTCTCAGAGTGGAGCTGCAACCCAGAGAGGGCGCTTTTAAAACATGCATTAACCAATCAGGGACCGAACTCCACCTACCTGCTGCTGATTGATCAGCAGATTTCCGTAGACATATGATCGCAGAAAAGTTGTCATCTTGTGGGTTGAGAATTTACACATAGAAATACATAGAATTAAAACATGGAAACAGGCGAATAAAATACAACAGAGCAAACGTTCCGTGGGACGGCAAAATGGGGAGACTTCATTCTGAAATAAAGTTGGATGTGGATCTGTTAGACAGAAAAAGCGTTAAGAAGGACGACCCAGCTCTTTGCTGCTGATTGAGAGTAGACTGATGGGGCGGTAATTGGCCAGATTGGAATTTGTCTTGATTTTTGTGGACAGGATATACCGGGGCAATTTTCCTCATTGTCAGGTAGATGCCAGTGTTGTAGCTGTACTGGAACAAGCTTGGCTAGAGGTGCCGCTAGTTCTGGAGCACAAGTCTTCAGCAATACAGACTGGAAGGTGTCAGGAGGTGTGTGCAACTTTCATTCTTTGTGATAACACAGGAGTCAATGAGGGGAGACCTGGAGTTAGAATCAGGACCTCTTGCTCTGCAGTCAAATGCTCTGCCACTGAGCTATTACCCCCCCCCCCCCCCTCCCCCCTCACATGACAGTGTTCTATCAATTCTACAAGAGGGAGCGAGAGAGAGAGGTTGCAGAGAGGGGGATCGGAGAGAAGAAGAGAGAGAGAGAGGTAGGACAGAGGGAGAGAGAGCGGGGAGGGAATTCATTAATACATTGCTGTGTGAGGTGTGGCTGAAGGCCACTGACTCACCGACAGAGCGTCAGCGACTGAACATCGCAGCATTGCCGGGCGGGTCGGCGCTGCTGCTCAACCTTCAGATGCGGCCTCGAACCCCAGAGTCACACAATCTCAATAAAACAGAGAGTTTAATGATGTTTAGAAGGGGAGAGATATTGAGGACCATCCGTCAGAGAGGGAGGTTGACGGAGCTCAGTGGGAGATTGACTCGTTCGGCAAGAGAGAAATAGTTTGTAACGGCATAAAAAGGAGAGATTATTTCAATCCAGAGAGAGCGGGAGATTGACAATGTTCGGTAAGAGTTTCCCCACATGACAACAGTGACTACAATTCAAAAAGTACTTCATTGGCTGTAAAGCGCTTTGGGACATCCGGTGGTCGTGAAAGGCGCTATAGAAATGCAAGTCTTTCTTTCAATGCGAGGGAGAGACTGAAGACGTTAAATAAGGGAGGTTGAGACACAGCAGGAGAGAGGGATTAATGAGGTTAACTAAAAGAAAGTTTGGCGATGTTTGTTAAGTACGAGAGACTGACGATTTTCAATAAGAGAGAATTTAACAACCTTCAGCAAGAGATAAATTGGCGATGCTCAGTTGGTGAGTTTGAACTCGTTCAGTGGGAGAGAGTTTGAGAAGGACCGGCAAAACAATGAGAGCGAGAGATATGTTGACGTGGCTCAGCTCAGCTGAGATGTTGCCCCAGGCTTAGTGTAAGGATCTCTGAGGCAGAAAGAGAGAATTTGACGAGGGTCAGTGAAACACAAAGGGACGTTAAGTGAGAGAGAATTTGGCAACATTCAGTCCGAGCGAGATTGACCATGTTCAGTGACAGAGAGTTTGGATCGAAAACATTTGTCTAAAAAACAGAAACAGAGGGCGTGTTTGACGAGGTTCATTCAGTAAAATTTATTTAATTAAAAACACAGCAATAATACATTATTATGTTCCAGTTTGACTGAGTCTGACCATTCGGATGCACAGAAAGATCATCTGCTATAATCTTCTGCTACCAATGATACGAAAGATTGAAAGTGGGGCCACCTCTAGCCTTGCATATCTCTTAATGTCTCTTCATCTCCCCCTTTGTTCCTTTATCCCCTCCCCCTTTTCCCAGCTTTACCCTGGCCTTAAATCTATTTGATTTCCGGCTCTTCCTAGTTCTGACGAAAGGTCATCGACCTGAAACGTTAACTCTTTCTCTCTCCACGGATATTGTCTGGCCCGCTGAGTTTTTCCAGAGTTTTCTGTTGTTATGGCGAGATTTCACTCGGTCGCTCTGTCCGCTCTTCAGTGTTTGATCCGAACTTTAAAAGATGATTTTTAAACTTTTTTTCTCTTAACTGGTGGATTATTTTTGAATATATTTGTTCTTAATACTATGTGTAAAATGTTAAAATAAATAAAACTGAACGCATCGACTAGCAAATTTAGCCGCGAGCGCAGCAATTTAACTTGAAGGAATTATCTTCGTGAATATGAACGTCGACCACCACATTGCCATCTCCCTGGATGCGGGGATGGGACGGAGCCGGAATATTTCCGATCCTGCCAGCCCCGCTCTCTCCCAGAGCTCGTCTAACTTTCTGAATGAACGAAAACATGTCTGAAATCCAGGCCTGGACTGTGGTTAAATATCGCAGCATTGTCCGGCGGTTCCGCGCTATTCCTTACATTAAAAATTAGACAAAAACTCCAACCAGCGCTTCTCAGAGTGGAGCTGCAACCCAGAGAGGGCGCTTTTAAAACATGCATTAACCAATCAGGGACCGAACTCCACCTACCTGCTGCTGATTGATCAGCAGATTTCCGTAGACATATGATCGCAGAAAAGTTGTCATCTTGTGGGTTGAGAATTTACACATAGAAATACATAGAATTAAAACATGGAAACAGGCGAATAAAATACAACAGAGCAAACGTTCCGTGGGACGGCAAAATGGGGAGACTTCATTCTGAAATAAAGTTGGATGTGGATCTGTTAGACAGAAAAAGCGTTAAGAAGGACGACCCAGCTCTTTGCTGCTGATTGAGAGTAGACTGATGGGGCGGTAATTGGCCAGATTGGAATTTGTCTTGATTTTTGTGGACAGGATATACCGGGGCAATTTTCCTCATTGTCAGGTAGATGCCAGTGTTGTAGCTGTACTGGAACAAGCTTGGCTAGAGGTGCCGCTAGTTCTGGAGCACAAGTCTTCAGCAATACAGACTGGAAGGTGTCAGGAGGTGTGTGCAACTTTCATTCTTTGTGATAACACAGGAGTCAATGAGGGGAGACCTGGAGTTAGAATCAGGACCTCTTGCTCTGCAGTCAAATGCTCTGCCACTGAGCTATTACCCCCCCCCCCCCCCCCCTCCCCCCTCACATGACAGTGTTCTATCAATTCTACAAGAGGGAGCGAGAGAGAGAGGTTGCAGAGAGGGGGATCGGAGAGAAGAAGAGAGAGAGAGAGGTAGGACAGAGGGAGAGAGAGCGGGGAGGGAATTCATTAATACATTGCTGTGTGAGGTGTGGCTGAAGGCCACTGACTCACCGACAGAGCGTCAGCGACTGAACATCGCAGCATTGCCGGGCGGGTCGGCGCTGCTGCTCAACCTTCAGATGCGGCCTCGAACCCCAGAGTCACACAATCTCAATAAAACAGAGAGTTTAATGATGTTTAGAAGGGGAGAGATATTGAGGACCATCCGTCAGAGAGGGAGGTTGACGGAGCTCAGTGGGAGATTGACTCGTTCGGCAAGAGAGAAATAGTTTGTAACGGCATAAAAAGGAGAGATTATTTCAATCCAGAGAGAGCGGGAGATTGACAATGTTCGGTAAGAGTTTCCCCACATGACAACAGTGACTACAATTCAAAAAGTACTTCATTGGCTGTAAAGCGCTTTGGGACATCCGGTGGTCGTGAAAGGCGCTATAGAAATGCAAGTCTTTCTTTCAATGCGAGGGAGAGACTGAAGACGTTAAATAAGGGAGGTTGAGACACAGCAGGAGAGAGGGATTAATGAGGTTAACTAAAAGAAAGTTTGGCGATGTTTGTTAAGTACGAGAGACTGACGATTTTCAATAAGAGAGAATTTAACAACCTTCAGCAAGAGATAAATTGGCGATGCTCAGTTGGTGAGTTTGAACTCGTTCAGTGGGAGAGAGTTTGAGAAGGACCGGCAAAACAATGAGAGCGAGAGATATGTTGACGTGGCTCAGCTCAGCTGAGATGTTGCCCCAGGCTTAGTGTAAGGATCTCTGAGGCAGAAAGAGAGAATTTGACGAGGGTCAGTGAAACACAAAGGGACGTTAAGTGAGAGAGAATTTGGCAACATTCAGTCCGAGCGAGATTGACCATGTTCAGTGACAGAGAGTTTGGATCGAAAACATTTGTCTAAAAAACAGAAACAGAGGGCGTGTTTGACGAGGTTCATTCAGTAAAATTTATTTAATTAAAAACACAGCAATAATACATTATTATGTTCCAGTTTGACTGAGTCTGACCATTCGGATGCACAGAAAGATCATCTGCTATAATCTTCTGCTACCAATGATACGAAAGATTGAAAGTGGGGCCACCTCTAGCCTTGCATATCTCTTAATGTCTCTTCATCTCCCCCTTTGTTCCTTTATCCCCTCCCCCTTTTCCCAGCTTTACCCTGGCCTTAAATCTATTTGATTTCCGGCTCTTCCTAGTTCTGACGAAAGGTCATCGACCTGAAACGTTAACTCTTTCTCTCTCCACGGATATTGTCTGGCCCGCTGAGTTTTTCCAGAGTTTTCTGTTGTTATGGCGAGATTTCACTCGGTCGCTCTGTCCGCTCTTCAGTGTTTGATCCGAACTTTAAAAGATGATTTTTAAACTTTTTTTCTCTTAACTGGTGGATTATTTTTGAATATATTTGTTCTTAATACTATGTGTAAAATGTTAAAATAAATAAAACTGAACGCATCGACTAGCAAATTTAGCCGCGAGCGCAGCAATTTAACTTGAAGGAATTATCTTCGTGAATATGAACGTCGACCACCACATTGCCATCTCCCTGGATGCGGGGATGGGACGGAGCCGGAATATTTCCGATCCTGCCAGCCCCGCTCTCTCCCAGAGCTCGTCTAACTTTCTGAATGAACGAAAACATGTCTGAAATCCAGGCCTGGACTGTGGTTAAATATCGCAGCATTGTCCGGCGGTTCCGCGCTATTCCTTACATTAAAAATTAGACAAAAACTCCAACCAGCGCTTCTCAGAGTGGAGCTGCAACCCAGAGAGGGCGCTTTTAAAACATGCATTAACCAATCAGGGACCGAACTCCACCTGCCTGCTGCTGATTGATCAGCAGATTTCCGTAGACATATGATCGCAGAAAAGTTGTCATCTTGTGGGTTGAGAATTTACACATAGAAATACATAGAATTAAAACATGGAAACAGGCGAATAAAATACAACAGAGCAAACGTTCCGTGGGACGGCAAAATGGGGAGACTTCATTCTGAAATAAAGTTGGATGTGGATCTGTTAGACAGAAAAAGCGTTAAGAAGGACGACCCAGCTCTTTGCTGCTGATTGAGAGTAGACTGATGGGGCGGTAATTGGCCAGATTGGAATTTGTCTTGATTTTTGTGGACAGGATATACCGGGGCAATTTTCCTCATTGTCAGGTAGATGCCAGTGTTGTAGCTGTACTGGAACAAGCTTGGCTAGAGGTGCCGCTAGTTCTGGAGCACAAGTCTTCAGCAATACAGACTGGAAGGTGTCAGGAGGTGTGTGCAACTTTCATTCTTTGTGATAACACAGGAGTCAATGAGGGGAGACCTGGAGTTAGAATCAGGACCTCTTGCTCTGCAGTCAAATGCTCTGCCACTGAGCTATTACCCCCCCCCCCCCTCCCCCCTCACATGACAGTGTTCTATCAATTCTACAAGAGGGAGCGAGAGAGAGAGGTTGCAGAGAGGGGGATCGGAGAGAAGAAGAGAGAGAGAGAGGTAGGACAGAGGGAGAGAGAGCGGGGAGGGAATTCATTAATACATTGCTGTGTGAGGTGTGGCTGAAGGCCACTGACTCACCGACAGAGCGTCAGCGACTAAACATCGCAGCATTGCCGGGCGGGTCGGCGCTGCTGCTCAACCTTCAGATGCGGCCTCGAACCCCAGAGTCACACAATCTCAATAAAACAGAGAGTTTGATGATGTTTAGAAGGGGAGAGATATTGAGGACCATCCGTCAGAGAGGGAGGTTGATGGAGCTCAGTGGGAGATTGACTCGTTCGGCAAGAGAGAAATAGTTTGTAACGGCATAAAAAGGAGAGATTATTTCAATCCAGAGAGAGCGGGAGATTGACAATGTTCAGTAAGAGTTTCCCCACATGACAACAGTGACTACAATTCAAAAAGTACTTCATTGGCTGTAAAGTGCTTTGGGACATCCGGTGGTCGTGAAAGGCGCTATAGAAATGCAAGTCTTTCTTTCAATGCGAGGGAGAGACTGAAGACGTTAAATAAGGGAGGTTGAGACACAGCAGGAGAGAGGGATTAATGAGGTTAACTAAAAGAAAGTTTGGCGATGTTTGTTAAGTACGAGAGACTGACGATTTTCAATAAGAGAGAATTTAACAACCTTCAGCAAGAGATAAATTGGCGATGCTCAGTTGGTGAGTTTGAACTCGTTCAGTGGGAGAGAGTTTGAGAAGGACCGGCAAAACAATGAGAGCGAGAGATATGTTGACGTGGCTCAGCTCAGCTGAGATGTTGCCCCAGGCTTAGTGTAAGGATCTCTGAGGCAGAAAGAGAGAATTTGACGAGGGTCAGTGAAACACAAAGGGACGTTAAGTGAGAGAGAATTTGGCAACATTCAGTCCGAGCGAGATTGACCATGTTCAGTGACAGAGAGTTTGGATCGAAAACATTTGTCTAAAAAACAGAAACAGAGGGCGTGTTTGACGAGGTTCATTCAGTAAAATTTATTTAATTAAAAACACAGCAATAATACATTATTATGTTCCAGTTTGACTGAGTCTGACCATTCGGATGCACAGAAAGATCATCTGCTATAATCTTCTGCTACCAATGATACGAAAGATTGAAAGTGGGGCCACCTCTAGCCTTGCATATCTCTTAATGTCTCTTCATCTCCCCCTTTGTTCCTTTATCCCCTCCCCCTTTTCCCAGCTTTACCCTGGCCTTAAATCTATTTGATTTCCGGCTCTTCCTAGTTCTGACGAAAGGTCATCGACCTGAAACGTTAACTCTTTCTCTCTCCACGGATATTGTCTGGCCCGCTGAGTTTATCCAGCGTTTTCTGTTGTTATGGCGAGATTTCACTCGGTCGCTCTGTCCGCTCTTCAGTGTTTGATCCGAACTTTAAAAGATGATTTTTAAACTTTTTTTCTCTTAACTGGTGGATTATTTTTGAATATATTTGTTCTTAATACTATGTGTAAAATGTTAAAATAAATAAAACTGAACGCATCGACTAGCAAATTTAGCCGCGAGCGCAGCAATTTAACTTGAAGGAATTATCTTCGTGAATATGAACGTCGACCACCACATTGCCATCTCCCTGGATGCGGGGATGGGACGCAGCCGGAATATTTCCGATCCTGCCAGCCCCGCTCTCTCCCAGAGCTCGTCTAACTTTCCGAATGAACGAAAACATGTCTGAAATCCAGGCCTGGACTGTGGTTAAATATCGCAGCATTGTCCGGCGGTTCCGCGCTATTCCTTACATTAAAAATTAGACAAAAACTCCAACCAGCGCTTCTCAGAGTGGAGCTGCAACCCAGAGAGGGCGCTTTTAAAACATGCATTAACCAATCAGGGACCGAACTCCACCTGCCTGCTGCTGATTGATCAGCAGATTTCCGTAGACATATGATCGCAGAAAAGTTGTCATCTTGTGGGTTGAGAATTTACACATAGAAATACATAGAATTAAAACATGGAAACAGGCGAATAAAATACAACAGAGCAAACGTTCCGTGGGACGGCAAAATGGGGAGACTTCATTCTGAAATAAAGTTGGATGTGGATCTGTTAGACAGAAAAAGCGTTAAGAAGGACGACCCAGCTCTTTGCTGCTGATTGAGAGTAGACTGATGGGGCGGTAATTGGCCAGATTGGAATTTGTCTTGATTTCTGTGGACAGGATATACCGGGGCAATTTTCCTCATTGTCAGGTAGATGCCAGTGTTGTAGCTGTACTGGAACAAGCTTGGCTAGAGGTGCCGCTAGTTCTGGAGCACAAGTCTTCAGCAATACAGACTGGAAGGTGTCAGGAGGTGTGTGCAACTTTCATTCTTTGTGATAACACAGGAGTCAATGAGGGGAGACCTGGAGTTAGAATCAGGACCTCTTGCTCTGCAGTCAAATGCTCTGCCACTGAGCTATTACCCCCCCCCCCCCCCCTCACATGACAGTGTTCTATCAATTCTACAAGAGGGAGCGAGAGAGAGAGGTTGCAGAGAGGGGGATCGGAGAGAAGAAGAGAGAGAGAGAGGTAGGACAGAGGGAGAGAGAGCGGGGAGGGAATTCATTAATACATTGCTGTGTGAGGTGTGGCTGAAGGCCACTGACTCACCGACAGAGCGTCAGCGACTGAACATCGCAGCATTGCCGGGCGGGTCGGCGCTGCTGCTCAACCTTCAGATGCGGCCTCGAACCCCAGAGTCACACAATCTCAATAAAACAGAGAGTTTGATGATGTTTAGAAGGGGAGAGATATTGAGGACCATCCGTCAGAGAGGGAGGTTGATGGAGCTCAGTGGGAGATTGACTCGTTCGGCAAGAGAGAAATAGTTTGTAACGGCATAAAAAGGAGAGATTATTTCAATCCAGAGAGAGCGGGAGATTGACAATGTTCGGTAAGAGTTTCCCCACATGACAACAGTGACTACAATTCAAAAAGTACTTCATTGGCTGTAAAGCGCTTTGGGACATCCGGTGGTCGTGAAAGGCGCTATAGAAATGCAAGTCTTTCTTTCAATGCGAGGGAGAGAGAGCGGGAAGGAAACTCATTAATACATTGCTGTGTGAGGTGTGGCTGAAGGCCACTGACTCACCGACAGAGCGTTAGCGACTGAACATCGCAGTATTGCCGGGCGGGTCGGCGCTGCTGCTCAACCTACAGATGCGGCCTCGAACCCCAGTGGCGACAGCCCAGAGAGAGTGAAATATGTGTTGTCTGTTTCAGCCTGTCTAAAATCACGAAATCATTATTTTATTTTTCAGTCTGCCTAAAATTATGAAAATAATTTGAAAATGTTTATTTTGAAAATAATTTTCCTCGATTAAAATTTGCAAACTATTTCTCGCGATTTCGGTGAAGGCGGGAGTCTCCGAGTAACAGATAGGGATGGGAATGTGTGTGTTGTTTCTCGTCGGCCGATTAACCGGTGATGGGATCAAGATTTGATGGAAATGAATCCGCCTATTTCAAGATGCAAAGCCAGGTCGAAATGTCGGTGGGGGGGAAATCAGGAGGTTATATTGTGTGTCACTGGCCCCTGAAACTCAATCCCATCAGATGTTTGATCGGCCTCCGGGCACCAGAGACACCGAGCGGCCTCTTTCAATCTTGCAACTTCCGTGTATTTCTGTGTCTCAATCCGGCCGCTTTGTGTCGCCGTTGATGGAATTATTTCTCGCCGATCAGCAGCAGGGAACTGAATACAGGAACAAAAGCAAAATACTGCGGGTGGGGGAAATCTGAAAGAGCAACAGAAAATGCTGGAAACACTCGGCAGGTCAGACAGCATCTATAAGAACAAAAAAAATAGGAGCAGGAGTCCGCCATTTGGCCCTTCGAGCCTGCTCAGCCATCATGGCTGATCTTCTACCTCATCTCCACTTTCCTGCACTATCCCCATATCCCTTGATTCCCTTAATATTGAAACATTTATCAATCCCTATCTTGAATATACTCCACAGCCCTCTGGGGTAGAGAATTCCAAAGATTCACCACCCTCTTAGTGAAGAAATTTCTCAAAGTCTCAGTCCTAAATGGCCGACCCCTTATTCTGAGACTGTGACTCCTGGTTCTAGACTCCCCAGCCTGGGGAATCATCCTCCCTGCATCTACCCTGTCAAGGCCTGTAAGAAATTTGTATGTTTCAATGAGATCACCTCTCATTCTTCTAAACTCCAGAGAATAAAGGCCCAGTCTACTCAATCCCCCCATCCCAGGAACCAGTCTGGTGAACCTTCGTTGCACTCCCTCTATGGCAAGTATATCCTTCCTTCGGTAAGGAGACCAAAACTGTACACAATACTCCAGGTGTGGTCTCACCAGGGCAATATATAATTGCAGTAAGACATGCAACATGGAGCAACAGACTTATCGTCTCAGGTCGATGACCTTTCATTAGAACAGGAGGTTGTTTGATATTTAACAGTTTTTGAGCAAGTGCAGAGCCAGGGAAAGGGAGCTCATCCAAAAAACTGCTGTCCGTATCTTAAATCGCATCTGGTCCCGCTCACCCATCATCCCTGAGCTGGTTGACCCACATTGGCTCTGAGACACCCATGTCTTCATTTAAAATGAGAAGCCGCACAACACCAGGTTATAGTTCAACAGTTTTATTTGAAATCACAAGCTTTCGGAGCTGCTGCCCCTTCGTCAGGTGAAGTGAAGGAATACGAATCGGCAAAGCATATTCGTATTCCTTCACTTCACCTGACGAAGGGGCAGCAGCTCCGAAAGCTTGTGATTTCAAATAAAACTGTTGAACTATAACCTGGTGTTGTGCGACTTCTCACTTTTGTCCACCCCAGTCCAACACCGGCATCTCCGCTTCATTTAAAATGCTCATCCTTGTGTTCAAATCCCTCCACGGCCTCACCGCTCCCTATCTCTACAACATCCACCAGCCCAACAACCCTCCAAGAACTCTGCCTTCCTTCATTCTGGTCTCTTGCGCATCCCCCACTCCCTTCGCCCCACCATTGGCAGGCCGTGCCTTCAGCCCTAAGCTCTGGAATTCCCATCCCCAAACCGCTTCACCTCTCCATCTCTCTCTCCTTTAAGACTCGGCTTAAAAACTACCTCTTTGATTAAGCATTTTATTCACCTGTCCTAATATCTTATTCTTTAGCTCGGTGCCAATTGTTGTCCAATTAGACTCCTGTGACGTGTCTTGGGACATGTTACTCTATTAAAGGTGCGATATAAATGTAAGTTTTTGTTCTGTTTTGCTTTCATTGTCTGACAGTCCTTATACCGAAAGCAGAAACTGCAGATGGTGGGAATCTGAAACAAAAAGACCAAATGGACAAAATAGTGAGCAGGTCAGTCAGCATCTGTGGAGAGAACACAGGAACAGGAGTAGACCATACAGTCCCTCGAGCCTGCTCCACCATTCAATTAGTTCATGGCTGATCTGTACCTCAACTCCAGTGGGTAAGTTAATGTTTCAAGTCTGGATCCTTGGTCAGACAGCATTTTAAAACCGTCCCCAGGAAGTCCCACCACACTTTATAACTTCTGAAGTGCTGTCACTTGTGTTATGTCAGCAAACACAACAGTAAATTTGCACACAGGAAGGTCCGATAATCTGCCGTATTTTGGTTGCAGAAGATTCAAATCTTGGCCACAGTAAGAACTCCCTGTTCTTCAAATGGTGCCGTGGGATCTTTTGGTGCACCAGAATGGGCAGACAGTTGGTGGAACACCTCACAGGAAAGTTGATTCCTCCAACAATGCAGCACTCCCTCAGTACTGCACTGAAGTGTGGGCCTACATTATACGCTCAGGTCTATGGTAGGGACTGCAAACTACTGACTAATGCAAATCGACACATTTATTAACAGACTCAGTATAAACATACGAACAGGAGAAGGCAATTCACCCCCGCACGCCTGTTCCCCCATTCAATTAGATCATGATTGATCTGTATCTGAACTCCATTTACCTGCCTTGGTTCTATATTCCTTAATACCCTTACCACACAAAAAATGATCATTCGCAGTTTTGAAGTTTTCAATTGAGCCCCATCCTCAACAGCTTTTTATGGGAGAGAGTTCCAGATTTCCACGACCCGTTGTGTGAAACACTGCTTCCTGACATCACCCCTGAATGGTCTGGCTCTAATTTTAAGGTTATGACGCCTTGTTCTGGACTCCCCCCACCAGAGGAAACAGTTTCCCTCAATCCACCCTATCAACTCCTCTAATCATCTTAAACACCTCAATTAGATCACCCCTTAATCTTTTATACAATCCTCGTCAATGCAATCTGTCCTCATAATTTAACCCTTTTAGCCCCGGTATCATTCTGGTGAATCTATGCTGCACCCTCTCCAAGGCCAATATATCCTTCCTGAGGTGCGGTGCCCAGAACTCAGCGCAGTGCTCCATGGTGGTATTGAGTTGTAATTTGGATGGTTGAATGTATTTTTGGTGTGTTTTTGAATAAACAGCTTGTTGATATTAAGGCCCGTGTGCGATTATTTAAAATAAAATAGAGTATTAAATGAAAATAAATCCTAATGCAGGAAGTGGTATCTGATGGTGAGATATATCTTTTTATATTTGAACATTTATTAATGAAAGACTTGCCGTATCAGCACCTTTCACAACGAAAGGCATTTCAAAGTGCTTTACAGCCAATGAAGTACTATTTGAATTGGAGTCACTGTTGTTATGTGGGAAACATGGCAGACAATTTGCGCACAGCATGGTCCCACAAACAGCAATGTGATAATGACCAGATAATCTGCTTTTGTTATGTTGGTTGAGGAATAAGTATTGGCCAGGACACCAAGGATGACTCTGCTGCTTTTCTACAAAATTGTGCCACAGGATCTTTTACACCCACCTGAGAGAGCAGATGGAGCCACAGTTTAACATCTCATTGGAAAGACAGCACCTCTGACAGTGCAGCATTCCCTCAGCACTGCACTAGAGTTTTAACCTAGCTTTATGTGCTCAAGTCCTTGGAATGGGACTTGAACCCACAGCCTTCTGACTCAGAGACTACCAACTGAGACACAGCTAACAGAATGGGCCTTTTCCCTTTGTTCCAGCGAGCACTGAGACAAATGGGTGCAATAATATATCGGTTATGGTACTGGACTAGCAACCTAGAGGTTGTAAATTCAGATTGAATTCAGAAAAATGGCTAACACCAGAATAAAATGTGGGATTGTCATAAAATCCAGCTGGATCACTGATGCCCTTCAGGGAAGGGATTCTGCAATCACCAGCTTATCTGTCCTCGATGTGACTCTTATCTCACAATACACTCAATGCTCTCTGAATTGGCCCAGCAGGCTACTGTTGTAAAGAATTGCTATGAAGTTGAGTATTAAAAAAAATTGAATGCACTTATTGGCAATGAGGAAGGAGGCATATTTAAACAAGCAGGTAATTCACGTCCCACTCCAGAACCTTGAGAACAACATCAAGGCTGACATTCCAGTGCACTACTGAGGGAGTGCTGCACTGTTTGAGCTGCCGTCTTTCGGATGAGACATCAAACCAAGGCTTCTGTCTGCCCTCTCAGGTGGATAGAAAGGATCCCATGGCATTGTTTCGAAGAAGAGCAGGAGCGTTCTCCCCGGTGTCCTGAGGCCAATATTTATCCATCAACCAACATCACTAAAAGAGATTATCTGGTCATTATCACATTGCTGTTTGTGGGAGCTTGCTGTGTACAATTTGGCTGCCACGTTTCCCACATTACAACAGTGACTACACTTCAAAAGCCCTTCATTGCCTGTAATGTGCTTTGGGACATCCTGAAAGGGTTGTGAAAGGCGTTATATAAATGCAAGTTCTTTCTTTCTTTAATGTCAGCCTAGTCAATGCTGCAAAGTCCTGCTGAGTTATATCTAGGGACTGTTGCCCAGGTTGGAAGAGCTGTCCCACAGATTACTCAAAAACAGCCTGAGATAACATTCAGCCAACATCCCAGGCCCTTGTCTACAACCATCTTTGGTTTTGTCCCCACCAGAGATGGTATACGGTCAAGTGGGAGTAGAACTGGGTGTCAGCAATAGTTTTTTAAAATTCGTTTATGGGATGTGGGCATTGCTGTCAAGGCCAGCACTTGTTGCCCATCCCTAATTGCCCTTGAGAAGTTGGTGGTGAGCCGCCTTCTTGAACCTCTGCAGTCCGTGTGGTGAAGGTACTGCCACAGTGCTGTTAGGGATGGAGTTCCAGGATTTTGACCCAGCGACGATGAAGGAAAAACAATATATTTCTAAGTCAGGATGATGTGTGACTTGGAGGGGAACTTGGAGGTGGTGATGTTTCCATGCGCCTGCTGCCCTTGTCTTCTAGGTGGAAGAGGTCGCGGGTTTGGGAGGTGCTGCCGAAGAAGCCTTGGCGAGTTGCTGCAGTGCATCTTGTAGATGGTACACACTGCAGTCATGGTACGCCAGTGGTGGAGGGAGTGAATGTTTAAGGTGGTGGATGCAGTGCCAATCAAGCGGGCTGCTTTGTCTGGATGGTGTCGAGCTTCTTGAGTGTTGTTGGAGCTGCACTCATCCAGGCAAGTGGAGAGTATTCCATCACACTCCTTACTTGTGCCTTGTAGATGGTGGAAAGGCTTTGGGGAGTCAGGAGTTGAGACACTCGCCGCAGGATACCTAGCCTCTGACCTGCTCTTGTTGCCACAGTATTTATGTGGCTGGTCCAGTTAAGTTTCTGGTCAATGGTGACCCCCCAGGATGTTGATGGCGGGCATGGACTGCTTCATTATCTGAGGAGTTGTGAATGATACCGAACACTGTGCAGTCATCAGTGAACATCCCCATTTCTGGCATTATGTTGGAGGGAAGGTCATTGATGAAGCAGCTGAAGATGGTTGGGCCTAGGACACTGCCCTGAGGAACTCCTGCAGTGATGTCCTGGAGCTGTGATGTTTGACCTTCAACCACCACAACCATCTTCCTTTGTGCTAGGTATGACTCCAGCCAGTTTAACGTTTTCCCCCCGATTCCCATTGACTTCAGTTTAACTGCATCTCTTTGATGCCACACCCGGTCAAATGCTGCCTTGATGTCAAGCGCAGTCACTCTCAGCTCACCTCTGGAATTCAGCTCCTTTGTCCATGTTTGGACCAAGGCTGTAATGAGGTAGTGACTTTAGACTACTTCACGCCTCATAACACAGGTCAAATATCACCAAGGAAACATCCTGCTCATCACTGGCTGTCCTCAATTAATTAATGGCCCTTTATGCGGAGCACCAACAGGAGGTAGCACTGAGGAAAACAAGGGCACAGAATGTACTCTTGGTAGGGACATCACTGGCTACCATCAAGAGTAGGTGAGGAGTACCATCAGTGATGGTTTGGCTGAGTCCTGAAGGATCTAACTGCCAGACTGGGCCTGTCTCTGATGAGAGAGGGAAACAATACTAGGGAATAACCTACTTACCTTCCCTTAGCAACCTATCTGTTGCAGACATATCTGTCCACAATGGTATTGGTAGGAATGACCACCCCATAGTCCTTGTGAAGACAACGCTTTAGGGGGATGGGCGTGCTGAGGGATACAAGGAAGTGATCGGAGATAACCTCATCAGTGATCGTAAGCACAGGAGTGGAGAAGCCACTGGAGGTAACAGGATATCAGTGGGTGGCCATGAATATGCGTAGGAAAGTTTATCTGAAGGGTGAGGCTCATGGAGGACAGGAAGGCAATGTATTTCGAGGGAGAGAGGGCAAGGGGAGCTAAGATGGTTTGAAATCACAGAGAATGAGGAGTCACACAATCCAGAGACTGAGGGAGAAAGGCTTAGAATTACATAGAGTGTAACACAGAAACAGGCCATTCGGCCTAACTGGTCCTTGCCGGTGTTTATGTTTCACACGGGACTCCTCCCACCCCTCTTCATCTCACCGCATTAGCATATTCTCCTATCCCTTTCTCTCTCATGTGCTTATCTAGCTTTCCCTTAAATGCATCTATGCTATTCACCTCAACTACTCCTTGTGGTAGCGAGTTCCACATTCTAACCATTCACTGTTTAATGAAGTTTCTCCAGAATTCCTTTTTGGATTCATTAGTGACTATCTTATATTTATGGCCCCAGCAGAATATCTCAGAGAGAAAGTAGAGGTGGAGCTTGGATGGGGCAGTAGACAATTAAGATTTTGAAAGAGAGGCAACAGGGTATTTTTTTATTCATTCACAGGATGGAAGCATCGACTGGAAAGGCAAGCATTTACTGCCCATTCCTAATTTTCCTTGAGATGAGCCACCTTCTTGGTAACTGATGGCATAGTGGTTAGCACTGTTGCCTCACAGCGCCAGGGACCCGGGTTCGAATCCGGCCTCGGGTGACTGTCTGTGTGGAGTTTGCACATTCTCCCCGTGTCTGCGTGGGTTTCCTCCGGGTGCTCCGGTTTCCTCCCACAGTCCAAAGATGTGCGGGTTAGGTTGATTTGGCTATGATAAATTGACCCTTAGTGTTAGGGGGGATTAAATACGTGGGGTTACGGGGATAGGGTGGGATATGTGTCGGTGCAGGCTCGATGGGCCGAAATGGCCTCTATCTGCACTGTGGGGATTCTGTGATTCTGTGGGTTTTTATGTCCAACTGGTAGCTTCATCTTCATCATTACCGATACTAGTTTTTCAATTCAAGATTTCTTTAATTAACTGGATTTAAATTCCCCAGCTGCCATGGTGGGATTTGAATTCTTGTCTCTTATGGACATCATTAGTCTACGCCTGCTAGATTACTAGTCCAATAACATAACCACTAAGCTACTGTTCCCGGTCAAGCAAGACCAGCTGAAGAAAGTGAAGAGGAGGTAGAGGGAGAGTTCGAGATTTAGTGATAACGGGATTGAATTGGCAATAGAAGACAGCTTGTTAGGAAACATAGTACAGGAAAAAACATTAAGCTTGTTCCAAACGCAGCTGTATACTATAATGGGAGGGTTAGTGAACCAGAGGGATGAACTTGGGTTGGGTGAATGGATTTCCTGAACCTTCACATTTTTTTAATTTTAAAAGGTTTGGGTGTGGCTCCCCCTGGTGGGGATTATTGATACTCCATGTTGCCACAGCAGACAATTAAAGCTGCCCTCAGTCAATGCCCTGCCACTGCCCTAATATTTTATTCTATTTATCCATATTTAATCAGAAAACACCCCCATGAAGTAATTTAATAAAGAGGCAAACTGAGGCAAGGATTGAATGAGCAGATGAAAGAGGTCAGTGCAGCAGGTCGGAGTGCAAACCTGCTCCTCCCCACCCAAGGGATGTCCTGAGCTCAGCCGGGCCATCAGGGGCAGGAGCTGAGCCGGGGTCGAAGGGCGGAGGGTATCTGTCACGCACCTCAGAGGGTCTCTCTATGTAATGACTATTGCCAGTGGCCTGACCTGGCAGTTGTCGGACAGTGGGGTGTGTAACAGAAGGAAAAGCTGAAGAGCAGGAAGGAAGAACCACTTTCTGGAAGAACTTTCCATCTGAATGAATGTGCTTCAGATCCGACACTTACGTATTCAGAAACAGTCTCACCAGCGGCTACGGTATTTATCCCAGAGTTTTACACTGAGGAGCAGTGGAATGTACAGAACCTGAAACCCTTGTGCTTCTATCTGGACAGTCCCAGTGTCTGGGAAATGTCATATCCCACATTACCGCTCCTGCCCCTCCACCAAATGTTCCCCCAGGTGTTTCATAGAATCATAGAATGGTTGCAGCACGGAAGAAGGCCATTCGGCCCGTCGAGCCCGTGCCGGCTCTCTGCAAGAGCACTTCAGCTAGTCCCACTCCCCCACCCTTTCCCCGTAGCCCTGCAATTTTGTTTGCTTCAGATGCTTGTCCAACTCCCTTTTGAAAGCCGTGATTGAGTCTGCCTCCACCACCCACAGGCAGTGCATTCCAGATCTTAACCACTCGCTGTGTAAAAAAGTTTTTTCTTAAGTCGCTTTTGGTTCTTTTGCCAATCACCTTAAATCTGTGTCCTCTGGTTCTCGACCCTTCTGCCAATGGGAACAGTTTCTCTCTATCTTCCCTGTCCAGACCCCTCATGATTTTGAACACCTGTAACAAATCTCCTCTCAATCTTCTCTGCTCCAAGGAGATCAAACCGAGCTTTTCCAGTCTATCAACGTAACTGAAGTCCCTCATTCCTGGAATCATTCTCGTAAATCAATTCTGCACCCTCTCTCAGGACTTCACATCCTTCCTTAAGTGTGGTGCCCAGAATTGGACACAGTACTCCAGTTGGGGCCGAACCAGTTTTTTACACAGGTTCATCATAATTTCCATACTTTTGTTCTCTATACCTCTATTTATGAAGCCCAGGATCCTGTAAGCCTGTTTAACTGCTTTCTCAACCTGCCCTGCCACCTTCAACGATTTATGCACATATATCCCCATTTCACCAGCCTGTCTATGTCTTCCTGAAGTCTATCACTCTCCTCCTCACCGTTCACTGTACTTCCAAGTTTTGTGTCATCTGCAAATTTTGAAATTGTGCCCTGTACACCCACGTCCAAGTCATTAATATATATCAAGAAAAGCAGTGGTCCTAGAACTGACCCCTGGGGAACACCACTGTGTACCTTCCTCCAGTCCGAAAAACAACCGTTCACCACTACTCTGTTTCCTGTCACTTAGCTAATCTCGTATCCATGCTGCCACTGTCCCTTTTATTGCATGGGCTTCAATTTTTGCTATTAAGCCTATTATGTGACACTTTGTCAAACGCCTTTTGGAAATCCATGTACATCACGTCAACCGCATTACCCTCATCAACCCTTTCTGTTACCTCATCAAATCAAGTTAGTTAAACACGATTTGTCTTTTACAAATCCGTGCTGGCTTTCCTTAGTTAATCCACCCCTATCCAAGTGACTGTTGATTTTGTCCCTGATTACTGTTTCTAAAAGATTCCCCGCTACCGAGGTTAAACTGACTGGCCCGTAGTTGCTGGGTTTATCTTTACACCCTTTTATGAACAATGGTGTAACATTTGCAATTCTCCAGTCCTCTGGCACCACCCCTGTGTTTATCCAACTCTCTTATGAACGTCTGATACAATCAGCCCTCAGTGACTCCATTTGCCGGCCATTCCATACATTCACCAGCCTCTGTGTAAAGTGGTAAAACATGAACTGTTCTTTCACCCTCGCTCTTCTAAGTTTGACGCCACACTATCCTTTAAATATTTTCCCTGCCCCAGGTACTGCTGTGTTTAAATCAAACGCTCTCAGTACCAGGAGAACCCACAGACACAAGCAGATCTCTGATTCACTTAAACTGATGTAATTGTAACCATTTCTGACTCAGTGATGGTAAAGGTGTTTGTGAATCTTGTTCCACATTTACTTTTATGCTCAACATAAACATCACTGAGTGGACATCTGGCTTAGAACCAGTAACCTCCTAATCTCTGCCTCCACCATCGAAACCCCAATCAACACCTTCATCACCTCAAGGGTTGAGTGCTGCTGAAAAATGGTTATGAGGAGTTATTATTACTGATTGAAAGGATCAGAGAGCTGGCATGGAAGGGGTGGGTGTGGGGGCCTACTTCATGAATCCTTATTTGTGGAACATGAAAGGCATTTTTAGGGCACCCAGATTTGAACCAGAGCTCTGTAGTTCTACAGTTTTATGTAGTCCAATAACTCAATCACTGAGCTACACCTGTAAACACAGGATCAGACCCTGCGTGATTCAGAATAAAATGGTCTACAATGCAGGAGCAGCTCAGGGATGAAAATAGTAAAAAAAGATGCATTTATTATTACTGATTATACCCCCAGACACCTGCCTATACCTTATGGGCATCAGAATGAAATGGTCCATAGCATAAGACGATAAAAAGCAAGTAGGAGAGATGGGGGCATTTCAAAAATTATTAGACAATGCTAAGCATTGCTTTAAATAGTCTCTGTTCTTTCAAAAATGGCAAAAACTGCTTTTGCAGTGTTATAATTACTGATTTTAATGATCACAGACACAGTGGTGGGAGAGGGTTGTGTTCCTTTCATTCACTTATGATTATTTCAAGTTTGGGAGTGGGTATCCAGGTTTAGAACTTGAGGACTTCTTTTTCCGGCTGTCAAATGCTCTGTCACTGAGCTACACCCCCAGACACAGACCTATCATTTATGTGCTTCAGAATAAATTGGTCCATTGTACAAGACACCATCATGGATTTAAAAGAGTAAAACAGATGGGGTCATTTAAAGAATATATTAGATAATGTTTCTTTAAAACTCTCCGATCTTTAAAAAATGCCACCATACTGTTCATCCAGAGATCTGCAGTTCTTCGTGAGACCATTAAGGTAAATGAGGGGGCACCTGGATTCAAATCCGAGACCTCTTGATCTAGCAGTCAAATGCACTACCACTGAGCTATACCCCTCTCAGGTGCCAATGTCCCCTGAACTTCACAATCAAATGTTCCAACAGCCTGAGCTTTCCACACAACCCCCACCCTCTCTCAATTGGGGCACATTTCCAGGGATATTCACCCACTCCTGAGATGCCCCACTCCATTCCCCCGGCCTCATTCCCGGCACCGGATCATTTACATATGGGGGAAGGTCTCAATGGTCTGTGCCAGGGATTCAGGCCCCTCTGGGAACAGAACCCTGCTGTGGGAGAAAGAGCTGGTTAGTGCAATGCCAGTGGAAAGTTTTTAAACTATTTTTAATTATCACTTTTCTCAGGCTGCTCCAATCTGTTCATCAGCCCAGGCTCAGTGGTAGCACTCGCTCTACTGAGTCAAAGGTTCTGGGTTCGAGCTCCCCATCTCCAAAGACTGGAGCACAAAATCCAGGCTGACACTTCAGTTCAGTACTGGGGGAAGCGCTGCATTGTCGGAGGGGCCATTTTTCAGATGAGACGCCAAACCGAGGCCTTGTCTCTCTTCTCAGGTCAATGTAAAAGATGTCATGGCAGTATTTTAAGAAGAGCAAGGGAGTTCTCCCCATTGTCCTGGGCTACATTTATTCCTAAGTCATCACCAAAAAAGACAGATTGCTTTTTTCATTTATTTCATTGCAGTTTGTAGGAGCTTGCTGTGTACAACCTCTTGATCGTTACCTCTATCACCAAAACCACAATCTGCATCTTCACAAGGATTGGCTGTTGGTGAAAAGTGGTTATTATAATGATAACAGAGTAGTTATGAAGGAGGGACTACATTATCAATCCAACATAAACAGCAGTGAGGGGGGTACCCAGGTTTGAACCAGGGACCTCGTTGATCTGAATCTGCAATCAAACTCTCTACCACTGAGCTATAACCCCAGACACAGCCTTCAGGCATAAGAAACAGATGGAATGATTTAAAAAAAGAAAGATTTCCATTTTTATAGCACCTTTCACATTCACCGGACGTCCCGAAGCACGTTACAGACAATGAAGTAGTTTTTCAAGTCTAGTCACTCTTCTAATGTTATTTAAAATTTAAGAAATTATTCGATAATGGAAAACATTGCTTTAAAAAGACTCCTCGCCATTCTTTCAAAAATGGCACCAAACTGTTTATGCAGAGTTATTTTTACTGATTCTGAGGTGTACAAAATCATGAATGGATTTTGTAGAGTAAATAAAGCTGTTTCCAGTGGCAGAAGGGTCGGTAACCAGAGGACACAGATTTAAGGTGATCAGCAAAGGAACAGGAGGCGACAGGAGGAACATTTTTACACAGCGAGTTGTTGTGATCTGGAATGCGCTGCCTGAAAGGGTGGTGGAAGCAGGTTCAATAGTAACTTTCAAAAGAGAACTGGATAAATATTTGAAGGGAAAAATTTACAGGGCTATGGGGAAAGAGCAAGGGAGTGGGATTAAATTTATCGCTCTGCTAAAGAACCAGCACAGCCACAGTGGGCCGAAAGGCCTCCTTCAGTGCCGCATCTTTCTATGATAATCATGGACATGGTGAAGAGGGAGGTGGGTGTAACTTTCAAACTTTGTGATAAAATTAGACTTAATAAGAGGACACCTGGATTTGAACCAGGAACTTCTTGATCTGCAGTCAAATGCTCTACTACTGAACTATGCCCCCTCTCACATACCAACAAGCCCATGAACGCCACAATCAAATAATTCAACAGTGAATGCCCTGAGCTTTCCACACATCCCCCACCCTCTCTTCACTGGGGGCACATTTCCAGCCGGGCGGGATATTCACCCACTCCTGAGATGCCCCACTCCATGCTCCCGGCCTCATTCCCGGCACCAGGTTATGAAAATATGGGGGAAGGTCTCGCTGGTCTGTGCCCGGGATTCAGGCCCGTCTGGGGACAGGACCCTGCTGTGGGAGAAAGAGGCGGTTAGTGCACTGCCAGTGGAAAGTTTTAAATCTATATTTAAATCTCCCACTTTTCTTGGTGCACGGCCTCGCTCTGAGAATGTTTACACAGGCTGCTCCGATCTGTTCATCAGCGCAGGCTCAGTGGTAGCACTCGCTCTACTGAGTAATAGGTTGTGGGTTCGAGCTCCCCATCTCCAAAGACTGGAGCACATAATCCAGGCTGACACATCAGTTTAGTACTGAGAGAAGCGCTGCATTGTCGGAGGGGCCATTTTTCAGATGAGACATTAAACCGAGCCATTGTCTGTCTTCTCAGGTCAATGTGAAAGATTCATGGCACTATTTGAAGAAGAGCAAGGGAGTTCTCCCCATTGTCTTGGGCTACATTTATTAGTAAGTCATCACCAAAATGTAGAGATTTTTTTCATTTACTTCATTGCAGTTTGTGGGTGCTTGCTGTGTGCAACGTCTTGCTCACTGCGTTTATCACCAAAGCCCCAAATCTCTGCACCTACAACACCACAAGGATTGACTGTTGGTGAAAAGTGGCTATGAAGAGTTATTACTACTGATTACAGAGCAGTTATGAATCCTTTTTAGTGAAACTTAAATGGCATTGAGAGGGCCCCTGGATTTGAACCAGGGACCTTTATAATCTGCAGTCAAATGCTCTACCACTGAGCTATACCCCCACACAGAGCCATGCCTTTGATGTGCTTCTGAAAATCACAGTCCAGCGTGCAGCACACCATCAGGGATAAGAAACAGATGGAGTGATTTAAAAAAAGAAAGACTTCAATTTTTATAGCACCTTTCACATCCACTGGATATCCCAAAGCACGTTACAGACAATGAAGTACTTTTTCAAGTGTAGTCACTGTTGTAATATATTTTAAAATTCAAGAAATTATTCGATAATGCTAAACATTGCTTTAAAAAAACTCCTCACCATTCTTTCAAAAATGCCACCAAACTGTATACAGGGTTATTTTTACTAATTCTGAGGCATTCAAAATCATGAATGGTTTTTCTAGAGTAAATAAAGCTGTTTCCAGTGGCAGGAGGGTCGGTAACCAGAGGACACAGATTGAAGGTGATTAGCAAAAGAACCAGAGGTGACAGGAGGATCATTTTTTACACAGTGAGTTGTGATCTGGAATGCGCTGCCTGAAAGGGCGGTGGAAGCAGATTCAGTAGTAACTTTCAAAAGAGAATTGGATAAATACTTGAAGAAAATAATCTACAGGGCTGCGGGGAAAGAGCAGGGGAGTGGGATTAATTGCACAGCTCTGCTAAAGACACAGCACAGGCACAATGGGCCAAAAGGCCTCCTTCCGTGGTGTGTATCATTCTATTATTCTATGATAATTATGGATATGTTGTAGAGGGAGGTGTGTGTAACTTTCATTCTTTGTGATAATATAAGAGTCAAAGAGGGGACATCTGGATTTAAACCACACATCTCTTGATCTGGCAGTCAAATGCTCTAACCACTGAGTTATACCACCTCTCTGCTGCCAAAGTCCTATATCCCCTGTCACACGCCACAGTCCCATGAACTTCACAATCAAATGGCGACTCCTGTTCCTATTTTCCTGTAACAAACAAGAAATATTTTCTGTTCACTTAATAGGGTCGTTTCCTCAGTAAACAGGCTATGAAGCATTTCACCTGTTTCTTTCCCTCACAATTCCAGGCCCCATTTTTAATTTGTGTTTAACTCATTGCCGCCTCTTAACAATCACCAATCCATAGTTAAACAAGCACCTGAGCCCAGGAAGCAGCCTCAAATCACGAGGATTACACAGTTTTAAGGGACTTAGCCTTCGTTTCACTCTCGGCAACAGCTTCCAAAGAACGCATTTGGCCAAACACAACTGCTGCTCTGGGCAAATATCCGGCAGTGACAGGACGACAGAGGAGGCCGAAACTAAACCAACGTCAAGCTGATTTCTGTGACAGTGTAAAATATTGTTTATCATTCTCATGTTATTTTTATTATTCATTCTCCAGACGTGGGCCTAACTGGCAAGGATGGCATGTTGAGCCCGTCCCTAGTTACCTTTCAGAAGGTGGTGGTGATCCTTCCTCTTGAACCGTTGCAGTCCACGTGGTGAAGATACGCCCTCGGTGCTGTTTGGTAGGGAGTTCCAGGATTTTGACCCAGTAACGATGAGGGAACGGCGATATATGCCCAAGCTAAGATGATTTGTAACTTGGAGGAGAACCTGGAGGTGGTGATGTTCCCATGAACCCGCTGCCCGTGTCCTTCTGGGTGATGGAGGTTGCGCGTTTGGGAGGTGCTGCTGAAGAAGTCTTGGCAACTTGCTGCGGTGCATTTGTGAATCTTTGTATACGCCCCCGAAACATCACTGAGTGGAAACCGGGCTTGGAATCAGTAACCTCTTGATCTCTGCCTTCAGCATGGAAACCCCAATCCACACCTTCATCACCTCAAGGATTGAGTATTGGTGAAATGTGGTTATGAGGAGTTATTATTACTGATTATAATAATCAGAGAGCTGGTGTAGAGGGAGGGCTACATCAGCAGTCCTTATTTGTGAAACATAAAACGCTTAAAGGGCAACACAGATTTGAAAGAAAGACTTGCATTTATATAGCGCCTTTCACAACCACCAGACGTCTCTAAGTGCTTTACAGCCAATGAAGTACTTTTGAAGTGGAGTCGCTGTTGTAATGTAGCCAATTTGCACACAGCAAGGACCCACAAACACCAATGTGATAATGAGCAGATAATCTGTTTTTATTTTGTTGATTGAGGGATAAATATTGGCCAGGACACCAGGGATAAGTCCCCTGCTCTTCTTCAAAATGCTGCCATGGGATCTTTACATCCACCTGAGAGAGCAGACGGGGCCTCAGTTTAACGTCTCTTCCGAAAGACGGCACATCCGACAGTGAAGCACTCCCTCAGCACTGCACTGGAGTGTCAGCCTTGCTTTAACATGCTCAAGTCCCTGGAGTGGGACTTGAACCCATAACAAGTGTGCTACCAATTGAGCAAACAGCTGACACTGAATTGAAGACTGCTTGATTTGCAATCAAACGCTTTACAACTGAGCTATACCCTCAGACACACTCTGATGGTGTATGCGCTTCACAATAAAGCTAAGTAATAACAAAGGTGGGGTCAATTCAAGTAATTATTCGACAGTGCAAAACTGCTATAAAAGATCTCGGATCTTTCACAAATGGTAGGGAATTGTTGACATAGATTTATTACTACTGATGACAAGCCTGGTGTAGGGAGGAAATAAAAACAGAAAATGCTGGAAATACTCAGCAGGTCAGGCAGCATCTGTGGAGAGAGAAATTAAATTTACATTTCACGTCGATGAACTTTCACAGATGCTGCCTGACCTGCTGAATACTTCCAGTATTTTATATTTGCAGTTCAGATTTCCAGCAACCGCAGTATTTTGGGAGTTGTTTAATTATTTGTGAGAACATATTGGGCCTGAATTTCCGATCGGAGGCTTCGTGCGTGCGGATGCCTCCGATCGGAAAAAGTCTACGAACTTCCCTGCTGGCTCCGTAGGTCCCGAGGCTTGCGATCCTGGGCCTCTGCTCTACGAAATGCGCAAAGGCCCAGGTATCCCAGGGGCGCAGGCGGTTCGCAAGCGTCCCTGGGATCACGTGGGCCATGGGGAACCAATCAAAGAAGGGAATCCCCCTGGACACTTTTGACAGGTCTATACGCACAGAACTGTCAAAAGTATGAATGGGGATCACTTAAAAAACACAGTAAAACATTAAATACATTTCTTTTTTAAATCACGTATTTAAAATTAATTAAAATTTAATATTTTGAAAAAAAGCCTTCCAGAAATTAGGATCAACAGAACGGTGGATTTTTGTGCACACCCTAATTAAACAATGGGGTGTTTGATTGGAATGCTTGCTCCACCATCAGCAGTGATAATTAGAAGTACAGAATATGCTGGAAACACACTAGTTGGACACTGCCTGTGGAGAAAACAGATGGACAAAATGTTCACACCCAGAAGATTAACTCATCCATAGTCTTCACAGATACTGACTTGAGCTGATGAGTATTTCCAGCATTGTCCTTTCTTGATTCAGGTTTCCAGCACCTGAAGCTTTTTGCATCTTTGTCTCTCAAGTGATATTTTAGCTACACAACTTCTGCTAGCACATTCCCGCCTCTGACATTATCTGAAATCAAAGGCTTGGCTTCTAAAAGCTCATCACCACCCAACCAATGTTCCCTCTAATTTTTTTTTCATGTGCCGTCCCTTTTAACATCTGGTGAGTGGCTTGCGCGGGAGCTCCCGGTCGAAGCACGGTGGCGCGCCCGCGCAGCTGAGGGGAAACATTGCACCCAACTCTACCAAGACCATCAATTCCAAGATTGTTGCCGCTTTATCCGACTGCCTGTCCCACATCAAGTCACGGATGAGTCTAAATGTCCTTTAGCTCAACGCCAGCAAATCCAAACCCATTGGGGTAAAAATTCAGTTGGTTGCGCCTCCCGTTAGCGCCTTAAATGGGCGCTAATGGGGCGTTAAGGCGCTAACGCCCGGGCGCAGCGCTGTTTGCGCCGCTCGAGAACTTAACTTGAGATTGTGCGGCGGCGCTAAAACTTACCGCTGCGACCACCTGCGCGCGCAGATTGTGACGTCATTCTGTGGTGCAACGCCCTTGGGGCGCCCCGGAGCGGAAATTGAGTGGCGCCCCCTGCCTTACCGCCTGGCGCTTCCAACGACCGGAAGACTGGAACGTTATCAATCGGTCTGGGGCTGGGGGGGGCGCTATTTAAAGGGGGCCTCTTCCTGTCGTTTTCTGTGGTCGACATTTATGCACCACTCGTTCTGAGAGAGAGAGAGAGATTCGGAGAGAGAGAGAGAGAGACTTCTACATTGACTCAACGCTTTGTGAGGTAGTTTTGCCTAGTTCATCCTAACTTTGCTGCTACTTTCGTTGCTGTACCTCATTACTTTTCTGGCAAAGAGAAGATGGGGGCTGCAATGATTGGGGGCGTCGTCCTGCTCCAGCTCAATCGGAGCAGAGTGAGACGCAGACAGAGAGTGGCAATGATGGCCAGACGGAGGAGGCCCATCAGGCGCATGTACAGGAGAGCTTACCCTCCCAGGGTATATCGTGAACAGCTCTCCTACATCCACATGTCCGAGGAGCTGTGTTTGCGAAGGCTGCGATTCAGCAAGGAGGTGGTCACTGAGCTCTGCCACCTGCTGCAGCCAGATCTGCAGCCTCAGCTGAGGTCCAGGACGTCTCTGTCGGTGGCAGTGAAGGTCACAGTGGCCTTGAACTTCTACGCCACTGGCTCATTCCAAGCTGCTGTTGGGGACCTCGCCAATATCTCCCAGTTTGCGGTGCATCGCTGCATTCGGCAGGTCACCAATGCCCTCTTCACAAGGAGACGAGACTTCATCTCCTTCCCTATGACCCCAGACAAGCAGCATGACCGTGCTATGGGCTTTGCGAGGGTAGCGGGCTTCCCCATGGTGCAGGGCGCCATTGACTGCACGCATGTGGCTTTGCGTGCTCCGCGAGAGAATGCAGAGGAGTTCAGGAACAGAAAGGGGTTCCATTCCTTGAATGTGCAGTTGGTCTGTGACCACAGACAGGTGATTCTCGCTGTCAATGCCCACTATCCGGGCAGCTGCCACGATGCTTTCATCCTGCGCCAGAGTACTGTGGCAGAAATTTTCGAGGCACCGCATCAGCCAGTTGGTTGGCTTCTGGGGGACAAGGGGTACGCATTGAGCACCTGGCTGATGACACCGCTCCGTGCGCCAAACACCCCTGCTGAGCTGCGGTACCAGGAAAGCCAACAAGCAACGAGGAACATTATTGAGCGCACAATCGGCGTGCTCAAACAACGATTCCGCTGTCTGGACCATTCCGGAGGAGCCCTGCAGTACTCGCCTGAGCAAGTTTCCAAATTCGTAGTGGTGTGCTGCATGTTGCACAACATGGCAATCCTCAGGACGCAGCCAATGCCACCAGGCCTTGCAGCACCACAAGAGGAGGAGGAGGAAGAGGAGGAACAGGCCGAGGACGATGATCAGCAGCAGCACCAAGGCAGGAGGGCGGCCCACAATGGTCAAACTGCAAGGGCCGTCCGTCAACGACTAATAGCAAGCCGCTTCTAGGACCCCTGCCAGTGCTACAAACACGAATCAACCCAGCACGCAACCCCTAAGCCGGCCAAGGCACCAATAATTCCAACCACCAGCCATGTATATTTTGAATACAGAAACTTATTTATTGTACAAACTCTGTGTGTGTCAATTCCTCATGACAAACTCATAGAAATAAACACCAAAAAACAGTCAATAACATAACTGGTTCTCACAACCTGGAGATAATGTCCAAAACACTAAACAAAAGTTGGGCCATGAACCTCGGCCTTTAATAAAAAAATGACCAGCATTTTGGCACACATCCTACTTTTTGCCCTTCGAGGGTGATCTCCTTCCCTTGCGCACTTCCCCCCTTCTAACCCTACTGCTCCTCCGTAATGGGACCTCAGTGGCTGCAGCAAGGCTGGTGGAAGGCTGCTGCTTGTCAGACCCTGACACTGCAGATGCCCCTGAAGGCCGGCCTCGACCACTTCTGGGCCTGGAGGGCCCGGCTGCAGACTGCACCAACTCTGCATGGGCGGCAGCAGTCTGTCCTACAGGCGGTGGCAAGTGCAGTGGAGAAGTGACAGTGTTGGCAGCAGGAATGCTGTCATCGTGAGAGAGGACAGCAACTCCCTGCTCGCCCGACACACTGGCACTCCCACGGGGCAGCACTTCAGCATCCGGAGCAATTTGCCTGAGAACAGATTGCTGGCCTGCTGCGGCGCGGTGACAGCCCCGGGGACATGTGCACGAACCATCGAGGATGGCAGCAGTCAGTGCTCGCGTGGCCTCAATCTGAGTCTGCATGAGAGCAGGCTCAGATGGGTTCCTGGCAGCCAGTGACTGAATTGCAGCAGTAAGCTTTAGTGTGGCATCCGCCTGTGCTACAGCGAAGTGCTCCACACTCCTTGCCAGTGCCTCAATGCATTCGGGCACCCTTCCCACTGCACCCATGAGCTCAGTGTGCATGACCACCGCCTGGCTGTTCATTTCTGCAATCATCCGCTCCTCCTCTGCGTCCATTGCATTAGGAGTGTCTGGCATACTCTCCCTCTGGGGAGAAGGCTCCCGTTCTTCCCTCCCCCCCCCATGGCGTTGCTGCAGCCCGCTGGGTCCTGGAACTTCACCATCATCAGCCCCTTCCCCCCTGCTCCCCCGTTCTTCCCTCCCCCCCCCATGGCGTTGCTGCAGCCCGCTGGGTCCTGGAACTTCACCATCATCAGCCCCTTCCCCCCTGCTCCCCTCCGGGGAAGGCGTGTTCCCAGTGTGGCCATGGGCTTCCTCGGGAGAGGGTGGCACTGATGCTCCGGCTTCCTCTTCCTCCTCAGCTGCAGCATCACTCCCAGTGGCAGCTTCAGGGACCATCTCCTCAGCTGGTGAATCACCATCTGAAAGCAGGGAGGTACAAGAGTGGCTTTAGCGTGAGGACAGGGTGGCAGTAAGGGAGGAATAAGTGCAGCGAGTTAGCAAGTTGGATTGAAAGTGTCAAAGGCTGGTATTGTGAGGGACAAGTGGAAGGACAGAGGACAAAAAGGTGATGACCTTACCATTGCTGTCCACAACGGGGTCGGCGTCTCCAGTGGCGACGGGACCGATCACCCGGCTTGCCACAATCCTGTGGACGCGCTCCTCCAGATCGCTGAGGGGTTGCAGCTGAAGCCGCCCTCCACCCGTCCGTTGCTGCTGTCTCCGATTATGAGCCAGCTTAGCCTGCAAGAAAAAGGACAGCATCTGAGTCAATATACAGCCATGGTCTTGCCTGATGTGCCTCCCATAGGTGAATAGCCCTTACAATATGCAGCCATGGTCTTGCCTGATGTGCCTCCCATAGGTGAATAGCCCTTACTGTATGCAAAGTGTGGAATGTGTGTGTGTGTTTGATGAAAGGGCCATAGGTGTTGGATGAGTGTTGTGCATTGGGGTTTTAAGACCCTCTGGCCATAGAGTGAGGTTGAGATGGAGGGATGGAGAGGTATTGAGAAAAAGCCACTCACCCTGACGACCCGAGTGAGGTCGTTGAACTTCTTGCGGCACTGGACATGGGTCCTGGGCACCATGCTCCTGGAGGAGACGCTCTGAGCCACCTCCCTCCACACTCTTCTGAACTCGCGTGGCAAAGGCCTCCTGCCACTCTCTGGGAACAGCATGCATCGTCTGCGCTCCACTGCGTCAACCAGAGCATCCAAGGCCCGCTCGGTGAAGCGATGAGCGCGTTCTCTCACCCTCTCCATTCTTGGCAGCAAAATGGATTACAGGTCTCTCCAGGCTGAGATTCAAGGCTGCAATGAGCAGGGTGTGGCTGGGGAGCAAGTGGCCCCCCCCGCTTTAAGAAGTGTCCGGCGTCAGTGTGTCTGTGTTCCCGCGCTAACTGGCAGCAGCTGCGCTGCGCTCGTGCGCTGAGTTAGCGCCTCACTCCTAGGCCTTTGCGCCTTAAGAGAGGTGTGCAGCGCCTAATTTAGCGCTCCACTCACCTCCCGGGGCGGTAAAAGTGAAGTTTCCTGTCAGTGCCGATAATTAGCGCCAGGCGCTAATATTTGCGCGCAGACGATATTTGCGCCCCAAATGGGGCGCGACCTAATTTCTACCCCATTCTCTTTGGTTCCTGCCAACAATCCATGACTCCATCACCTCAAGGATTCCTTTCTGGTTTGCTGAGCCCAAGCAGCAGGTTGAGCTGGAAGTTCCAGGTCCTCGGTTTCAAATGCCTTCACTCCCTCACCCTACCTTATCTGTGTGACCTCCTCTCGCCATGTGTCCCAGCTGCCCCTGAAGCCCCTCCAGCTCTGCACCGCTATGTGTCCCGCATTCCCTCTGCTTCACCACCAGAGGCCAACCTTTCATCACTTCACCCCTGCCCTTTGGAACTCTCTCCCTTCCTTCAAATCCTCTTCAAAATTGAGACTGCGTACGGAAGATTCCCCGCAATGTCCGCAGGCAGCATAGAGAACCAGCACCTCATCACTGACCCAACAGCAGAGATCCCTGGCTTTGACCTCCCTCGGAGACAGTGGACAGCGCTCAACCCAATCCGCACAGGGCATAGACTATGCGGCCACCTGCTCCACAAGTGGAAGATGAGGGATGACCTGAAGTTACACTGTGGCCATGAGTGCCAGACCATCGAACTCATCACATCAACCCGCCCACTAAGATCTGTTCCTGGAGGCACCTCATTTCTCCAATCGGCACCTCAGGGGGCCATCGAACCGATAGCCAAACTAGACATCCCATTATAAGCTATTCCCGTCATAACAAAGTAGTAGTACTAAGAAAGCGAGAGAGACTCTGATGATGTTTAGAAAGAGAGAGATTGACGTTTTTAAATAAGTGACAGAACTTGGCGGCATCCAATAAGAGAGTTTTATGACGAGAGAGCGTTTGATGCTAATTAGAGTGACAGAGATTGAGGACGGTCAGTGAGAGAGAGTTTGATGAAATTGACCTAACGAGCGCTTCTCACTGAGGAAATTGACCATGTTAGTGAGAGAGAGATTGTGACCAGGCTCAGAAGAGGTGAGAATTTTACCAGGCTGGGTAAAGCAGAACTGTGAGACCAGGCTCAGTCAAAGAAGGAGTTTGACCAGGCTTAGTGGCAGGAGGCAGAGGGTGATTGTCGAAGGTTGTTTTTGTGACTGGAAGCCTGTGTCCAGTGGTGTACCGCAGGGATCGGTGCTGGGTCCCTTGCTGTTTGTAGTGTACATTAATGATTTAGATATGAATGTAGGAGGTATGATCAGTAAGTTCGCAGATGACACGGAAATTGGTGGAGTGGTAAATAGCGAGGAGGGAAGCCTCGGGCTACAGGACAATATAGACGCGTTGGTCGGATGGGCAGAACCGTGGCAAATGGAATTTAACCCTGAAAAGTGTGAGGTGATGCATTTTGGGAGGACTAACAAGGCAAGGGAATACCCAATGAATGGTAGGACCCTAGGAAGTACAGAAGATCAGAGGGACCTTGGTGTGCATGTACATAGATCCTGAAGGCAGCAGGACAGGTAGATAAGGTGGTTAAAAAGGCATATGGGATACTTGCCTTCATTAGCTGAGGCATAGAATATAAGAGCAGGGAGGTTATGATGGAGATGGACAAAACACTAGTTAGGCCACAGCTGGAATACTGTGTGCAGTTCTGGTCGCCACACTATAGGAAGGATGTGATTGCATTGGAGAGGGTGCAGAGGAGATTCACCAGGATGCTACCTGGGCTGGAGCGCTTCAGCTATGAGGAGAGACTGGACAGGCTGGGGTTGTTTTCCTTGGAGCAGAGAAGGCTGAGGGGGGACCTGATTGAGGTGTACAAAATTATGAGGGGCATAGATAGGGTAGATAGAAAGGAACTTTTCCCCTTAGTAGAGGGGTCAATAACCAGGGGACATAATTTCAAGGTAAGGGACAGGCGGTTTAGAGGGGATTTGAGGAAAAACTTTTTCACCCAGAGGGTGGTTGGAATCTGGAACTCACTGCCTGAAAGGGTGGTAGAGGCAGGAACCCTCACAA
Organism: Squalus acanthias; assembly: GCA_030390025.1. Lineage (NCBI taxonomy): Eukaryota > Metazoa > Chordata > Chondrichthyes > Squaliformes > Squalidae > Squalus > Squalus acanthias. The sequence continues at coordinate 8,244,131 of CM059437.1, read as the reverse complement.
CATTCAAGAAGCATTTAGATGAGCACTTGAAACGCCATAGCATACAAGGCGACGGACCAAGTGCTGGAAAATGGGATTAGAATAGTTAGAGCCTCTTTCTGTGCTGTATAACTCTATGACTCTATGACTATGACCCTAGTTAAGACAGAGAGGGAGAGGCTGACATCGTTCAGTGAGGGAGTGTGAGGTCGTTCAGTAGCAGAGAGAGATTGACGCCTGTCAGATAACAGAGAGATTGACAATGTTATGTAAGAGAAAGTTTGGGGCATTAGGATTAATTGTAACTGATTTGTGAAAGTTAATATTCGGCTTTTAAGAATCGCACGTTGGCCTTTATATCAGGAACACATTTATTTTAAAATGCAACAAAAAGACATTCCAGCATTCAAATTACAACTAAATCCCATCGCGCCAAGTCCTTCAATGTTTGTGCCAGTTTGACTGAAACTGCCCACTCTGGTGCACAGAACGATCCCATTGCATTTTTTGAAGAAGAGGGAGTTCTCCATGTATCCCAACGGCACTGCACCTCAAAGGTGAGGTCTGGATTGTTGAACTCTGGATTGCAAGTGGTGTCGCCAGTGATGGTCCGATGTCAATGTGAGGTTAAATCGTTCGCGTTTTATTCACCCTTATACCTCTCCCCTTCCCACTGTCCAGGGCCCCAAACACCCCTTCCAGGTGAAACAGCAATTTACTTGTACTTCTTGCAATTTAGTATACTGTATTCGCTGCTCACGATGTGGTCTCCTCTACATTGGGGAGACCAAATGCAGATTGGGTGACCGCTTTGCGGAACAGCCCCGTTCAGTCCGTAAGGGGGACCCCGAGCTTCTGGTTGCCTGTCACTTTAATTCACCGCTCCACTCCCACTCAGACCTCACCGTCCTCGGCTCTTGCATTGTTCCACGGAAGCTCAGCATAAGCTCGAGGTACAGCACCTCATCTTTCGAGTAGGCACTCTACAGCCCTCTGGACTCAAGATAGAGTTCAACAATTTCAGATCATAACCTCGGCCCCTGGCACATATATATATTTTTGATCCACACGTTTTGTTTGTGCCTTTTTTTCTTCCCTCCCACATGGCAGCTGTCCTTCATTCTGCCAGCGCAATTCACACTTCATCTAGAGCCATCCTTTGTTCCTTAACCTGTCCCATTACCATCTCCTCTTGCCTTGAATATCTCTTAATATCTCTTTACTTCTCCTGCCTTCCATCCTATCACTGACCTTCCCTTTTGTTCTTTCATCCCCTCCCCCATTTCCCAGCCCTTAAACTTGCTTTAAAATCATTTCCCTTTCCTGCTTTTTTCCAGTTCTGACGAAAGGTCTTCGACCTGTAACGTTAACTCTGTTTCTCTCTCCACAGATGCTGCCTGGTCTGCTCAGTTTTTCCAGCGTTTTCTGTTGTTATTTCAGATTTCCAGCATCTGCAGTATTTTACTATTGTTTTATATTTATGTGTGGGTGCGTGTGTGAGGTTTCGGCCTGGCGAACTTCTTAAAGAAGGTATTTAACTAGTACGCCGATGCTTTATTTATCATAAGGATCTGCGCGGATGTGCGATGTGCGGTTTCAGCTCTCGCACCAGGCGGGGTAAAGCAGAACTGAGAGACCAGGCTCAGTCAAAGAGGGAGTTTGACCAGGATCAGTTAGACAGAGAGAGAGGCTGGCATCATTCAGTGAGGGAGTGTGAGGTCGTTCAGTAGGAGAGAGATTGACGCCTAGCAGATAACAGAGAGTTTGACAATGTAAGAGAGAGTTTCTCGACAGTAGGATTAATTTTAACCGATTTGTAAATGTTAATATTCGGCTTTTAAGAATCACACGTTGGCCTTCATATCAGGAACAAATTTATTTTAAAATGCAACAAAAAGACATTCCAGCATTCAAATTACAATTAATTCCCATCGCGCCAAGTCCTTCAATGTTTGTGCCAGTTTGACTGAAACTGCCCACTCTGGTGCACAGAACGATCCCATTGCATTTTTTGAAGAAGAGGGAGTTCTCCATGTATCCCAACGGGACTGCACCTCAAAGGTGAGGTCTGGATTGCTGAACTCTGGATTGCAAGTGATGTCGCCAGTGATGGTCCGATCTCAATGTGAGGTTAAATCGTTCGCGCTTTATTCAGCCTTTTTAACTCCTCGATTCTGGGAATGATGGTTTTTGAGGACATTTCATCTTCCTGATATTTGTCCAACGGTGAATAGAAATAAAAATGATTGAAGTTTATCCGCCGACTGCTCAAACGCTAAGCCGTGCTCGAGGCTGGTGATCAGTCGAGTTATTAACCAGGCGAGATAACTCGGCGGGGTTAGTAACGATAAGTTGTTGAATATTAACAACGAAGTCTCCGTGAGGCACCGTAACCATCACACGGACTGTATTGGAGGGAATCGCGCTGCCATCTCCCTTCTTTCTTGTAATGAACATAATCAGGTCTGAAAACCAGGAGAGGACTGAGATGAAATATTGCAGCATTGTGGCGCTGCTCCTGTAGCTCTAGATGCTGCTGCCAAACACACTGGTGACATTAGCCCAGAGAGTGAGATATATTTATTGCCCTCTACTGTGGTTGACACGGCCCTCGACCGTGTCCATTCTATCTCCCACACTTCTGCCCTCACCCCTGCCCCTCCCTCCCGGAACCACGATAGAGTTCCCCTTGTCCTCTCCTTTCACCCCACCAGCCTCCATATTCAACGGATCATCCTCCGCCATTTCCGCCACCTACAGCGTGATCCCACCACCAAACGCATCTTCCCCTCACCTCCCCTTTCAGCATTCCGTAGGGACCGCTCCCTCCACGACACCCTAGTCCACTCCTCTACCACCCCCAGCACCCCTTCCCCTTCGTCCAGCACCTTCCCGTGCAAGCACTGGAGATGCAACACATGCTCTTATGCCTCCCCCCTTCCCACTGTCCAGGGCCCCAAACACCCCTTCCACGTGAAACAGCGATTTACTTGTACGTCTTGCAATTTAGTATACTGTATTCGCTGCTCACGATGTGGTCTCCTCTACATTGGGGAGACCAAACGCAGATTGGGTGATCGCTTTGCGGAACACCTCCGTTCAGTCCGTAAGGAGGACCCCGAGCTCCCAGTGGCCTGTCACTTTAATTCACCACTCCACTCCCACTCAGACCTCACCGTCCTCGGCCTCTTGCATTGTTCCACGGAAGCTCAGCATAAGCTCGATGTACAGCACCTCATCTTTCGATTAGGCACTCTACAGCCCTCTGGACTCCACATAGAGTTCAACAATTTCAGACCATAACCTCGGCCCCTGTCACATATATATATTTTTGATCCACACTTTTTGTTTGGCCTTTTTTTCTTCCCTCCCACATGGCAGCTGTCCTTCATTCTGCCAGCACAATTCACACTTCATCTAGAGCCATCCTTTGTTCCTTAACCTTTCACATTACCATCTCCTCTTGCCTTGAATATCTCTTAATATTGGCCCAAAAATTCAGCCGAATACGAGAGAGTACGCACTGTGTACTCACCCGTATTCGATCCCGAAGTGCCGGTTTCCTGCATGCACTGCGCATGCGCGGGAAACCGGCACTTCCGGTATGGCGAAGGGGGCGGTTCCTAAGTGAACCGCGTGCGCACTACAGGTTGTGCGCACGCAGCACACTTAGGTTTTTTTTCAGGTTTCAACGCGAAGGTAAGTATGGAAGATTTTACACATGAAAAAAGGAGGCGTAAGACCCCCTTTTAACAAGGTAAGTAGTTAATTAAGTATTATTTTAAAAAATTTTCAACAGGTTTATCTTTTTTAGAGACTTTAAAGAAAGGTAAGTTTATTTTTATAACTTTTAAAAAGAATTTAAATTTTTTCAAAAATTTAAATTTTTGTTTAAAGTGGTTAATTTATTTAACTATAGTTATTTTATTAATGTGATGGTTTTTTTTAAATATGTTTGAGGTTTAGCTGTTCTTTTGGGGGCAATTTGTATTCATAGATTCGACAGTTCTCCTGTCAAAGCTATGAATGAAAGATGGTGTGCTGCCATTGGCTCTCCATTGCCCACGTGATCCCAGAGGTCGCATCGCACTAACTGCACCTCTGGGACACGCACACACTGCGCGCCGGCACCAGGGAGAAGCCCAGGACCCGAAGTTTGTGTGGGCCCGAAACACAATGTCAGACGTGGTAGGTAAGATCGCGCGCAATCCTTACCTCCACGGCAAGCCGGAGAGGCCAATTTCTGGGCCAATGTCTCTTTACTTCTCCTGCCTTCCATCCTATCACTGACCTTCCCTTTTGTTCTTTCATCCCCTCCCCCATTTCCCAGCCCCTAAACTTGCTTTAAAATCTTTTCCCTTTCCTGCTTTTTTCCAGTTCTGACGAAAGGTCTTCAACCTGTAACGTTAACTTTGTTTCTCTCTCCACGGATGCTGCCTGGCCTGCTGAGTTTTTCCAGCGTTTTCTGTTGTTATTTCGGATTTCCAGCATCCGCAGTATTTTGCTATTGGCCCAAAAATTAGTGCCTCTACGCGAGAGTACGCACTGTGTACTCTCGCGTATTCTGTCTCCAATTGCTGGTTTTCTGCATGCACTGCGCATGCGCTGAAAACCGGCACTTGGTGATTTCAAAAGGGGGCGGTTCCTAAGTGAACCGCGTGCGCGCTACAGGCTGCGCGCACACAGTACACTTAGTGCTTTGAACGCGCAGGTAAGTATGGAAGATTTTGCACATAAAGAAAGGAGGCGTAAGACCCTCTTTTAACAAGGTAAGTAGTTAATTAAGTATTATTTTGAATTTTTTTCAACAGGGATATCTTTTTTAGAGACTTTAAAGAAAGGTAAGTTTATTTTTATAACTTTTTAAAAGATTTTAAATTTTTTCAAAAATTTAATTTGTTGTTTAAAGTGGTTAATTTATTTAACTATACTTATTTTATTAATGTGATGGATTTTTTAAAATTTAATTGAGGTTTAGCTGTTATTTTGGGGGGGTGTAAGATTCATAGATTTCACAGCCATGCTGTGAGACTTATGAATGGAAGATGGTGTGCTGCCATTGGCTCTAACTGAGTCACGTGATCCCACAGCTCGCACGAATTCACTACGCCGCTGGGATACGCAAGCCCAGCACAGCTGATGTCTGGAACATCAAGTTCGTGCGAGCTGGATCAGAAAAAGCATAAGCGAGGTGAGACATCGCGGGGAAGGCTTACCCCCGCGGGAACAGAGCGAGATCAATTTCTGGGCCATATATGAATGAAAGATGGTGTGCTGCCATTGGCTCTAACTGAATCACGTGATCCCACAGCTCGCACGAATTAACTGCGCCTGTGGGATACCCAAGCACTGCCCAGCTGCTGTCTAGAACATCAAGTTCGTGCGAGCTGGGAATGAAAAAGCCGGCGCGCAGTGAGAGATCGCGGGGAAGCCTTACCCCCGCACGAAGGCTCCCTCACTAATTTTTGGCCCATTGTTTTATATTTATGTGTGGGTGCGTGTGTGAGGTTTCGGCCTTGCGAACTTCTTAACGAAGGTATTTAACTAGTACGCCGATGCTTTATTTATCATAAGGATTTGCGCGGATGTGCGGTTTCAGCTCTCGCACCAGACGGGGTAAAGCAGAACTGTGAGACCAGGCTCAGTCGAAGAGGGAGTTTGACCAGGATCAGTTACACAGATCGTCCAGTGAGGGAGTGTGAGGTCGTTCAGTAGGAGAGAGATTGACGCCTAGCAGATAACAGAGAGTTTGACAATGTAAGAGAGAGTTTCTCGACAGTAGGATTAATTTTAACCGATTTGTAAATGTTAATATTCGACGTTTAAGAATCACACGTTGGCCTTTATATCAGGAACACATTTATTTTAAAATGCAACAAAGACATTCCAGCATTCAAATTACAACTAATTCCCATCGCGCCAAGTCCTTCAATGTTTGTGCCAGTTTGACTGAAACTGCCCACTCCGGTGCACAGAACGATCCCATTGCATTTTTTGAAGAAGAGGGAGTTCTCCATGTATCCCAACGGCACTGCACCTCAAAGGTGAGGTCTGGATTGTTGATCTCTGGATTGCAAGTGGTGTCGCCAGTGATGGTCCGATGTCAATGTGAGGTTAAATCGTTCGCGCTTTATTCAGCCTTTTCATCTCCGCGATTCTGGGAATGATGGTTTTTGAGGACATTTCATCTTCCTGATATTTGTCCAACGGTGAATAGAAATAAAAATGATTGAAGTATATCCGCCGACTGCTCAAACGCGAAGCCACGCTCGAGGCTGGTTCTCAGTCGAGTTAGTTAACCAGGCGAGATAACTCGGCGGGACTAGTAACGATAAGTTGTTGAATATTAACAACGGCGTCTCCGTGAGACGCTGTAACCATCACACGGACTGTATTGGAGGGAATCGCGCTGCCATCTCCCTTCTTTCTTCTAATGAACTTTATCAGGTCTGAAAACCAGGACAGGACTGAGATGAAATATTTCAGCATCGTGGCGCTGCTCCTGTAGCTCTAGATGCTGCTGCCAAACACACTGATGACATCCGCCCAGCAGTGAGATGTCTGTGGTTTAGCCACTTACCATGTTGAAAACGGATCTTGCGCCTCCTTTTTAAAAGCGCAGCTTCTTCCATACTTACCCTCCCGGAGAAACCTGAAAAAAAACCCTAAGTTCGCTGCATGCGCGCAGCCTCTCCCGCGCACACGGTTCACCTCTGAACCACTCCCTTCACGAAACCAGAAGTTCTGGTTTCCCGCGCATGCGCAGTGCATGCAGGAAACCGGCACTTCAGGTGGCCTTACGGGTGAGTACACAGCGCGTACTCACCCGACAAGGGCCGAATTTCTGGCCCATTACTGATTATACACCCAGACACGTGCCTTTACCATATGGGCATCAGAATGAAATGGTCCATAGCATAAGGCGATAAAAAGAAAGTAGGAGAGATGGGGTCATTTCAAGAATTATTAGACAATGCTAAGCATTGCTTTAAAAAGTCTCTAATCTTTCAAAAATGGCAAAATTTAATGCATTGTTATTATTACTGATTATAATGATCACAGACATGGTGGCAAGAGAGAGGGTTATGTTACTTTTATTCTTTGTGATTCATCAAGTCTGTGAAGGGGCATCCAAGGTTTAAACTAGGGGGACCACTTGAATCTGACAGTCAAATGCTCTGTCACTGAGCTACACCACCAGACACAGACCGCTTCTACCTCCTTCCCAAGATCCACAAACAGGACTGCCCCGGTAGACCCATCGTTTCAGCCTGTTCTTGCCCCACGGAACTTATCTCTTCCTATCTCGACTCTATTTTTTCTCCCCTTGTCCAGTCTCTTCCCACCTACATCCACGACTCTTCCGATGCCCTCCGCCATTTTAACAGTTTCCAGTTTCCCGGCCCCAACCGTCTCCTCTTCACTATGGACGTACAATCCCTCTACACCTCCATTCCCCACCAGGATGGCCTGAGGGCGCTCCGCTTCTTCCTTGAACAGAGGCCCAACCAGTCCCCATCCACCACCACCCTCCTCCGCCTGGCTGAAATTGTTCTCACATTGAACAACTTCTCCTTTGACTCTACCCATTTCCTCCAAATTAAAGGTGTTGCTATGGGTACCCGCATGGGTCCTAGCTATGCCTGCCTTTTCGTGGGATATGTGGAACACTCTTTGTTCCAGTCCTACTCGGGTCCCCTCCCTCACCTCTTTTTCCGGTACATTGATGACTGTATCGGTGCCGTCTCCTGCTCTCGCCCTGAACTAGAACATTTCATTCACTATGCTTCCAATTTCCACCCTTCCCTCACCTTCACATGGTCCATCTCCGACTCTTCCCTTCCCTTCCTCGACTTCTCCATCTCCATCTCTGGGGATAGGTTATTGACTAACATTCACTACAAGCCCACCGACTCCCACAGCTACCTGGACTACACTTCCTCCCACCCCGCCTCCTGTAAGGACTCTATTCCATTCTCCCAGTTTCTCCGTCTCCGCCGCATCTGCTCTGATGATGCCACCTTCCATACCAGTGCTTCCGACATGTCTTCCTTTTTCCTCAACCGAGGATTCCCCTCTACCGTGGTCGACACGGCCCTCGACCGTGTCCGTTCTATCACCCGCACATCTGCCCTCACCCCTGCCCCTCCCTCCCGGAACCACGATAGGGTTCCCCTTGTCATCACCTTTCACCCCACCAGCCTCCACATTCAACGGATCATCCTCCGCCATTTCCGCCACCTCCAGCGTGATCCCACCACCAAACGCATCTTCCCCTCACCTCCCCTTTCAGCATTCCGTAGGGACCGCTCCCTCCGCGACACCCTAGTCCACTCCTCTACCACCCCCAGCACCCCTTCCCCTTCGTCCAGCACCTTCCCGTGCAAGCACTGGAGATGCAACACATGCTCTTATGCCTCCCCCCTTCCCACTGTCCAGGGCCCCAAACACCCCTTCCACGTGAAACAGCGATTTACTTGTACGTCTTGCAATTTAGTATACTGTATTCGCTGCTCACGATGTGGTCTCCTCTACATTGGGGAGACCAAACGCAGATTGGGTGATCGCTTTGCGGAACACCTCCGTTCAGTCCGTAAGGAGGACCCCGAGCTCCCAGTGGCCTGTCACTTTAATTCACCACTCCATACCCACTCTGACCTCACTGTCCTCGGCCTCTTGCATTGTTCCACGGAAGCTCAGCATAAGCTCGAGGTACAGCACCTCATCTTTCGATTAGGCACTCTACAGCCCTCTGGACTCCACATAGAGTTCAACAATTTCAGACCATAACCTCGGCCCCTGTCACATATATATATATTTTTGATCCACACTTTTTGTTTGGCCTTTTTTTCTTCCCTCCCACATGGCAGCTGTCCTTCATTCTGCCAGCGCAATTCACACTTCATCTAGAGCCATCCTTTGTTCCTTAACCTTTCACATTACCATCTCCTCTTGCCTTGAATATCTCTTAATATTGGCCCAAAAATTCAGCCGAATACGAGAGAGTACGCACTGTGTACTCACCCGTATTCGATCCCGAAGTGCCGGTTTCCTGCATGCACTGCGCATGCGCGGGAAACCGGCACTTCCGGTATGGCGAAGGGGGCGGTTCCTAAGTGAACCGCGTGCGCACTACAGGTTGTGCGCACGCAGCACACTTAGGTTTTTTTCAGGTTTCAACGCGAAGGTAAGTATGGAAGATTTTACACATGAAAAAAGGAGGCGTAAGACCCCCTTTTAACAAGGTAAGTAGTTAATTAAGTATTATTTAAAAAAATTTTCAACAGGTTTATCTTTTTTAGAGACTTTAAAGAAAGGTAAGTTTATTTTTATAACTTTTAAAAAGAATTTAAATTTTTTCAAAAATTTAAATTTTTGTTTAAAGTGGTTAATTTATTTAACTATAGTTATTTTATTAATGTGATGGTTTTTTTTAAATTTATTTGAGGTTTAGCTGTTCTTTTGGGGGCAATTTGTATTCATAGATTTGACAGTTCTCCTGTCAAAGCTATGAATGAAAGATGGTGTGCTGCCATTGGCTCTCCATTGCCCACGTGATCCCAGAGGTCGCATCGCACTAACTGCACCTCTGGGACACGCACACACTGCGCGCCGGCACCAGGGAGAGGCCCAGGACCCGAAGTTTGTGTGGGCCCGAAACACAATGTCAGACGTGGTAGGTAAGATCGCGCGCAATCCTTACCTCCACGGCAAGCCGGAGAGGCCAATTTCTGGGCCAATGTCTCTTTACTTCTCCTGCCTTCCATCCTATCACTGACCTTCCCTTTTGTTCTTTCATCCCCTCCCCCATTTCCCAGCCCCTAAACTTGCTTTAAAATCTTTTCCCTTTCCTGCTTTTTTCCAGTTCTGACGAAAGGTCTTCGACCTGTAACGTTAACTTTGTTTCTCTCTCCACGGATGCTGCCTGGCCTGCTGAGTTTTTCCAGCGTTTTCTGTTGTTATTTCGGATTTCCAGCATCCGCAATATTTTGCTATTGGCCCAAAAATTAGTGCCTCTACGCGAGAGTACGCACTGTGTACTCTCGCGTATTCTGTCTCCAATTGCCGGTTTTCTGCATGCACTGCGCATGCGCTGAAAACCGGCACTTGGTGATTTCAAAAGGGGCCGGTTCCTAAGTGAACCGCGTGCGCGCTACAGGCTGCGCGCACGCAGTGCACTTAGTGCTTTGAACGCGCAGGTAAGTATGGAAGATTTTGCACATAAAGAAAGGAGGCGTAAGACCCTCTTTTAACAAGGTAAGTAGTTAATTAAGTATTATTTTGAATTTTTTTCAACAGGTGTATCTTTTTTAGAGACTTTAAAGAAAGGTAAGTTTATTTTTATAACTTTTTAAAAGATCTTAAATTTTTTCAAAAATTTAATTTTTTGTTTAAAGTGGTTAATTTATTTAACTATACTTATTTTATTAATGTGATGGTTTTTTTTAAATTTAATTGAGGTTTAGCTGTTCTTTTGGGGGGGTTTACATTCATAGCTTTCACAGCACTTGTTGTGAAAACTATGGGCCGAAAATTGATCCCGGGACGCGAGAGTACGCACTGCATACTGTCGCGTATTCCCACTCCAATTGCCGGTTTTCTGCATGCCCTGCGCATGCGCTGAAAACCGGCAATTGCTCTTCCGAAAAGGGGGCGGGGCCGGAGTGCATCGCGTGCGCGCTACAGGCTGCGCGCACGCTGTGCACTTCATGCTTTGGACGCGCAGGTAAGTACTGAAGATTTTGGAAATGTAAAAAGGAGGAGTAAGACCCGCTTTTAAGAAGGTAAGTAGTGAATTAAGTATTTTTTTGAATTTTTTTTTACAGGTATATCTTTTTTATAGACTTTAAAGACAGGTAAGTTTATTTTTATAACTTTTTAAAAGATTTTAAATTTTTTCAAAAATTTAATTTTTTATTTAAAATGGTTAATTTAATTAACTATACTTATTTTATTAATGTGATGGGTTTTTTTTAAAATTTAATTGAGGTTTAGCTGTTATTTTGGGGGGGTGTAAGATTCATAAGTCTCTCAGCCATGCTGTGAGACTTATGAATGGAAGATGGTGTGCTGCCATTGGCTCTAACTGAGTCACGTGATCCCACAGCTCGCGCGAATTAACTACGCCGCTGGGATACGCAAGCCCAGCACAGCTGATGTCTGGAACATCAATTTCGTGCGAGCTGGATCAGAAAAAGCATAAGCGAGGTGAGACATCGCGGGAAAGGCTTACCCCCGCGGGAACAGAGCGAGATCAATTTCTGGGCCTATGAATGAAAGATGGTGTGCTGCCATTGGCTCTAACTGAATCACGTGATCCCACAGCTCGCACGAATTAACTGCGCCTGTGGGATACCCAAGCACTGCCCAGCTGCTGTCTAGAACATCAAGTTCGTGCGAGCTGGGAATGAAAAAGCCGGCGCGCAGTGAGAGATCGCGGGGAAGCCTTACCCCCGCACGAAGGCTCCCTCACTAATTTTTGGGCCATTTGTTTTATATTTATGTGTGGGTGCGTGTGTGAGGTTTCGGCCTTGCGAACTTCTTAAAGAAGGTATTTAACTAGTACGCCGATGCTTTATTTATCATAAGGATTTGCGCGGATGTGCGGTTTCAGCTCTCGCACCAGGCGGGGTAAAGGAGAACTGTGAGACCAGGCTCAGTCGAAGAGGGAGTTTGACCAGGATCAGTTACACAGATCGTCCAGTGAGGGAGTGTGAGGTCGTTCAGTAGGAGAGAGATTGACGCCTAGCAGATAACAGAGAGTTTGACAATGTAAGAGAGAGTTTCTCGACAGTAGGATTAATTTTAACTGATTTGTAAATGTTAATATTCGACTTTTAAGAATCACACGTTGGCCTTTATATCAGGAACAAATTTATTTAAAAATGCACCAAAAAGACATTCCAGCATTCAAATTACAACTAATTCCCATCGCGCCAAGTCCTTCAATGTTTGTGCCAGTTTGACTGAAACTGCCCACTCTGGTGCACAGAACAATCCCATTGCATTTTTTGAAGAAGAGGGAGTTCTCCATGTATCCCAACGGGACTGCACCTCAAAGGTGAGGTCTGGATTGCTGAACTCTGGATTGCAAGTGGTGTCGCCAGTGATGGTCCGATGTCAATGTGAGGTTAAATCGTTCGCGCTTTATTCAGCCTTTTCATCTCCGCGATTCTGGGAATGATGGTTTTTGAGGACATTTCATCTTCCTGATATTTGTCCAACGGTGAATAGAAATAAAAATGATTGAAGTATATCCGCCGACTGCTCAAACGCGAAGCCACGCTCGAGGCTGGTTCTCAGTCGAGTTAGTTAACCAGGCGAGTTAACTCGGCGGGGTTAGTAACGATAAGTTGTTGAATATTAACAACGACGTCTCCGTGAGGCGCTGTAACCATCACACGGACTGTATTGGAGGGAATCACGCTGCCATCTTCCTTCTTTCTTCTAATGAACTTTATCAGGTCTGAAAACCAGGACAGGACTGAGATGAAATATTTCAGCATCGTGGCGCTGCTCCTGTAGCTCTAGATGCTGCTGCCAAACACACTGGTGACATCAGCCCAGCGAGTGAGATAAAGTATGGTGTGTGTGTCTGTGGTTTGTGTTAACCACTTACCTTGTTGAAAACGGGTCTTGCGCTTCCTTTTTAAAAGCGCAGCTTCTTCCATACTTACCCTCCCGGAGAAACCTGAAAAAAAAACCTAAGTTCGCTGCGTGCGCGCAGCCTCTCCCGCGCACACGGTTCACCTCTGAACCACTCCCTTCACGAAACCAGAAGTTCTGGTTTCCCGCGCATGCGCAGTGCAAGCAGGAAACCGGCACTTCAGGTGGCCTTACGGGTGAGTACACAGCGCGTACTCACCCGACAAGGGCCGAATTTCTGGCCCATTACTGATTATACACCCAGACACGTGCCTTTACCATATGGGCATCAGAATGAAATGGTCCATAGCATAAGGCGATAAAAAGAAAGTAGGAGAGATGGGGTCATTTCAAGAATTATTAGACAATGCTAAGCATTGCTTTAAAAAGTCTCTAATCTTTCAAAAATGGCAAAATTTAATGCATTGTTATTATTACTGATTATAATGATCACAGACATGGTGGCAAGAGAGAGGGTTATGTTACTTTTATTCTTTGTGATTCATCAAGTCTGTGAAGGGGCATCCAAGGTTTAAACTAGGGGGACCACTTGAATCTGACAGTCAAATGCTCTGTCACTGAGCTACACCACCAGACACAGACCTATCATTTATGTGCTTCAGAATAAATTGGTCCATAGTACAAGACAACGTCATGGATTTAAAAAGTAAATCAGATGGGGTCATTTAAAGATTATATTAGATAACGTTACTTTAAAACTCTCCAATGTTTCAAAAATGTCATCAAACTGTTCATACAGAGATCTGCAGTTCTTTGTGAGAACATTAAGGTAAATGAGGAGGCACCTGGATTCAAATCTGTGACTTTTTAGATCTAGTATTCAATTGCACTACCACTGAGCTATATCCCCTCACACATGCCAGCACTAGAAAATGCCAATTGTTTTATCGTTTATTTTATTGCAATTTACGGGAGCTTGCTGTGCGCAACTACCTCTGTTCACTACCTCTATTGCTCACTACCTCTATCACCGAAACCCCAATCTCCACCTTCATCACAATAAAATGGTTCGTAGCACAAGACATCATCAGTGATAAAAAAAGAAAGTAGGAAAATGGGGTAATTTCAAGAAATTATTCGACAATGCGAAACAATCCTTTAAAAAGTCACTGATCTTTCAAAATTGACACCAACCTGTTTTATACAGATTTATTATTACTAATTAGAATGATTACACACACGGTGGAGAGGGAGGGCTGTGTAACTTTCATTCTTTGTGATAACATAAAGTTGATGAAGGCAGTGCAGTAGATGAGGTATATATGGACTTTCAAATGGCATTTGATAAAGTACCTCATAACAGAATTATTCGGAAAATAGGAGCACATGGTATTAAAGGAACGGTGGTAACTTGGGTCATTTCAAGAAATTATTAGATAATGCTAAACATTGCTTTAAAAAGACTCCTCTCCGGTTTTTCAAAAATGTCACCAAACTGTGTATGCAGAGTTATTTTTACTGATCTGAGGTATTCAAAATCATGAATGGTGTTTATAGAGTAAATAAAGAGAACCTGTTTCCAGTGGCAGAAGGGTCGGTAACCAGAGGACACAGATTTAAGGTGATTGACAAAAGAACCAGAGGCGACAGGAGAAAGATCAGGGGAGTGGAATTAATGGTATTGCGCTGTTAAAGACCTGGCACAGGCCCAATGATTCAAAAGGCCTTCTTCAGTGCTGCTATGATAACGATGTACATGGTGCTGAGGGAGGTGGATGCACCTTTAAGTCTTTGTGATGACATAGGAGTCAATGAGGGGGCACCTGGATTTGAAGCAAGGAGCCTTACAGTCAAATGCTCTGCCACTGAGCAACACCCACTTTCACGTGCCAATGGGCCATGATTGTCACAATCACATGATCCAACAGTGAATGCCCTGAGCTTTCCACACAACCCCCACCCTCTCTTCACTGGGGCACATTTCCAGCCGGGCGGGATATTCACCCACTCCTGAGATGCCCCACTCCATGACCCCGGCCTCATTCCCGGCACCGGGTCATTTAAAAATGGGGGAAGGTCTCGCTGGACTGTGCCCGGGATTCAGGCCCGTCTGGGGACAGGACCCTGCTGTGGGAGCGAGAGGCGGTTAGTGCACTGCCAGTGGAAAGTTTTAAATCTATATTTAAATCTCCCACTTTTCTTGGTGCACGGCCTCGCTCTGAGAATGTTTACACAGGCTGCTCCGATCTGTTCATCAGCCCAGGCTCAGTGGTAGCACTCGCACTACTGAGTCAAAGGTTGTGGGTTCGAGCTCCCCCACTCACAGAATCATAAAAATTTATGGCACAGAAGGAAGCCATTCGGCCCATCTTCTCCGTGCCGGCCGATAAAGAACTATCCACCCTCATCCCACTTTCCAGCTCTTGGTCCGTAGCCCTGTAGGTTACGGCACTTCAAGTGCATATCCAAGTATTTTTAAAATGTGATGAGGGTCTCTGCCTCTACCACCCTTTCAGGCAGTGAGTTCCAGACCCCCACCACCCTCTGGGTGAAAAAATTTCTCCTCAAATCCCCACTAAACTTCCGACCAATTACTTTAAATCTATGCCCCCTGGTTATTGACCCTTCTGCTAAGGGAAATAGTTCCTTCCTCTCCACTCTATCTAGGCCCCTCATAATTTTATACACCTCAATTAGGTCTCCCCTCAGCCTCCTCTGTTCCAAAGAAAACAAGCCCAGCCTATCCAATCTTTCCTCATAGCTAAAATTCTCCAGCCCAGGCAACATCCTCGCAAATCTCCTCTGTACCCTCTCTAGTGCAAGCACATCTTTCCTGTAATGTGGTGACCAGAACTACACGCAGTACTCTAGCTGTGGCCTAACTAGCATTTTATACAATTCAATAATAACCTCCCTGCTCTTATATTCTATGCCACAACTAATAAAGGCAAGTATCCCGTATGCCTTCTTAACCACCTTATCTACCGGTGCTGCTACCTTCAGGGATCTGTGGACATGCACTCTAAGGTCCCTTTGTTCCTCTGCACTACTCAGTGTCCTACCATTTATTGTGTATCCCCTTACCTTGTTAGCCCTCCCCAAATGCATTACCTGGCACTTGTCCGGATTGAATTCCATTTGCCACTGTTCTGCCCACCTGACCAGTCCATTGATATCTTCCTGCAGTCTACAGCTTTCTTCTTCATTATCCACCGCACAGCCAATTTTTGTATCATCTGCAAACTTCTTAGTCATACCCCCTACATTCAAGTCTAAATCATTGATATATATCACAAAAAGCAAGGGACCTAGTACTGAGCCCTGCAGAAGCCCACTGGAAACAGCCTTCCAGTCACAAAAACACCCATCGACCATAACCCTTTGCTTCCTACTTCTGAACCAATTTTGGATCTGACTTGCCACTTTGCCTTGGATCCCATGGGCTTTTACTTTCATGACCAGTCTGCCATGTGGGACCTTATCAAAAGCCTTGCTAAAATCCATATACACTACATCAAACACACAACCCTCATCGACCCTCCTTGTTACCTCCTCAAAAACTTCAATCAAGTTAGTCCGACACGACGTCCCCTTAACAAATCCATGCTGACTGTCCTTGATTAATCCGTGTCTTTCTAAATGAAGATTTATCCTGTCCCTCTGAAGTTTTTCCAATAATTTTCCCACCACCGAGGTTCGGCTGACTGGTCTGTAGTTACTCGGTCTATCCCTTTCTCCCTTTTTAAACAATGGTACCACGTGAGCAGTCCTCCAGTCCTCTGGCACCACACCTGTAGCCAAAGAGGATTGGAAAATGATGGTCAGAGCCTCTGCTATTTCCTCTCTTACTTCTCATAACAGTCTGGGATACATTTCATCCGGACCTGGGGATTTATCCACTTTCAAAGATGCTAAACCCCTTAATACTTCCTCTCTCACTATGTTTATTTCATTTAATATTTCACACTCCTCCTCCCTGATTTCAATGTCTGCATCGTCTCTCTCTTTTGTGAACACAGTCGCAAAGTATTCATTGAGGACCATACCCACGTCTTCTGCCTCCACACATATATTACCTTCATGGTCTCTAATAGGCCCTACTCTTTTTTTAGTTATCCTCTTGCTCTTAATGTATTTATAAAACATCTTTGGGTATTCCTTGATTTTACCTGCCAATATTTTTTCATGCTCTCTCTTTGCTTTCCTAATTTCCTTTTTAATTTCACCCCTGCACTTTCTATACTCCTCTAGTATTTCTATGATGCGGAGATGTCATATTTCTATGGTATTGAGCACTCGATAACTGTCATAAGCTTCCCTTTTTTTCTTTATCCTACCCTGCATGCCCCTTGATATCCAGGGGGCTCTAGACTTGTTAGTCCCACCCTTTTTCTTTAAGGGAACATACTTGCGCTGAGCCCTCACTATCTCCTCCTTGAATGTCTGACACTGATTTACCTTCAAGTAGCTGCTTCCAGCCCACTTTGGCTAAATCACATCCCAGCTTAGTAAAATTGGCTTTTCCCCAATTGAGAACTTTTATTCCTGGTCTATCTTTGTCCTTTTCTATAACTACCCTAAATCTAACTGAATTATGATCACTACCCCCAAAATGCTCTCCCACTGATACCCCTTCCACCCGCCCAGCTTCATCCCTAAAATTAAGTCCAGAACTGGCACCTCCTGCATTGGGCTTGCCATATACTGGCTAAAAAAGTTCTCCTGAATGCATTTTAGGAATTCTGCACCCTCTCTACCCTTCACACTAATTTTATCCCATTTAATATTAGGGTAGTTGAAATCCCCTACTATTACTGCACTATAGTTTTTGCACTTCTCAGAAATTTGCCTACATATTTGCTCTTCTATCTCCCTCTGACTGTTTGGGGATCTGTAATACACTCCCAGCAGTGTGATTGCCCCTTTTTTATTCTTTAGTTCAACCCATATGGCCTCATTTGATGATCCTTCTAACATATCATTCTGCCTCACAGCTGTAATTGTTCCTTTAATCAATACTTAATCAGTCAAAGACTGGAGGTGAATGTAAAATATGTCATTTGAAGAAGAGCAAGGGAGTTCTCCCCATTGTCCTGGGAGTCATTTATTCCTAAATCATCACCAAATTCATTTATCTCATTGCAGTTTGTGGGAGCTTGCTGTGCGCAACCGCTTGCTCCCTCTATCACCAAAACCACAATCTACACCTTCATCACTGCAAGGATTGACTGGTGGTGAAAAGTGGCTATGAAGTGTTATTATTACTAACTATAATGATCACAGAGCAGTTGTGAAGGAAAGACAACATTATAAATCTTTATTTGTGAAACATAAATGACATTGAGGGGGCATCTGGATTTGAACCAGAGACCTCTTAGATCTGCAGTCAAATGCTCTACCATTGAGCTATACCCCCAGACACACTCAAGTATCTTATGTGCTTGAGAAAAACGCAGTCCAAAGTGCACAATCAGGATAAGAAACAGATGGGATCATTTTAAAAAGAAAGACTTCCATTTTTATAGCACATTTCACATCCACCAGACGTCCCAAAGCACTTTACAGCAAATTAAATACTTTTCAAGTGTAGTCCCTGGCATCATTCCCGGCACCGGGTCATTTAAAAATGGGGGAAGGTCTCACTGGTCTGTGCCCGGGATTCAGGCCCGTCTGGGGACAGGACCCTGCTGTGGGAGAAAGAGGCGGTTAGTGCACTGCCAGTAGAAAGTTTTAAATTGTGGTGGATCGCCACCTAAACGGGCATTATCCACTTTTCCGTCCGTGGACAATATATCGAGCACCTTGCCTTTAAGGCACCTTGCCTTTAAGGCAGGAGAAAAGGAGTGGGCGGGGCTTCAGGGTTTTTCCAGAGAATTCTGGGAGCAGTCTGTTTCAGCCATTTTGGACCATGCAGTTGTATTAAAAAGCCTTTGTTTTCCCACACATAGATTCAGTCTTAATTCGTGTTTCGCGGCAGCCTCAACATTGGTGACCCCGACGCTCAGAACGTATTCCGAGCACGGCAATGGCGGACACGAACGCAGTTTCCGTGAAACTGCCGGAGTTTTGGGAAAACCAGCCTGAAGCCTGGTTTCTCCAAGCTGAATCCCGCTTCCGGCTGCGAAACATCACCACAGATGGGACGCAATACGACTACCTCGTCACATCACTCGGTAGCGCCACAGTTTCGAAGGTTTGGACAGCGCTGCAGAACCCACCAGAGGAAGGCAAGTATGCACATCTCAAGGCAGCACTCCTTAAAAAATTTACGGCCTCGGCATATCAGCGAAACTGCCACCTCCTCAACCTTCCAGGCCTCGGTGATGCCTCACCGTCAGACCTCCTCTCCCACATGCTCCCCCTCACCGACGAGAGCCCACCCGGATCCCTCTTCCGCACGCTGTTCATCCACCAGCTCCCTCTCAGCATCCGCCCAGCGATCGTGGCGTCCGGCCTCACGAACCTGGAAGCCCTGGCCGATGAGGCCGACAAGCTGCTGTCCGCTCACTCCAGCCGCGACGTCACTCCGGACCTGGCAGCCAATGCCTGGGCGCACCCCTCACCGGCCACCACGCGGCCACAAGGACCAGCCACCAGGCCCACGGGGCCTTCGCGCCCCACTAACCCGGGCCACTGTTACTACCACGCACGGTTCGGCGCCAGGGCACAACGGTGCACACCTCCCTGCTCTTTCAAGTCCGCCCCCGTACCAGCCCGGCCACGCGGGCTCCCTGCTGTACGTCACGGATGACAAAACCGGCCGCCGGTTCCTGTGCGACAATGGAGCTCAGCACAGCATCATCCCAGCCTCCTCCCTCGACATCCAAAAGGGCGAACGAGGACCGGCGCTGGCTGCTGCTAACGGCTCGGAAATCCGGACGTACGGCACCCGGACAGTCACCCTCGACCTCGCTGGTCGCCGCTACCGATGGGAGTTCATCACTGCCAAGGTGCTCTCCCCTCTCATCGGCGCAGATTTCCTGTGCGCCCACGGCCTACTGGTAGACATCCCTCATCACCGCCTCGTGGACATGAACACCATGTCCCCCATCCTGGGCGCCATGGCCCCCCGTCAACCCGCCGACATGGCGTCACAGTGCCATGCCCGGGCCACGGATGACTACTCGGCATTCCTGGCCGAATTCCCAGTCCTTACCAATCCGACCTTCTCCGCGGAGGCCGCCAAACACGGGGTGGAACACTTCATCCCCACCACAGGCCCCCCAGTGTACGCCCACGCCCGCAGGCTGGACCCAGCCAAACTGGAGATCGCGCGGACCGAGTTTGCCACCATGGAACAGCTAGGCATCATCTGCCGCTCCAACAGTCCCTGGGCTTCCCCACTCCACATCGCCCCCAAACCAGGCGGGGGTTGGCGCCCCTGCGGGGATTACCGCCGCCTCAACGATGCCACCACCCCTGATCGGTACCGCGTGCCGCACATTCAGGACTTCTCGGCTGGACTGGCCGGCCGCTCAGTCTTTTCCAAGGTCGACCTGGTGTGCGGCTACCACCAAGTCCCCGTCCACCCCGCGGACGTCCCCAAGACGGCCGTAATCACCCCCTTCGGCCTGTTCGAGTTCCTGCGGATGCCCTTCGGCCTCAAAAACGCGGCCCAGGCATTCCAACGGCTCATGGACTCGGTCCTTCGGGACCTTAAGTTCCTGTTCGTCTACCTGGACGACATCCTGGTAGCCAGTTCCTCCAAGCAGGAACACCTCGAACACCTTCGCATCCTGTTCGGGTGCCTCAGCGACCACGGGCTCATCCTCAGCCCAGCCAAATGCCAGTTCGGCCTGGACAAGATCGACTTCCTCAGCCACCACATCACCCATACTGGGGCCATTCCCCTGCCCACCAAGGTGCAGGCCGTCCAACAATTTCCCCGCCCCACCACCATCAAAGGCCTCCAGGAGTTCCTCGGGATGGTGAATTTCTATAACCGCTTCATCCCCAAAGCGGCGTCCCTCATGAGGCCCCTGTATGAAGCCCTCCGGGGCAGGAGCGGCAAGATGGCGGTCGAATGGACGGCAGACGCGTCCGCCGCCTTCGACTCCACCAAGACCACGCTCGCCAACGCCACCCTGCTCACGCACCCACGACCCAATGCCAGGGTAGCGCTCACCACGGACGCCTCCGACCACGCGGTCGGCGCCATGTATGAGCAGTGGGTCGACGGCGCCTGGCAACCACTTGCCTTCTTCAGCCGCCAACTACGCCCCCTGGAGGTCAAGTACAGCACCTTCGACTGCGAGCTCCTCGCGCTGTTCCTGGCGGTCCGCCATTTTCGGTTTTTGCTTGAGGGCCACCCCTTCACTGCGTTTGTCGACCACAAGCCCCTGACATTCACAATGGCAAAGACAACTGACCCCTGGTCCGCCAGGCAGCAGCGCCAGCTCGCGGCAGTGTCCGAGTTCACCACGGACATCCAACACGTCTCCGGCCGAGACAATGTGGTAGCCGACTGCCTCTCCCGCCCCGCCATCCACGCCGCACACCTGGCAGTCAACTACGCTCAACTCGCAGCAGACCAGATCACCGACCCCGATCTGCTCTCCGCACCTACCAACCTACCAGGGCTACGCCTGGCCGACGTCGCCTGTGGCCCGACCGCAGTCACGGTCAAGTGCGACATATCCCTATGTCAACCTCGGCCCGTCGTCCTGGCGCCGCCGGGTATTCGACATTCTCCACAACCTCTCCCACCCCGGCGCCCGCGCATCCATCAAATTGGTAGCCAACCGCTTTGTCTGGCGCGGCCTTCGCAAGGATGTGCGTACTTGGGCCAACTCCTGCCTAGCCTGCCAACGGGCCAAGGTACAGCAACACACGAAAGCACCCCTCGAGGAGTTTACCGTCCCCTCGCGGAGATTCGACCACATCCACGTGGACATTGTCGGGCCCCTGCCGCCGTCGCAAGGCCACACGCACTTGCTGACGATCGTTGACCGCACCACGCGCTGGCCTGAGGCAATTCCACTGACCTCTACCACCACCGCCGGCATCGCCAGAGCCTTCGTCAGCACCTGGGTCGCACGGTTCGGCGTCCCCTCCGACATGACGTCGGACAGAGGTCCGCAATTTACCTCTGAACTCTGGACCGCCGTCGCACGCAATCTTGGGGTGACCATTCACCGCACCACAGCGTACTACCCCCAAGCCATCGGACTGTGTGAGCGGTTCCACAGATCCTTGAAGGCATCTCTTCGAGCCAGCCTCCAGGACGGTGCCTGGACCGACCGACTTCCGTGGGTCCTCCTCGGCCTGGCACCGTGGTTAAAGAAGACCTCCACGCATCGGCAGCAGAGCTCGTGTACGGTCAGCCACTGCGCGGAACCGGCGAATTCCTGCCCACCACCACGACACCCTGGTCAGCCGACCAGCAACGCCACGACTTCGCCTCACCGGCGCTGCAGTTCGCCCCGGTGCCCATTGCCCGACACGGCGAATCCACCTCACACGTCCCACTAAGCCTGCACCAGGCACGGTTTGTTTTCATCCGGCACGACGCCCACCGCGGACCTCTTCAACCCCCGTACGACGGGCCCTACAAGGTGCTACAGGCTGGGGACAAATTTTTCACCCTGCAAGTGGGCGACAGGACCGAAAAAGTGTCGGTGGATCGACTCAAGCCAGCACGCTCGGAGCCCGGTGAGCAGGTCCCTGTAGCTCGTCCACCACCACGCGGCCGACCTGCACTCAAGCCGGTTCACCCGGCTGCTCCACGCCCGGCCATTCCACGTCCACCGGCGTCCTACAAGAGCCGCTCCGGCCGGCCCATCAGACCGCCGCATCGTCTCGTCCACACCTCCTGAGCGGATTCTGGGGGGAGCTGTGTGGCGGATCGCCACCTAAACGGGCATTATCCACTTTTCCGTCCGTGGACAATATATCGAGCACCTTGCCTTTAAGACACCTTGCCTTTAAGGCAGGAGAAAAGGAGTGGGCGGGGCTACAGGGTTTTTCCAGAGAATTCTGGGAGCAGTCTGTTTCAGCCATTTTGGACCATGCAGTTGTATTAAAAAGCCTTTGTTTTCCCACACATGGATTCAGTCTTAATTCGTGTTTCGCGGCAGCCTCAACAAAATCTATATTTAAATCTCCCACTTTTCTTGGTGCACGGCCTCGCTCTGAGAATGTTTACACAGGCTGCTCCGATCTGTTCATCAGCCCAGGCTCAGTGGCAGCACTCGCTCTACTGAGCAAAAGGTTGTGGGTTCAAGCTCCCCATCTCCAAAGACTGGAGCACATAATCCAGGCTGACACTTCAGTTCAGTACTGAGGGAAGCACTGAATTGTCGGAGGGGCCGTTTTTCAGATGAGACATTAAACCACAGCCTTGTCTGTCTTCTCAGGTGAATGTAAAAGACCTCATGGCACTATTTGAAGAAGGGCAGTGAGTTCTCCCCATTGCCCTGGGCTACATTTATTCCTAAATCATCACCAAAAATAGACAATTTGCTTTTTCCATTTATCTCATTGTAGTTTGTGGGAACTTGCTGTGTAGAACCTCTTGCTCGCTGCCTCTATCCCTTAGAGGCTGAGACAGGAGAAATTATTGTGGGGAATAAGGAAATGGCAGAAACATTAAACAAATATTTTGTATCTGTCTTCGCAGTAGCAGACACAAAAAGTATACCAAAAATGGTGGGAAACCAAGGGTCTAATGAGGCTGAGGAAGTTAACGTAATTAATATAAGTAGAGAGAAATTACTAGAGAACTAATGGGACTAAAAGCCGACAAATCCCCTGGACCTGACGGCCTACATCCTAGGGTTCTAAAAGAAGTGGCTGAAGAGATAGTGGATGCATTGGTTTTCATCTTCCAAAATTACCTAGATTCTGGAGAGGTCCCAGCGGATTGGAAGGTCGCAAATATAACACCGCTATTAAAGAAAGGAGGGAGAGAAAAAACGGGGAACTATAGGCCAGTTAGCCTGACATCAGTCGTCGGGAAAATGCTGGAATCCATTGTTAAGTAAGTGGTATCCAGTCACTTAGAAAATCATAATATCATTAGGCAGAGTCAACATGGTTTTATGAAAGGGAAATCGTGTTTGACAAATTTATTAGAGTTTTTTGAGGCTGTAACTAGCAGGGCAGATAAAGGGAACCAGTGGATGTAGTATATTTGGCTTTCCAAAAGGCATTAGATAAGGTGCCACATAAAAGGTTATTACATAAGATTAGGGCTCATGGGGTTGGGGGTAATATAGTAGCATGGGTAGAGGATTGGTTAACGGACAGAAAAAGGAGAGTAGGGATAAACGGATCTTTTTCAGGTTGGCAGGCTGTAACTAGTGGGGTGCCGCAAGGATCAGTGTTGGAGCCTCAGCTGTTTACAATCTATATTAATGACCTAGATGAAGGGACCGAGTGTAATGTATCCATGTTTGCTGATGATACAAAGCTAGGTGGGACAGTAAGCTGTGAGGAGAACACAAAGATTCTGCAAAGGGATATAGATAGACTAAGTGCGTGGGCAGTAAGGTGGCAGATGGAGTATAATGTAGGGAAATGTGAGGTTATTCACTTTGGTAGGAAGAATAGAAAAACAGAATATTTTTTAAATGGTGAGAAACTTTCAAATGTTGGTGTTCAGCGAGATTTGGGTGTCCTCGTGCAAGAAACACAGAAAGCTAGCATGCAGGTACAGCAAGCAATAAGGAAGGCAAATGGCATTTATTGCAAGGGGGTTGGAATATAAGAGTAAGGAAGTCTTGCTACAATTGTACAGGGCTTGGTGCGGCCACGCCTGGAGTACTGTGCACAGATTTGGTCTCCTGATCTAAGGAAGGATATACTTGCCTTGGAGGCGGTGCAACGAAGGTTCACTAGATTGATTCCTGGGATGAGAGGGCTGTCCTATGATGAGAGGTTGTGTAGAATGGGTCTATACTCTCTGGAGTTTAGAAGAATGAGAGGTGATCTCATTGAAACCTACAAGATTCTGAAGGGGATTGACAGGGTAGATGCTGAGAGGCTGTTTCCCCTGGCTGGAGTGTCTAGAACTAGGGGGCATAGTCTCAGAATAAGGGATAGGCCATTTAAGACTGAGATGAGGAAGAATTTCTTCACTCAGAGGGTTGTGAATCTTTGGAATTCTCTGCCCCAGACGCTGTGAATGCTGAGTCATTGAGTATATTCAAGGCTGAGATAGATAGATTTTTGGACTCAAGGGATATGGAGATTGGTCGGGAAAGTGGAGTTGAGGTCGATGATCAGCCATGATCTTATTGAATGACGGAGCAAGCTCGAGGGGCCGTATGGCCTACTCCTGCTCTTATTTCTTATGACCAAAAACCGAATCTACACCTTCATCACAGCAAGGATTGACACTCGAGGAAAAGTGCTTATGAAGTGTTATTATTACTGACTATAATAATCACAGTGCAGTTGTGAAGAAAAGATGACAATATGAATCCTTATTTGTGAAACATAAACAAGGTTGAGAGGGCACCTGGATTTGAACCAAGGACCTTTAATCTGCAATCAAAAGCACTACCACTGAGCTATACACCCACACACATTCAAGTGTTTTATGTGCTTCAGAAAAACAGAGTCCAGAGTGCAGCACACCATCAGAAGCAGAGGGGGTCATTTTAAAAAGAAAGACTAACATTTTTATAGCACTTTTCATGTCCACTGGACGTCCCAAAGCACGTTACAGCCAATGAATTACTTTTTCAAGTGTAGTCACTCCTCTAAAGTATTTTAAAATTCAAGAAATTATTAGATAATGTTAAACATTGCTTTAAAAATTCCCCTTGCCATTCTTTCAAAAATGGCACCAAACTGTTTATGCAGTTATTTTTCCTGATTCTGAGGTGTTCAAAATCATGAATGGTTTTTCTAGAGTAAATTAAGCTGTTTCCAGTGGCAGAAGGTTCGGTAACCAGAGGACACAGATTGAAGGTGATGAGCAAAAGAACAAGAGGCGACAGGAGGAACATTTTTTTTACACAGCGAGTTGTTGTGATCTGGAATGCGCTGCCTGAAAGGGTGCTGGAAGCAGATTCAATAGTAACTTTCAAAAGCTAATTGGAAACATACTTGAAGGGATAAATTTGCAGGGCTATGGGGAAAGAGCGGGTGAGTGGAATTAATTGTAGAGCTCTGCTAAAGAGATGGGACAGGCACAATGGGTTAAAATGCCTCCGTCAGTGCGGTATCATCGTACGGTAACTATGGATATGATAAAGAGGGAGGTGGGTGTAACTTTCATCTGTTGTGATAACGTAGAAGTTAATGAGGAGGAACCTGGTCCTTTTTCATCTGCAATCAAATGGCTCTAACCCTGAGCTATACCCTCTGTCACATGCCAATGAGCCATGAACATCACAATCAAATAATTCAACAGAGAACGCCCTGAGCTTTCCACACAAACCCCACCCTCTCTTCATTGGGGCATATTTCCAACCGGGTGGGATAGTCACCCACTCCTGAGATGCCCCACTCCATGCCCCCGGCCTCATTCCCGGCACCGGGTCATTTACATATGGGGGAAGGTTTCGCTGGACTGTGCCCGGGATTCAGGCCCGTCTGGGGACAGGACCCTGCTGTGGGAGAAAGAGGCGGTTAGTGCACTGCCAGTGGAAAGTTTCAAATCTGTATTTAAATCTCCCACTTTTCTTGGTGCACGGCCTCGCTCTGAGAATGTTTACACAGGCTGCTCCGATCTGTTCATCAGCCCAGGCTCAGTGGTAGCACTCGCTCTACTGAGCAAAAGGTTGTGGGTTCGAGTTCCCCATCTCCAAAGACTTGAGCACATAATCCAGGCTGACACTTCAGTTTAGTACTGAGGGAAGCGCTGCATTGTCGGAGGGGCCATTTTTCAGATGAGACATTAAACCGAGCCCTTGTCTGTCTTCTCAGGTGAATGTAAAAGATGTCATGGCAGTATTTGAAGAAAAGCAAGTGAGTTCTCCCCATTGTCCTGGGCTACATTTATTACTAAATCATCACCAAAAATTACAGATTGTTATTTTCATTTATCTCATTGCAGTTTGTGCGAGCTTGCTGTGCACAACCTCTTGCTCACTGCAACTATCACAAAACCACAAGGATTGATGTGGCTATGATGTGTTCCTTTTACTGACTATAATGATCACAATTGTGAAGGAAAGATGCCAGTCTTCATCCTTTTTTTGAATCATAAATGAGGTTGAGGAGGTACCTTACATTTGAACCAGAGACCTGTTGATCTGCAGTCAAATGCTCTACCATTGAGCTACACACACACACACACACACTTACGAGTGATGGCGGCCTAATTTTATTATTTTTAATAAAGATGGTCCCCTCCGTTTGTTGTTTTTTTGTTTGATTAAAAAATAAACTGTTTTATCCCAAGTGGTGCAGGGGTATGTTGGACCCCCTCCGTGCTGGGATTACTGGAAAAGAATTTGTTTTCCTATCTAAAATGCCTGCTGTACACTGTGGTTATTCTCCAAATGGGGGAATGTACGTGTCGGGGGAATTAGGATAGGTAAATAAAGGGGAAGGTTGTTTGCGACAGTCAGAAATTTTGTTCACCTCGTATGGACACTTCAAGCAAGTTTAAGTCTCCACAGGGGGGACTGAAAGGATTCACAACATTTCATGTGTTCCCCCCCCCCCCCCGAAGATGTTTGTTGTTGGACTTATTAATAAAGAAACCCTGGTCAGACTGAGTTTTAAAATCCAGGGCATAAAATGGCCGTGGTCGGGCCTCGTGACCGAGAGCCTGGCAGTTTGTGTATTCCGATGTCTGCAACAGGACAGGACCTTTCCTTATGCATTACAATCAGGTCTATGCATAAGGCTTTCAAGGTGTTTGCTCAAGTAATCAACGGAGACATTGAGACAGCGCTGGGCCCATCAACGGAACTGTTCTGGACAATCATCCAACCTGTCGAACAATAGGGTGGCAGTTGAAGAACTGGTATCACACCATTACCGGCCATCTAGCATGATGGGCCGAGACCAGTACCTTTTGTTAAAATTCATCATGCCCAGATCAGACGATAGAAATGAGCTGATCGGTGGGAAGATTAGAGCGACCGGAGGGGGTATAGCTGGGAAGACCCAGCCATTTTTCTCTCTCTCTGCCTGGACCCTCGGTTCGCTCTGTCTGCCAGCAGCTAAGAAAGAAGACTTCCAGAAACTTCAGAGCCACGTGTCGACGGCAGAAACAGAGCACAGGGCCAGGTTTTTCCATCCATTTCACCGGTGAGCATTATCTTTCTTCTGGCTGTCGCAAGACAATTTTAGTTAGGCATAAGAGTGGGGATTAAAGGGGATATTGCTAAAACTGTCATTTTAGGATTTTCCCTCGATGTGTCCGTTCTCTTCCCATGCTAAGTGTAAAACCGTTTTCATATGATACTGTTTCTCTGTAGTTTTACTTCTGTAAATAAACATTGGTTTTCCTCGCACCAATCCACGAGTCTGTTCGTTTGTCCTTATCGCCGCTCGATAAGTCCTGGGCTCAGAACTAATAATAAGGGGTAGCGATTCGCAACCGCATAGCAGGCGCAGGACAGTCCAGGAAAACATAACTGGCTGACCTACAAATAAGCCCGAGACAAAAACCCCTTACAATGCCAATGGGCCATGAACGTCACAATCAAATAATCCAACAGAGAACACCCTGAGCTTTCCACACAACCCCCACCCTCTCTTTCACTGGGGCACATTTCCAGCCGGGTGGGATATTCACCCACTCCTGAGATGCCCCACTCCATGCCCACGGCCTCATTCCCGGCACCGGGTCATTTAAAAATGGGGGAAGGTCTCACTGGACTGTGCCCGGGATTCAGGCCCGTCTGGGGACAGGACCCTGCTGTGGGAGAAAGAGGCGGTTAGTGCACTGCCAGTGGAAAGTTTCAAATCTGTATTTAAATCTCCCACTTTTCTTGGTGCACGGCCTCGCTCTGAGAATGTTTACACAGGCTGCTCCGATCTGTTCATCAGCCCAGGCTCAGTGGTAGCACTCGCTCTACTGAGCAAAAGGTTGTGGGTTCAAGCTCCCCATCTCCAAAGACTGGAGCACATAATCCAGGCTGACACATCAGTTTAGTACTGAGGGAAGCGCTGCATTGTCGGAGGGGCCATTTTTCAGATGAGACATTAAACCGAGCCCTTGTCTGCCTTCTCAGGTCAATGTAAAAGATGTCATGGTAGTATTTGAAGAAGAGCAAGGGAGTTCTCCCCATTGTCCTGGGCTACATTTATTCCTAAATCATCACCAAAAATTACAGATTGTTATTTTCATTTATCTCATTGCAGTTTGTGCGAGCTTGCTGTGCACAACCTCTTGCTCACTGCAACTATCACAAAACCACATCACCACATGGATTGATGTGGCTATGAAGTGTTCCTTTTACTGACTATAATAATCACAATTGTGAAGGAAAGATGACAGTCTTCATCCTTTTTTTGAATCATAAATGAGGTTGAGGAGGTACCTATATTTGAACCAGAGACCTGTTGATCTTGCAGTCAAATGCTCTACCACTGAGCTATACACCCACACACACACACATGCAAGTGTCTTATGTGTTTTAGAAAAACAGAGTCCAGAGTGCAGCTCACCATCAGAAGCAGAGGGGGTCATTTTAAAAAGAAAGACTAACATTTTTATAGCACTTTTCACGTCCACTGGACGTCCCAAAGCAAGTTACAGCCAATGAATTACTTTTTCAAGTGTAGTCACTCCTCTAAAGTATTTTAAAATTCAAGAAATTATTAGATAATGTTAAACATTGCTTTAAAAATTCTCCTTGCCATTCTTTCAAAAATGGCACCAAACTGTTTATGCAGAGTTATTTTTCCTGATTCTGAGGTGTTCAAAGTCATAAATGGTTTTTCTAGAGTAAATTAAGCTGTTTCCAGTGGCAGAAGGGTCGGTAACCAGAGGACACAGATTGAAGGTGATTAGCAAAAGAACAAGAGGCGACAGGAGGAACATTTTTTTACACAGCGAGTTGTTGTGATCTGGAATGCGCTGCCTGAAAGGGTGCTGGAAGCAGATTCAATAGTAACTTTCAAAAGCCAATTGGAAAAATACTTGAAGGGATAAATTTGCAGGGCTATGGGGCAATTGCGGGTGAGTGGAATTAATTGTAGAGCTAAAGAGATGGGACAGGCACAATGGGTTAAAATGCCTCCATCAGTGCTGTATCATTGTACGGTAACTATGGATATGATAAAGAGGGAGGTGGGTGTAACTTTCATCTGTTGTGATAACGTAGAAGTTAATGAGGAGGAACTTGGTCCTTCTTGATCTGCAATCAAATGGCTCTAACCCTGAGCTATACCCTCTGTCACATGCCAATGGGCCATGAACGTCACAATCAAATAATCCAACAGAGAACGCCCTGAGCTTTCCACACAACCCCCACCCTCTCTTCATTGGGGCACATTTCCAGCCGGGCGGGATATTCACCCACTCCTGAAATGCCCCACTCCATGCCCCCGGCCTCATTCCCGGCACCGGGTCATTTAAAAATGGGGGAAGGTCTCGCTGGTCTGTGCCCGGGATTCAGGCCCGTCTGGGGACAGGACTCCGCTGTGGGAGAAAGAGGCGGTTAGTGCACTGCCAGTGGAAAGTTTTAAATCTATATTTAAATCTCCCACTTTTCTTGGTGCACGGCCTCGCTCTGAGAATGTTTACACAGGCTGCTCCGATCTGTTCATCAGCCCAGGCTCAGTGGTAGCACTCGCTCTACTGAGCAAAAGGTTGTGGGTTCGAGCTCCCCATCTCCAAAGACTGGAGCACATAATCCAGGCTGACACTTCAGTCTAGTACTGAGGGAAGCGCTGCATTGTCGGAGGGGCCATTTTTCAGATGAGACATTAAACCGAGCCTTGTCTGTCTTCTCAGGTGAATGTAAAAGATGTCATGGCACTATTTGAAGAAGGGCAATGAGTTTTCCCCATTGTCCTGGGCTACATTTATTCCTAAATCATCACCAAAAATAGACAGATTGCTTTTTCCGTTTATCTCATTGCAGTTTGTGGGAACTTGCTGTGCACAACCTCTTGCTCACAGCCTCTATCCCTTTGAGGCTGAGACAGGAGAAATTATTATGGGGAATAAGGAAATGGCAGAAATATTAAACAAATATTTTGTATCTGTCTTCACAGTAGCAGACACAAAAAGTATACCAAAAATGGTGGGGAACCAAGAGTCTAATGAGGCTCAGGCAGTTAACATAATTAATATAAGTAGAGAGAAATTACTAGAGAAACTAATGGGACCTGACAGCCTACATCCTAGGGTTCTAAAAGAAGTGGCTGAAGAGATAGTGGATGCATTGGTTTTGATCTTCCAAAATTCCCTAGATTCTGGAGAGGTCCCAGCGGATTGGAAGGTCGCAAATATAACACCGCAATTAAAGAAAGGAGGGAGAGAAAAAATGGGGAACTATAGGCCAGTTAGCCTGACATCAGTCGTCGGGAAAATGCTGGAATCCATTGTTAAGGAAGTGGTATCCAGTCACTTAGAAAATCATAACATGATTAGGCAGAGTCAACATGGTTTTAAGAAAGGGAAATCGTGTTTGACAAATTTATTAGAGTTTTTTGAGGATGTAACTAGCAAGGTAGATAAAGGGGAACCAGTGGATGTAGTATATTTGGATTTCCAAAAGGCATTTGATGAGGTGCCATATAAAAGGTTATTACACAAGATTAGGGCTCATAGGGTTGGGGGTAATATAGTAGCATGGATAGAGGAATGGTTAACGGACAGAAAAAGGAGAGTAGGGATAAACGGATCTTTTTCAGGTTGGCAGGCTGTAACTAGTGGGGTGCTGCAAGGATCAGTGTTGGGGCCTCAGCTATTTATAATCTATATTAATGGCCTAGATGAAGGGACCAAGTGTAATGTATCCAAGTTTGCTGATGATACAAAGCTAGGTGGGACAGTAAGCTGTGAGGAGAACACAAAGAGTCTGCAAAGGGGTATAGATAGACTAAGTGAGTGGGCAGTAAGGTGGCAGATGGAGTATAATGTAGGGAAATGTGAGGTTATTCACTTTGGTAGGAAGAATAGAAAAACAGAATATTTTTTAAATGGTGAGAAACTTTCAAATGTTGGTGTTCAGAGAGATTTGGGTGTCCTCGTGCAAGAAACACAGAAAGCTAGCATGCAGGTACAGCAAGCAATAAGGAAGGCAAATGGTATGTTGGCCTTTATTGCAAGGGGGGTTGGAGTATAAGAGTAAGGAAGTCTTGCTACAATTGTACAGGGCCTTGGTGAGGCCATGCCTGGAGTACTGTGCACAGTTTTGGTCTTCTTATCTAAGGAAGGATATACTTGTCTTGGAGGCGGTACAACGAAGGTTCACTAGATTGATTCCTGGGATGAGAGGGCTGTCCTATGATGAGAGGTTGTGTAGAATGGGCCTATACTCTCTGGAGTTTAGAAGAATGAGAGGTGATCTCATTTGAAACATAGAAGATTCTGAAGGGGATTGACAGGGTAGATGCTGAGAGGTTGTTTCCCCTGGCTGGAGTGTCTAGAACTAGGGGGCATAGTCTCAGGATAAGGGGTAGGCTATTTAAGACTGAGATGAGGAAGAATTTCTTCACTCAGAGGGTTGTGAATCTTTGGAATTCTCTGCCCCAGACGGCTGTGAATGCTGAGTCGTTGAGTATATTCAAGGCTGAGATCGATAGATTTTTGGACTCTAGGGGAATCAAGGGATATGGAGATCGGGCGGGAAAGTGGAGTTGAGGTCGATGATCAGCCATGATCTTATTGAATGGCGGAGCAGGCTCGAGGGGCCGTATGGCCGACTCCTGCTCTTATTTCTTAGGACCAAAACCCCAATCTACACCTTCATCACCGCAAGGATTGACACGTGGGGAAAAGTGGTTATGAAGTGTTATTGTTACTGACTATAATAATCACAGAGCAGTTGTGAAGGAAGGACTACATTATGAATCCTTCTTTGTGAAACATAAATGACATTGAGGGGGCATTTGGATTTGAACCAGAAACCTTTTGATCAGCAATCAAATGCTCTACCACTGAGCTATACCCCCACACACACTGAAGTACCTTATGTGCTTCAGAAAAACACAGCCCAGAGTGCAGCACACCATCAGAAGCAGATGGGGTCATTTTAAAAAGAAAGACTCCCATTCTTATAGCACCTCTCACGTCCGCCGGACGTCCCAAAGCACTTTACAGCCAATGAAGTACTTTTTCAAGTGTAGTCACGTTTCTAATGTATTTTAAAATTCAACAAATTATTAGATAATGCGAAACATTGCTTTAAAAGGACTCCCTGCTGTTCTTTCAAAGATGGCACCAAACTGTTTATGCAGAGTTATTTTAACTGATTCTAACGTTATCAAAATCATAAACGAGTCCGTGCCGGCTCTCTGTGGAGCAATCCAGTCAGTCCCATTCCCCCGCTCTATCCCCGTAGCCCTGCAAGTTTATTTCCCTCAAGTGCCTATCCAGTCTCCCCTTGAAAACATTGAGTGTCTCCGCTTCCACCACTTCCGTCGGCAGCGAATTCCAGGTCATCACCACTCGCTGCGTAAAAGGTTTTTCCTCACATCCTGTCTGTATCTCTTGCGCAAAACCTTAATTCTGTGTCTGCTAGTCCTTGTACCATCAACTAGTGGGAACAGCCTTTCCCCGTCTAGCCTATCCAAACCCATCATAATCTTGTACACCTCTATCAAATCACCCCTCAACCTCCTTTGCTCTAATGAAAACAAATCCAGCTTCTCCAACCTGTCCTTGTAGCTAAGATTCCCCCATCCCCGGAACCATTCTGGTAAATCTCCTCTGCACCCTTTCAAGGGCCTTCATATCCTGCCCAAAGTGTGGTGACCAGAACTGGACGCAATACTCCAGTTGTGGCCTAACCAACGCTTTATAAAGGTTCAGCATAACATCTCTACTTTTGTACTCAATACCTCTGTTTATGAAGCCCAAGATCCCATATGCTTTGTTAACTACTCTCTCAATATGTCCCGCCACCTTCAGGGACCCATTCACATTAACTCCCAGGTCCCTCTGTCCCTGCACACTCTTTAAAACTGTGCCATTAAGTGTATATTGCCTCTCCCTGTTCCTTCTGCCAAAATGCATCACCTCACACTTCTCTGTGTTAAATTCCATCTGCCACTTGTCTGCCCATTCTGCTAGCCTTTCTATGTCTTGTTGCAGTCGATTGGTATCATCATCACTGTTTGCCACACCCCCAAGTTTGGTGTCATCGGCAAATTTAGAAATTCTACTCTGTATTCCAATATCCAGGTCATTTATATATATCAAAAAAAGCAGTGGTCCCAGCACTGACCCTTGAGGAATACCACTGTCTACCATCCTCCAGTCTGACAAACCGCCATTTACCACAACTCGCTGTTTTCTGTCCTTAAGCCAATTCCTTATCCATGCTGCCACTGACCCACCTATTCCATGAGCCTCAATTTTGTTAACCAGCCTTCTATGTGGTACTTTGTCAAACGCCTTCCGAAAATCCATGTGGACAACATCCATTGCATTCCCTTCATCAATCCTCTCTGTTACTTCATCAAAAAATTCGATTAGATTAGTCAAACATGATCTGCCTTTTACAAATCCGTGTTGGCGCTCCTTAATTAGCTTAAACCTCTCCAAGTGCCCGTTAATTTTTTCCTTTATTATTGTTTCTAAAACTTTACCCACCACTGATGTTAAACTGACCCACCTGTAGTTACTAGGATTGTCCTTACACCCTTTCTTGAACAATGGTGTCACATTTGCCACTTTCCAATCCTCAGGCACCTCCCATGCATCTAGGAAAGATTGGAAAATTATGGCAAGCCCTTCCGCTATCTCCTCCCCCAAAAGAGAGGGTATGAGAATAGAATGGCAGCCAACATAAAAGGTAATCCAAAAATCTTCTACAGACATATAAATAGCAAAAGGGCTCGACGGGCCAAATGGCCTTCTTCCTTGCTGTAACCATTCTATGATTCTATTCTAAGCATTGACTGTTGGTTAAAAGTGGTTGTTATTACTGACTAAAATGATCACAGAGCAGTTGTGAAGGAAAGACGACACAAGGAATCCTTCTTTGTGAATCATAAATGATGCGGAGATGCCGGTGTTGGACTGGGGTGGACAAAAATGAGAAGTCGCACAACACCAGGTTATAGTCCAACAGTTTTATTTGAAATTACGAGCTTTCGGAGTGCTGCTCCTTTGTCAGGTACAATCATAAATGAGGTTGAGAGGGCACCTAGGATTTGAACCAGGGACCTCTTGATCTGCATTCAAATGCTCTACCACTGAGCTATACCCCCACATACACTCAAGTACCTTATGTGCTTCAGAAAAACACAGTCCAAAGTGCAGCACACCATCAGAAGCAGATGGGGTCATTTTAAAAAGAAAGACTCGCATTTTTATAATACCTTTCACGCCCACTGTACATCCCAAAGCACTTTACAGCCAATGAAGTACTTTTTCAAGTGTAGTCACTGTTGTAATGTATTTTAAAATTCAAGAAATTATTCGATAATGCTAAACATTGCTTTAAAAAGATTCCTTGCTGTTCTTTCAAAAATGGCATCAAACTGTTTATGCAGAGTTATTTTTCCTGATTCTGAGATGTTCAAAAATCATGAGGGGTCTGGACAGAATAGACAGAGAGAAACTGTTCCCAGTGGCAGAAGGGTCAAGAACCAGAGGACACAGATTTAAGGTGATTGGCAAAAGAACCAAAGGCGACGTAAGAAAAAACTTTTTTACACAGCGAGTGGTTAAGATCTGGAATGTACTGCCCGAAAGGGTGGTGGAGGCAGACTCAATCTTATCTTCCAAAAGGGAGTTGGATAAGTATCTGAAGGAAAAAAAATTGCAGGGCTACGGGGAAAGGGACTGGCTGAGAGTCGGCACGGGCTCGACAAGGCAAATGGCCTTTACCCACGCTATGATTCTAAGCATTGACTGTTGGTGAAAAGTGGTTATGAAGAGTTATTATTACTGACTATAATGATCACAGAGCAGTTGTGAAGGAAGGATGACATTATGAATCCTTATTTGGGAAACATAAATGAGGTTGAGGGGGCACCTGGATTTAAACCAGAGACTTCTTTGATCTGCAGTCAAATGCCCTACCACTGAGCTATACCCCCTGACACACTCAGATGTCTTATGTGCTCCAAAAAGACACAGTCCAAAGTGCAGCACACCATCAAGAAGAAGGAACTGATGGGGTCATTTTAAAAAAGACAGACTTTCACGTCCGCCGGACGTCCCAAAGCACTTTACAGCCAATGAAGTACATTTTCAAGTGTAGTCACTGTTGTAATGTATTTTAAAATTTAAGAGATTATTCGATAACGCGAAACATTCCTTTCAAAATGGCACCAAACTGTTTATGCAGAGTTATTTTTCCTGATTCTGAGGTGTTCAAAATCATGAATGGTTTTTCTAGAGTAAATAAAGCTGATTCCAGTGGCAGAAGGGTCGGTAACCAGAGGACACAGATTTAAGGTGATGAGCAAAAGAACAGGAGGCGACAGGAGGATCATTTTTTTACGCAGCCAGTTGTTGTGATCTGGAATGCGCTGCCTGAAAGGGCGGTGGAAGCAGATTCAATGGCACTGGCAAAATGGGCCTTGTTCAGTGCTGTATCATTCTATGAACATGATGCAGAGGGAGGTGGATACAACTGTCATCCACCCTGATAGTATAGGAATTAATGAGCGGGCACTTGGATTTAAAACCAGCGACCTCTTGATCTAGCAGCCAAATGCTCTACCACTGAGCTATACCCCCTCTCACCTGCAAACGTGCCACGATCTTCATAATCAATTAATCCAACAGATAACGCACTGAGCTTTCCACACAACCCCCACCCTCTCTTAATTGGGACGCATTTCCAGCCGGGCGGGATGCGGATGTAAAATATCTCATGGCTCTATTCGAAGAAGAGCAAGGGAGTTGTCCCCGTTGTCCTGGGCTACATTTATTGCTAAATCATCACCAAAAAAAAATAGAGATTTTTTTTTTTCTTTTATCTCGTTGCAGTTTGTGGGAGCTTGCTGTGTACAACCTCTATCACCAAAACCCCAATCTACACCTTCATCACCGCAAGGATCGACTGTTGGTGAAAAGAGGTTGTGACTGACTATATTGATCTCAGAGCAGTTGTGAAGGAAGAGCCGACATTCTGAATCTTTATTTGTGAAGCATCCAGGGCATTGATGGGGGCACCTTGGATTTGAACCATAGGACCTTATGATCTAAGACAGTCAAACACTCCACTACTGAGCCACACCCCCAGGCACATGGGGCAATATGTGCTTCAGAATCAAATGGTCCATAAGCATCAAACACCATTCAGCATAAAAAGAAAATTTGGAGAGTTGGGATCATTTTAAGAAATTATCAAACAATGCTAAGCAATGTTTTAAAAAGTCTCAGTTCTTTCAAAAATGGCACAAACTCTTCATGCAGTTATTATTACTCATTATAATGATTACAGACACAGTGGAGAAGAAGGTTTGTGTAACTTTCATTCTTTGTGACATTTTATAGCTTTGAACGGTGCCCAGAGTTACATAAGAACATAAGAACATAAGAAATAGGAGCAGGAGTAGGCCAATCGGCCCTTCAAGCCTGCTCCGCCATTCAATAAGATCATGGCTGATCTGATCCTCACCTCAAATCTAAAGAACACAAGAAGTAGGAGCAGGACCCGGCCACTCAGCCCCTGGGCCCGCTACGCCACCCACAGGGCCTCGACCGATCCGAACTCAGCCTCATGTCCAATTTCCTGCCCGCTCCCCGTAACCCCTAATTCCCTTTACTTCTAGGAAACTGTCTATTTCTGTTTTAAATTTATTTAATGATGTAGCTTCCACAGCTTCCTGGGGCAGCAAATTCCACAGACCTACTACCCTCTGAGTGAAGAAGTTTCTCCTCATCTCAGTTTTGAAAGAGCAGCCCCTTATTCTAAGATTATGCCCCCTAGTTCTAGTTTCACCCATCCTTGGGAACTTAGATAGGTTGAATTGTAGACATCTATGATTGAGCAGTTTAATGCTCTATCACTGACCTACTCCCCCTCAGAAACACTGACCTCTTATGTGCTTCAGAATAAAATGGTCCATAGCTCAAGACACCTTCAGGGATAAAAAGAAGTCAAATAGACACGGTAATTTCAAGATTTTATCACATAATGTTGCTTTAAAAGTCTCCGATCTTTCAAAAATGGCACCAAATTGTTTATACAGAGGTATTGATAATTATGGACATGGTGGTGTGGTCTAACCAAGGTTCTATATAAGTTTACCATAAGTTCTTTGCTTTTCAATTCTATTCCTCTTGAAATGAAACTCGTTTTTCAAATCACTTCACTGTCTCACCCTGTCTTATCTGAGTGAGCTTCTCCAAGTCTCTGCCCTGGCGGCCCCTCCAGCTTTGTGCCGCTGAAAACTGAACGCAGATGGGGGTCTGACCAAGGCTCTGTACAACTGAGACACAACTTCCTCCCCTTTGTATTCAAGGCCCCTTGAGATATAGCCAACATCCCATTCGCCTTCTTGATCGCTTTTTCATAGATTCATAGAAACTTACAGCACAGAAGGAGGCCATTCGGCCCGTCGTGCCTGTGCTGGCTCTTTGAAAGAGCCGTCGTGCTCAGTTGAACATCCCCCGCTTTTTGTCTGTAATCCTGTAAGTTGTTCATCCTCAAGTGCTTGTCCAACTCTGTTTTAAAATTATTCATGGAATCAGCTTCCACCGCCTTTTCAGGCGAAGCGTTCCAGATCCCGACAACTCTCTTTTTTGCACCTGTACACTAGAATTTAATTCCACCACCATTCATTGATGCTAACTTACCTTTTTTGTGGTGAGCCGTGGCTCAGCAGGTAGCACTCGAGCCTGTGAGTCGTGAAGGTGTGTGGGTCCAGGTCCCACTCCAAAGGTTTGCATACAAATCCCAGGCTGACACTCCAGTGGCAATACTGAGGGAGTGCTGTCGGAGGTGCTGTCTTCCAGAAGAGATGTTAAACTGAAGCCCTGTCTGCCCTCTTGAGTGGATGTAAAAGATCCCATGGCACTGCTTTGAAGAAGAGCAGGGGAGTTATCCCTGGTGTCCTGGCCAATATTTATTCATCCCTCAACCAACACCAAAAAATCCCCCACATTATCTATTCAGTATCACATTGCTGTTTGTGGGACCTTGCCCACTAATTGGCCGCTGCATTTCCTACATTACAACAGTGACGAGACTTCATTGGCTGTAAAGCTCTTTGGGATAGCCTGAGGTCCTGAAAGGCGCTATATAAATGCAAATCCTTCTTTGCTATGGGCAATACTTTACACTTGTCAGCGCTAGTTTCCATCTGCAACAGTGCTGCCCACAGACATATTTTGTCCGACTCATTCTGTAATTCCCGAACTGTTGCATTTCATTCCACCGGACCCCGCCTAGTTAGATGACGCTAAGCTTGATGTCTGAAAGATGGCTCTGAAGTGACTTATGATTATCACAGACAGAAACAGGAAAATGCCAGAAACACTCAGCAGGTCAGCCAGCGCCTGTGGAGTGAGAGCAGACGACGTTTCAGGTATTGACGCCACATTGTCATTATCACAGATCTGGAAGAAAGCCCACCTCAAAAAAAATCTTTATTTCTGAAGCCTGAAGCACATTGAGGGGATGTGAACTAACAAACTGCTGGTCTAATAGTCAGATGCTTGATCTGGAATGCACTGTTTGAAAGGAAGCAGATTCAATAGTAACTTTCAAAAGGGAATTGGGTGCATTTTGCCATATAGGAGAAATAGAGTTTTAATTGCCCTCATTACATCATCCCATTGACTCTTAAATCCAGTGTTTGCACCTCTGTCTGGAAACTCATTGCATTTATTGATCACACTGAGTTATGAAGAACATCCTAATATCATTCCTAAATCTGTCCTTTACCCTGCCTGAACCTCTGTCCCTCAGTCCTATTCACAGAATTTATTCAACGTAATTGTCTGTGTTTACTTTCTCTATACTAATAACTCTCACCTGCCTCTATAAGCCAAGGCTCAGTGGTGGCAAGTCCCACTCCAGAGACCCGAGTGCAAAAGCTAGGCTGACACTCCAGTGCAGTGCTGAGGGAGTGCTGCACTGTCGGAGGTGCCGGCTTTCGGATGAGACGCTAAACCGAGGCCCCGTTTGCGCTCTCAGGTGGATGTAAAAGATCCCGCGGCACTATTTTGAAGAGGAGCAGGGGAGTTCTCCCCTGGGGCCAATGTTTATCCCTCAATCAACATCACTAAAACAGATTATCTGGTCATTATCACATTGCTGTTTGTGGGAGCTTGCTGTGCGCAATTGGCTGCCGCGTTTCCTACATTACAACAGTGACTACACTTCAAAAGTACTTCATTGGCTGTAAAGCAACTGGGACGCCCTGAAGTCGTGAAAGGCGCTATATAAATGCAACTTCTTTCTTTCAGAAGATCACTTCTAGATTTTTTCCTTTGAAAGCTGAAAAGCCCAACTTTCTTCAGTCTTTCCTCCTGACTCAGGCCTCTACCGTCAGGGATAAAGTTTGTGGCTCTTCCCTGCACTTTTTCCAATGCTCGAGTGTCAGTTTTATGCCTCGGTGACCAGAAATGGACACATTAAGCTTTGTGAATTGCTGCTCTGCTCTGGCTGGACAGGTTAAAAT
Organism: Squalus acanthias; assembly: GCA_030390025.1. Taxonomy (NCBI): domain Eukaryota; kingdom Metazoa; phylum Chordata; class Chondrichthyes; order Squaliformes; family Squalidae; genus Squalus; species Squalus acanthias. The sequence goes on along the minus strand of CM059437.1, from coordinate 8,203,874 downwards.
CCAATCTAATCTACCCAATCTACTAAGACTCCTAGGTCTCTTTCAATTACATCCTAAGCATCTTGGCCACGTCACCCATGGAGTGGGCATTGTATAATTGAGCAGATAAACAGAAAATTAAATCCAATACTGAAAATGTAAAGTACACGCTGGTTGAACGAATGTGCATGATAAGTCTACATAGAACAGGACTGAATTGGCAATAGGAGACAGTTTGTTCGGGAGGGTAGTACAGGAAAAAGCATTAAGCTTGTTCCAAATGCAGCTGTATACCATAATGGGAGGGCTAGTGAACCAGAGGGATGAACCTGGGTTGGGTGAATGGATTTTCTGAACTTTCACTTAGATTAATTTTAAAAGGTTTGGGTGTGGCTCCCCCTGCTGGGGATTATTGATACTCCATGTTACAGCAGCAGACAATTAAAGCTGCCCCAATATTTTATTCTATTATCCATATTTAATCAGAAAAAACCCACTTTTTAAAAGATCTTTTTAAATTCAGGCTCCCAGCAAACGGGATATTGTTTAGTGGTAGAGTATCGCCGTGCGTTAACAGGGTTTCTGGCTCACGTTTGGCAAAGTGCCGCTTGCGGAGTGGGTGGTTCCCGGACATTATCTCCTTCTCAACACAATGTCGCTTCCGAGCAAACTTGTCAATACACCGGGAGTGGGAAATAAAAGATGGTCAAGAATCAAATCTCATGCGATAAATGAACCAAACCACAAACAGAATTGAACAGAACGGATTCTTTTAATTGATCATTTTTGATCCTTTACATTCAATGAACAACAATGACAACAATTACAAATCAATGACTCATAAATTGGCACAATTTGGTCCCCCGATGACCTCGCAACGAAATGTCCAAGTGTAGGTTTAATCCTTGGCGCGTGATGAGCTCAGTACTCTCACCCAGAGTTGACAGCAAGGTGGGGGGAGGCGGCCGTGCACTTGGCCTCAGCACCCACAAACCAGAGTGCGGAGGGTGCATTTTGTCAGGGTTTCTGCTCCTGATCGCCATCCAGTGACCCCCCTGCTGCAGAACTGACCTGTGTGGAAGTCCGGCCACAACAGGACTGGACTGTGATGCCCCAGTGATGGAATAAGGCTTGCGACACTCACTGCCCACACACTGGGAATGGAGGCAACTATCACTTCTGGGCAGAGGGAGGAAGACACTTGAAAATTCAAGTGTACATCACATTTCAAAACTGACAGTAACGCCCGTGAACTAACTGGAAAGTTTCTAGGTAGTCAAACTGGAAGTGATTTCTCAATAAACTGGCTATAATTTCATCACACTCGCTAATCCTTCCCGCTTAAAACGTACGGGCAGTGTAGAAAGCACTGGACCAAGAGGGGCTCTCCCGAATACAAAACGGGGAACACCCCAAAAGGCAAACCAAACAAAATAGTGGTGGGGGGGGGGGGGAGGGAGGGGGTCAGAGGTGAACATGAAGTATAAACACAGTGGGTGCTATGGCAACAAGTCCACACAAAGTCAACAACTGCCTGATTGCCACATCACCGACGCTACTTAAACCCAACTGTGTTGTTTTGGGGGGGGGTAGCACATCTGCCATTACACCAGGCTTCACCTCCAGATGTTTTGGTGGCCTTTTGGCCATGGCTAATTGTTCCTGTCCCTGCCCTCAGTGTCTTTGCTGATGAAAACAATGTGGTGACCAAGTTGAGACAGGTAACGAGCCCCCCCTCCTCCTTTGAATCACGTGGGGCTCTGTCTGCATGCAGTCTAGTCCTCCAGCTCCAGGTCAAACTCGCTGTACAAGTCCTTGGTGGTGACCCCTCTGATTACCGCTGTAACAAATGACAGACAATAGGTATCATTAGTGTGTAAAACTGGGCACATTAACAAGGAGATCTCACCAGCAGTAACACCTCCTTCCGTTATGATTCATGTTAACTTACTCTTAATGTTTGTAACATATTTACTTGTAAAGGAACATACGTCATTTAAAAAAAAAGTAGGTCACAGATTTCTCCTTGTTGGTGCTCAAGGTGCGAGTTCTGGGGAATGGAACGGTTCTCATTTCAGGCATCATAAACACCTATACTACAACAACAAGAACTGCATTTATATGGCGCCTTTAACAGTGCCAGCTGTGGCTCAGTGGGTAGCGCACTCGCCTCGGAGTCAGAAGGTTGTGGGTCATAGTTCCACTCCAGGGACTTGAGCACATAAAGCTAGGCTGACACTCCAGTGCAGTGCCGAGGGAGCGCCGCACTGTCGGAGGTGCCGTCTTTCGGATGAGACGTTAAAACCGAGGCCCCAACTGCTCTCTCAGGTGGACGCAAAAGATCCCATGGCACTATTTCAAAGAAGAGCAGGGGAGTTCTCCCCGATGTCCTGGGCCAATATTTATCCCTCAACCAACATAACAAAAACAGATGATCTGGTCATTATCGCATTGCTGTTTGTGGGAGCTTGCTGTGTACAAATTGGCTGCCGCGTTTCCCACATTACAACAGTGACTGCACTTCAAAAAGTACTTCATTGGCTGTAAAGCGGTGAGACGTCCGGTGGTCGTGCAAGGCGCTATAGAAATGCAAGTCTGTCTTTTCTTTTTTAAAATGACCCAAAGCTGCTTCACAGGAGCGTTAATGAACAAAGTTTGACGCTGAGCTGCATAAGGAGATATTAGGACAGGAGAGAAAGGTATAGGTTTTAAGGAGCATCTTAGAGGAGGCAATGGAGGTGGAGAGGTTTAGGGAGGGAATTCCAGAGCTTGTGACCCAGGCGGCTTAAGGCACAGCTGTCAATGGTGGAGCGATTAAAATCGGGAATGCGCAAGAGGCCAGAATTGGAGGAGTGCAGAGATCGCAGAGGGTTGTAGGAGGTTAGAGAGATAGGGAGGGGGGAGACCATGGACGGATTTGAACAAGGATGAGAATTCTTTTTAAAAGAGGCGTTGCCAGACTGCAGCTAATGTAGGTCAGCGAGCACAGGGGGTGATGAGTGAACGAGTTGGTGCGAGTCAGGATACGGCAGCAGAGTTTTGGATGAGTTCAAGTTTATGGGGGTGGGGGGAGAAGATGGGAGGCCGGCCAGGAGTGTGTTGGAATAGTCAAGTCTAGAGGTAACAAAGGCATGGATGAGGGTTCCAGCAGCGGATGAGCTGAGGCAGGGGCGGAGACGGGCGATGTTACAGAGGTGGAAATAGGCGGTCTTCGTGATGGAGCAGATATATGGTCGGAAGCTCATTTCAGGGTCAAATAGGACGCCAAGGTTGATTTAGGTTTAATGTTTCTGAGATCTTGCTGTGCGTAATTTGGCTGCAGCATTTCCTACATTACAACAGTGACTACACTTTCAGTGGCTGTAAAGCGCTCTGGAACGTCCCGAGGTCGTGAAAGGCACTGTATAAATGCAAGTTTTTCTTTTTATTTCTTTCCCTGTATCTTTTTATATTCTTTGTTGTCATATACTGATCAAATTCCCTTTTAAATGTTATAATCTTTGCTTCGATGGTGAGTTGTGGTACAGTACTCCATGTTCTAATGATTCCCGTGTGAAAAACAATGAAAGGTGATCTTATTGAAACATACAAGATACTGAGGGGGCTCGACAAGTTGGATGCAGAGAGGATGTTTCCGCTCGTGGGGAAATCTAGAACTCGGGGGCACAGTTTCAGAATAAAGGGTCGCCCTTTTAGAACTGAGATGAGGAGGAATTTCTTCTCTCAGAGGGTCGTAAATCTGTGGAATTCTCTGCCCCATTTTCACACGGGGTCATTAAATACATTTAAGGTGGAGATAGACAGATTTTTGCAAGATAAGGGAGTGAAGGGTTATGGGGAGCGGGCTGGGGAAGTGGCTTTGAGCCCAAGATCAGCCATGATCTTATTGACTGGCGGAGCAGGCTCGAGGGGCCAAGTGGCCTATTCCTGCTCCAAGTTCTTATGTTATGTTCTATAGCCACTGTTGTAATGTAGGAAACATTACAAGCTGCAAAGCACTTTGGAGCATCCTGAGGTCGTGAAAGGCACTGTATAAAGGCAAGATCTTTCTTTTTATATTTGATATCCTGATGTATAAAACCCAGAATCCCACTTGTACCAGAGAGTGTGGGGAAAACTGGACAGATGAGCAATATAATGATGGCTTCACTCATGTACTTGCGGCCAGTTTCAGAGCAGCATTGGTGGGAGCTGGAAGCAGGAAGCTGCCCTCGGCTGAGGAAGGTGAGGAGACCCAAGGAAGGGAGACAAGACAGAAAACCCAACATCCTGCTAAAAATACTGATTAGTGGACTTTCTGACTGCTCGCATAGAACATCCAGTTTTATTTTTCCTTGCACTCTGAGTCAGACGGTTGTGGGTTCACAGTCCCACTCCAGAGACTTGAGCTCAAAATCTAGGCCGACACTGCAGTGCAGTACTGAGGGAGCGCTGCACTGTCGGAGGTGCCGTCTTTCAGGTGAGACATTAAACCGAGGTCCCGTCTTCTCTCTCAGGTGGACGTAAAAGACCCCATGGCCACTATTTTGAAGAACAGCGAGCGAGTTCTCCCCGGTGTCCTGGGGCCAATATTTATCCCTCAACCAACACGACTAAAACAGATTATCTGGTCATTTTCACATTGCTGTTTGTGGGAGTTTGCTGTGCGCAAATTGGCTGCCGCGTTGCCCTGCATTACCACAGTGACCACACTTCATAAGTACTTCATTGGCTGTAATGCGCTTTGGAAGGTTCTGAGGACATGAAAGGCGCTATAGAAATGCGTCCTTTTCTTTGCTTTTTCCAGCATTTAAGGAGTTCTTACCGAGTTTTCCCAACAGTGTCTGGCCCACGTCCTTGATGTCATTGTACTCGTGCAGCTGCTCAATGTGCTGGTCCAGCTCTTCCAGAGTATACCCTCTGCAGCAAGAGAAATACAGGAATGATCTACCCAGCCAAACACTTTCGCAAAGCTTAATGCAGAACTGATCTCTTCTATAATAGAGGTTCAAGGGAGCTAACATATTTTGTAACACTGTTACACCAAGAGACTTGCAATTAAATAATTCGTAATCAAGTTTACTAGCAGTCCATTCTGGCTTGGTGGGTGTTATTGGGGGCGGGGGGGGGCGGGCGGAGGAGAGTGAGGGTGAAGAATTGAAGCATAGAATCTTATAGTACAGAAGGAGGCCATTCGGCCCATCGTGCCTGTGCCAGCTCTTTGAAAGAGCGATCCAATTAGTCCCGTGCCCCCTGCGCCAGAGCCCTGAAAATGTTTCCTTTTCAAGTAAAGATCCAATTCCCTTTTGAAAGTTACTATTGAATCTGCTTCCACCGCCCTTTCAGGCAGCGCGTTCCAGATCACAACAACTCGATTCATCAGCCCGTAGCCAAGTGTCACTTCGGCAGGATGTCGATGGACACATTTAAGATGGGGTCGTGGGCAGCTTGGGTCGTTCCTCCCAATGAAGCTATTCCAACAAATTATTAAAATACAGTCGCCGTTATGTGGTTAAACATGGCAGCCACACAGCAGGGACCCACAGAAGGCAAGCGAGATGAATAGCCAGTCAATCCGTTTGTGGTGGTGGTGGTGTTGAGAACACGGTGCCACGTAATATCCCACCCGAAGAAACTCCGGGTCTCGGCACGTGCAGGTGATCAGCACCACAGTCACACCAACTGCATCTGGGATGAGACTTGCATTTGGGGCACCAGCCTTTTAATTCCAACTGTGCCAGCCTAGATTACCTGCTCAAGTCCAGGGGCGGGGCTGGAACCTTGTGACTCAGAGGCCAAAGTGCTACCCACTGAGCCAAGATTTGAAACAAATTCTCAATTTTCTCCTCTCCTCACGCTGAGGTACGATTCCACATTCGCTTCTTGCCCTGTGGTACTTTGCCCAATTGGCTATTCTTTCATGCGTGAGCCTAAGCAGTCAATGTCAGACTGTTTGACTCACTGTGGAGGGCATTATAATCACCCCCGATCCTGTCTTCATCCAATAGCCACAAATATGCAGTTTCCAGCAGCGTTGATCAGAAGCAGCAACGTCAGCTGATTTATTCCTTCCTTTAACCTTATGAGTGCGAAGATCAAATCTAGAGCCTCCCACTGCCTTTCAATCAAATCTGGGAACTTCCTAGTCTGGAAGGCTACACTGGGCAATGCATTCACTCCCTGAGGTGGCTCAGTGGGCAGAACTCTCACCTTTGAGTCCCACTCCAGAGACTTGAGCACAAAAAAATCTAGGCTGACACTCCCAGTGCAGTGCTGAGGGAGTGCTGCGCTGTCGGAGGTGCCGTTTTTCAGATGAGATGTTAAACCAAGCCGTCTGCTCTCTCAGGTGGACATAAAAGATCCCATGGCACTATTTTGAAGAAGAGCAGGGGAGTTATCCCCAGTGTCTTGGCCAATATTTATCCCTCAATCAACATCACTAAAACAGATCATCACACTGCTGTTTATGGGAGCTTGCTGTGCGCAAATTGGCTGCCGCGTTTCTTGCATTGCAACAGTGACTACACTTCAAAAGTACTTCATTGGCTGTAAAGCACTTTGGATGTAAAGCACTTTGGGATGTGAACGGCACTATAGAAATGCAAGTCTTTCTTTCTTTGAAGCAAAACAAATAATATAAAATGCTTCACGGGACACATCTCCGGATAAGCAGTCAGCATTCACAGTCCTGACCCCGAGAATCAACTTCTCCTTTAAAAGGGACCCGTCAGAAGTGTAAAGTGCTTCGATATATATGGCATGATATAAATGCAAGTATGATTATGAACAACAATCCTCCTTAAATAATTAGCAGGTTGATTCTGCATTTATTAAGATTTCGGTTGGCTGCGTGCCAAACCTGTGGGTGAAGGCGGCGGACCGCACACTTACTCCGAGAACAGTCCTGCAATCTGTCGGTCGAGATCTTCGCATTTCTTCTTCAGATCTCCAAGGTCAATTTGAAGACCAGCAGAATCGAGCTCAGTGCCCTTGGAGATCTTTAGTGACTGTAGGCGGGTGAGAAGTCAGTGTGAGTAAGAGGGAAAAAAACACGATTCACACTAAAGTGTGGTATCACATACCTGACACATTGTAAATGAAAGGAAATAGTTCTTTATAGAATCATAGAAAGTTACAGCATGGAAGGAGGCCATTTCGGCCCATCGTGTCCGCGCCGGCCAACAAAGAGCTATCCAGCCTAATTCCACTTCCCAGCTCTTGGTCCGTAGCCCTGCAGGTTAGAGCATCCCAAGTGCACATCCAACTACTTTTTAAATGTGGTTAGGGTTCCTGCCTCTACCACCCTTTCAGGCAGTGAGTTCCAGACCCCCCACACCCCTCTGGGTGAAATCTCTACTCCCGGCAACATCCTTGTAAATCTCCTCTGTACCCTCTCTAGTGCAATCACATCTTTCCTGTAATGTGGTGACCAGAACTGCACGCAGTACTCTAGCTGAGGCCTAACTAGTGTTTTATACAGTTGAAGCATAACCCCCCCCTGCTCTTGTATTCTATTGAGAGGTCGCACAACACCAGGTTATAGTCCAACAGTTTTATTTGAAATCACAAGCTTTCGGAACTATCGCTCCTTCCTCAGGTATTCTATGCCATGGCTAATAAAGGCAAGCATTCCGTATGCCTTCTTAACCACCTTATCTACCTGGCCTGCTACCTTCAGGGATCTGTGGACATGCACTCCAAGGTCACTTTGTTCCTCTACACTACTCAGTGTCCTACCATTTAATGTGTATTCCCTTTCCTTGTTCGCCCTCCCCAAATGCATTACGTCACACTTCTCTGGATTGAATTCCATTTGCCACTGTTCTGCCCACCTGACCAATTTATTGATATCTTCCTGCAGTCTACAGCTTCCTTCTTCAGTATCAACCACACAGCCGATTTCAGTATCATCTGCAAACTTCTTAATCATACCCCCTATATTCAAGTCTAGATCATTGATATATACCACAAAAAGCAAGGGACCTAGTACTGAGCCCTGCGGAACCCCACTGGAAACAGCCTTCCAGTCACAAAAACACCCATCGACCATTACCCTCTGCTTCCTGTCTCCGAGCCAGTTTTGAATCCAACTTGACACTTTGCCCTGGATCCCATGGGCTTTTAACTTCTTGACCAGTCTGCCATGTGGAACCTTATCAAAAGCCTTGCTAAAGTCCATAAAGTCCTTTATGTTAAAAAAAAATGGTTTCATTACAAATATATACACTGCAATGGATTGCTCAAGGACTTGTATTTTTGCGCATGCACACATGCCCGCACACCCCCTAGAGAGCATGCTTAATTACTTACTGGTGACTTAAAGCTTGCATTTATTTTTCTGGATGGTCCACATGGTGTCCTGTGAATAAAAAGGCATGAATTAGAAAAAAAACAGCAGCTGAATATTTAAACTTAGTCCGTAAAGTATATTTCCCTTTACACTTTCAAAAGATAGATATAGATAAGGAAGACCATCTTGGCTCATTCATCCAGAAAGACCTTGTGCTTCCCAGCCCCATCGAAGCATTCAACTCTTTCTTAAATGATTGAGGGTTGCTGCCTCCTCTACCCTACTTGGAAGTCTATTCTTAGATGATGATCACTGCTTTGTGAACAGAACTTCCTGAATTGTCCATTGCCAGTTTGAACCTGTGCTCCCCTATCCGACTGCCATGGTTTAGACTATAGTGCTATGGATTTGCATTTTCTATACCATGTACTATCATGAGATATCACCTCTTAATGACTTCAATCCATGTGTAAGTGTCTTTCCTCTTAAGTCAGTCCTCTGTCTCAAGGTATCAGGATAATTATGGATGAGGAAGGCCATTCAGCTTATCTTAGTTCTTTTATCCAGAACGACCATAAAGCCCTTCCAATGCAGCATCCTATTGGTTCTTAAACGATTCAAGAGTTTTCACCTCCACTACTCTATCCATTCCATCTGTTGGTCACTTCTGGCTGTAATCCTTCATCGCCTACTGGAATTTTACCCCAACAGACCCATCTCGTCACATCTTTTCTGACCAGTGTCAGCCGGGGCTCAATTGGCAGCACACTTGCCTCAGTCAGAAGGTTGTGAGTTCACGTCCCACTCCAGTACGCAACCCAGTCTGACACCTCAGTGTAGTAATGAGGGAGCACTGCGCTGCTGAAAGTGCCGTCTTTCGGATGAGAGGTTAAACCGAGGCCCCGCCTACCCTCTCAGGTGGATTGAAGAAGGGCAAGTGAGTTCTCCTCGAGGTCCTAGCCAATATTTATCACTCAACCAACATCACTTAAAAACAAATTTTTGGATCATTGCTGTTTGTGGGAGCTTGCTGTGCACAAATTGGCTGCTGCATTTCCCTACATTACAACAGTGACTACACTTCAAAAGTACTTCACTGGTTGTAAAACGCTTCGGGATGGCCTGAGGTTGTGAAAGGGGCGATACAAATGCAAGTCTTTCTTTCTCTTCACCTCTAGGCCTTTCTGGTGATGTCGCTGCTTGATTGCAATGGAGCTGCAACGTGGGACTAACCTGATGTGTCTGACCTCAGGAAACCAACTGCTGGCGAATGAATACTTTCATACCAACACAGACTCTTTCCAGAAAAGGAAAGCTTGGAGCCCCAGATTTCACAAAGCACGTCACATGCACTGAATTACTGGAAAGTTTAGTGACAGCCTGTAATCAAACAATAGACAGCACGGTTATACAAAAGGAAGAGGGCGGTGGTGGGGAGGGGGCTGCAGATGCTGGAAATCTGAAACAAGAAAGGAAACAGCGGGTAAACACGCAGCAGGTCAGGCAGTATTTGTGGACGTTTCCGCCCAGACCAAAGCCTACCGCAAGACTTTGAAGCACCGTCTTCATCCAACAACAACTTGCATTTATATAGCGCCTTTAACATAGGATTACATAGGATATACGGCACAGAAACAGGCCACTCAGCCCAACCAGTCCATGCCGGCGTTTATGCTCCACTCGCGCTTCCTCCCGTTTACGAGGTGAAACGTCCCAGGGCGCTTCACAGGAGCGATTATCAAACAAAATTTAACACCGAGCCACATAAGGAGATATTAGTGCAGATGACCGAAAGCTTGGTCAAAGAGGTAGGTTTTAAGGAGCATCTTAAAGGAAGAGAGGCAGAGAGGTTTAGGGAGGGAATTCCAGAAATTAGGGTCTTGGCAGCTGAAGGCACAGCCACCAACAGTGGAGGGACTAAAATCAGGGATGCGCAAGAGGCCAGAATTAGATGAGCGCAGATATTTAGGAGGGTTGAGAGGCTGGAGGAGAGATTTGGGGCGGGGGAGGCCATGGAAGGATTTGAAAACGTTCATTAGTCTGTTGCCCCCACAGATTCTGTCTGGCAATAAAACTTCAGCCAAACTTAACTTCCCCTTTAATTAATTACCCAAATTTTTAATCCTCTGCACCAGATTCTCCATGCAGTTTCCCAATGTCAGTAACAAGTGTCTCTTTTGTTTTGTTGCAAACTGTTCCTTCCCGCCCTATCAACTTTCTTATTTTCTGCTACATTCCCTCCTCCCACAGATCGTTTCCAAGCCCGGCGACTGACAGACCTCCTGAGGGAGCAGCCCGGCGTCCCTCCGCCCTCGCTGCTCCCGGCGGTCCGGGTACAGAGCGGTCCCGGTCCCAGCAGCCTGGGGGAAGGAGAGCTGAGCCCGGCCATTGGCGCTCCTTGCCCGGGATCCGCGTCCATGACCAGCGCTCCCGCACCAACTTCCGCACATGGACGCGGATCCTGGGCAACAGCCAATCCCACACACTGAGGTTTGCTACATTTGATGTTTATTTTTTCCTGGATGTTTTGGACTCAGATTTATAAATGTATATATATACACACACATATATATATATATATATATGTGCATCCCTTCTTTAGCAGTATATGTTCTACATACAGAGAGATTTACTCTGGCAATAAAGTACAAATTGCACAGAAAGAAAGCCTTTCACGACCACCGGAAGTCCCAAAGCGCTTTACAGCCAATGAAGTACTTTTTGAAGTGTAGTCACTGTTGTATTGTAGGAAACACGGCAGAGAATTTGCACACAGCAAGATCCCACAAATAGCAATGTGATAATGACCAGATAATCTGTTTTGTTATGTTGGTTGAGGGATAAATATTGGCCAGGACACCGGGGATAACTCCCCTGCTCTTTTCGAGATAGTGCCACGGGATCTTTTATGTCCACCTGAGAGAGCAGAAGGGGCCTCATTTTAACGTCTCATCCGAAAGACAGCACCTCCGACAGTGCAGCACTCTCTCAGCACTGCACTGGAGTGTCAGCCTAGCTTTTTGTGCTGAAGTCCCTGGAGTGGAACTTGAACAATTGTACAATTCTGTGCAATTTAATATACAGTGTCTGTATATTATGGCCTGTTTTTGTGCTGTACATTGTATGTAATTTTATTGAAGGTTAAGCTGATAGGGTTCGATGAATAGGGGCGGGAGGAGACTCGTGTGGAGCATAAACACCGGCATAGACCAGTTGGGCCGAATGGCCTGTCTCTGTGCTGTATATTTCTGTGCATATAATAAAGCGAGATGTGTCAAGCCGAAGTGACACTTTTTAAAATGCAGCATTGTCAGCATCAAGTTCTGTGATTTTCCAGAGGTTCTCTATGCACTGGTGATACACTGTCAGTTGTCAGCTGTCAGTTTAATTCAGCCACCTGAACAAAAGCATGAAGAAAACTTCGAGTAAATCGCAAGTGAAACACTAAAAATCAGTAAAACACATTTCAAATGAGAGACTAATACAAAAGCAAAATACTGCGGATGCTGGAAATCTGAACCAAAAACAGAAAATGCTGGAAATACTCAGCAGGCCAGGCAGCATCTGTGGAGAGAGAAACAGAGTTAACGTTTCAGGTCGATGGCATTCTGACGAAAGGTCATCGACCTGAAATGTTAACTCCTGTTGCTCTCTCCACGATGTTGCCTGACCTGCTGAGTATTTCCAGCATTTTCTGTTTTTAGTTCTGAGTATTGTGGGCAGCATTGCTCCTTTAACCAGTATCACGAAAAATAAATTAACTGGTTATTTGCCTTCGTTTGCTCTTTGTGGGATCTTGATGTGTGCAAATTGGCTGCTGCGTTTGCCAATATAAGAAATACATTAGCTGTGAACCAGTTTGGGATGTCCGAAAGACATGAAAGAAATTATAATGTCCCTATGTTCTATAATCATAGAATCATAAAAACTTACAACAACAACAACAACTTGTACTTACAGCACGGAAGGAGGACATTCGACCCTTCATGCCTGTGCTGGCTCTTTGAAAGAGCAATCCTGCTTAGTCCCTCATCCCCACGTTTTGTCCATAACCCTGCAAGTTCCTCATCCTCAAGAATGCAAGATTAGCTATGGAAAAGGACAGGGAGCAATCTAGAGTAAAAATGTTTAACTGGGGGAAAGCCAGTTTCAGTGGGATGAGAACGGATCTGGCCCGGGTAAACTGGAATCAAAGATTGGCAGGCAAAACTGTAATGGAACAATGGGCTGCCTTTCAAGAGGAAATAGTTCAGGTACATTCACAATAGGGGGAAAGGCAGGGCATCCAAAGTCAGGGCTCCCTGGATGACGCAACAGATAGAGAATATGATGAAGCAGAAAAAGAGCGCGTATGACAGATGTCAGGTTGCAAATACATCTGAGAATCAGGCTATATATAGAAAGGTCAGAGGTGAAGTAAAAAGAAAATAAGAGGGGCAAAGAGAGGGTATGAGAATAGGCATATAAATAGTAAGAGGGTAGAAAGAGGAGGGGTGGGGCCGATTAGGGACCAAAAAGGAGACCTATGCATGGAAGGCAGAGGGTATGGCTGAGATACTAAATGAGTACTTTGCATCTGTCTTCACCATGGAAGAGGATGCTGCCATAGACATAGTGAAGGAGGAGGTAGTGGAGACACTTGATAGGATAAAAATTGATAAACAAGAGTTATTAGAAAGGCTGGCTGTACTTAAAGTAGATAAGTCACCAGGAGCGGATGGGATGCATCCTAGGATGCTGAGGGAATTGAGGGCGGAAATCGCGGAGGTACTGGCCATAATATTCCACTCTTCCATAGTTATGGGGGTGGTGCCAGAGGACTGGAGAATTGCAAGTGTTACACCATTGTTCAAAAAAGGGTGTAAAGATAAACCAGCAACTATGATTCCAGGAATGAGGGACTTCAGTTACGTTGATAGACTGGAGGGTAGACAGAGAGAAAGTGTTCCCATTGGCAGACGGGTCGAGAACCAGAGGGACACAGATTTAAGGTGATTGACAAAAGAACCAAAGACAAAATAAAAAAAAAAAAATTTATACAGCGAGTGGTTAAGATCTGGAATGCACTGCCTGAAAGGGTGGTGGAGGCAGACTCAATCTTATCTTTCAAAAGGGAGTTGGATAAGTATGTGACGGAAATTTTTTTGCAGGGCTACGGGGAAAGGGCAGGGGAGTAGAACTAGCTGAGAGTCGGCACGGGCTCGACGGGCCGAATGGCCTTCTTCCGTGCTATAACCATTCTATGATTTTTATGATTCTATGTACTCTTCAAGACTATTGAGAAGACCTTGAAACGAGTAGCTCTCCTGTCTGACCCCTGCCACCTGATTTATGGAGGGGTATATAACATCAGGTTAAAAAGCCTGAGAATTGCATTTTAATGACATACGCAGAAGCGATTGTATTTCCGATAAAATAGACACAAACGCAGATTGGGTGACCGCTTTGCGGAACACCTCCGTTCAGTCCGTAAGGGGGACCCCGAGCTCCCGGTGGCCTGTCACTTTAATTCACCGCTTCACTCCCACTCTGACCTCACCGTCCTCGGCCTAATACACTGTTCCACGGAAGCTCAGCGTAAGCTCGAGGAACAGCACCTCATCTTTCGTTTAGGCACGCTACAGCCCTCTGGACTCAATATCGAGTTCAACAATTTTAGATCATAACCTCAGCTCCAATCACATTTATATTTTATTTTATCCACCCTTTTATTTGTCCCCCCCCACCTTTTTTTTTCCTCCTACAAGCTGGCAGCTGTCCTTCATTCTGCCAGTAGATTTCACACTTCATTCAGCCTTAATCTGTCACATTAACACCACCTCTAGCCTTGCATATCTCTTAATGTCTCTTAATGTCTCTTCATCTCCTCTTTTGTTCCTTTATCCCCTCCCCCTTTTCCCAGCTTTACCCTGGCCTTAAATCTATTTGATTTCCAGCTCTTCCCAGTTCTGATGAAAGGTCATCGACCTGAAACGTCAACTCTCTTTCTCTCTCCACGGATGCTGCCTGGCCTGCTGAGTTTTTCCAGCGTTTTCTGTTGTTATTTTAGACACCAAACATGTGCTTTCGTGAGTTACAGCATAAGGGGGCACCCGGATTTGAACCAGGGACCTCTTGATCTGCAGTCAAATGCTCTACCACTGAGCTATACCCCCAACCTGTAGCTGTTTGCTTCAACGTCACTTCAAATTTGACAGCCTCTGCCTGCCGGTGCCGATATTGGGGTAAAGTTCTGCCGGCACCAACAACAAACACCGGTTCACCGAGCGTGAGTCATCATCAAATATAGTCACTTCTTCCCAAACTGGTTTACAGCCAATGAGAGAAAAATGCAAAATAAAAAGTATGTCCTATCACTTGCGGGGGGGCGGACAACTGGCTTCTGCACCCTGCAGCGAAGTTCGTGTGTATTACATCTCCTCCATTACAAAATGCTATAGTGAATGTTTGTTTTTTGTGTTGGAGTGTATCGCTCAATGGTTGGGCATTTAATGGTTTTCAGTGGAATGTGCTTCATAAGTTGATACAAGAGCAACCTAATGCCTTCCTACACATGTATCTACCCTGATAGCCATCTGGACCCATCTCCACTTCCTTTACAAAAATAAGTTCTTGGACTCTTTGATTGATAATACCAAAGGCAGTTGCAAGCGTGGCTCAGTGGTCGAGTGTTTGACTGCAGAATCCAGGTGCCCCCTTTATTCTGGACGGTGTTGTCTTATCAAAGTGTAGTGCATTTAGTCAGTGCTTCGAAAAAATACGCTGTTGGACCCAAAGCATGCAGCTTTTGATAAGGGAGACGAGTCGGAGGGGTTTTCGGAGACAGCTCCAGAGGGTAGGTACCGAGACAGGAAGAAATTCGACAGACATCATGAACTTTGTCCCTCCCCCACTCCTCCGGCTCCCAAACATGTGTTAAGGGTCAGGAAGTAAAGGACCGTGGAAAATGATCACTGGTAGATTGTGTTCATAACACGCAGTGCAAGTTTGTCCCCACTAGAGAGAGCTAAAAGAGAAACTTTAAATATATCTATTTCTTTCTCCATAATGTATTGCAATTTGTTGTGTAGAAGTTTTAAATCTACTGATCCCCACACACAGTGATTACCTACATGAACGAACTGCTGTTGATCCTTTTATGAAGTTCTCCTTTTCACACGAGGGGGTATAGCTCAGTGGTAGAGCATTTGACTGCAGATCAAGAGGTCCCTGGTTCAAATCCGGGTGCCCCCTTAAGAAAGACTTTATATTTCTGCCGATAATGCACGGCAATTATTAAAAAAATAAGTTGGGAAGAAGATGTGATTTTATTAGAAGGAGCTGAAAGAATTAAATAGTTACAAACCGTCAAGCAAATAGCTGTGAAAAATCAAGCATGTAATCACTCACTTCCTTTTCTTTTTATTGACTTGTTTGGTCAGTGAGTCATTGTAAGAACACCTGATTTGATGCAGGAAGTAATTTGTCTGCACCCAGATCCACCCAGAAAATCATAGAATGATACAGCACAGAAAGAGGCCGGCTCTTTGAAGCAGTTATCCAGTTAGTCCCACTTCCCGTCTCCTTCCCCATATCCCTGCAAAATTTTCCCCTTCAAGTATTTATCCAATCCCCTTTTGAAAGTTATTGTTGAATCTGCTTTCAGGCAGCGCGCTCCAGATCATAACAACCCGCTGCATAATACCACTGCCTCTGGACATCTTTGTAAAGCTGCAATACTCAATCAGAAAAATCACACTACACATGACAAGTGTAGAAACAGAAGTGGGATGCAGGGATATTCCCACAGCTCCCTTATACCCATACTCCCCCCACACTATAAAGTTTGTCTGCACTAACAATCGATGAATGGACTGGGGGGGGTGGGTGGTGAGGATAAAGGACCTAAAGTGGGGAAGGTAGGATAATATCGCATCAGAATTGCATCGACCAAAAGCAACTGTATGTACATTTAAAGCTAAAAATTAAAACAAATTTACTTACTGGAATTTATCTAATTCCTAATTCTTTTGTTAAAAATATGACCACAAACTTTGCCAGCATGTCGGGTACAGTAGTATAGTGGTTATGTCACTGGACTAGTAATCCAGAGGCCTGGACTAATGATCCGTGAGACATGAGTTCCATAATCCCACCACGGCAGCTGGGGAATTTAAATTCAGTTAATAAATAAATCTAGAATAAAAAGCTAGTATCAGTAATGGTGACCATGAAATTACCGATTGCCGTAAAAACCCATCTGGTTCACTAATATCCTTTAGGGAAGATAATCTACTGTCCTTACCTGGTCTGGCCCATATGTGACTCCAGACCCACAGCAATGTGGTTGACTCTTAACTGCCCTCTGAAATGGCCCAGCAAGCCACTCAGTTGTATAAGATGGCTCACCACCACCTTCTCTAGGGCAATTAGGAATGGGCAATAAATGCTGGCCTTGCCGGTGATGCCCACATCTTGTGAATGAATAAATACATTTTTTTTAGAAAGTTTGACAGAAACAGTCAGGTTGTGATATCTTGTTTCACTCCATTGTCTATGCACGAACTAGTGTCCTATGACTGGTACAGGTTGTGGAAGAGAGACCAGTCCCCATCATATACATTTAAAGCTGTATTCACCGGTTATTAAAAATATGTCATTCACAAATCATTGCACTATTTCTTCTTCAGTTCTCAGTGCAGGTGTAGAAGGTGCAAAGCTCGGGGTCCTGGCCAATATTTATCCCTCAACCAGCACCACCACTGTTTGTGGGATCTTGCTGTGCACAAATTGGCTGCCGCATTTCCTACATTGCAACAGTGACTACACTTCAAAAGTACTTCATTGGCTGTAAAGAGCTGTGGGATGTCCAGAGGTTGTAAAAGGTGCTATAGAAACTCAAGTCTTTCTTTTCTTTTTTGCCAAGTCTTGCCAAATTCTTTTCCATGAAGACTCTGTCCTGTAATGGCAGCATGTTCTCTGGATGCTCTGAGATATGACGTACTTCTCCAGTGACAGGACTGGGGGCATTATCCCTCTGTAACCAGCTGCTCACGCTGCATTCCAGATAGAGGAATCTCAAATCCAAGCCATATTCATTTCAAAAGGAATTCTTTTTAAAATGTCAATCTGAAGAGCTGCAAAACCCTTCTTTTTTCAATGAGGAAAGGATTTTATACAAGTAACTATAACTTTCACGTGTGTTTGTGTGAACTGTTAAACTTTTGTGCGATTGTGAATAATATAGAGAATTGCCAGTGGCTTGGCAGTAACTTGTATATAAGACTGTATTATATCTGTAATTGGCTATTCTAATGGAACATACGCAGGGTGAAAGAAAGAAAGAAAGACTTGCATTTATATAGCACCTTTCACAACCACCGGACATCCCAAAGCGCTTTACAGCCAATTAAGTACTTTTTTTAAAAGTGTAGTCACTGTTGTAATGTAGAAAATGCTTCAGCAATCTCCCACAAACAGCAATGTGATCATGACCAGATCATCTGTTTTAGTGATGTTGATTGAGGGATAAATATTGGCCAGGACACCAGGGATAACTCCCCTGCTCTTCTTCGAAATAGTGTCACGGGATCTTTTCCATCCCACTGAGAGAGCAGACGGGTCCTTTAATGTCTCATCCGAAGGATGGCACCTCCGACAGTGCAGCACTCCCTCAGTACTGCGCTGGAGTGTCATATTCCATGTTATTTATGTGGAATCTGCTGTTAACTATCCAGTGACTCCTTCTGCAAATGCCAGGTGAGGACATATTGGTCCTGACTGCGATGCTCCACTTGGTTGAATAGAATAGCCTGTTGAGACTCACTGTGTTGTCTCACCCATGAAGAACAGTCACTTAGTTGAGTTCCTGGAGTGTGGTCAGTAGCTGTGGAACCTTACCCCAGCAAGAGTCAATGGGGGTGAAAATGGACATGAGTGGAGAAGCAAAACAGGTGGAATCGCATTTGCCGCCCGTTTCACACCCCGCCCGATATGCAGTGCTATTAAAGTCATACCGCCAGATTGGCCAATTTCCAATTGCACCCTCCAAAGCCTTCAGCAGAGGAGGAGAGGAAAATTGAAAATGTCATAAATTGAAGCCTGAAATCACTGCGGCACAAATGGAGTGATATCACTATTGCCTGGGATTGACTGCTGTGGCAAAACTGCACTCCTCACGGTTCAAATAATGTTGATAAAGCACTCGAGCTTTGCTCTTGTGGTTAATGATATCATTCGAACTCTTGCATGTTAGTGCCGAGTGTACAGACTCCAGCCTGTGCACGATTCTAAAAGCTATTTCCTCCTTTTAATTTTTCTATCTCCCGCTCCAGAAGATGTTGACTCCCTCCTGAAACACACCACCATGAGTGCTAGGCCCTGCCCAGGGTCTCGTCTAAGTGGCCCTTGTTGATGTGTGAGATGAGGCAATGAGTGTCAGTCGGCTGTTTAACTATGGGACATCAGGACTGATCGCCACACACAGGGGTCACGGCATAAAGATTGCGTGATGGGAATCCCAACTGATTTTTGTGCTCCTTAGCTCAGGGACAGTGACTCCAATTGTGGCAACTCCACTGCCTTTTTGGCTGAGAGCTCTGAACAGACTGTGGACTGAATCAGAGATTCCAGTCCGTGAAGGCAATTAGCATGTAAGGTGCTGCATTTACAAGCTGAACTACTTAGGAGGCACGAGGCATTTATTCAGCTTTGTGCACTTCATTTTTCTCCAGACTGCAACTTTCAATGGAGATACCAGCATCAGTCTCCTCCCTGCCGTTAACAAGTGATGATTAACAATCATGTAATTCTCAATGCAATGTAAAACTCTGCTGCCCGTATCCTAAATCGCACCAAGTCCCGTTCACCCATTGCCCCTGTGCTCACTGACCTACATTGGCTCCCGGTCCGGTAATGCCTCAACTTTAAAATTCTCATGCTTGTTTTCAAATCCCTCCATGGTCTTGCCCCTCCCTATTTCTGTAACCTCCTCTAGTCCTACAACCCTCCGAGATCTCTCTGGTCCTCTAATTCTGGCCTCTTGCGCATCCACGATTTTAATCACTCCACCATTGGCGGCCGTGCATTGAGCTACCTAGGGCCTAAATGCTGAAATTTCCTCCCTAAACCTCTCTGCCTTTCTAACTCTCTCTCCTCCTTTAAGACGCTCCTTAAAATCTACCTCTTTGACCAAGCTTTTGGTCATCTGTCCTAATATCTCCTTATGTGGCTCGGTGTCAAATTTTGTTTGATAATCGCTCCTGTGAAGCACCTTGGGGCGTTTTACTATGTTAAAGGCGCTGTGTAAATTGAAATTGTTGTTGTTGTTACTGAAAATTAATCAGCAGTGGATTCATTCTCAAGGAGCTTGCTTTGAGGATACATCAAAAAATAGTGACTTACACTGTTTTCAGCTGAAGTAATGAGGAATATGGTAAGTAATTGGAAAACATGACAGATATATCCTGGGTTTACGGTGCACCAGCATTCAGTCGCCACAACGGGGATCTGGAACCTCACTCCAGAAACAGTGAAAGCTTTAGAGCCCAGTTCAGACATTAAAGATTAAAGATCAGTTTGGTTGTGTTGTGTCTGATGGAGCTGAGTATAACACTGTGTGAAGACTCTCTGATTGGAGTATTTGAATGTAAATGAAGAGGTCCTAGATTAAAATCTTCCTGCCCCTTGTCCTGTACAATACTTTTCATGTGGAGTCTTGTACAGCTCAGCTATAGTGATTGATTGTGTGTCGTTTCTGTAGCCAATCGTGTTTCATACTATTGTTGAGGCTGCCGCGAAACACGAATTAAGGCTGAATCCATTTGTGTTAAACAAGAGACTTTTTAATCACAGCATGGTACAAAATGGCAGACTGAAAAGCTCCCAGAATTCTCTGGGTAAAACCTGAGGCCCCGCCCCCTTCTGCCTTAAAGGTAAGGTGCCTTAAAGGGGAAGGTGCTGGACATTTGTCCTCAGACAGAAGAGTGGATTATGCCCGTTTTAGGTGGCGATCCGCCACACAGCTCCCCCCAGAATCCGCTTAGGAGGTGTGGACGAGACGGTGCGGCGGTCTGATGGGCCGGCCGGAGCGGCTCTTGTAGGACGCCGGTGGATGTGGAACAGCCGGGCGTGGAGCAGCCAGGTGAACCGGCTTGAGGGCAGGTCGGCCGCGTGGAGGTGGACGAGCTACAGGGACCTGCTCACCGGGCTCCGAGTGTGCTGGCTTGAGTCGGTGAACCGACACTTTTTCGGTCCTGTCGCCCACTTGCAGGGTGAAAAATTTGTCCCCAGCCTGTAGCACCTTGTAGGGCCCGTCGTACGGGGGTTGAAGGGGTCCGCGGTGGGCGTCGTGCCGGACGAAAACAAACCGTGCCTGGTGCAGGCTTAGTGGGACGTGTGAGGTGGATTCGCCGTGTCGGGCAATGGGCACCGGGGCGAACTGCAGCGCCGGTGAGGCGAAGTTGTGGCGTTGCTGGTCGGCTGACCAGGGTGTCGTGGCAGTGGGCAGGAACTCGCCGGGTACGCGCAGCGGCTGACCGTACACAAGCTCTGCTGCCGATGCGTGGAGGTCTTCTTTAACCGCGGTGCGCAGGCCGAGGAGGACCCACGGAAGTCGGTCGGTCCAGGCGCCGTCTTGGAGGCTGGCTCGAAGAGATGCCTTCAAGGTTCTGTGGAACCGCTCACACAGTCCGTTGGCTTGGGGGTGGTACGCTGTGGTGCGGTGAATGGTCACCCCGAGATTGCGTGCGACGGCGGTCCAGAGTTCAGAGGTAAATTGCGGACCTCTGTCCGACGTCATGTCGGAGGGGACGCCGAACCGTGCGACCCAGGTGCTGACGAAGGCTCTGGCAATGTCGGCGGTGGTGGTAGAGGTCAGTGGAATTGCCTCAGGCCAGTGTGTGGTGCGGTCAACGATGGTCAGCAAGTGCGTGTGGCCTTGCGACGGCGGCAGGGGCCCGACGATGTCCACGTGGATGTGGTCGAATCTCCGCGAGGGGACGGTAAACTCCTCGAGGGGTGCTTTCGTGTGTTGCTGTACCTTGGCCCGTTGGCAGGCTAGGCAGGAGTTGGCCCAAGTACGCACATCCTTGCGAAGGCCGCGCCAGACAAAGCGGTTGGCTACCAATTTGATGGATGCGCGGGCGCCGGGGTGGGAGAGGTTGTGGAGAATGTCGAATACCCGGCGACGCCAGGACGCTGGGACGACGGGCCGAGGTTGACATAGGGATATGTCGCACTTGACCGTGACTGCGGTCGGGCCACAGGCGACGTCGGCCAGGCGTAGCCCTGGTAGGTTGGTGGGTGCGGAGAGCAGATCAGGGTCGGTGATCTGGTCTGTTGAGAGTTGAGCGTAGTCGACTGCTAGGTGTGCGGCGTGAGAGAGGCAGTCGGCTACCACATTGTCTTGGCCGGAGACGTGTTGGATGTCCGTGGTGAACTCGGACACAGCCGTGAGCTGGCGCTGCTGCCTGGCGGACCAGGGGTCGGTTGTCTTTGCCATTGCGAATGTCAGGGGCTTGTGGTCGACAAACGCAGTGAAGGGGTGGCCCTCAAGCAAAAACCGGAAATGGCGGACCGCCAGGAACAGCGCGAGGAGCTCGCGGTCGAAGGTGCTGTACTTGACCTCCGGGAGGCATAGTTGGCGGCTGAAGAAGGCAAGTGGTTGCCAGGCGCCGTCGACCCACTGCTCATACACGGCGCCGACCGTGTGGTCGGAGGCGTCCGTGGTGAGCGCTACCCTGGCATTGGGCCGTGGGTGTGCGAGCAGGGTGGCGTTGGCAAGCGCGATCTTGGTGGAATCGAAGGCGGCGGACGCATCTGCCGTCCATTCGACCGCCATCTTGCCGCTCCTGCCCCAGAGGGCTTCATACAGGGGCCTCATGAGGGACGCCGCTTTGGGGATGAAGCGGTTATAGAAATTCACCATCCCGAGGAACTCCTGGAGGCCTTTGATGGTGGTGGGGCTGGGAAATTGTTGGACAGCCTGCACCTTGGTGGGCAGGGGAATGGCCCCAGCATGGGTGATGTGGTGGCCGAGGAAGTCGATCTTGTCCAGGCCGAACTGGCATTTGGCTGGGCTGAGGATGAGCCCGTGGTCGCTGAGGCGCCCGAACAGGATGTTCAAGGTGTTCCTGCTTGGAGGAACTGGCTACCAGGATGTCGTCCAGGTAGACGAACAGGAACTTCAGGTCCCGAAGGACCGAGTCCATGAGCCGTTGGGGGTGATTACGGCCGTCTTGGGGACGTCTGCGGGGTGGACAGGGACTTGGTGGTAGCCGCGCACCAGGTCGACCTTGGAAAAGACTGAGCGGCCGGCCAGTCTAGCCGAGAAGTCCTGAATGTGCGGCACGGGGTACCGATCAGGGGTGGTGGCATCATTGAGGCGGCGGTAATCCTCGCAGGGCCGCCAACCTCCGCCTGGTTTGGGGGCGATGTGGAGTGGGGAGGCCCAGGGACTGTTGGAGCGGCGGATGATGCCGAGCTGTTCCATGATGGCAAACTCGGTCCGCGCGATCTCCAGTTTGGCCGAGTCCAGCCTGCGGGCGTGGGCGTACACTGGGGGGCCTGTGGTGGGGATGAAGTGTTCCACCCCATGTTTGGCGGCCTCCGCGGAGAAGGTCGGATTGGTAAGGGCCGGGAATTCGGCCAGGAGTGCCGAGTAGTCATCCGTGGCCCGGGCGTGGCACTGTGACGCCATGTCGGCGGGTTGACGGGGGGCCATGGTGCCCAGGATGGGGACATCGTGTTCATGTCCACGAGGCGGTGACGAGGGATGTCTACCAGTAGGCCGTGGGCGCACAGGAAATCTGCGCTGATGAGGGGGGAGAGCACCTTGGCAGTGATGAACTCCCATCAGTAGCGGTGATCGGCGAGGTCGAGGGTGACTGTCCGGGTGCCATACGTCCGGATTTCCGAGCCGTTAGCAGCAGCCAGCGCCGGTCCTCGTTCGCCCTTTTGGATGTCGAGGGAGGAGGCCGGGATGATGCTGTGCTGAGCCCCAGTGTCGCACAGGAACCGGCGGCCGGTTTTGTCATCCGTGACGAACAGCAGGGAGCCCGCGTGGCCCACGGTCATCGCGGGGGCTGGAACGGGGGCGGACTTGAAAGAGCAGGGAGGTGTGCACCGTTGTGCCCTGGCGCCGAACTGTGTGTGGTAGTAACAGTGGCCCGGGTTAGTGGGGCGTGAAGGCCCCGTGGGCCTGGTGACAGGCCCTTGTGGCCGCGTGCTGGATGGTACGGGGCGCGCCCAGGCATTGGCTGCCAGGTCCGGAGTGACGTCGCGGCTGGAGTGAGCGGACAGCAGCTTGTCGGCCTCATCGGCCAGGGCTTCCAGGTTCGTGAGGCCGGACGCCACGATCGCTGGGCGGATGCTGAGAGGGAGCTGGCGGATGAACAGCATGCGGAAGAGGGATCCGGGTGGGCTCTCGTCGGTGAGGGAGAGCATGTGGGAGAGGAGGTCTGACGGTGAGGCATCACCGAGGCCTGGAAGGTCGAGGAGGTGGCAGTTTCGCTGATATGCCGAGGCCGTAAATTTTTTAAGGAGCGCTGTCCTGAGATGTGCGTATTTGCCTTCCTCTGGTGGGTTCTGCAGCGTTGTCCAAACCTTGGAAACTGCGGCGCTACCGAGTGATGTGACGAGATAGTCGTACTTCGTCCCATCTGTGGTGATATTTCGCAGCCGGAAGCGAGATTCAGCTTGGAGAAACCAGGCTTCGGGCTGATTTTCCCAAAACTCCGGCAGTTTCACGGAAACTGCGTTCATGTCCGCCATTGCAGTGCTCGGAATACGTTCTGAGCGTTGGGCTCACCAATGTTGAGGCTGCCGCGAAACACGAATTAAGGCTGAATCCATTTGTGTTAAACAAGAAACTTTTTAATCACAGCATGGTACAAAATGGCAGACTGAAAAGCTCCCAGAATTCTCTGGGTAAAACCTGAGGCCCCGCCCCCTTCTGCCTTAAAGGTAAGGTGCCTTAAAGGGGAAGGTGCTGGAAATTTGTCCACAGATGGAAGAGTGGATTATGCCCGTTTTAGGTGGTGATCCGCCACACTATAATTATTCCACAGGAGATACCATAGAATCATAGAATCATAGAAGATAGGAGCAGGAGTAGGCCATTCGGCCCCTCTAGCCTGCTCCACCATTCAATGCGATCATGGCTGATCATCCAAATTCAGTACCCTGTCCCTGCTTTCTCCCCATATCCCTTGATCCCTTTAGCCTTAAGAAATATATCAAACTCCTTCTTGAATATATTTAATGAATTGACCTCTACTGCCTTCTGTGGTAGAGAATTCCACAGGTTCACCACTCTCTGGGTGAAGAAATTCCTCCTCATTTCTGTCCTAAATGGCTTACCCCTTATCCTTAGACTGTGACCCCTGGTTCTGGACTCCCCGACCATCGGGAACATCCTTCCTGCATCTAGTTTGTCCTGTCCTGTCAGAATTTTATAAGTTTCAATGAGATCCCCTCTCATTCTTCTAAACTCCAGCGAGTATAAATCCAATCGACCCAATCTCTCTTCATACGTCATTCCTGCCATCCCAGGTATCAACTTGTGAATCTTCGCTGAACTCCTTCCATGGCAAGAACATCCTTCCTCAGATAAGGTGACCAAAACTGCACACAGTACTCAAGGTGTGGTCTCACCAAGGCCTTGTACAACTGCAGCAGGACATCCCTGTTCCTGTACTCAAACCCTCTCGCTATGAAGGCCAACATACCATTTGCCTTCTTAACCGCCTGCTGCACCTGCATGCTTACCTTCAGCGACTGGTGCACAAGGACACCCAGGTCTCGTTGCACTTCCCCTTCTCCCAATCTATTGCCTTTCAGATAATAATCTGCCTTTCTGTTTTTGACACCAAAGTGGATAACCTCGCAATTATCCACGTTATATTGCATCTGCCACGCTTCTGCCCACTCACCCAACCTGTCCAAATCATCCTGGAGTTTCTCGGCATCCTCCTCGCAGCACACACGCCCACCCAGTTTTGTGTCGTCTGCAAACTTGGAGATATTACATCTAGTTCCCTGGTCTAGATCATTAATATATATTGTGAATAGCTGGGGTCCAAGGACCGATCCCTGCGGTACCCCACTAGTCACTGCCTGCCACTCGGAAAAAGACCCGTTTATTCCAAATCTTTGCTTTCTGTCTGCCAACCAGTTCTCTATCCAAGTCAATACCTTGCCCCCAATCCCATGTGCCTTAACTTTACACGCTAATCTCTTATGTGGGACCTTATCAAAAGCCTTTTGGAAGTCCAAATACACCACATCCACTGGTTCTTGCTTATCTATTTTACCAGTTACATCCTCAAAAAATTCCAGTAGATTAGTCAAGCATGATTTACCTTTTGTAAATCCATGTTGACTTTGTCCAATCCTGTCACTGTTTTCCAAGTGCTCAGCTATTACATCTTTTATAATGGACTCTAGCATTTTCCCCACTACCGATGTCAGGCTTACCGGTCTGTAATTCCCCGTTTTCTCTCTACCACCCTTTTTGAATAGTGGGGTAACATTAGCTACCCTCCAATCCATGGGTACTGTTCCAGATTCCATCGAATGTTGGAAGATGATCAGCAATGCATCTACTATTTCTAGGGCCACTTCCTTAAGTACCCTAGGATGTAGATTATCAGGCCCTGGGGATTTATCGGCCTTCAATCCCTTCAATTTCCCTAACACCATTTCCCTACAAATACTGATTTCTTTCAGTTCCTCCCTTTCATCAGACCCTATGTTCCCCAACATCTCTGGGAGGTTATTTGTGTCTTCCTTTGTGAAGACAGAACCAAAATATGTATTTAAATGGTCTGACATTTCTTTGTTCCCCATTATAAGTTCCCCTGATTCTGACTGCAAGGGACCTATGCTTGATTTCACTAATCTTTTTCTCTTCACATATCTATAAAAGCTTTTACAGTCAGTTTTTATGTTCCCTGCAAGCTTACTCTCCTATTCTATTTTCCCCTTCTTAATTAATCCCTTTGTCCTCCTTTGTTGAATCTTAAACTGCTCCCAATCCTCAGGATTACTGCTTTTTCTGGCCAATTTATATGCCCTCTCCTTGGATCTTATGCTATCCCTAATTTCCCTTGTTAGCCACGGTTGAGTCATCCTTTTTGTTTTATTCTTATGCCAAACTGGGATGAACAAATTCTGTAGTTCGTCCATGCGGTCTTTGAATGTTTGCCATTGCCTATCCACCGTCAACCCTTTGAGTGACATTCCCCAATCAATCCTACCCAACTCGCACCTCATACCATCGTAGTTTCCTTTATTTAAATTCAGGACCCTAGTCTCTGAGTCAACTACTTCACTCTCCATCCTAATGAAGAATTCTATCATATTATGATCGCTCCGACCCAAGGGGCCTCGCACAACAAGATTGCTAATTAATCCTTTCTCATTGCATAATACCCAATCTAAGATGGCCTGATTTCTGGTTGGATCCTCGACATATTGGTCCAGGAAACCATCCCGTAAACACTCCAGGAATTCCTCCTCCATAGTATTGTTACTAATTTGGTTAGCCCAATCTATATGTAGATTAAAGTCACTCATGATGACTGCTGTGCCCTTATTGCATGCTTCTCTAATTTCCCTTTTAATGCCATCCCCAATCTCCGCATTACTGTTTGGAGGTCTATTTATCACTCCCACTAACGTTTTCTGCCCCTTGGTATTTCTCAGTTCAACCCATACAGATTCCACATCATCAGAGCTAATATCCTTCCTTTCAATTGTGTTAATCCCCTCTTTAACCAGCCATGCTACCCCACCTCCCTTTCCTTTTTGCCTATCTTTCCTGAATATTGAGTACCCCTGGATGTTGAGTTCCCAGCCTTGGCCACCCTGGAGCCATGTTTCGGTAATCCCAATCAAATCATATTCATTTACCTCTATTTGCGCAGCTAATTCATCCACCTTGTTCCGAATGCTCTTTGCATTAAGACACAAAGCCTTCAGGCTTGTTTTTTTAATGCTCTTAGACCTATTAGAATTAGTATTTACTGTGGCCATGTTTGATTTAAACCGTTGTTTTCTCTGACTGCCACTTTTGTTTTTCTCCTTCCTATCTTTTGCTTTTATCCTTGTTTCCCTTTCCTCTGTCTCCCTGCTCAGGTTCCCAACCCCCTGCCATTTTAGTTTAAACCCTCCCCCAGAGCACTAGCAAACACTCCCCCAAGGACATCGGTCCCGGTCCTGCCCAGGTGTAGACCATCCGGTTTGTACTGGTCCCACCTCCCCCAGAACCGGTTCCAATGCCCCAGGAATTTGAATCCCTCCCCCTTGCACCATTCCTCTAGCCACGTATTCATTTGAAATATCCTTCTATTTCTACTCTGACTAGCACGTGGCACTGGTAGCAATCCTGAGATTACTACCTTTGAGGTCCTATTTTTTAATTTACCTCCTAACTCCCTATATTCTGCTTTTAGGACCTCATCCCGTTTTTTACCTATATCGTTGGTACCTATATGCACCACGACAACTGGTTGTTCACCCTCCCCTTCCAAAATGCTCTGTAGCCGCTCTGAGACATCCTTGACCCTTGCACCAGGGAGGCAACATACCATCCTGGAGTCTCGTTTGCGGCCACAGAAACGCCTATCTATTCCCCTTACAATAGAATCCCCTATCACTATAGCTCTCCCACTCTTTTTCCTCCCATCCTGTGCAGCAGAACCACCTACGGTGCTAGGAAGTTGGCTGCTGCTGTCTTCCCCTGATAAGCCATCTCCCTCAACAATATCCAAAGCGGTATATCTGTTTGAGAGGGGGATGGCCACAGGGGACCCCTGCACTACCTGCCTGCGCCTATTACTCTGCCTGGTGGTCACCCATTTCCTTCCTGCCTGTACACCCTTTACCTGCGGTGTGACCAACTCCCTAAACGTGCTATCCACAATGTCATCATCATCGCGAATGCTCCATTATGCATCCATCCGCAGCTCCAGCGCCGCAATGCGGTCTGTCAGTAGCTGCAGCTGGATACACCTCCCGCACACATGGTTGTCAGGGACACAGGAAGTGTTGCTACAGCAACAAAAACAGTTGCTATTTTGGCGTGAGCTATCAATGTTAATATCCAGCTGATCCGCTATGTTCTAGGAAGTGCTTGACGCCTTTAGTTATAAACCATGTCTGTTATGTACACCTGAATACATTGGCCCGGACTTTGCGGCGGTAATGACAGCGAAAATGTCAGCGTTCGCCGTCATTACCCCTCTGAAACTGACAGCAGGTTCTGGAGATAGTGCATGTGCACTTAAACGCGGATATCCAGAAGTCGCTCTCAGTGATTCTACGCTTCTCCACAGGGCGACCAGTTGAACTCCCCGGAGCCAGCAACCTTTGAGAAATCAGTGAACCATTGAGAACTTAAGCTTTTACCCTGTAATATCGCTCTTAAAACCTCCCGAAAAAGTTAAGCCTTTTTGAATGCGTTTGCAACCAGCTTCAGCCAGAAGCGCCGAGTGGATGATCCATATCAGCCTCCTCCTGAGGTCCCCACCATCACAGAAGCCAGTCTTCAGCCAATTCGATTCACTCCACGTGATATCAAGAAACGGCTGAGCGCACTGGATACAGCAAAGGCGATGGGCCCCGACAACATCCTGGCTGTCGTGCTGAAGACTTGTGCTCCAGAACTAGCCGCGCCTCTAGCCAAGCTGTTCCAGTACAGCTGCAACACTGGCATCTATCCGACAATGTGGAAAACTGCCCAGGTATGTCCTGTCCACAAAAAGCAGGACAAATCCAATCCGACCCATTACCGCCCCATCAGTCTACTCTCAATCATCAGTATAGTGATGGAAGGTGTCATCGACAGTGCTATCAATAACCTGCTCACTGATGTCCAGTTTGGGTTCCGCCAAGACCACTCGGCTCCTGACCTCATTACAGCCTTGGTTCAAATATGGACAAAAAAGCTGAATTCCAGATGTGAGGTGAGAGTGACTGCCCTTGACATCAAGGCAGCATTTGACCGAGTGTGGCATCAAGGAGCCCGAGTAAAACTGAAGTCAATGGGAATCGGGGGCAAAACTCTCCACTGGCTGGAGTCAAACCTAGCACAAAGGAAGATGGTTGTGGTGGTTGAAGGTCAATCATCACAGCCCCAGGACATCACTGCAGGAGTTCCTCAGGGCAGTGTCCTAGGCCCAACCGTCTTCAGCTGCTTCATCAATGGCTTTTCGTCCAACATAAGGTCAGAAATGGGGATGTTCACTGATGACTGCACAATGTTCAGTGCCATTTACAACTCCTCAGATAATGAAGCAGTCCATGCCCGCATGCAACAAAACCTGGACGACGTTCAGGCTTGGACTGATAAGTTGCAGGTAACATTCACGCCACAGAAGTGCCAGGCAATGACTATCTCCAACAAGCGAGAGTCTAACCACCACCCCTTGACATTCAACGGCATTACCATCGCCGAATCCCCCAACATCAACATCATGGGGGTCACCATTGACCAGAAACTTAACTGGACCAGCCACATAAATATTGTGGCAACAAGAGCAGGTCAGAGGCTAGGTATT
Source organism: Squalus acanthias (assembly GCA_030390025.1). NCBI lineage: Eukaryota > Metazoa > Chordata > Chondrichthyes > Squaliformes > Squalidae > Squalus > Squalus acanthias. The sequence continues at coordinate 8,174,087 of CM059437.1, read as the reverse complement.
CTGCGGCGAGTGTCTCACCTCCTGACTCCCCAAAGCCTTTCCACCATCTACAAGGCACAAGTAAGGAGTGTGATGGACTACTCTCCACTTGCCTGGATGAGTGCAGCTCCAACAACACTCAAGAAGCTCGACACCATCCAGGACAAAGCAGCCCGCTTGATTGGCACCTCATCCACCACCTTAAACATTCACCCCCTCCACCATGGCTGCAGTGTGTACCATCTACAAGATGCACTGCAGCAACTCGCCAAGGCTTCTTCGGCAGTACCTCCCAAAACCGCGACCTCTTCCAACTAGAAGGACAAGGGCAACAGGCGCATGCGAACACCACCACCTCCAAGTTCCCCTCCAAGTCACACATCATCCTGACTTAGAAATATATTGTTTTTCCTTCATCGTCGCTGGGTCAAAATCCTGGAACTCCCTACCTAACGGCACTGTGGGAGTACCTTCACCACACGGACTGCAGCGGTTGAAGAAGGCAGCTCACCACCAGCTTCTCAAGGGCAATTGGTGATGGGCAATAAATGCTGGCTTTGCCAGCGACACCCACATCCCATAAACGAATAAAAAATGTCGTGTAACTGGGTTTTTAATGGCGTACTGATTCATAATTACTGCTGAACTATCGTTCTGGCTCTGTAAAGCTAATTTTATATTTGTGGAATGTCACATTTTTCCATTAATATGGTAAGAATTTCAATGTTTTTAATATAATACACTTTTTCAAGTTTGTTTATGATATTTCAGCTTCTACCTTAATCCTATGTGAATGTCGCAATCTTTATTTCACTCTCTGTAAAATTTATGAAAAGTAAATTATAATCTGTGCAGTTTACTTCCTGATTCGCTGTCTGTGAGAATTCTTCAATGTGATTGGCTGCACAGCCTGCTTGATGATGTCACGGTCGCTGGACGCTGGTGATTCGCTTGATTTGGCAGCAGATTCAAACTAATGTCAGGAGAGGTGAAATTCACGCCCCAGAGATTGATAGATCTTTGTGGGCAGCATTTTTCAAGGTCAGTGGGGATCGCCCTCGCTTCGCTGCTGACCGCAAATTCGGGCCAATGACTTGACACGTGTTACAGTGGCTTAGGGCACTAATGCGTCACCTTGTTGCAGTTGCCTATGCGCTGGTACTGTATGCGGGAAGTTTATTATTATATTCATTCTATATTCTGTAAACTTACATATATGGCATTGATAGTACGATCTTGCAAAACTGTACATTCCAAAAATCGATCTATCTCAGCCTTGAATATACTCAATGACTGAGCATCCACAGCTCTTCGGGGCAGAGAATTTCAAAGATTCACAACCCTCTGAGTGAAGAAATTCCTCCTCATCTCAGTCTTAAATGGCTGACCCCCTTATCCCGAGACTATGCCCCCTAGTTCGAGGCTCTCCAGCCCGGAGAAACAATCTTTCAGCATCTATCCTGCCAATCCCCCTCAGAATCTTATAAGTTTCAATGAGATCACCTCTCATTCTTCTAAACTCCAGGGATTTTAGGCCCAATCTACTCAATCTACTCATGTCCCTCTGTTCCTGTATTGAAATTCTGGTGTTGTTTGGGTGACACTTATAGTTCAGCATTCTGTGTTCCTTAAAGCTTGGTGACAAGACTTTCCATGCTGTGTTCTTCATCGCATCTGTATACAACAGTGTTACTCACTCCACTCAGGCAACATTTCTGATAGTCGTAGTTATTTGTCTTGAAGTATAACTGAAGCAGCTTCTTTTCAGGTTGGTCCGATCAACATTGATGACAGCCTGGTACTGAGCTCCGTTACCTTGTCTGTGCATAAAATCAGAACAAAAGTATGGGTATAGCTCAGTGGTAGAGCATTTGGTTGCAGATTGTTAGAGGTTCCTGGTTCAAATCTGGGTGCCTCCTGTCCCTTTCTTTATAGTGCTTCCTTCAGGGAGTCATCCAGTCTGCCAGTAGCTGCATGATAGTTATTGAGTTCTTAATTATGTCTGTATCGATCCATGCTACATGTGATAGTCATGCGGCTCCAGCTGAGTGTTGGCTATTTATTTGGTGGGTCAATATAAGATGCTTCATCAATGACCTTACCTCCATCACTGAGATCCATTACCTGGTGCATGTGAGAAGTTAGCTAAAGTGTGGGGGGTATAGCTCAGTGGTAGAGCATTTGACTGCCGATCAAGCAGTCTCTGATTTAAATGCCCACTTTTTTAAGTGTCATTTCATTGAAGTTGTTGAAGGTATTCTTCCTGTGGTGCACATTGTTTGGTGACTTTAGTTAAGCACCACTTCTGCTGCGCAACCTGAAACTGATTGTCTTGATTTGATACGTTACATTTCCGAGCACACCAGCTCCACCTGCAGTATTTGCTTGCTGGATGCTTATTGATGCTATATTCTTTACACTTGCATATATATGGCACTGATAGCATGATCTTTCAAAACAGAACATTGAACCTGGCATTGCTTGTGTTGACTGGAAGTATCTAAAGAGGTGGGAGGGGGGGCACAGCACAGTGACAGATCATTTGACTTCAGATGGAGAAATCTCTGGTTGAAATTCACCTGTGGTTTGGGAGATGCTTCTAATTCAGCATTATGCGGTTGGAATGTGCTCTTGAAGCTTGGTGACAAGGCTTTCCATGTTGGGTTGTGTATCTCATCTCTACACAACAGTGTTACTCACTCCACTCCTGCAACCTTTCTGATATGATGCGGAGATGCCGGTGTTGGACTGGGGTGGACAAAATTGAGAGGTCGCACAACACCAGGTTATAGTCCAACAGTTTTATTTGAAATCACAAGCTTTCGGAGCTATCGATTGCCCCTTCCTCAGGTGACCTGAGGAAGGGGCAATCGATAGCTCCGAAAGCTTGTGATTTCAAATAAAACTGTTGGACTATAACCTGGTGTTGTGCGACCTCTCACCTTTCTGATAGCCATAGTTATTTCTCTCCCAGAATAACTGAAGCAGCTTCTTTTCAGCTTGGTCCGATCAGCATTGATGACTGCCAGGTACTGAGCTCTGTTAGCTTGTGTGTATGGTTAAATTGGTACAGGTGTGGGGGTATAGCTCAGTGGTAGAGCATTTGACTGCAGATCAAGAGGTCCCTGGTTCAAATCCGGGTGCCCCCTAAACAACTTTATGTTTCTGCAAAGTATGCACAGCAATTATTAAAAGATAAGTTGGGAAGAAGATGTGATTTTATTAGAAGGAGCTGAAAGAATTAAATAGTTACAAACCGTAAAGCAAATATCTGTGAAAAATTAAGCATGTAATCCCTCACTTCCTTTTCTTTTTATCCACTTGTTTGGTCAGTGAGTCATTGTAAGAACACCTGATTTGATGCAGGAAGTAATTTGTCTGCACCCAGATCCTCCCAGAAAATCATAGAATCATAGAATGATACAGCACAGAAAGAGGCCGGCTCTTTGAAGCAGTTATCCAGTTAGTCCCACTTCCCCTCTCCTTCCCCATATCCCTGCAAATTTTCTTTTTCAAATATTTATTCAAATCCCTTTTGAAAGTTATTGTTGAATCTGCTGTGCATTCCAGATCATAACAACTCACTGCATAATATTCTGTTAAATTGACCCTTAGTGTTAGGGGGATTAAATACGTGGGGTTACGGGGATAGGGTGGGATATGTGTCGGTGCAGGCTCGATGGGCCGAAATGGCCTCTATCTGCACTGTGGGGATTCTGTGATTCTGTGAATACCACTGCCTCTGGACATCTTTGTAAAGAAAGACTTGCATTTATATAGCGCCTTTCATGACCACCGGACGTCTCGAAGCGCTTTACAGCCAATGAAGTACTATGAAGTGTAGTCACTGTTGTAATGTGGGAAACGCGGCAGCCAATTTGCACACAGCAAGCTCCCACAAACAACAGTGTGCTATGACCAGATAATCTGGGTTTTTTTTAATGTTGGTTGAGGGATAAATATTGGCCAGGACACCAGGGATAACTCCCCTGCTCTTCTTCAAAATAGTGGCCAGGGGATCTTTTACGTTCACCTGAGAGAGCAGACGTTTAACGTCTCATCCAAAAGACGGCACCTCCAACAGTGCAGCACTCCCTCACCACTGCACTGGAGTGTCAGCCTAGCTTTATGAACCCACAGCCCTGCTTTATGAACCCACAGCCCTGCTTTATGAACCCACAGTCCTCTGACTCAGAGGCGAGTGTGCTACCAACTGAGCCACAGCTGCAATACTCAAGCAGAAAAACCACACTACACATGACAAGTGTAGAAACAGAAGTGGGGTTTGTTACAGATATTGTGCACCACACAATCACTCGCCCAGAGTGCTGCCTGTCAGCAGAAGTGGGAAGCAGGGATATTCCCACAGCTCGCCAGAGTGTCTGAACGGATTGTCTGCTTCCTTATATCCATAACATCACCTTGTCCCTGGGAGGGAGGGAGGGACGGAAGGAAGGAGGGAAGGAAGGAGGGAAGGAAGGAAGGAAGGGAGGGAGGAAGTTCCCACAAACAGCAATGTTGATTGATTGAAAAATATTGGCCAGGACACTGGGGATAACTCCCCTGCTCTTCTTCAAAATAGTGCCATGAAAGCTTTCACATCCACCTGAGAGGGAAAAAGGGGCCTCGGTTTAACTTCCGATCCGAAAGATGGCACCTCCGAGAGTGCAGCGCTCCCTCAGTACTGCACTGGAGTGTCATATTCCATGTTATATATGTGGAATCTGCTGTTAACTATCCAGTGACTCCTTCTGCAAAAAGCATATATGTAAATGCCAGGCGAGGACATATTGGTCCTGACTGCGATGCTCCCCTTGGTTGAACAGAATAGCTTGCCGACACACACTGTGATGGCTCTCATGAAGAACAGTCACTTAGTTGAGTTCCTGGAGTGTGGTCAGTAGCTGTGGAACCTTACCCCAGCAAGAGTCAATGGGGGTGAAAATGGACATGAGTGGAGAAGCAAAACAGGTGGAATCGTATTTGCCGCCCGTTTCATGCCCCGCCCGATATGCAGTGCTATTAAAGTCATACCGCCAGATTTGCCAATTTCCATTTGCACCCTCCAAAGCCTTCAGCAGAGGAGGAGAGGAAAATTGAAAATGTCATAAATTGAAGCCTGAAGTCACTGTGGCTCAAATGGAGCGATATCACTATTGCCTGGGATTGACTGCTGTGGCAAAACTGCACTCCTCACGGTTCAAATAATAATGATAAAGCACTCAAGCTTTGCTCTTGTGGTTAATGATATCATTCAACTCTTGCATGTTAGTGCCGAGTGTACAGAATATAGCATCAATATAATAAATAAGCATCAGCAAGCAGTGGGCAAATACTGCAGGGGGAGCTAGTGTGCAAAGCAACTGTAACATGAGTCAGCAGCAGGTGCACAACAGAAGTAGTTCCTAACTAAAGTCACCAAACAATATACAACAGGGAGATTAAGACATCAAATTCACCATAACACCAGTGAAATGCCACTTAACAAAAATTAGTGCCTGAATTTAGACCTGGCACCTCTTAGGATCTATCGTCAAATGCTCTACCACAGAGCTCTACCCACACAACTCCACACTTCTGCATCAGAAGCAAAGAAACTGATGCGGGTAATGAGTATTTATCAACATACGTACGACCCACAAAAAAAGTCACCACTCCCAGCCGGAGCAGCGTGGCTAGAACAAACTGAAATGACACTTAAACAAAGTGGGCACTTGAATCTGCAATCCAATGCTCTCCCACTGAGCTCTACTCACATGCTTGCTCAAGCCTTGACCAGAATCAAAGAAACTCAGCCAAGTTATATGTACTTAGAATTTGCTGGACCCACCTAAACAAATAGCCACCACTCCCAGATGGAGCAGCATGGCTATCACATGCGAGATGGATGTAGTTTGCACCATGATTGACTACAGATATAATTCACAACTAAACAACAATCCCATAGCTGCAGGGAAGGCAAACTTACAGGATGACTCCAAACATGGAAATATTTAAAGAAGAAGAAAGGACATGTGCATTTGAACCTAAAGCCCTCTTGCATCAGCAGGCAAATGCTCTACCACTGAGCTACCACTTGCTCACGCACACAAGGTTATGGAGCTCAGTACCTGACAGTCATCAATGTTGAGAGAACCAACCTGCTATCAGAAATGTTGCAGGAGTGGAGTGAGTAACACTGTTGTGTAGAGATGTGATGTACAACCCAACATGGAAAGCCTTGTCACCAAGTTTCAAGATTACATTCCTACCACAGAATTCTGAATTAGAAGCATCTCCCAAACAACACCTGAATTTCAACAAGGCATTTCTCCATCTGAAGTCAAATGCTCTGTCACTGTGCTCTGTCCCCACCTGTTGAGATACTTACAGTCCATATTGGTGCCATATTCTGTACACTTGCATATATGGCACTGGTAGCATAATGTTGCAAAAGATCAAGTAGTCTCTGGTTCAAATACCAGGTGCCCCCTATCCTTTCTAAATGCTTCCTGTTGGCAGTCATACAGTAAATCTGAGTTCCTTGCAACTGCAGGACTTACATTTTAAGCAGCAAATTATAATGATCTGGAATGCACTGCCTTAAAGGGTGGTGGAAACAAATTCAATGATAACTTTCAGTTAACGGAGCTCAGTACGTTACAGTCATCAATGTTGAGAGAACCAACCTGAAAAGAAGCTGCTTCAATTATGCTGAGAGACCAATAACTATGGCTATCAGAAATCTTGCACGAGTGGAGTGAGTGACACTGTTGTGAAGAGACATGATGCACAACCCTGTAAAGGAATGAGCCAAACCTATTCAGAAAAATACACCATCCTATGAACAGAATTCTGACTTTATTAAAATATGACAAACTGGGTTTAAAAATCTAAAAGCCTCAACGACACAAAGCTGTAAATACAGGCTTCTGAGATAAGATGAGTCACAGAGCTGTAAACACCATCCAAGCTTTTGAAATGGGAATTGGTTATTGACACTGAGACAATGGCCTCATTGAAACAGAGGGTTGGAGATTCCAAGAAGTCTGCAGTTTGGAACCAACACAATAGCTATACCCAGTTTAAAGTGTTAAAAACTAACACTTCGAACAGAAACACAGAACATTAAAAAACCATGTGTCTTTGTAAAAGTAACATCAAATGAAAGACAGGAAACATAAGTTTGTAATACAACCAACTAAGATGGCTGGAGAAACAATCAAGTACTCGGCTGAAGTGTTTTTGATTTACATATAGTAAAAGGTACAAACAGAAGACTTTGTAAATATTACATCAATAGATGCACCAAGCAATCACATCGTTTGTGTGTTGAACTTGGAACACAAGGAGACACGAAGTCTGGCTTACAAGCAGCTAGAGTAATTTAAGAATTCAATAGAAGACCTTCCTAAGAATCGCATCAAATAGATAAATCTGTTATAACCATATTTTAAGATAACTTTCGAACACCTAAAGGTAGAGACAGAATTCTGCAAGTTAGCAGCTGAATTGACAGTAAGAATAGAAAGAAGTCAACAGAAAGATGACTGGAGATAATTAGCTTACATCAACAGAAAACTTCAAAGAATATGCCACTGCAAAAAGGGTATAAAATATGGAGCTTTCAGATAGGAAGTCAGAAGTCGCTGGAAGGGGCAAAGCAATTCTCAACTTCAGAGGCAGGCTCTGTAAGTTTTTAACTCTTTGAGTCTCAGGGATCAAAAGGTACTTTTATTTGATTTTGGTGGATATTCTGGATTAAGAATAAGTAGAAAAGTGGAAATGTAATGAAGTTAAGATTTGAGAATAAGGATCTCTGATAAGAAATGTAAGCTCTTTGTATTTTGAACTGTTAAAGTTGCGATTGACTCACCAACTGTTAACTACATGTCGGTTCTTTAATAAATCTATATATTTTTAGAATTGTCTCACAGAGTACTTCTGTATCAAACTCACAAACTCAATTTCTGTACACTCTTTTGTGAGGAGTTGCAGAATTCTGAGGGGTTTTCCGGACCCTCATAATATCCGGAAGGTTACAGTCTAGTTAAACTTATTAAAAGTGCTATCTGGAGGACGGTAACATCTTCAAATCATTCCTTTCCTTTAGGGAGAGATAGTCTGACCTTTAGACCCAATTAAGCATCTCTAGGATTCGGCTATCTCTAACTTTAGTTGAAGGTGAACATCTGGGGAATACGCCTGATCTGGGGTAGCCCGAAAAGGGCTAGGACTAGTAATTATCCCTTCAACCCAACATGGAAGGCCTTGTCACCAAGCTTCAAGGAACACCTGCTTACCACAGAATGCTGAACTGGAAGCATCCCCCAAACCGCAGCTGAATTTCAACCAGAGATTTCTCCATCTGAAGTCAAAAGCGTGTCACTGTTCAATGCTCCTCACCTCTTTAGATACTTCTAGTCAACTCAAGCAACGCCAGGTTCAATGTTCTGTTTTGCAAGATCGTGCCATAAATGCAAGTGTACAGAATATAGCATCTAGCAAAGAGTGGGCAAATGCTGCAGGGAGAGCTGGTGTGCGAAGCAACTGTCACATGAGTCAGTCACGGGTTGCACAACAGAAGTAGTTCCGAACTAAAGTCACCAAACAATATACAACAGGGAGAGTCAGACATCAAATTCACCAAAACAACAGTGAAATGCCACTTAAGAAAATGCACCTGGGACTTCTTGATCTGCAGTCAAATGCTCTAGCACAGAGCTCTACCAACACCACACCAAACCACATAACAGAATCAAAGAAACCGATGCAGGTAATGAATACTTATCAACATTTGTATGCCCCCCCCAAAAAAAAGCATCACTCCCAGCTGGAGTAGGATAACTATCATTTGTGGCATGAATGTAGTTTACACCAGCCTTGGTTACAGACATAACTAACAACTAAATAACAATCCTGCAACTCCAGTTAATGTCTCACTCCCAACAGGAAGCACTTAAAAAAATATATGGGGCACCTGGATTTAAACCAGAGACATCTTGATCGGCAGCCAAATGCTCTACCAATGAGCTATACCCCAACATTGGTGCAGTTTTCTCACTCACACAAGGTAATGGAGCTCAGTACCTGGCAGTCATCAATGTTGATCGGACTAACCTGAAAAGAAGCTGCTTCAGTTAAACTGGGAGAGAAATAACTACACCTATGAGAAATGTAGCACGAGTGGAGTGAGTGACACTGTTGTGTAGAGATGCGATGCACAACCCAACACGGAAAGCCTTGTCACCAAGTTTCAAGTGGCACCTGCCACAGAACGCTGAATTACAAGCATCCCCAAACGGATTTTCAACCAGACATTTCTCCATCTGAACTCAAATGCGCTGTCAGTGTGCTCTGCCCCCACCTCTTTAGATACCTACAGTCAACATTGGTGCCATATTCTGTACACTTGCATATATGGCACTGGTAGCATAATGTTGCAAAACTGAACATTGAACCTGGCGTTTCTTGTGTTTGACTGCTTCTTTTCAGGTTGGTCCGACCAACATTGACAAATGCCAGGTACTGAGCTCAGTTACCTTGTGTGTGTGAGAAATTGGTGCAAGTGTGGGGGTATAGCTCAGTGGTAGAGCATTTGACTGCAGATCAAGAAGTCTCTGGTTCAAATCCAGGTACCCCCTGTCTTTTTTAAATGCCTCCTGGCAACTGCGGGACTTGCATTTTAAGCAGCAAATTATTATGATCTGGAATGCACTCCCTTAAAGGGGGTGGTGGAAACAAATTCAATAATAACTTTCAGTACCTGCCAGTCATCAATGCTGATCGGACCAACCTGAAAAGAAGCTGCTTCAGTTAAACTAGGAGAGAATTAACTAGGGTATCAGAAATGTTGCAGGAGTGGAGTGAGTAACACTGTTGTGTAGAGATGCGATGCACAACCCAACATGCAAAGCCTTGTCGCCAAGCTTCAAGGACCACCTGCTTACCACAGAACGCTGAACTAGAAGCATCCCCCAAACGGCAGTTGATTTTCAACCAGAGATTTCTCCATTTGAGATCAAAAGCTCTGTCACTGTTCTATGCCCCCCACCTCTTTAGATACTTCCATTCAACACAAGCAACGCCAGGTTCAATGTTCAGTTTTGCAAGATCGTGCTATCAGTGCGATATAGGCAAGTGTACAGAATATAGCATCAATATAATAAATAAGCATCCAGCAAGCAGTCGGCAAATGCTGCAGGGGGAGCTGGTGTGCAAAGCAACTGTAACATGAGTCACAGAGTCATAACGGCACAGAAGGAGGCCATTCGGCCCATCGAGTCCGTGCCGGCTCTCTGTAGAGCAATCCAGTCAGTCCCATTCCTCTGCTGTATCCCCGTAGCCCTGCAAGTTTATTTCCCTCAAGTGCCTATCCAGTCTCCCCTTGAAAACATTGAGTGTGTCCGCTTCCACCACTTCCGTTGGCAGCGAGTTCCAGGTCTTCACCACTCACTGCATAAAAAGTTTTTCCTCTTGCCCAAAACCTTAAATCTGTGTCCCCTAGTCCTTCTACCATCAACTAGTGGGAAGAGCCTTTCCCCGTCTAGCCTATCCAAACCTGTCATAATCTTGTACACCTCTATCAAATCACCACTCAACCTCCTTTGCTCCAATGAAAACAAATCCAGCTTCTCCAACCTGTCCTTGTAGCTAAGATCCCCCATCCCCGGAACCATTCTGGTAAATCTCCTCTGCACCCTCTCAAGGGCCTTCACATCATTCCTAAAGTGTGGTGACCAGAACTGGATGCAATACTCCAGTTGTGGCCTAACCAGCGCTTTATAAAGATTCAGCATAACTTCTCTACTTTTGTACTCAATACCTCTATTGATGAAACCCAAGATCCCATATGCTTTGTTAACCACTCTCTCAATATGTCCTGCCATGAGTCAGCAGCAGGTGCACAACAGAAGTAGTTCCTAACTAACGTCACCAAACAATATACAACAGGGAGAGTAAGCCATCAAATTCACCACACACAGCGATAAATGTCATTTAAGAAAAGTGCATTTTTGGATTTGAATTTGGAACCTCCAAATCTAACAGTTAAATACTCTACCACAGAGCTATAACCACACAATGCCACAGTACTTCATCAGATTGAAATAAACTGATGCAGGTAATGAGTGCTTATCAATATTTGTACGACCCACACAAAACGTCACCACCACTTCCAGCTGGAGCAGCATGGCTATCACATGTGTTATGTTTGTAGTTTGCGCCAAGATTGGCTACACACATAAATAATAACTAAACTACAATTCTCCAGCTGCAAGCAAGGAAAACTTACTAGAGATCAGGAAGCATTCTAGAAAGGGTAGGGGACATCAAGATTTGAACCACAGACCTCATAATTCAACAAGAAAATGCTCTACCACTGAGCTATATGCCAACACTTTGAATGCCCTTTCTCACACACAAGGTAGCGGAGCTCAGTACCTGGCAGTCATCAATCTTGATAGGACCAACCTGAAAAGAAGCTGTGTCAGTTATACTGCGAGACAATTAACTACGGCTAGCAGAAATGTTGCAGGAGTGGAGTGAGTGACACTGTTGTGTAGAGATACGATGCACAACCCAACATGGAAAGCCTTGTCACCAAGCTTCAAGCAGCACCTGTTTACCACAGAACGCTGAACTAGAAGCATCTCCCAAACAACACCTAAATTTCAAGCAGACATTTCTCCATTTGAAGTCAAATGCTCTGTCACTGAGCTCGGCCCCCACCTCTTTAGATACTTACAGTCAACAAAAACAATGTCAGGTTCAGTGTTCAATTTTGCAAGATCGTGCTATCAGTGCCATATATGCAGGTGTACAGAATATAGCATCAATATAATAAATAAGCATCCAGCAAATGCTGCAGGGGGAGCTGGTGTGTGAGGAAAATGTAACAGAGTCAAGTCAACAATCAGTTTCAGCTTCCACAACAGATGTGGTACTTAACTAAAGTCACCAAACAACGTGCACCACAAGAAGAATAACTCTACAACTCACATGAACATTGAAGCACCACTTAATCAAAGGGGAACTTGGATTTGAACCAAGGACATCTTAAAGCTGCAGTCAAATGCACCACCACTTAGCTATACCCACATGCTTGTAGAATGCCTCACCAGAATCAAAGAAACTGAGCCAAGTAATATGTACTTAACGTTTGCGGGACCCACCTAAACAAATAGCCACCACTCCCAGATGGAGAAGCATGGCTATCACACATGTGGCATGAATGTAGTTTGCACCACGATTGGCTACAGATATAATTCATAACTAAACAACAATCCCACAGCTGCAGAGGAGGCAAACTTACTGGATGATTCAGACATGGAAGCTTTTAAAAAATGAGAGGGGGCATCTGGATTTGAACCAGAGACCTCTTGATCTGCAGTCAAATGCTCTACCACTGAGCTATACCCCCACACAGAAGCCCATTTCTTATGCACACAAGGTAACTGAGCTCAGTACCTGGCAGTCATCAATGTTGAGATAACCAACCTGAAAAGAAGCTGCTTCAGTTATACTGGGAGACAAATAACTACGACTATCAGAAATGTTGCCTGAGTGGAGTGAGTAACACTGTTGTGTAGAGATGCGATGCACAACCCAACATGGAAAGCCTTTTCACCAAGTTTCAAGGACCACCTGCTTACCACAGAACGCTGAACTAGAAGCATCTCCCAAATAGCAGCTGATTTTCAACCAGAGATTTCTCCATCTGAGATCAAAAGCTCTGTCACTGTTCTATGCCCCCCACCTCTTTAGATATTTCCAGTCAAACTCAAGCAACGCCAGGTTCAGTGTTCAGTTTTGCAAGATCGTGGTATCAGTGCCATATATGCAGGTGTACAGAATATAACATCAATATAATAAATAAGCATCCAGCAAGCAGTGGGCAAATACTGCAGGGGGAGCTGGTGTGCAAAGCAACTGTAACATGAGTCAGCAGCAGGTGTACAACAGAAGTGGTTCCTAACTAACGTCACCAAACAATATACAACAGGGAGAGTAAGCCATCAAATTCACCACACACAGCGAGAAATGCCATTTAAGAAAAGTGCTTTTTTGGATTTGAATTTGGGAATTCCAAATCTAACAGTTAAATACTCTACCACAGAGCTATAACCACACACTGCCACAGTACTTCATCAGATTCAAAGAAACTGATGTAGGTAATGAGTACTTATCAACATTCGCACGACCCACACAAAACGTCGCCACCACTTCCAGCTGGAGCAGCATGGCTATCACATGTGTTATGTTTGTAGTTTGCACCAAGATTAGCTACACACATAAATAATAACTAAACTACAATTCTCCAGCTGCAAGGAAGGAAAACCTACTAGAGAACAGGAAGCATTCTAGAAAGTGTAGGAAACATCAGGATTTGAACCACAGACCTCATAATTCAACAAGAAAATGCTCTGCCACTGAGCTATACGCCAACACTTTGGAAGCTTTCTCTCACACACAAGGTAGCGGAGCTCAGTACCTGGCAGTCATCAATCTTGATAGGACCAACCTGAAAAGAAGCATCCAGCAAGCAGTGGGCAAATGCTGTAGGGGGAGCTAGTTTGCAAAGCAACTGAACCATGTGTCAAGTCAATGCAATCAGTTTCAGCTTGCACAACAGATGTTGTACTTAACTAAAGTCACCAAACAATGTGCAACACATGAAAAATAACTCCACAGTTCTGAAAAGACACTTAAACAAAGTGGGCACTTGGATTTGAACCAAGGACCTCTTGATCTGCAGTCAAATGCTCTACCACTGAGCTATACCCACATGTATACATAGCATGTCACCATAATCAAAGAAATTGAGCCAAGGAACATGTACTTTCTAAAGGGAGTTGGATAAGTACTTGAAAGAAAATAATTTACAGGGCTATGGGGAAAAGGACTAGCTGAAGTGCTCTAGCAGAGAGTCGCCACAGGTTCGATGGGCTGAATGGCCTTCTTCCATGCTGCAACCATTCTATGATTCTATGATGATACGTATCGTTTGCAGGACCCACCGAAACAAATAGCCAGCACTCCCAGATTGAGCAGCATGGCTATCACATGTGGTATGAATGTAGTTGGCACCACGATTGGCTACAGATATAATTCACAAATAAACAACAATCCTGCAGTTGCAGGAAAGCAGACTGACTGGACGGTTCCCAACAGGAAGCACTGAAAAAAGGGATAGGGAGCAGCTGGATTTGAACCAGAGACTTTATGATCTGCAGTTAAATACTCTACCACTGCACTATACCCCCAGTGCTATGCCACCTTCTCGCACAAACAATGTAAAGGAGCTCACTACCTGGCAGTCATCAATGTTGATCGGACCAACCTATGAATGGAGTTCATGGAGGCTGTGAGAGGAATGGTTAGAGAATCATTGAGTATCACAGAGATAACTGTCATCATGGGTAGATGCAAAACAGGAAGGGTGAAATGTGAGTTTGGAATCCATGTGGAATGAGTCGGAACTGGGGACAGGTGCGGCGCAAAGAGATGTGGATGTTAACAAGAACAGGCAGGAAAAGGAATAACAGTGAAAGTGAACAGGAGAAGGGGACAATCAGAAATCACAATCAAGAGAGGAACAAGATTTCTTCAAGGTTGACCTATCTGGAGGAGAAGTGGCAGTGAATTAAACAACACAGGTAAAAAGCAATTACCTACAAATCTTATTAGGTGTAGTAGAGTTTATTAATAAAAATTAATTAATTAAGACTCAATAAAGATGGCAGGGCAGGTGATGTGTTGCAACTGCAGTATGTGGGAGCTCCTGGACGCCAGTCTGATCCAGGACCAACACGTCTGCGGTAAGTGTCTGCGGCTTGAGGAGCTTCGGCTCAGAGTTGATGAGCTGGAGGCCGAGCTGCGGACTCTGCGATGCATCAGGGAGGGGGAAAGTTAACTCGACAATTTATTCCAGGAGGCAGTCACACCCCTTAGGATAGGGTCTTCTGACTTGGTCAGTGGTCAGGGACAGGAGGATGTGACTGCGAGTGAGGCAGGTATGGGGACCCAGGAGGTGGAGGAGCCTTAGCCTTTGCAATTGTCCAACAGGTTTGAGGTTCTTGCGGCCTGTATGGATGAAAGCGGTGGCTGCAGGGTGGATGAGCAAACTGACCATGGCACCGAGGTACAGGAAGCCATTCAAGTGGGGGGAGTTAATAGGAATGTAGTGGTAATTGGGGACAGCATAGTCAGGGGGATAGATACAGTTCTCTGCGGCCAAGAGCGAGAGTCCAGACGGCTGTGTTGCCTGCCCGGTGCCAGGGTTCGGGACATCTGCTCTGGGCTGGAGAGGAACTTGCAGTGGGAGGGGGAGGAGCCTGTGGTCGTGGTCCATGTAGACACCAACGACATAGGTAGAACTAGGAAAGAGGTTCTGCTGAGAGAGTATGAGCAGCTAGGGGCTAAATTAAAAAGCAGAACCTCAAGGGTAATAATGGCTGCATTATTACCTGAGCCACGAGCAAATTGGCACAGGGTAAATAAAATTAGAGAGATAAATGCGTGGCTCAAAGACTGGTGTGGGAGAAATGGGTTTCAATTCCTGAGGCACTGGCACCAGTACTGGGAAAAGTGGGATCTGTATCGTTGGGACGGTCTTCTCCTGAACCGTGCTGGGGCCAGTGTTCTGGCGAGTCGTATAACTAGGGCAGTAGAGAGGGCTTTAAACTAAATATTGGGGGCATGGGATCAAATTTGGGAAGATGTGGTAATTCAAAGATTAGAGACAAGGCAATAGAGAAAGGTATTAATATGGGAAATGATAAACAGACCGTGACAGGAAGGGATAGAGAGTACAAATCTAAGAGTAAATCAACAGATAAGGCTAGAGGTTACAAAAATAATAAAAGGACAAAACTAAAGGCTCTGCATTTGAATGCACGTAGCATTCGAAACAAAACAGATGAACTGATAGCGCAAATAGAAATAAATAAATATGATCTGATAGCCATTACAGAAACATGGCTGCAGGATGACATAGATTGGGACCTGAATATTGAAGGGTACATGACATTTAGGAACGACAGGAAGGTGGGAAAAGGTGGAGGGGTGGCTCTGTTAATTAATGATGGTATTAGCACAATAGAGAGGGATGACCTAAGTTCAGGAAACCAGGATGTAGAAGCGGTTTGGGTAGAGATGAGAAATAATAAAGGCAAGAAGTCACTTGTGGGAGTGGTGTACAGGCCCCCTAACAGTAACCACATGGTAGGATGGAGTATAAAGGAAGAAATAATGGGAGCTTGTCAGAAGGGTACGGCAATAATCATGGGGGATTTTAATCTGCATATAGACTGGAAAAATCAGATGGGCAAAGGTAGCATAGATGAGGAGTTCATGGAATGTTTTCGGGATAGTTTCTTACAACTGGTTCTGGAGCCAACCAGAGAGCAGGCTATACTAGACCTGGTATTGTGCAACGAGATAGGATTAATTAATGACCTCATAGTGAAGATGCCCCTAGGTAGCAGCGATCATATTATGATTGAATTTTACATTCAGTTTGAGAGAGAGAGAAGAATGGGTCCAAGACTAGTATTTTAAACTTAAATAAGGGCAATTATGAGGGCATGAAAGCAGAACTAGCTAAAGTGAACTGGCAAATTAAGTTAAGGGATAGGTCAATAGAGTTGTAGTGGCAGACATTTAAGGGGATATTTCAAAATACACAGAATATATACATTCCAACAAGAAAGAAAAATTCCAAGGGGAGGACCCACCATCCGTGGTTAACTAAAAAAGTTAGAGATAGTATTAAACTTAAAGAAAAAGCATATAATTGCGCAAAGATGGGTGGCAGGTCAGAAGATTGGACAGAATATAAAAAACAGCAAAGAATGACGAAAAGATTAATAAGGAGAGAAAAATTAGAGTACGAGAGAAAGCTAGCTAGAAATATAAAAACAGATAGTAAGAGTTTCTATAGATATTTAAAAAAGAAAAGAGTTAACAAAGTGAGCGTTGGTCCTATAAAAAGTGAGTCTGGGGAATTAATAATGGAAAATAAGGAGATGGCAGTTGAATTGAACAGGTATTTTGCATTGGTCTTCACTATAGAGGATACAAGTAACATCCCAGAAATAGCTGTAAATCAGGAAATGGAAGGGAGGGAGGAACTCAAGAAAATTATAATCACCAGGGAAGTGGTACTGAGCAAATTGTTGGAGCTGCGGGCTGACAAGTCCCCGGGTCCTGATGGACTTCATCCTAGGGTCTTAAAAGAAGTGGCTAGTGAGATAGTTGATGCGTTGGTTTTAATTTTCCAAAATTCTCTAGATTCGGAAAAGGTTCCATTAGATTGGAAAATAGCGAATGTAACTCCTTTATTCAAAAAGGGAGGGAGACAGAAAGCAGGAAACTACAGGCCAGTTAGCTTAACATCTGCCATAGGGAAGATGTTAGAAGCTATTATTAAAGACGTTATAGCAGGGCACTTAGAAAAGTTCAAAGTAATCAGGCAGAGTCAACATGGTTTTGTGCAAGGGAAATCATGTTTAACCAATTTATTGGAGTTCTTTGAGGAAGTAACATGTGCTGTGGATAAAGGGGAACCGGGGGTGGATGTACTGTACTTAGATTTTCAGAAGGCATTTGATAAGGTGCCACATCAAAGGTTATTGCGGAAAATAAAAGCTCATGGTGTAGGGGGTGACATATTGTCATGGATAGAAGATTGGCTAGCTAACAGGAAACAGAGAGTAGACATAAATGGGTCATTTTCCTTTTGGCAAGATGTAATGAGTGGTGTGCTACAGGGATCAGTGCTGGGGCCTCAACTTTTTACAATTTATATAAATGACTTGGATGAAGGGACCGAAGGTATGGTTGCTAAATTTGCTGATGACACAAAGATAGGTAGGAAAGTAAATTGTGAAGAGGACATAAGGAGGCTACAAAGGGATATAGATAAGTTAAGTGAGTGGGCAAAGATCTGGCAAATGGAGTATAATGTGGGAAAATGTGAAGTCCATTTTGGCAGGAAGAATAAAAAAGAAGCATATTATCTAAATGGTGAGAGATCGCAGAGGGATCTGGGTGTCCTAGTGCATGAATCGCAAAAGGTTATTATGCAGGTACAGCAAGTAATTAGGAAAGCTAATAGAATGCTATCGTTTATTGTGAGGGGAATTGAATACAAAAGTAGGGAGGTTATGCTTCAGTTATACAGGGCATTGGTGAGACCACATCTGGAGTACTGTGTACAGTATTGGTCTCCTTATTTAAGGAAGGATGTAAATGCGTTGGAAGCAGTTCAGAGAAGATTTACTAGACTAATACCTGGAATGGGCTGGTTGTCTTATGAGGAAAGGTTGGACAGGCTAGGCTTGTATCCGCTGGAGTTTAGAAGAGTAAGAGGTGACTTGATTGAAACATATAAGATCCTGAGGGGTCTTGACAGGGTGGATGTGGAGAGGATGTTTCCTCTTGTGGGAGAATCTAGAACTAGGGGTCACTGTTTAAAAATAAGGGGTCGCCCATTTAAGACAGAGATGAGGAGAAATATTTTCTCACAGAGGGTCGTGAGTCTTTGGAACTCTCTTCCTCAGAGGGCGGTGGAAGCAGAGTCTTTGAATATTTTTAAGGCAGAAGTAGATAGATTCTTGGTAAGCAAGGGGCTGAAAAGTTATCAGGGGTAGGCGGGAATGTGGAGTAATCGGATCAGCCATGATCTTATTGAATGGCGGAGCAGGCTCGAGGGGCCGAGTGGCCTACTCCTGCTCCTAATTCGTATGTTCGTATGTACAACACTGAGGTCATGGCCTTTCCCGACTTCACATTTCTCAGCTCAATTTCGTTGTGTCTGAGGCAATCAGATGTGAATGGGAGATGTAGCTCGGTCTAGAGTACTTCGTAAGGTATCTCACCACAGATTGTGAGGTCCCTAGTTTAACTCCAGGTGCCCCTAGCCTCGTGTAATACCTCCACTTTGGAGTTCTCTGTTAAATGCGCTTTACCTGGAGCTTGGTGACAGGACTGTAAACATTTAGTAATGGGTCGTGTCTCGAGCCAAAGCTGTCAAAAAATATTTTTCGGTATGAAGAATCATTTAAAACGTGCCTACTAGTGCCTGTTCGCCTATGAGAATGAGCGCAATTTGAAGAGCCTTCCCGAACCAGCGCAATCGGCAGAATCTCGTAATTTCGACCTGGGGGCGTGGCCAGTTTGCGGGCGGGGCCTGATTCGGGCAAATTGAATCTTGAACTGGGGTAAAAGTTCGAGGAAAACAGGAACGCAAGTGGTTTTTGGGCGTCACTCACTCGCGTTTAAAATTTCGTGATGTTTCGCACTGGTTCGGCCCATTTCACCCAGATTGCGCTGATATAACTACCAGAACCCAGCGGAAACTCAACCCCACCTTGTGTTTTATGTGTAATATGTACTTATTAACATTTGTAGGACCCACCGAAACAAGCAGCCACCACTCCCAGCTGGAGCAGCATGGCTAGTACA
This sequence comes from Squalus acanthias, assembly GCA_030390025.1. NCBI lineage: Eukaryota > Metazoa > Chordata > Chondrichthyes > Squaliformes > Squalidae > Squalus > Squalus acanthias. The sequence goes on along the minus strand of CM059437.1, from coordinate 8,154,662 downwards.
TGTGCCATGAATGTAGTTTGCACCACAATTGGCTACAGATATAATTGATAGCTAAATTACAATCCTGCAGCTACAGGGAAGGCAGACATAATGGATGACTCTGAAGAGGATGCACTTAGAGATTAGGAGAGAAATCAAAAAAACAATTAGGAAGGCAAAGAGGAACTATGAAATTAAATTATCAAGGAATATAAAACAAAATAGTAAAATATTTTACAGGCACATAAATAACAAAAGGAAGGTCGGAATGGGAATAGGATAGGATGGACAGGATAATACATAGAAACATAGAAGATAGGAGCAGGAGTAGGCCATTCGGCCCTTCAAGCCTGCTCCGCCATTCAATGAGATCATGGCTGATCATCCAAATTCAGTACCCTGTCCCTGCTTTCTCCCCATATCCCTTGATCCCTTTAGCCTTAAGAAATATGTCCAACTCCTTCTTGAATATATTTAATGAATTGACCTCTACTGCCTTCTGTGGTAGAGAATTCCACAGGTTCACCACCCTCTGGGTGAAGAAATTCCTCCTCATTTCTGTCCTAAATGGCTTACCCCTTATCCTTAGACTGTGACCCCTGCTCCTGAACTCACCTGCCATCGGGAACATCCTTCCTGCATCTAGTCTGTCTAGTCCTGTTAGAATTTAATAAGTTTCAATGAGATCCCCTCTCATTCTTCTAAACTCTAGTGAATATAATCGACCCAATCTCTCTTCATACGTCATCCCTGCCATCCCAGGTATCAGTCTGGTGAATCTTCGCTGCACTCCCTCCATGGCAAGAACATCCTTCCTCAGATAAGGTGACCAAAACTGCACACAGTACTCAAGATGTGGTCTCACCAAGGCTCTGTACAACTGCAGCAAAACATCCCTGCTCCTGTACTCGAATCCTCTCGCTATGAAGGCCAACATACCATTTGCCTTCTTAACCGCCTGCTGCACCTGCATGGTTACCTTCAGCGACTGGTGCACAAGGACACCCAGGTCTCATTGCACCTCCCCTTTTCCCAATCTATTGCCGTTCAGATAATAATCTGCCTTCCTGTTTTTGCCACCAAAGTGGATAACCTCACATTTATCCACATTATACTGCATCTGCATCCCACTCACCCAACCTGTCCAAATCATACTGGAGTTTCTCTGCATCTTCCTCACAGCACACTCGCCCACCCAGCTTTGTGTCATCTGCAAACTTGGAGATATTACATCTAGTTCCCTCGTCGAAATCATTAATATATATATTGTGAATAGCTGGGGCCCTAGCACCGATCCCTGCGGTACCCCACTAGTCACTGCCTGCCACTCGGAAAAAGACCCGTTTATTCCAACCCTTTGCTTCCTGTCTGCCAACCAGTTCTCTATCCAAGTCAGTACCTTACCCCCAGTCCCATGTGCTTTAACTTTGCATGCTAATCTCTTATGCTGGACCTTGTCGAAAGCCTTCTGAAAGTCCAAATACACCACATCCACTGGTTCTCCCTTATCAATTCTACCAGTTACATCGTCAAAAAATTCCAGTAGATTTATCAAGCATGATTTACCTTTTGTAAATCCATGTTGACTGTTTTCCAAGTGCTCTGCTATTGCATCTTTTATAATAGACTCTAGCATTTTCCCCACTACCGATGTCAGGCTAACCGGTCTATAATTCCCCGTTTTCTCTCTACCACCTTTTTTAAATAGTGGGATTACATTGGCTACTCTTCAATCCATGGGGACTGTTCCAGAGTCTATAGAATTTTGGAAGATGACTAGCAATGCATCTACTATTTCTAGGGCCACTTCCTTAAGTACCCTAGGATGTAGATTATCAGGCCCTGGGGATTTAAGGGTAGAGGCAGCGATAGAGAGATGGCAGAAATATTAAATAATTACTTTGCTTCAGTATTTACCAGAGAGACAGAACAGGTGGACATGACATTGGATTAGAAATGAAATAAATGCTTTTAAAATAAAAAGAGGAGATATATTAAATAAACTAATCAAACTCAAAGAGGAAAAAACCCTGATCGGGACAGATTACATCCATGCATTTTAAAAGAATCTAGGGAAGCAATAGCAGAGGCACTATTACACATATTTAATAATTCGTTAGAAAAAGGTGTAGTGCTAGAGGACTGGTGCATAGCTAACATAATACCTATATTTAAGAAGGCAGATAGAACATGTCGGGGAACTATAGACCAGTCAGCTTAACATCGGTGGCAGGAAAAAATAATGGAAGCCTACTAAAGGAGAAAATAGAAGGACATCTAGAAGCCAAAAATATAATAATGAATAGTCAACATAGATTTCAAAAGGGAAAGTCTTGCTTGACCAACCTCATTGAATTTTTTGAAAAGGTAACAGAGAGAATGGACAAGGGTAATGTAGTAGATGTAATTTATCTAGATTTTCAAAAGGCCTTCAATAAGGTACCACTTAATAGACTAATGAATAAGGTCAGAGAATGCAGAGTCAGGGGACAAGTAGCAGAATGGATAGTTAGCTGGCTTCAAGACAGAAAGCAGAGAGTAGGGATAAAGGGTAGCTATTCACAGTGGCAGAAGGTGGGTAGTGGTGTTCCACAAGGATCAGTGCTGGGACCACTGTTGTTCACAATTTATATTAACGATTTAGATTTTGGAATCAAAAACACAATTTCTAAATTTGCGGATGACACCAAATTGGGGGGGATAGTCAATACTGAGGAGGACTGCAACAAATTACAGGAGAACAATAATAAACTTGCAGAATGGGCATATAATTGGCAAATGAATTTCAACACAGATAAATGTGGGGTATTCCATTTTGGTAGGAAGAATAGGGAGGTCACTTACTACTTGGAGGGTACGAGTCTGTGTAGGGTAGAGGAGCAAAGGGATCTCACAGTACAAATACAGAAATCGCTAAAAGTAGCGACACAGGTTAACAAGGACATAAAAAAAGCAAACCAAGCAATAGGGTTTATTTCTAGAGGGATAGAATTGAAAAGTAGTAAAGTTATGCTAAATTTGTATCGAACCTTGGTTAGACCACACTTGGAGTACTGTGTACAATTCTGGTCGCCGTATTATTAAAGGGATATAAAGGCACTGGAGAGGGTGCAGAGAAGATTTACAAGGATGATACCAGAAATGCAAGGGTATACATATCAGAAAAGGATGAACAGGCTGGGTCTCTTTTCTCTTGAAAAGAGATGGCTGAGGGGTAACCAAATAGAGGTCTTTAAAATTATGAAAGGTTTTGATAGAGTGCATGCAGGTGCAGCAGGTGGTGAAAAAGGCAAATGGTATGTTGGCCTTCATAGCGAAAGGGTTTAAGTATAGGAACAGGGATGTCCTGCTGCAGTTGTACAGGGCCTTGGTGAGACCACACCTTGAGTACTGTGTGCAGTTTTGGTCGCCTTATCTGAGGAAGGATGTTCTTGCCATGGAAGGAGTTCAGCGAAGATTCACAAGGCTGATACCTGGGATGGCAGGAATGACATATGAGGAGAGATTGGGTCGATTGGGCTTATACTCGCTGGAGTATAGAAGAATGAGAGGGGATCTCATCGAAACATATAAAATTCTGACAGGTCTGGACAAAATAGATGCAGGAAGAATGTTCCCGATGGTCGGAGAGTCCAGAACCAGGGGTCATAATCTAAGGATAACGGGTAAGCCATTTAGGGTGAAATGAGGAAGAATTTCTTCACCCAGAGAGTGGTGAACCTGTGGAATTCTCTACCACAGAAGGTAGTTGAGGCCAAGTCATTAAATATATTCAAGAATGAGTTAGATATATTTCTTAAAGCTAAAGGTATCAAGGGATATGGGGAGAAGGCAGGTACAGGGTACTGAGTTTGGATGATCAGCCATGATCTCATCGAATGGCGGAGCAGGCTCGAGGGGCCAAATGGCCTACTCCTGCTCCTATCTTCTATGTTTCTATGAGTGGATACAGAGAGAATGTTCCCACTTGTGGGGAAGAACATAACTAGAGGCCATCAACATAAGATAGTCACCAAGAAATCAAGTAGGGAATTTAGAAGAAACTTCTTTACCCAAAGGGTGATGAGAACGTGAAACTCGCTACCACAGGGAGTGGTTGAGGAAAGTAGTATAGATGCATTTAAGGGGCAGCTAGACAAGCATATGAGGGAGAAGAGAATAGAGGGTTATGCTGATCGATTTAGATGAGGAAAGACGGGAGGAGGCTCGAGTGGAGCATAAATGCCGGCATGGACTGGTTGGGCCGAATGGCCTGTTTGCCATATATCCTGTGTAAACTGAGCCAAGTAATATGTACTTAACGTTTGCAGGACCCACCTGAAGAAATAGCCAGCACTCTCAGATGGAGCAGCATGGTTATTACATGTGGCATGAATGTAGTTTGCACCACGATTGGCTACAGACATAATTCACAAATAAACAACAATCCTGCAGCTGCAGAGAAAGAAACTGACTGGATGATCCCCAACAGGAAACACTGAAAAAGGGTTAGGGGGCACCTGGATTTGAACAAGAGACCTCTTGAGCTACAGTCAAATGCTCGACCACTGAGCTATACCCATTCCTGCGGGATACTCTTGTACAGACAAAGTAAGGGAGCTCAGGACCTGGCAGTCATCAATGTTGGTCGGACCAACCTATGGGTGGACTTCACGAAGCTGTGAGAGGAATGGTTAGAGAACCATTGACTATCACAGAGATAACTGTGATCATGTGTAGATGCGAAACAGGAAGGGTGAAATGTGAGAATCATAGAATCATAGAAAGTTACAGCACGGAAGGAGGCCATTTCGGCCCATCGTGTCCGCGCCGGCAAACAAGGAGCTCTCCAGCCTAATCCCACTTCCCAGTTCTTGGTCCGTAGCCCTGCAGGTTAGAGCATCCCAAGTGCACATCCAAGTACTTTTTAAATGTGGTTAGGGTTCCTGCCTCTACCACCCTTTCAGGCAGTGAGTTCCAGACCCCCACAACCCTCTGGGTGAAGAAATTTCCCCTCAAATCCCCTCTAAACCTTCCCCCAATTACTTTAAATCGGTGCCCCCTGATTTTTGACCCCTCTGCTAAGGGAAATAGGTCCTTTCTATCCACTTTATCTATGCCCGTCATAATTTTATACACCTCAATAAGGCCTCCCCTCAGCCTCCTCTGTTCCAAGGAAAACAGACCCAGTCTATCCAGTCCTTCCTCATAGCTAAGATTCTCTACTCCCAGCAACATCCTTGTAAATCTCCTCTGTACCCTCTCTAGTGCAATCACATCTTTCCTGTAATGTGGTGACCAGAACTGCACGCAGTACTCTAGCTGAGGCCTAACTAGTGTTTTATACAGTTGAAGCATAACCCCCCTGCTCTTGTATTCTATGCCACGGCTAATAAACATGATGTGGAGATGCCGGTGTTGGACTGGAGTGGACAAATGTGAGAAGTCGCACAACACCAGGTTATAGTCCAACAGCTTTATTTGAAATCACAAGATTTCGGAGCGCTGCTCCTTCACCTGACGAAGGAGCAGCGCTCCGAAAGCTTGTGATTTCAAATAAAGCTGTTGGACTATAACCTGGTGTTGTGCGACTTCTCACGGCTAATAAAGGCAAGCATTCCATATGCCTTCTTAACCACCTTATCTATCTGGCCTGCTACCTTCAGGGATCTGTGGACATGCACTCCAAGGTCCCTTTGTTCCTCTACACTACTCAGTGTCCTACCGTTTAATGTGTATTCCTTTTCCTTGTTAGCCCTCCCCAAATGCATTACCTCACACTTCTCCGGATTGAATTCCATTTGCCACTGTTCTGCCCACCTGACCAATTTATTGATATCTTCCTGCAGTCTACAGCTTCCTTCTTCAGTATCAACCACACAGCCGATTTTAGTATCATCTGCAAACTTCTTAATCATACCCCCTATATTCAAGTCTAGATCGTTGATATATACCACAAAAAGCAAGGGACCTAGTACTGAGCCCTGCGGAACCCCACTGGAAACAGCCTTCCAGTCACAAAAACACCCATCAACCATTACTCTCTGCTTCCTATCTCCAAGCCAGTTTTGAATCCTACTTGACACTTTGCCCTGGATTCCATGGGCTTTTAACTTCGTGACCAGTCAGCCATGTGGAACCTTATCAAAAGCCTTGCTAAAGTCCCTATAAACTACATCAAATGCACTACCCTCATCTACCCTCCTTGTTACCTCCTCAAAAAATTCAATTAAGTTTGTCAGACACGACCTTCCCTTAACAAATCCGTGCTGACTATCCTTGATTAATCCGTGTCTTTCTAAATGAAGATTTATCCTGTCCTTCAGAATTCTTTCCAATAATTTTCCTACCACCGCGGTAGGTTAGGCTGACTGGCCTGTAATTACTCGATCTATCCTTTTCTCCCTTTTTAAACAAGGGCACCACATTAGCAGTCCTCCAGTCCTCCTGCACCACACCTGAAGCCAGAGAGGATTGAAAAATGATGGTCAGTGCCTCTGCTATTTCCTCTTTTGCTTCACTTAACAGCCTGGGATACATTTCATCCGGGCTTGGGGATTTATCCACTTTTAAAGCTGCTAAGCCCATTAATACTTCCTCTCTCACTATGTTTATTTCATCTAATATTGCACACTCCTCCCCCCTGCTTCGCCCCTCTCCTTTGTGAAAACAGACGCAAAGTATTAATTAAGAACCCTACCGACGTCTCCCACCTCCACAAGGTGAGTTCGGAATCCATGTGGAATGAGTCGGAACTGGAGACAGGTGCTGCGCAAAGAGATGTGGATGTTAACAAGAACAGGCAGGAACAGGGATAACAGTGAAAATGAACAGGAGAAGGAGACAATCAGAAATCACAATCAAGAGAGGAACAAGTTTGGCCTATCTGGAGGAGAAGTGTGCGAAGAAAATGTAACATGTGTCAAGTCAATACAATCAGAGTCAGCTTCCCCAACAGATGTGGCACTTCACCAAAGTCACCAAACAATGTGCACCACAGGAAGAATGGGCCAAAAATTCGTCCCTTGCCAGGTGAGTACGCACTGTGTACTCACCCGTAAGGCGTCCTGAAGTATCGGTTTCCTGCATGCACTGCGCAAGCGCGGGAAACCGGAACTTCCGGTCTGGTGAAGGGAGCGGTTCATAGGTGAACCGCGTGCGCGGTAGAGGCTGCGCGCACGCAGCAAACTTAGGTTTTTTTCAGGTTTCTACGGGAGGGTAAGTATTGAAGAACCTGCGCTTTTAAAAAGGAGGCGCAGGACCCGTTTTCAACAAGGTAAGTGGTTAATTAATTATAATTTAGAAATTTTTTCAACAGGTTTATCTTTTTTAGATACTTTAAAGAAAGGTAAGTTTATTTTTCTCACTGTTAAAAAGTATTTTAATTTTTTCAAAAATTTAAATTTTTGTTTAAAGTTGTTAATTTATTTAACTTATAGTTATTTCATAAATGTGATGGTTTTTAAAAAATTTATTTTAAGTTTAGCTGTTCTTTTGGGGCTGATTTCAATTCATAGATTTGGCAGGTCTTCCTGTCAAATCTATGAATGATGAAAGATGGTCTGCTGCCATTGGCTCTCCATGGCCCACGTGATCCCAGGGGACGCATCGCACTAACTACGCCCCTGGGACATGCAAGCACTGCGCGCCGGCACTTGGAGCAGGCCCAGGAGCTGAAGTTCCTGTGGGCCCAGGGGTCAATGGCAGGCGCAGTAGGTAAGTGCACGCGCGATCCTTACCCCCGTGGCAAGCCGGAGAGGCGAATTTCAGGGCCATTAACTCTACAATTCACATGAGCACTGAAGCTTCTTCTTAGGCACAAGGGGGAACTTGGATTTGAACCAAGAACATCTATGAACTGCAGTCAAATGCTCTACCACTGAAATATACCCACATGCTTGCAGAATGCCTCACCAGAATCAAAGAAATTGAGCCAAGTAATATGTACTTAACGTTTGTGGGACCCACCTAAACAAATAGCCACCACTCCCAGATGGAGAAACATGGCTATCACATGTGGCATGAATGTAGTTTGCACCACGATTGGCTACAGATATAATTCATAACTACACAACAATCCCACAGCTGCAGAGGAGGCAAACTTACTGGATGATTCTGACATGGAAGCTTTTAAAAAATGAGAGGGGGCATCTGGATTTGAACCAGAGACCTCTTGATCTGCAGTCAAATGCTCTACCACTGAGCTATACCCCCACATATGCTCCCATTTCTTATGCACGCAAGGTAACTGAGCTCAGTACCTGGCAGTCATCAATGTTGAGATAACCAACCTGAAAAGAAGCTGCTTCAGTTATACAGGGAGACAAATAACTACGACTATCAGAAAGGTTGCCTGAGTGGAGTGAGTAACACTGTTGTGTAGAGATGCAATGCACAGCCCAACATGGAAAGCCTTTTCACCAAGTTTCAAGGATCACCTGCTTACCACAGAACGCTGAACTAGAAGCATCCCCCAAACGGCAGCTGATTTTCAACCAGAGATTTCTCCATCTGAGATCAAAAGCTGTGTCACTGTTCTATGCCTCCCACCTCTTTAGATATTTCCAGTCAAACTCAAGCAACGCCAGGTTCAATGTTCAGTTTTGCAAGATCGTGCCATCAGTGCGATGTAGGCAAGTGTACAGAATATAACATCAATATAATAAATAAGCCTCCAGCAAGCAGTGGGCAAATGCTGCAGGGGGAGCTGGTGTGTGAAGCAACTGTAACATGAGTCACAGAGTCATAATGGCACAGAAGGAGGCCATTCGGCCCATCGAGTCCGTGCCGGCTCTCGGTAGAGCAATCCAGTCAGTCCCATTCCCCCGCTCTATCCCCGTAGCCCTGCAAGTTTATTTCCCTCAAGTGCCTATCCCGTCTACCCTTGAAAACATTGAGTGTGTCCGCTTCCACCACTTCCGTCGGCAGCGAGTTCCAGGTCCTCACCACTTGCTGCGTAAAAAAGTTTTTCCTCACATCCCCCCTGTATCTCTTGTCTAAAACCTTAAATATGTGTCCTCTAGTCCTTGTACCATCAACTAGTGGGAGCAGCCTTTCCCCGTCTAGCCTATCCAAACCCGTCATAATCTTGTACACCTCGATCAAATCGCCCCTCGACCTCCTTTGCTCTAATGAAAACAAATCCAGCTTCTCCAACCTGTCCTTGTAGCTAAGATCCCCCATCCCCGGAACCATTCTGGTAAATCTCCTCTGCACCCTCTCCAGGGCCTTCACATCCTTCCTAAAGTGTGGTGACCAGAACTGGACACAATACTCCTGTTGTGGCCTAACCAGCACTTTATAAAGATTCAGCATAACTTCTCTACTTTTGTACTCAATACCTCTATTGATGAAACCCAAGATCCCATATGCTTTGTTAACCACTCTCTCAATATGTCCTGCCATGTGTCAGCAGCAGGTGTACAACAGAAGTAGTTCCTAACTAGTGTCACCAAACAATATACAACAGGAGAGTAAGCCATCAAATTCACCACACACAGCGATAAAATGTCATTTAAGAAAAGTGCATTTTTGGATTTGAATTTGGGACCTCCAAATCTAACAGTTAAATACTCTACCACAGAGCTATAACCACACAATGCCACAGTACTTCATCAGATTCAAAGAAACTGATACAGGTAATGAGTACTTATCAACATTCGTACGACCCACACAAAACATCAGCCACCACTTCCAGCTGGAGCAGCATGGCTATCACATGTGTTATGTTTGTAGTTTGCACCAAGATTGGCTACACACATAAATAATAACTAAACTACAATTCTCCAGCTGCAAGGAAGGAAAACTTACGAGAAAACAAGAAGCATTCTAGAAAGGGTAGGGGACATCAAGATTTGAACTAGAGACATCATAATTCAACAAGAAACTGCTCTACCACTGAGCTATACGCCAACACTTTAGATGCCATTTCTCACACACAAGGTAGCGGAGCTCAGTACCTGGCAGTCATCAATGTTGATAGGACCAACCTGAAAAGAAGCTGTATCAGTTATACTGCGAGACAATTAACTACGGCTATCAGAAATGTTGCAGGAGTGGAGTGAGTGACACTGTTGTGTAGAGATGCGATGCACAACCCAACATGGAAAGCCTTGTCACCAAGCTTCAAGCAGCACCTGTTTACCACAGAATGCTGAACTAGAAGCATCTCCCAAACGACACCTAAATTTCAAGCAGACATTTCTCCATTTGAAGTCAAATGCTCTGTCACTGAGCTCGGCCCCCACCTCTTTAGATACTTACAGTCAACAAAAGCAATGTCAGGTTCAATGTTCAATTTTGCAAGATCGTGCTATCAGTGCCATATATGCAGGTGTACAGAATATAGCATCAATATAATAAATAAGCATCCAGCAAGCAGTGGGCAAATGCTGCAGGGGGAGCTGGTGTGTGAGGAAAATGTAACATGAGTCAAGTCAATACAATCAGTTTCAGCTTCCACAACAGATGTGGTACTTAACTAGTCACCAAACAATGTGCACCACAGGAAAAATAACTCAACAACTCACACCAGCACTGAAAGGACACTAAAACAAAGTGGGCACTTGGATTGGAACCAAGGACCTCTATGATCTACAGTCAAATGCGCTACCACTGAGCTATACCTACATGCACACACAGAGTCTCACCAGAATCAAGGAAACTGAGCCAAGTAATAGCTACTTTCAAAAGGGAGTTGGATAAGTACCTGAAGGAAAAAAATTGTCAGGGCTACGGGGAAAGGGCGGGGGAGTGGGACTAGCTGAAGTGCTCTAGCAGAGAGCCGGCACGGGCTCGACGGGCCTTCTTCCGTGCTGTAAACATTCTATGATTCCATGATGATACTTATCGTTTGCAAGACCCACCTAAACAAATAGCCAGCTCTCCCCGATGGAGCAGCATGGCTATCACATGTGGCATGAATGTAGTTTGCACCACGATTGTCCACAGACATAATTCACAAATAAACAACCATCCTGCAGCTGCAGGGAAAGCAGACTGACTGGATGATTCACAACAAGAAGCACTGAGAAAGGGAGCAGCTGGATTTGAACCAAAGGCCTCTTGATCTAGCAGTCAAATACTCTAACCTCTGAGCTATACCCCCAGTGCTATGCCACCTTCTCGCACAAACAAAGTAAAGGAGCTCAGTACCTGGCAGTCATCAATGTTAGTCGGACCAACTTATGGGTGGACTTCATGGAGCTGTGAGAGGAATAGTTCGAGAATCATTGAGTATCACAGAGATAACTGTCATCATGGGTAGATGCGAAACAGGAAGGGTGAAATGTGAGTTTGGAATCCATGTGGAATGAGTCGGAACTGGGGACAGGTGCTGCGCAAAGAGATGTGGATGTTAACAAGAACAGGCAGGAAAAGGGATAACAGTGAAAGTGAACAGGAGAAGGGGACAATCAGAAATCACAATCAAGACTTCTTCAAGGTTGACCTATCTGGAGGAGAAGTGGCAGTGAATTAACACAAGTAAAAAGCAATTACCTACAACACTGAGGTCATGGCCTTTCCCGACTTCACATTTCTCAGCTCAATTTCCTTGTGTCTGAGGCAATCAGATGTGAATGGGAGATGTAGCTCGGTCGTAGAGTACTTCGTAGGGTATCTCACTACAGATTGTGAGGTCCCTAGTTTAACTCCAGGTGCCCCTAGCCTCGTGTAATGCCTCCACTTTGGAGTTCTCTGTTAAATGTGCTTTACCTGGAGCCTGGTGACAGGACTGTAAACATTTAGTAATGGGTTGTGTCTTAACCCAAAGCTGTCAAAAAATATTTTTTGATATGAAGAATCATTTAAAACGTGCCTACTAGTGCCTGTTCGCCTATGAGAATGAGCGCAATTTGAAGAGCCTTCCCGAACCGGCGCAATCAACAGAATCTTGTAATTTCGACCTGGGGACGCGGCCAGTTTTGTGGGCGGGGCCTGATTTGGGTGAAATGAATGTTGAATCAGGGTAAAAGATCGCAGAAAACACGAGTGCAAGTGGTTTTTGGACGTAACGCACTTACGTTTAAAATTCCGTGATCTTTTGCACTGGTTTGGCCCATTTCACCCAGATTGAGCTGATACATCTAGCGGAAACAAGCGGGAACTCGACCCCACCTTGTGTTTTATAGGAAAAAATATGAAGAAGAGAAACTGCAAAGTGACTAAATTGACAGAGGTTTGGCATCCTCCCTACTTCCAGTATGGCTGCTTTGTGTTTCCAGAACTCAAAACAGCATCTTGAATGATATCATGAAGTGACTAAATATTTTGCAGAGATTTAACAAAGTGGATTTTGCTTTACAATTTAGCAAAACATCACAGGAACTTCAGTTGTTTTCGTCTCTCTCCCAATGCATTTTTACGAGAAAAAAATGCAGAAATTTGACCAAGCGCTCAAAAGCAAAAGTTGTCCACAAAAAAAAGGACCTGATCACAATCTCGTAGCAACCAGTTCACTTCCACATAAAGCACAACCTAACAGTTCAGTATCTGTAACAGGAGTTCGTCGCCGTTGAAATGATTATAGGTCACATGGGTACAGTGGCATCTAAAATTAGCAGCCGTCAAGGCTTGCACATTCTCTGTTCGTTGCACAGTCACAGGTTCTGCCGAGAATAGAAGTCGATATAGGGTATCTCCCCAGTGCGTCTGCACAGTCTGTGCTTGCGCCCTCAGCTCCTCTGAAACTCAGCTCCTTTATTCTAAGCCAGCTGGGGTTTTTTTTGTGTATGTGTGAACTTTGTGCTATATTAAGGCGAGGCATCTTAACTGCTTAGAAATGGCACACTTTTACATTTCAGGCACCTCGGGATAAATGTTATCTTTAGCGTGTCTCGCTGGCATGCAAAACTCTATGCAAGAGCACTAACTGACAGTATCAAGCACTCCCAGGCAATGTTCCCCGTAATTACTTTTTGGGCCACATGGCCACGCAGCTTAAAGGGAACATTGCTCCCAGTTCGCTTGCATAGAATTACAAAGAATGTACAGCACAGAAACAGGCCATTCGGCCCAACTGGTCTGTGCCGGTGTTTATGCTCCACATGAGTCTCCTCCCACCCCTCCTCATCTCACCCCATCTGCATAACCTTCTATTCCTTTCTCCCTCATGTGTTTATCTATTTTCTCCTGAAATGCATCTATGCTATTCACCTCAGCTACTCCTTGTGGTAGTGAGTTCCACACTCTAACCACTCTGGGTAAAGATGTTTCTCCTGGATTTCCTATTGGATTTATTAGTGACTATCTTTTATTTATGGCCCCTAGTTTTGGTCTCCCCCACAAGTAGAAACATCTTCTCTACATCTACCCTATCGAACCCTTTCATAATCTTAAAGACCTCTATCAGATCACCCCTCAGCCTTCTCTTTTCTAGAGAAAAGAGTTCCAGCCTAGTCAATCTTTTCTGATAGATATCACCTATCATTTCTGGTATCAAACCTTGTAAATCTTTTCTTGCATCTTCCCCAGTGCCTCTATATCCTTTTTATAATATGGAGACCAAAACTGTGCACAGTACATTACAACAGTAACTGCACTTCAAAAAGTATTTCATTGGTTGTAAAGCGCTTTGGGATGTCCGGTGGTCGTGAAAGGTGCTGTAGAAATGGAAGTCTTTCTTTCTTTCTTTACTCAAAGTGTGTCTGTAACCAAGGTTCTATACAAGTTTAACATAACTTCTCTGCTTTTCAATTCTATTCCTCTAGACATGAATCCCAGTGCTTGGTTTGCAAATTGGATGTGAGAACTTGTAGTTTCAAGCTCTAAGAACATAAGAATTAGAAGCAGGAGTAGGTCATACGGCCCCTCGAGCCTGCCCTGCCATTCAATAAGATCATGGCTGATCTTCGACCTCAACAAAACTTTCCCGTCCGATCTCCATATCCCTTGATTCCCCTACAGTCCAAAAAATCTATCTATCCTAGTCTTGAATATACTCAACGATTCAACATCCACAGGGATAGAGAATTCCAAAGATTCACAACCCTCTGAGTGAAGAAATTCCTCCTCATCTCAGTCTTAAATGGCTGACCCCTTATCCTGAGACTATACCTCCCAGTTCGAGACTCTCCAGCCAGGGGAAACAACCTCTCAGCATCTACTCTGTCAATCCCCCTCAAAATCTTATATGTTTCAATGAGATCACCTCTCATTCTTCTCTGCTCTCCCCCGAGCTCAGGAAAGCACCCTTAGTGCACCAGCATGCAATTGCCTCTTCCCACAACAGCCATCCCATGGCCTGTCTGAGTAAGATGACCAATTCTGATGACATTCTGTGCTGTGAGCCCATGCGAGGGTCGGTAACCAGAGGACACAGATTTAAGATAATTGGCAAAAGAACCAGAGAGGAGATGAAGAGAAATTTTGTTGTTCTTATTTGGAATTGAATATATACTTGAAAAGGGAAAAAAAATGCAAGACTATGGGGGAAAGAGCAGGGGGAGTGGGACTAATTGGAGAGCTCTTTCAAAAAGCTGGCACAGGCACGATGGGCCGAATGGCCTCCTTCTGCGCTGTAAGATTCTATGAATCTATGAACATCCTTTAATATCTCTTTAGAAGCCAATCGAAAGAAGGAGAAAAGAAACATCCCAAAGTACTGCACATCCACATCGAATGAAAAAGTTTTGAATGTCGTAGAGGCAAATGTGACAGCCAACTTGCACACAGCAAGGTCACAGAAAAAACAAACAGGACAAATAACCAATTAATCTGTTTTCGCTGGTGTTGGTTGAGGGAAGAACGTTGGCTACAAAACCTTGTTCTTTTGCTCAGATAGTGACATGGAACCATTTGTCATGTCCATTAGGCAGACAGGGCTTAATCTCTCATTTAAAGTACAGCATCTTTGACAATGCAGTACTCAGTCAGCACTGCACTAATGTGCCAAGCTAGCTCATGCAGTTAAGTTCTAGTGTAAAGATTATGCATTTGAACCCTCTTATAGGGAAGCATAAAACCTACCAATATAACCAAGTTGGTATGCTTAAGTTATCATTGGGTATATATTTCTTAATCATTTTGCATTAGCACCTTTAAGAAAATAGAGACAGATATTAATTTCCCTATTTACAACAGTTAAAAGATAAATAAGAATCCTCCTTTCACGACCTCTGGACGTCCCAAAGCACTTCACAGCCAATGAAGTACTTTTGAAGTGTGGTCACTGTTGTAATGTAGGAAACGCGGAGCCAATTTGTGCACAGCAAGGTCCCACAAACAGCAATGAGAAAATTATCAGATAATCTGTTTTAGTGATGTTGGTTGATGGATAAATATTGGCCAGGACACCGGGGGGAACTCCCCCTGCTCTTTTTCAAAGTAGCGCCATGGGATCTTTTACATCCACCTGAGAGAGCAGACGGGGCCTTGGTTTAACTTTTCATCCAAAAGACGGCACCTCCGACACTGCGGCGCTCCCTCAGCACTGCACTGGAGTGTCAGCCTAGATTTTGTGCTCAAGTCTCCGGCTCTCAGAGAAAATCCACATCAGAGCAGTGGAAGTCTTTCAGAAAGGAAATAGAGAGAGTACAACGGCAACATGTTCCTGTAAAGGTCAAGGATGGGACCAACAAGCCCAGGGAACCCTGGATGTCAAGGGATATACGAGAATGGATTAGGAAAAAAAGGGAGGCTTTTGGCAGATACAAAGGACTAAAAACAGTGGAAGCCATAGAGTAGTATAGAAAGTGCAGGGGGGTACTTAAAAAAGAAATTAGGAGAGTGAAGAGGGGGCATGAAATAACACTGGCGGGCAAAATAAAGGAAAATCCCAAGGTGTTTTATAAGTATATTAAGGGCAAGAGGATAACCAGGGAAAGAGTAGGGCCCATTACGAACCAAAGTGGCAATCTGTGTGTAGAGCCAGAAGATGTAGGTGGGGTTTTAAATGAATATTTTGCATCTGTGTTCACTATGGAGAAGGACGATGTAGGCATAGAAATCAGGCAGGGGGATTGCGATATACTTGAACAAATTAGTATTGAAAGGGAGGAGGTACTAACGGTTTTAGTGGGCTTAAAAGTGGATAAATCCCCAGGCCCAGACGAGATGTATCCCAGGCTGCTGTGTGAGGCAAGGGAGGAGATTGCAGGGGCTCTGACACAAATTTTCAGAACCTCTCTGGCCACAGGGGAGGTGCCAGAGGACTGGAGAACAGCTAACGTAGTACCATTATTCAAGAAGGGTAGTAGGGATAAACCAGGGAATTACATGCTAGTGAGCCTAACATCAGTGGTAGGGAAATTATTGGAAAAAATACTGAGGGACAGAATTAGTCTCCACTTGGAGAGGCAAGGATTAATCAAGGATAGTCAGCATGGCTTTGTCAGGGGGAGATCATGTCTGACCAATTTGATTGAATTTTTCGAGGGGGTGACTAGGTGTGTGGATGAGGGTAGTGCAGTTGATGTGGTCTACATGGACTTCAGTAAGGCTTTGACAAAGTCTCGCATGGGAGACTGGTCAAGAAGGTAAGAGCCCATGGGATCGGGGGCAATTTGGCACATTGGATCCAAAATTGGCTTAGTGGCAGGAGGCAGAGGGTGCTGGTCGACGGTTGTTTTTGTGACTGGAAGCCTGTGTCCAGTGGTGTACCGCAGGGATCGGTACTGGGTCCTTTGCTGTTTGTAGTGTACATTAATGATTTAGATATGAATGTAGGATGTATGATCAGTAAGTTCACAGATGACACGAAAATTGGTGGGGTGGTAAATAGCGAGGAGTGAAGTCTCAGGCTACAGGACGATATAGACGGGTTGGTTAGATGGGCAGAACAGTGGCAAATGGAATTTAACCCTGAAAAGTGTGAGGTGATGCATTTTGGGAGGACTAACAAGGCAAGGGAATACACAATGAATGGTAGGACCCTAGGAAGGACAGAGGATCAGAGGGACCTTGGTGTGCATGTACATAGATCCCTGAAGGCAGCAGGACAGGTAGATAAGGTGGTTAAAAAGGCATATGGGATACTTGCCTTCATTAGCCAAGGCATTGAATATAAGAGCAGGGAGGTTATGATGGAGCTGTACAAAACGTTAGTTAGGCCACAGCTGGAATGCTGTGTGCAGTTCTGGTCGCCACACTATAGGAAGGATGTGATTGCATTGGAGAGGGTGCAGAGGAGATTCACCAGGATGTTACCTGGGCTGCAGCGCTTCAGCTATGAAGAGAGACTGGACAGGCTGGGGTTGTTTTCCTTAGAGCAGAGAAGGCTGAGGGGGGACCTGATTGAGGTGTACAAAATTATGAGGGGCATAGATAGGGTAGATAGAAAGGAACTTTTCCCCTTAGTAGAGGGATCAATAACCAGGGGGCATAGTTTCAAGGTAAGGAGCAGGAGGTTTAGAAGGGATTTGAGGAAAAACTTTTTCACCCAGAGGGTGGTTGGAATCTGGAACTCACTGCCTGAAAGGGTGGTAGAGGCAGGAACCCTCACAACATTCAAGAAGCATTTAGATGAGCACTTGAAACGCCATAGCATACAAGGCTACGGACCAAGTGCTGGATAATGGGATTAGAATAGATAGGGCTTGATGGCCGGCGCGGACACGATGGGCCGAAGGGCCTCTTTCTGTGCTGTATACTCTATATGGCTCAGTGTCAAATTTTGTTTGATAACGCTGCTGTGAAGCAGCTTGGGGCATTTTTACTGCTTTAAAGGTGCTATATAAATGCAAGTTGTTGTTTCTACATTACTACAGTGACTGCACTTCAGAAGTACTTCATTGACTACAAAGCACTTTGGGACATCCTGAGGTCGTGTAAGGCGCTATATAAAGGCAAGTCTTTCTTTTTTGTTATAGTTTCTTTGTGTTTGACCCTTAGATTGGCAGCAAGTTTAGGGGAGCCCCAGTTTGCCTGAGCTGGTCGGTTTCAACAACATCAAAAAGGTGCATTTATATAGCGCCTTTAACAGTAAAACGCCCCAGGGCGTTTCACAGGAGCGATTATCAAACAAAATCTGACACCGAGCCACATATGGAGATATTCGGTCAGGCTTGGTCAGAGAGGTGGGTTTTAAGGCGCGTCTCAAAGGAGGAGAGAGAGCTGGAGAGGCGGAGAGGTTTAGGGAGGGAATTCCAGAGCTCAGGGGCCTAGGCCGCTGAAGGCACGGCCACCAATGGTGAAGCGATGAGAATCGGGGATGCTCAAGAGGCCAGAATTGGAGAATTTGTTTACGATTTTTTTCTGTACACTAAGTTAAATCAGAGATGCAACTGGTGCAGTCATGGCATATAATCTCTTGGAATCATTAACACCTATCCAGTGAAGTACAATTAGCAGCGCATTAATAATGCCATTACCAACTTATACGCTAGATCATGCAGATTGATAGTATTGTGACTGACTCAATTAGCTTTCAACAGTGAGGAGCTGTCTCTAAAGTAAGCTCTTCAACCAAGCTACCCTGGACACTAGAATAAAAAGGGCAAGCTCCAAATACTGGAAATCTGAAAACCAGGAAATGCTAGAAATATCGAGGTCACTAAAACACATAAAACAGATTATGACATTTCAGTGTGTATACTGCACTGATCACAATAAGTGAATACAATAAAATAGAATTAGATGGGTTGAGATTTTATAAAGCAGATTTTGAGAATTGTAAATCATTGATAAAAAAGAAAGACTTGCATTTATATAGCGTCTTTCACGACCACCAGATGTCTCAAAGCGCTTTACAGCCAATGAAGTACTTTTGAAGTGGAGTCACTGTTGTAATGTGGGAAACGCGGCAGCCAATTTGCGCACAGCAAGGTCCCACAAACAGCAATGTGAAAATGACCAGATAATCTGTTTTTTTTGTTATGTTGATTGAGGGATAAATATTGGCCCAGGACACCGGGGATAAACCCCCTGCTCTTCTTCGAAATAGTGCCATGGGATCTTTTACGTCCACCTGAGAGAGCAGACGGGGCCTCGGTTTAACGTCTCATCCGAAAGATGGCACCTCTGACAGTGCAGCACTCCCTCAGTACGGCACTGGGAGTGTCAGCCTAGATTTATGTGTGCAAGTCCCTAGAATAGGACTCTGAACCCACAACCTTCTGACTCAGAGGCAAGTAGTGCTACCAACTGAGCCACAGCTAACACTGCAATAAAAACAGGAAATGCTGGAAATTTGATTGATTTCTGTTAACCAAAGGTATTATTAAGGGATATGGGCCAAAGGCGGGTTTCTGGAATTAGGTCGCAGATCAGCCATGATCTCATTGAATGGTGGAACAGGCTCGAGGGGCTGAATGACCTACTCCTGTTCCTATGTACTCAGCAGGTCAGCCAGCATCTGTTGAGAGGGAAACAGAGTTAATGGGCCGAAAATTGATCCCGGGACGCGAGAGTACGCACTGCATACTCTCGCGTATTCCCACTCCAATTGCCGGTTTTCTGCATGCCCTGCGCATGCGCTGAAAACCGGCAATTGCTCTTCCGAAAAGGGGGCGGGGCTTGAGTGCATCGCGTGCGCGCTACAGGCTGCGCGCACGCTGTGCACTTCATGCTTTGGACGCGCAGGTAAGTAGGGAAGATTTTGGAAATGTAAAAAGGAGGAGTAAGACCCGCTTTTAAGAAGGTAAGTAGTGAATTAAGTATTTTTTTGAATTTTTTTTTACAGGTATATCTTTTTTATAGACTTTAAAGACAGGTAAGTTTATTTTTATAGCTTTTTAAAAGATTTTAAATTTTTTCAAAAATTTAATTTTTTATTTAAAATGGTTAATTTAATTAACTATACTTATTTTATTAATGTGATGGGTTTTTTTTTAAATTTAATTGAGGTTTAGCTGTTATTTTGGGGGGGGTGTAAGATTCATAAGTCTCACAGCCATGCTGTGAGACTTATGAATGGAAGATGGTGTGCTGCCATTGGCTCTAACTGAGTCACGTGATCCCACAGCTCGCACGAATTAACTACGCCGCTGGGATACGCAAGCCCAGCACAGCTGATGTCTGGAACATCAATTTCGTGCGAGCTGGATCAGAAAAAGCATAAGCGAGGTGAGACATCGCGGGGAAGGCTTACCCACGCGGGAACAGAGCGAGATCAATTTCTGGGCCAATGTTTCAGGTTGTCGACCTTTCATCAGAACTGGCAAAAGTTAGAGATGTAACAGATTTTAAGTACAGAGGCAAGGAAAGCGGGGAGGGGAGGAAAGAACAAAAGGGAAGGTCTCTGATAGGGTGGAAGGCAGGAGAGATTGAATGACAAAAGGGATGATGGGGCAAGGCAAAAGGAGATGGTAATGGGGCGAATGAAGAAACAAAAGATGGGTCTAGAGGTGGTGTAAATGGCAACAGCAGAATCATTACCAGCACCTGCTGTCTGAAAAAATGGGGGCAGAGGTTATGGTCTGAAATTGTTGAACTCAATGTTGAGTCCAGAAGGCTGTAAAGTGCCTAATCGAAAGATGAGGTGCTGTTCCTCGAACTTCCGTTGAGCTTCATTGGAACAATGTAGGAGACCGAGGACAGAGAGGTCAGAGTGGGAGTGGGACGGAGAATTAAAATGGCAAGCGACCGGAAGCTCAGGGTCATGATAGTGCACCGCTGTGTGGCTAGAGCTCCTGTGCTGGAGCATTTGACTGCAGATCACAGAGGTTGTAGGTTCAAATCCAGTTTGCCCACTTTTCTTAAGTGGTATTTCACTACTGTTGTGGTGAAGTTGATGGCTTACTCTTCCTGTTGCATATTGTTTGGTGACTTTAGTTAGGAACTACTTCTGTTGTGCAAGCCGTGACTGACTCATGTTACAGTTGCTTCACACACCAGCTCTCCCTGCAGCATTTGCCGACTGCTTGCTGGAGGCTTATTTATTATATTGATGCTATATTCTGTACACTTGCATATACGGCACTGATAGCACAATCTTGCAAAACTGAACATTGAACCTGGCGTTGCTTGTGTTGACTGGAAGTATCTAAAGAGGTTGGGGTACAGCACAGTGACAGAGCATTTGACTTCAGATGGAGAAATGTCTGGTTGAGATTTAGGTGTCGTTTGGGAGATGCTTCTAGTTCAGCGTTCTGTGGTAAGGACGTGTTCCTTGAAGCTTGGTGACAAGGCTTTCCGTGTTGGGTTGCGCATCGCATCTCTACACAACAGTGTTACTCACTCCACTCCTGCAACATTTCTGATAGCCACAGATATTGGCCTCCCAGAATAACTGATGCAGCTTCTTTTCAGGTTGGCTCTCTCAACATTGATGACTGCCAGGTACTGAGCTCTGTTACCTTATGCATGCTGGAAATATGGGGGTATAGCTCAGTGGTAGAGCATTTGACTGCAGATCAAGAGGTTTCTGGTTCAAATCCAGGTGCCCCCTATCACTTTTTAAGTGCTTCCTGTTGAGCGTCATACAGTTAGTCTGCCTCCCCTGCACTTACAGGATTGCTGTTTAGTTGTTGGTTATCTCTGTAGCTAATTATGGTGCAAACTACATTCGTGCCACAGGTGATATTCATGCTGCTCCAGTTAGAATGATGGCATTTTACACATGTAATGTGTACTGATCAACGTCTGTGGAATCATAGAATGATACAGCACAGATGGAGGCTATTCGGCCCATCTTACCTGTGCCGGCTCTTTGAAAGCGCTATCCAATTGGACCCACTCCCCCTGCTCTTTCCCCATATCCCTGCACATTTTCTCCCCTTCAAGTATTTAGCCAATTACCTTTTGAAAGTTATTACTGAATCTGCTTCCACCACCCTTTAAGGCAGTGCATTCCAGATCATAATAACTCGCTGCTTAAAATTCTAATCCTGCAGATAAGGGAGACTCACAATATGACCCCCAACAGGAAGCATAGCGGGTAGTTGGATTTAGAACCAAAAATCTCTCTGAGCTGCAGTTAAATGGTCTGCCACTGAGCTATAGTCTCAGCCTTCAGCCAACTTCTCGCTCACACAAGGTAACGGAGCTCAGTACCTGGCAGTCATCAATAGTGAGAGAACCAACCTGAAAAGAAGCTGCATCAGTTATTCTTTGAAACCAATAACTAGGGTATCAGAAATGTTGCAGGAGTGGAGTGAGTAACACTGTTGTGTAGAGATGTGATGCACAACCCAACACGGAAAGCCTTGTCACCAAGCTTGAAGAGCACATTCTTACCACATAATCCTGAACTAGAAGCATCCCCCAAACGGCACCTGAATTTCAAACACAGATGCTGCCATCTGAAGTCAAATGCTCTGTCACTGTGCTGTGTCTCCACCTCTTTAGATACTTGCAGTCAACTCAAGCAACACCAGGTTCTGACAAAAGGTCTTCGACCTGAAACGTTAACTCTGTTTCTCTCTCCACGGATGCTGCCTGGCCTGCTGAGTTTTTCCAGCGTTTTCTGTTGTTAACCAGGTTCAGTGTTCAGTTTTGCAACATTGTGCTATCAGTGTACAGAATATAGCATCAATATAATAAATAAGCCTCCAGATGGCAAATGCTGCAGGGGGAGCAAGTGTGCTGAGCAACTGTAACATGTGTCAGATCCATACATTCAGTTGCACTTCACTAAACTATACATGTAACAGGAAGAGTAAATTACCAACTTCACTACAACAGCAATGAAGTGACAATTAAACAAAGTGAGCACCTGGATTTAGAACCAGGGACCTCTATAATCTAGCAGTCAAATGCTCTGCTACTGAGCTATACCCACACTGCCATGCCAACTTTGATCAGAATCAAAGAAACTAAGTCAGGTAACGCGTAGAAAGAGATGGCAGTGGGACAAATCAAGAAACAAAAGATGGGTCTCGAGGAGGTGTGAATAGGAATGTCAGAATCATCAGCAACAGCTGCCGTCTGAATAAATGGGGGCAGAGGTTATGATCTGAAATTGTTGAACTCAGTGTTGAGTCCAGAAGGCTGTAAAGTGCCTAATAGAAAGATGAGGTGCTGTTCCTCGAGCTTATGTTGAGCTTCATTAGAATAATATAGGAGGTCGAGGACAGAGAGGTCAGAGAGGTCAGAGTGGGAGTGGGGCGGAGATTTAAAATGACAGGAGACCGGAAACTCGGGGTCACGCTTGCGGACTGAATGGAGGCGTTCCGCAAACCATCACCCAATCTGCGTTTGGTCTCCCCAATGTAGAGGAGACCGTGAGCAGCGAATACAGTGTACTAAATTGAAAGAAGTACAAGTAAACTGATAGATCGCTTCATGCAGTGAAGTGAAACAGAATTCCACTGTAATTACATTTTCTTTGTGAACCTATTCAGCATGGAAGTTGGGTATAGCTCCGTGGTAAAGCATTTGATGTCCAATCTGGAAAGGTCCTTGGTTCAAGTGCCCCCTTCTTCTTTTTCACTTGTATGATTTCAATTATTCCATTTTCAAAGCTCATGAAATTCAATGCCCTTTCTGTTTAACAAATTTTGAAACTATTGGCATGAAGGAGTATGGCTTAGCGAGGATGCATTTGACTGCAGCTCAAGGGAAGCCCCCGTATGTTTGATGTATTTTAATCCCATACACAGCCAGTTCCTCACCAGCCAGGCTCATAGCCTTTCTCCACCACTGCCCTCCAGCCACCTTCTCAAGGTCCAGTTTGGCCCACATTCTGGTTGCCCACACATCATTATGGAGGCAGTCTATCACCTATCTCTATAAAAGGACACCACTGCTATCAAATAAAATATTTTCAAACCCTTTCTTGTTTGTTTATGAACACATCGGAACAGGAGTTGGCCGTTCAGCCTCACCAGCCTGTTCTGCCAGTCAATTAGATCATGGCTGAACAGTATCCCAACTCTATTTGCCCGCCTTGACTCCATATGATGTAATGATGTCAGTTGCATTGAGCCGTTCGTATGTGATGTCAACATGATATGTGGTTCTTCTCTTCTCCTCCCCAAAAAACTTGGCCAAACAAGCACGAGGAAACTGCTCCCTGTGGTACCAGATCGAAGACTTGAGAATGAAAGAGCCTGCATTTGTATAGTGCCTTTCACCTCCCCAAGAAATGTGTGCAACAGTGAAGAACACAATTACCACGACCTTCCTTCTGATAGCGACAAACCTCACCCTTATTTTCAGACAGGTGCGAGGGACTGCATGAACTTTATTGGTGACCTCCCTCCATGCAGCTGATACCGGAGGGTGGTCTTCAGTTCCAAATAGGGCTACCCTCCTTTGGTGCCTCTCTTGCAACAGGGGCTTCAACCCTTCAGCAGGAAAGGGAGCAGTGTTGCCCGCATGTCTCTACTGTGGCATTGTGATCACTTAGTCCACTTTTATGGCCCCCATTGCAATTTGCCCTTTAATGGCTACCTGCAGCCCTTCAAGAGCTGCTGCCTGGCTGGATGATCCGACCCCCGGCCAAGGGTGCTGCAGCTCTCAGGACAAGCTTTCCCTGAGCCTATGGTGTGTTCAAATTAAGGGGGAGAGCTTCCCATCAGAAAATTGGGCCAGCACAATCCCCATTCTTGATGGACTTGGAAAATCAGAGTGTCCGCGTCTTCAGTGCTGGCTCGGTTTGCTGCAAACTTTGCTGTACTATAATTTCCCAGGGGCGGCATTGATTCCCAGGCCCGTTTAGAACATAAGAAGATAAGAATTAGGAGCAGGAGTAGGCCATTCGGCCCCTTGAGCCTGCTCCGTCATTCAATAAGATCATGGCTGATCATCCACCTCAACTCCACTTTCCCGCCCGATCCCCAGATCCCTTGATTCCCCTCGAGTCCAAAAATCTATCGATCTCAGCCTTGAATATAGTCAAAGACTCAGCATCCACAGCCCTCTGGGGCAGAGAATTCCAAAGATTCACCACCCTCTGAGTGAAGAAATTCCTCCTCCTCTCGGTCTTAAATGGCTGACCCCTTATCCTGAGACTATGCCCCCTAGTTCTAGACACTCTAGCCAGGGGAAAAAACTTGAAGCCCCCCCATTAACGTGGATCGAGCCATTCCAGGACACCATAAAGACCTCTCTGTAAATGACACCACCAAAATGCCTTAAAGGGAGTGAGATCTAAAATAGCAGGTCTCAGTTTAAACTCTGAGCCTCATATGAAATGAGTTTGGGCAGTTTCTCTGGTTCTTAATGAGAGAAGTTGCACAACACCAGGTTATAGTCCAACAGCTTTATTTGAAATCACAAGCTTTCGGAGCGCTGCTCCTTCGTCACTTCACCTGACGAAGGAGCAGCGCTCCGAAAGCTTGTGATTTCAAATAAAGCTGTTGGACTATAACCTGGTGTTGTGCGACTTCTCACATTTGTCCACCCCAGTCCAACACCGGCATCTCCACATCATGGTTCTTAATGAGCCTCTGCACAAAACTGTCGCGAGCTTGGAAGGCTCACAGAGTAGCGGATGCGGTAGATAGAAAAATGTCACACTGGTGCAGTAGAGGGCGCTCTTCTGAGGCTTGGGGCAGATATGCATTGTTGGCAAAGAGTAGAGGGAGATTTACTTTACAGGGGTAATTTTTTGACTTTGTGTTCCTGGTGGGCAGCCTCGCCCCATTCCCCTCACCCCCCACCCCCTCCACCCCTACTCCAACCTACACCCCGCCCCCCCCCCCCCCCAACAAAGATCATATCAGAAAGGCCAGGCAGCATCCGTAGAGAGAGAAAGAGAGTTGACGTTTCAGGTCGATGACCTTTCATCAGAACAAACCTCGACACGTGCTGTGCAGGCTAGAGTTTCCGATATGGGCTCTCTCAGTGAGCAAAGCTCTCCAGAGGAAGCACCAATTTGGAAAAATGCTCCCTTACATCCAATCATCCTAGACATGAGGTTCAACGCTAAGAATCAAATCCAAAGTGCTCCAATCCTCAGCTCCAGCATCACTAGACTTGACAAGAGCAAAATCACTGAAAATATAGTCTGCCGGGACTAAACCTTCAAAGATCTGTCAGGGGGTGAGCTGCAGAAAAATGTATCACAATGAACCATCTGGAAGTATAACAGTTTCTGGCACCTCCAGAATTAAATTATGGAAGGTTTCACGCTTATAAAACTTATTTTATTCTGTTATTACCCTTTCAGTCCAGTGGGCTGACAACTCCCGACTGATTCAAGCATTGACATGCACGGGCAGTCGCTGAGTTGCGGAACATTTGACTGCAGCTCAAGTGGTCATCAGTTTAAATCCACCTCATCCACCTTTGCAAGTGAGATGATATAATATGACTGAAATTACTCACCAACTGCAGCTACTGTCAGTCTCCTGTACAACCGAGTTATGGAGATGAAATTGATTCTTTCCTATCAATTGCCAAATAATTGATTTGGAAAGTAATAAAGAATGTATCATCATAAATATACTTGATGCGGCGATGCCGGTGTTGGACTGGGGTGGACAAATGTGAGAAGTCGCACAACACCAGGTTATAGTCCAACAGCTTTATTTGAAATCACAAGTTTTCGGAGCGCTGCTCCTTCGTCAGGTCACCTGACGAAGGAGCAGCGCTCCGAAAGCTTGTGATTTCAAATAAAGCTGTTGGACTATAACCTGGTGTTGTGCGACTTCTCACATAAATATACTTGGTAGAGTTTGAGGCAAAAAAAACACACACACACACACAAATGCAAACACATGCATACATGCACATGCACGCATACATGCACACACACATGTACAGGTAACCACATGCACACTCACACTTGCACTCGTGGACACGCATTTATGTAACTAGACTCTCACATGCACTTTCACACACGCACATGCACACACATTCTCACACGCACTCATACTCACACTGATATTTACACATAATCACCAAACCTGCGACCTCTACCGCTTAGAAGGACAAGGGCAGCAGGCGCATGGGAACACCACCACCTCCAAGTTGCCCTCCAAGTCACACACCATCCTGACTTGGAAATATATCGCCGTTCCTTCATCGTCGCTGGGTCAAAATCCTGGAACTCCCTCTCTAACAGCACTCTGGGAGCGCCTTCACTGCACGGACAGCAGCAGTTCAAGAAGGCGGCTCACCACCACCTTCTCAAGGGCGACTAGGGGTGGGCAATAAATGCTGGCCTTGCCAGCGACGCCCACATCCCGTGAATGGAAAAAAAAACACGCACGCACTTTCACACACACATTCTCACACACACTCATACTCACACTGACAATCACACACTCACACTCGGAGGTAGAGCTTGACTTTGTGCGATAATGTAACAGGTGACAGCGAGTTGGCAGCCGTTTTTCATCCCTCCCCATTTTCATTTCCATTGAAGTCAATATCTGTAAATAAAGGAAAATATTGCCCGCGGTGGGTGGGGGGGGATTAAAATATGCTGAGGATTTTGATGGAAAATCAATTTGTTTCCTGTTTCCGATTCAGATGAACCCATTAGACAAATAAGGCCCTATCATCAACAGCCCTCGAAAGCCATGCTTCTGATCTCCACTGTATCGACTTTTCTTTCAATGGAAGTCACTCTCCTGCGGTGTGCAGAAGTACCTGGGGTTTGATCCATTTTCACTTCTGAATTGTGGACCTTGTATTTGTTGTACGATTTTCTTGGCTCTGAACGTCTCTTCTCTATTTAATGGATGAGCAAACTGGAGGGTATGAGTGAGTCACGGGGCCTCGGCCGCATGTCCGGCCGCCCATCGTGGTACCCCTACCCCAAATCGACGTGCTTTGTCAGGCTGAATCTCCCCCTCTGATTGACGAGGTTTGGCAGCTCTTGTCAACAGATATTTCTGCTTTGCTTTCATCTCTATAGACGGATCATTCATCCAAGATTGATTTTTCTTGCCTTTGCCTTCCTGAGCACTTTTAGACCGAGGTTTGCGAAACCACTGAGTATATTTTCGTCCTCACCGTATGGGCAATAAACCGGCAGAGGGCATCGCACACCTGTTAGAGAACCCGGCTGATTGGCATTCCATTGGGCAGGTTTCACACTGGCTGAGTGATCTTCTCTACTAGATTACTGCCCTTGCGGTCAAATTGAAAATTTACCCCAATGAGTTCACTTAGACTGCCACGTTCTACATGCAACTCCTTATCATCTGCTTTTGCCCGGTACCATCATCATTTTTGTCATTTAATCACTCCTGCTCTCCACCCTATCACACACCTTCCCTTTTGTTCATTCCCCTTTCCTTGGCTCTGTACTTGCTTAAAAGCTGTTCATCTCCAATATCATCCAGTTCTGACGAAAGGCCACCGACCTGAAACGTTAGCTCTGCTTCTCTCTCCACAGATGCTGCCTGACCGGCTGAGCGTTTCCAGCATTTTCTGTTTTTATTATGTTTTCCGCTACTGAGCAAAGCTCCCTCTACGCTGCCCCAACAATGTACCTCAGCCTGAATCTTAGAAGAGTTGCCCTCTACTGCCCCACTTGATATATTCCATTTCCCACACCAGCTGGGCTCTTTGAGCGAGATTTCCAATATGCGCGGCCAATTTCCCCAGCGGTTCTACCGATCATCCAACGTCACTTCAACGGAAGAGTGCCGGAAACCCTGGATATACACGTAAATGGGGTTTGCACTGATCATCTGCCGAATTTATGGCAGCAGACCAGGAGAACCACCCACCCCCGCGGGAATTCCCAGCGATAGTATCAATTGGTGCCAAATTTTGCATCGTTTTGTGCTGTGGCTTGACACTTGCTCGGAGTAGGATTGAGAGAGACTACCCAAATTTAAAGTAGGTTTAAAAGTTGCTGCAGTGCCGGTCTTATACCCCTAGAGGGCGACAGCGTGCTTTTTAAGTAGAAATCGACAACTGCTGCTAGTGACACCTAGTGGTGTAATATAAATAGTATGCCAGCCTTTACTTTTTATAAAGTGGCAGACTTATATTATAATAAGCACAAATATATCAAAATAAGAGACTGTAGCAGTATTGGAAGTACAAAGAACTCACTGCATCTTTAGGAACTGTCGAATATTAAATGGCAGCACTCACAGGAGCTACACCAATAACTTCACAGCTGTCTAACTCTTCTTTCACATTCTACAGGACATGGTCTCATCCCATCGCCGACTGATGTAGTTACAGGAGATAATCACCAGTTTCATAAAAAAACGATACAACAGTGAAGAGCAGAACACGTCTCTGAGAGGAAACAGTTAAAGAGATTACAACTGCAACTGTAAATCCCAACCAGAGGAATGTTACAGGTAATGTTAATACTCCTCGCTGCGCCGCTCGCTTTTGAATTTCACCTCCCATCATTCTCGTTCAAGTTTTTGTGTGGCAGCTGTGGCTCAGTTGGTAGCATCCATTCCTCAGGGAACGGAAGCGCTTGTGGGTTCAATTCCCACTCCACAGACTTAAATGCAAAAATCTAGGCTGGCACTTCAGTGCAGTACTGAGGGAGTGCTGCATCTGTCAGAGGTGCTGTCTTTCAGATGAGATGTTAAGCTGAAGCCCTGTCTGCTCTCTTGGATGGATGCAAAAGATCCCATAGCACTATTGGAGCAGAGGAGTTATCCCTGATGTCCTGGCTAATATTTATCACCAAAACAGATTATAGAATCATAAGCAAAATCTGAAATAAATGCTGGAAATACTCAGCAGGTCAGGCAGCACCTGTGGAGAGAGAAACAGAGTTAACGTTTCAGGTCGATGACCCTTCGTCTGCCCTTTACACTATTATTATCCCAGTCTATATTAGGATAATTGAAGTCCCCCATTATTACTACTCTATAGTTCTTGCACCTCTCTGTAATTTCTCTGCAAATTTGCTCCTCTATATCTTTCCCATTAGTCTGTGGCCTATCCAATACACCTAGTAATGTAATGGCACATCTATTATTTCTTAACTCTAACTAAATAGATTCTGTCCTTGACCCCTCCAGGACATCCTCTCTCTCCAGCACTGTAACATTCTCCTTAATCAATACTGCCACCCCAGCTCCTTTCTTTCCTTCCCTAAGGGGGCGTAACTCAATTTTTCCCCCTAAGAGTCTTAAACGTCGGGCCTACCTTTATCTCCGGCCGCTTCTCTCGCTCTCTTAGCTAAAGTCTTTATTCACACGATTATTTATAGTTATTTATAGTTATATTAATTAGTTTATCTCGTTAAGTTAGAGAGAATAAAACACTAATACTCACCTGTGACGTCGCTCCTTAGTTTTGCTGTTCTTTTTGGAATTCGCCGGATTTGTATCCACCGCCTCCTCCGCTGCCTCGGCCTCCCGCACTCTTTATCCTCTGCCGTCTCCTCCACCTCCTGTTGGTGGGAGCTTGCTGTGCGCGAATTAGCTGCTGAGTTTCCTACATTTACAACGGTGACTACACTTCAAAAAATACCTCATTGGCTGTAAAGTGCTTTGGGATGTCCCAGAGGTCGCGAAAGGCGCTATATAAATGCAAGTCTTTCCTTTTCATGCTCTCTGGAGTTGCCAGTTTGGCAAATGACATCGTCAGAATGTTCTTTGCTCGAGCACTTAACACATCTTCAATGAAAGTAAGAAAATTATTTGGTCAAAAAGATCCCAGGACATCGGGGAGAACTCCTCTGAGACTAAATTTCTTCTCTCAGAGGGTCGTGAATCTGTGGAATTCTCTGCTCCAGAGAGCTGTGGAGGCTGGGTCATTGAATATATTTAATGATGCGGAGATGCCGGTGTTGGACTGGGGTGGACAAAAATGAGAAGTCGCACAACACCAAGTTATAGTCCAACAGTTTTATTTAAAATTACGAGCTTTCGGAGCGCTGCTCCTTCGTCAGGTAGAGGTACAGTGAGGGAATCTAATACACAGTATATATACACAGAGAGCGACTTGTCTACAGAGATACAATCCGTCAGGAAGGCACGACATCAAAGACACATCAGAGCACAGCCAAGACAATGAGATGGGTCACAGGGGGTCCAACATGTCAAATCCTGCCGTCTGCAGTTGAGCTCCTAACTTTTTTTTTGTGTTTTTTTTTGGTTGGTTTTTTTGTGTGCTTTTTTTAAAACTGGAAAGACAGACAACGATGTCGCGTCACGTTCTGTAGTGTGACATGAACCCGAGATCCCTATTGAGGCCGTCCTCATGGGTGCGGAACTTGGCTATCAGTTTCTGCTCGATGATTTTGCGTTGTCGTGTGTCTCGAAGGCCACCTTGGAGAACGCTTACCCACAGATCCGAGGCTGAATGTCCTTGACTGCTGAAGTGTTCCCTGACTGGGAGGTAACAATCCTGCCTGGCGATTGTTGCGCGGTGTATATATTTAAGGTGGAGATAGACAGATTTTTGAATGATAAGGGAGTCAAGGGTTATGGGGAGCGGGCAGGGAAGTGGAGTTGAGGCCAAGATCAGATCAGCCATGATCTTATTGAATGGCGGAGCAGGCTCGAGGGGCCAAATGACCTACTCCTGCTCTATGTCTTATGTTCTTATGTAAATGACTGTCCTGAGAACAGAAAGACCGTCATCAATAAAGGCTCAATGTCAACTTTCTGTACGTGTGGTTGGATCCGATTAGTGAAGCTGTATTTTACTCTACAATTTGCTGGTCAGCTTTCAGAAAGGAGAATCGTTTAGTGAATGTGCAAATCAGGATTGTGGAGAACATATTCTGCTGTGAGATGACGGCTCACTACAGGTCGAGGGAACCCACCTCGAACAAAAGCGGATGTTTCATAACAGTAGAAGTCCCTCCTCAATGTTATTGAGCTGAATGTCAACTTTTAGTTGGTTCATTTTTTCTCCCCTACCACTCCCCCCACCAATTTGTTCCCTATTGGAGATGGGTATGGTAGCATATGGTTATTTTACTGGACTAGTAATCCAAAGGCCTGGATAAATGATCCAGGACAAAAGTTCAAATCTCACCACAGCAGCTGGGGAATTTAAATTCAGTTGAGTAAATAAATCTGGAATAAAAAGCTAGGACCAGTAATGGTGAGCATTGTCGTAAAAACCCATCTGGTTCACTAATGTCCTTTAGGGAAGGAAATCTGCCGTCCTTACCTGGTCTGGCCTATTTGTGACTCCAGACCCACAGCAATGTGGTTGACTGACTCTTAACTGCCCTCTGAAATGGCCTAGCAAGCCACTCAGTCTCTTCAAGAAGGCAGCTCACCACCACCTTTGCGAGGGCAATATTAGGGATGGGCAATAAATGCTGGTGATGCTCACATCCTGTGACTCAATTTAAAAAAAGACGAAAACCCAGGACATCAGTTAAGAGATAGTTGGCTGCTGTGGGGGAGTGAGAGGAGTAGGTTTATGATCCGAATGGCCTCCCTCAACTGTGTTTCTCTTGGGACTAAGTTGGAAATGACCAAACATCTTTCACCTAGCGCACTTACAGGAAGAGTCCGGGCTGGATTGAAAGCTGTCTTCTGTTCCATTCATACCTTGGATATTCTTCCTCCCGAAACCATTCGCCCCTATACGCTGCTTATCAGGGTAGACAATGACTTTGGTTTTGTACTGAATGAATTGACATCTTAACATGTGTTGAAGAAAAGCATTTGGCTACAACTCAGCCAGCTCTGGTTCCAATCCACTACTCCCTTAGATTAATTCAGTGTTCAGCACGAGCAAACAAGGTAATGACAGCGGTCCTGTGAGGATGTGAAATCTGTTCTGCTGTTACAGGATAAAAGATTGGTTTCAACTTTGTATTGAAAGACAGTGTGAAGCAAGTACTGGGGTCTAACTGTGTAGGAGTGTCAGCCGTAGCTCAGTGGGTAGGACCCTCACCTCTGAGTCATGTGGGTTCAATTCCCACTCCAGCGACTTGAGCATATAAATCCAGGCCGACACTCCAGTGCAGTGCTGAGCGAGTGCTGCACTGTCGGAGGTGCCGTCTTTCAGGTGAGACGTTAAACCGAGTCACTGTCTGCCCTCTCAGGTTGATGTAAAAGATCCCATGGTACTATTTCAAAGAAGAGCAGGGGAGTTATCCCTGGTGTCCTGGGGCCAATATTTATCCCTCAATCAACATAACAAAAACAGATTATCTGGTCATTATCACATTGCTGTTTGTGGGAGCTTGCTGTGTGCAAATTGGCTGCCGCATTTCCCACATTACAACAGTGACTACACTTCCAAAGTACTTCATTGGCTGTAAAGTGTTTTGAGACATCCGGTGGTCATGAAAGGTGCTGTAGAAATGCAAGTCTTTCTTTCTTTAGGAGAATGTGTGTGCAGAACGATAATGGGGCTGAACTGTGGCTCAGTGGGTAGCACTCTCGCCTCTGAGTCAGAACGCCGTGGGTTTAAGCCCCTCTCCAAGGAACTCAAGCACAAAATCTCGGCTAACACTCCAATACAGTACTGACGGAGCGCTGGAGTGTTAGCCTAGATGAAACGTTAAACCAAGGCCCCGTCTGCCCTCTCGTGTGGACGTAAAAGATCCTACAGCACTATTTTAAAGAAGAACAGGGGAGTATTCCCTGTTGTACTGCCCAATATTTATCCCTCAACCAACATCACTAAAACAGATTATCTGGTCATTATCACATTGCTGTTTGTGGAAGCTTGCTATGCGCAAATTGGCTGCCGCATTTCCTACACTACAACCGTGACTACACTTCATAAAGTACTTTATTGGCTGTAAGGCGCTTTGGCACGTATTGAAGTTCTACCCCGCACTCTCTACCAAGCAGATAGCTTCTGACTCCCAGCTGTTTTCTGCACTGTCTCTACTCAATTCCTCTTCTCCACCACACCCTTCCAGCACAGTCATCCCTTTCTCTGTTTCTATATTTCTCACTAACTACAGGCTGGCCTCCTCCTGCAATGTGTGCTCTTGGAACCCTTCCTCTTCAAGAAGGAGTGTCACCAATTGTTTCTCAGCTCAGTAACCTTGAGCTGGGGCAAGTCCAGATCCTTCTGGCACCAAACTTCTCGAAACCTTCCTACATCATACAGCACGGGGTGTGGCAAGGCCAGCATTTATTGCCCGTAGAAACATAGGAACAGGAGGAGGCCATTGAGCCCCTCAAGCCTGTTCTGCCATTCAATGAGACCATGGCTGGTCTGTGACCTAGCTCCATATACCCGCCTTTGGCCCATATCCCTTAATACCTTTAGTTAACAAAAAGCTATCAATCTCAGATTTAATATTAACAATTGATCTAGCATCAATTGCCGTTTGCGGGAGAGAGTTCCAAACTTCTACCGCCCTTTGTGTGTAGAAGTGTTTCCTAATTTCACTCCTGAAAGTTCTGACTCTAATTTTTAGACTATGCTCCCTAGTCCTAGAATCCCCAACCAGCGGAAATAGTTTCTCTCTATCTACCCTATCTGTTCCCCTTAATATCTTGAAAACTTTGATCAGATCACCCTTTAACTTTCTAAATTCTAGGGAATACAACCCTAATTTGTTTAATCTCTCCCTAGTTGCTCCTGAGCAAGGATTGGTGAGCTGCCTTGAACTGAGTGGCTTGCTTGCTCCATTTCAGAGCAAACCACATTGCTGCAGTCACACATAGGCCCGACTATTAGTGAACCAGTTGAGTTTTTACAACAACCTGGCAGTTTCATGGTCACCATTACTGATACTAGCTATTTTTAATTCTGAACTGAATTTTTAAATTCCCCAGCTGCTGTGGTGGGATTTCGAATTCTCGTCTGTGGATTATTACTGAAGGGCTGTGGATTATTCGTCCAGTAACATAAGCACTATGCTACCGATGCCCCCTCATCGAGCCCTGCCACAGCAAATGGGGCTGAGAACCCTCGAACAACCAAAAGTATTTTCGCACAAACCGCACTCGATTGCTGAACTCCACGCTGCCTGAACTCAATCTGCTGCCTTTGCACTGGGAAATCTACTCTCATCCTCTCGGAGTGACGCCGTCAGCACAAACATCCAATTCAAACACAGGTACCGCTTCCAAAAACAGTCAATCAATGAATAATCACACCAGCACTTGTGCACGTAATTAATCGCTAGCTTGCCAATCAAACCAGCCCCAAGTCAGTACTTGCAGACAAAAAGCAACCAAGTCAGCGAGTATAGATTTATGCAGATTTTTAAAGTTTTCATCCATTCTTACCCACTTCCCACAACGTTCCAGTATACGCTACAGCTAAGTCTCCAAAAATCCACCCTATTAGGTCAGCACAGACTGAGGTCTGAACGTGGGACTTGCCTGCAATTATATAGCTCGAAGCCAGCAGGCCGGCCTGTCATTGAAATATTTAGTAGGAACCAGAGAACAAATTGGAGGCTCTCAAGCTCCCAGTGGGCATGCTCAGGGGGAGTGGGGAGGGGTCAGAGGTCGGGCTGCAACACTGTAGTACCAGTTTTCTGACCCATTGCTCTTTCTGAGCATGCTCCCAGCTGGGAGCTCTGAATTTACCCCCATAAGGGTGGGGGGTGGGAGGGTGGAGGGTAACCAGGAGGAGCGGCGATCGAATCCGCAAAGGAAGTGGTCGCCGGGTGGACGAATGCTGGGGGGGGGGTTGGCGGGTGGGGGTGCAGGGTGAGCAGTGGCTGGCATAGGCCCGCGTTCTTTAAATGTAGGGTGGGCAGGAGCACTCCTGTTCCTCCGGCTTACCTTGCTGGCTGCGGCCTGTGGTGGTCCCCTGAAGGACTGACCATTAGGCCGCTTGTAGCCTGGTTTTCCTGAGTGTTGCTGGCTGCCTCAGGGGAAACCAATCTTGCAGTGGTTGCTAGGCCCCTTATTTTGCATATGCAAATTAGATGAGGCCCATTTCAGGCTTGGACACTGTAGGCTGGTTTTTTTGTCCTTTCCCAATTTGGCGGGCGGCTCACTCCCAGCCCTTAATGGGCATGTGTTTCCTACCCGCCATATTGGAGGTGTAGGAGGTCGTTTAGCGCTGAATTTCCAGGGCCTTATCTTTCTGCGGGGCTACCCTCTGGTCAGAACACTGACTTTAACAACTCGAGGCCTTGGCAATGTTCTCCATTTTCTTTACAATAGGAGGGATTTGTTGATGTGGGGAGGGTCTGTTGATGTCTAGGCAAGTGGCAGTGGGTTGAGGTTTGGGGTGGAGACCTCTCCTCAGAGTTCAGCGCTCGTGGGGTGTGAACCCGTGGTGTTGCGGCGTTACTTTTTCGCAGATCTGTTATACTTAAAGCCTACATTATTCTTCCTTTTCTCTCTTTTCCTAACTTTCCCTATTTTCTTGAAACCCACTGCAAGATTGGTTTGCCCTAAGGCAGCCGTCAACAGTCAGGAAAACCAGGCCTGCCTGCGTCCTAACAGACAGTCGATAAAGGGACCATCGCAGGCCGCAACCACCAAGGTAAGCTGGAGGAACTGGAGTGCTCCTCCCGACCCCACATTTAAAGAACATCTCTACCTCCCCATGTCTTTGTACTCTACACTATTTACACATTCTTTTGTGCCCTTTAATGTCTCGCCATAACCTCACTGATTATCTTTCATATCATCTAACCACTTTTCAATAATCAGTCTGTGGGTCATTCACTACTCCCTCTCTGTGGTTGGAGGGTCTGTTCATTCTCTCTCTCTCTCTCGCTCCACTCCTCCCTTTTTCTCTCTCAATTTTGCTCAACTCGTAAAGAAGATGTTTCCGCTTGTAGGGGGAGTCCAAAACTAGGGGCCATAAATATAAGATAGTCACTAATAAATCCAATGAGGAATTCAGGAGAAACTTCTTTACCCAGAGGGAGGTTAGAATGTGGGACTCGCTGCCACATGGGAGTGGTTGATGCAAATATCATAGATGCATTGAAGGGGAAGCTAGATAAGTACATGACGGAGAAAGGAATAGAAGGATATGATGATAGGGTGAGATGAAGAGGGGTGGGAGGAGACTCGTGAGGAGCATAAATACCGGCACAGACTGGTTGGACCGAATGGCCTGTTTCTGGTTGTAACTTCTATGTAATAAAATGCCTGCCCAACCTTCAATCTTCAGTTCTGATGAAGGGTGCACCCCCCGAAATGTCAGAACCCGTCTTTTCTCTTTATAGATGCTGTGTATTTCTAGCATTTTCTGTTTTTGTTTCAGATTTTCAGTGTTTGCGTTTTTTACAATATTATCCTTACCATATTGTACTCAGCCAGTCGTGATTTCTCCCAGCTTGTACATTCTGGACCATTCCCAGACAGTCTGAAGCACCGACTCTCCTTTAAGCCAATAACACTGCTACCCCTGTACCCTATGAGACCAGAGTGGTTTGGGTGGAAAGCAGACATTGGAAAGCGACGGGAACAGAAGGGTAGTAGTAATGTCACTGGGCTAGTAATCCAGAGGCCTGGACTAATGATCCCACCACGGCAGCTGGGGAAATTTAAATTCAGTTTGTTGAGGCTGCCGTGAAACACGAATGGAGGCTGAATCCATATGTGGAAAACAAGAAACTTTTATTCACTGCATGCTACACAAAATGGCTGAGAGCAAGCTGCTCCCAGAATTCTCTGCTAAAAACTCCCAGAATTCTCTGGGTAAAACCTGAGGCCCCGCCCCCTTCTGCCTTAAAGGTAATGTGCCTTAAAGGGGAAGGGGCTGGAAATTTGTCCATAGACGGAAGAGTGGATTATGCCCGTTTTAGGTGGCGATCCGCCACAAGTTAATTAAATAAATCTGGAATAAAAAGCTAGTATCAGTAATGGTGACCATGAAACTATCAGATTGTCGTAAAAACCCATCTGGTTCACTAATGTCCTTTAGGAAGGAAATCTGCCGTCCTTACCTGGTCTGGCCTATATGTGACTCCAGACCCACAGCCATGTGGTTGACTCTTAACTGCCCTCTGAAATGGCACAGCAAGTCACTCAGTTGTAACTAACCGCTACGAAACATAATAAGAATGAGCCCGGACGGACCACCCGACCTCGGTAATGGCACACCCAGCCCAGTCGACCCTGCAAAGTCTGGGGACTTGCCCCAAAATTGGGAGAGCTGTCCCACAGACTAGTCAAGCAACAGCCTGACATAGTCATACTCACAGAATCATATATTTCAGCCAATGTCCCAAAACTCCCACCAGCAGGACAGACCCACCAGGGGTGGCGGCACAGTGGTATACAGTCGGGAAGGAGTGGCCCGGGGAGTCCTCAACATTGACTCCGGACCCCATGAAGTCTCATGGCTTCAGGTCAAGCGTGGGCAAGGAAACCTCCTGCTGATTACCACCTACTGCCCTCCCTCAGCTGATGAATCAGTACTTCGCCATGTTGAAGAAGCACTGAGAGTAGCAAGGGCACAGAATGTACTCTGGGTGGGGGACTTCAATGTCCATCACCAAGAGCGGCTCGGTAGCACCACTACTGACCGAACTGGCCGAGTCCTGAAGGACATAGCTGCCAGACTGGGCCTTCGACAGTTGGTGAGAGAACCAGCACGAGGGAAAAACCTACTTGACCTTGTCCTCACCAATCTGCCTGTCACAGATGCATCTGTCCATGACAGTATTGGTAGCAGTGACCACTGCACAGTCATTGTGGAGACGAAGTCCCGTCTTCACACTGAGGACACCCTCCATCGTGTTGTGTGGCACTACCACCGTGCTAAATGGGATAGATTCAGAACAGATCTAGCAGCTCAAAACTGGGCATCCATGAGGCGCTGTGGGCCATCAGCAGCAGCAGAATTGTATTCCACCACAATCTGTAACCTCATGGCCCGGCATATCCCTCACTCTACCATTACCACCAAGCCAGGGGACCAACACTGGTTCAATAAGGAGTGTAGAAGACCATGCCAGGAGCAGCACCAGGCGTACCTACAAATGAGGTGCCAACCTGGGGAAGCTGCAACACATGCATGCTAAAAAGCGGAGCAGCATGCTATAGACAGGGCTAAACGATCCCACAATCAACAGATCAGATCAAAGCTCTGCAGTCCTGCCACATCCAGTCGTGAATGGTTGTGGACCATTAAACAACTAACGGGAGGAGGAGGCTCCATGAATAACCCCATCTTCAATGATGGTGGAGCCCAGCACGTGAGTGCAAAAGACAAGGCTAAAGCGTTTGCAACCATCTTCAGCCAGAAGTGCCGAGTGGATGATCCATATCGGCCTACTCCTGAGGTCCTCACCATCACAGAAGCCAGTCTTCAGCCAATTCGATGCACTCTACGTGATATCAAGAAACGGCTGAGCGCACTGGATACAGCAAAGGCTACGGGCCCTGACAACATCCCAGCTATCATGCTGAAGACTTGTGCTCCAGAACTAGCCGTGCCTCTAGCCAAGATGTTCCAGTACAGCTACAACACTGGCATCTATCCGACAATGTGGAAAACTGCCCAGGTGTGTCCTGTCCACAAAAAGCAGGACAAATCCAACCCGACCAATTACTGCCCCATCAGTCTACTCTCAATCATCAGCAAAGTGATGGAAGGTGTCATCGACAGTGCTATCAAGCGGCACTTACTCACCAAAAACCTGCTCACTGATGCCCAGTTTGGGTTCTGCCAAGACCACTCAGCTCCTGACCTCATTACAGCCTTGGTCCAAACATGGACAATGGAGCTGAATTCCAGAGGAAAGGTGAGAGTGACTGCCCTTGACATCAAGGCAGCAGTTGACTGAGTGTGGCATCAAGGAGCCCTAGTAAAACTGAAGTCAATGGGAATCGGGGGGAAACGTTCCACTGGCTGGAGTCATACCTAGCACAAAGGAAGATGGTTGTGGTGGTTGAAGGTCAATCATCACAGTCCCAGGACATCACTGCAGGTGTTCCTCAGGGCAGTGTCCGAGGCCCAACCATCTTCAGCTGCTTTATCAATGACCTTCCCTCCAACATAAGGTCAGAAATGGGGATGTTCGCTAATGATTGCACAAGGTTCAGCGCCATTCACAACTCCTCAGATAATGAAGCAGTCCATGCCCGCATGCAACAATACCTGGACGACGTTCAGGCTTGGGCTGATAAGTAGCAGGTAACATTTGCGCCACAGAAGTGCCAGGCAATGACTATCTCCAACAAGCGAGAGTCTAACCACCTCCCCATGACATTCAACGGCATTACCATCGCCGAATCCCCCTCCATCAACATCCTGGGGGTCACCATTGACCAGAAACTTAACTGAACCAGCCACATAAATACTGTGGCAACAAGAGCAGGTCAGAGGCTGGGTATTCTGCGGCGAGTGACTCACCTCCTGACTCCCCAAAGCCATTCCACCATCTACAAGGCACAAGTAAGGAGTGTGATGGAATATTCTCCACTTGCCTGGATGAGTGCAGCTCCAACAACACTCAAGAAGCTCGACACCATCCAGGACAAAGCAGCCCGCTTGATTGGCACCCCATCCACCACCTTAAACATTCACTCCCTCCACCACCAACGTACCGTGGCTGCAGTGTGTACCATCTACAAGATGCACTGCAGCAATTCGCCAAGGCTTCTTCGACAGCACCTCCCAAACCCGCGACCTCTACCACCTAGAAGGACAAGGGCAGCAGGCGCATGGGAACACCACATCCTCCAAGTTCCCCTCCAAGTCACACACCATCCTGACTTAGAAGTATATCGCCGATCCTTCATTGTCGCTGGCTCAAAATCCTGGAACTCCCTCCCTAACAGCACTACGCCCACATCCCACAAATGAATTTTAAAAATCCGTGTACGAATAGAAAAACTACACAAAACCAAGACTGTCTCTCAGAGAGAGTCGCTGATTCAGGTCCAGTTATTCTCCCTCTCAAAAAAAAATACAATCTTGAATCAATATCAAAGGGTCACCCTCAACTAGCACTGCAAGGCAACCTTCCCGTATGTTTTACAAGCTCGCCTGGGAAATCTTCACTTATCCTCCATTTTGCTTTGTCAAAATAAAGAGCTGACATTGCCTGGTGCTGAAAGGATTCGTACCCATTCATTTAGCGAATAGCTCAGTGGAGAAGATTGGCCTGGAGCCAAACGCACTCAAGATTAAACCAGCCTTTATGACACAGAAGGTTGCTCATCAACAAACACGGGATGTCATTGTTCCTTCATGCATTGGGAACACTTTTGCGAAATCTTCTTTTGAATCCATTTGCTTTTCAGCCCAAAGAAATTATGTTTTCTTGTTCAGCTGCTTTGGTAATAGGAAGCACTTCGACTCCCACATTGTACTTATATTCTAAGGAAGCCTTTTTATATGTCGCACAAGCAGGCACTTAGCCGAGTGATTGAATATCCAATATTGGATCAAGAGGTCTCTCATCCTAATCCACAGGCTCGCTCCATTAAATTGCACTTTAATATAACTTCATATATTGTTATTTATTCAGATGGTTTTGCTTTGATTCCAGTACTTTCTGTTCAGCCCATGGTTAATGTATGTTTCTTGAGCAGACCTTGGAAGAATTAATGAGAGAAGCAGTAGAATTATTGTTACGAACATCACAGGGAAATTGCCTGTACAGAAAGTCATCGAAGTGTTCCACAAGCCAGGAGGGGGTCGATCTCGACTTTGTGCGATCATGAAGTCAATGGAAATAAAAATCGTGAGAGATGTAAAATGGGCTGCCGACTTGATCCATTTTACACTTACGTACAATGTCAAGATCTATCCCAACGAGTCTTAAAGAAGATGGGATGTGTGTTTTCCACAATATCACTTGTTCATACCACCCCAGGGTGCACCGTGACATCGAACTTTTTTTTTTCGTTCCTGGGATGTGGGCATCGATGGCAAGGCCAGCTTTTATTGCCCATCCCTAATTGCCCTTGAGAAGGTGGTGGTGAGCCGCCTTCTTGAACCACTGCAGTCCGTGTGGTGAAGGTACTCCCACAGTGCTGTTAGGGAGGGAGTTCCAGGATTTTGACCCAGCGACGATGAAGGAACAGCGATGTATTTCCAAGTCAGGATGGTGTGTGACTTGGAGGTGAATTTGCAGGTGATGGTGTTCCCATGCGCCTGCTGCCCTTGTCCTTGTAGGTGGTGGAGTTTGCGGGTTCGGGAGGTGCTGTCAAAGAAGCCTTGGTGAATTGCTGCAGTGCATCTTGTAGATGGTACACACTGCAGCCACGGTGCGTTGGTGGTGGAGGGAGTGAATGTTTAAGGTGGTGGGTGGGGGTGCCGATCAAGCGGGCTGCTTTGTCCTGGATGGTCAAACTGGAAGCAGCGCCAAGTGCAATGCTGTTTGGCAAATCCCTGTTAGCTTAATACGGGGATACTGTGAAAGAAGGAAAGAAAGAAAGACTTGCACTTATATAGCACCTTTCATGACCTCAGAATGTCCAAAAGCGCTTTACAACCAATGAAGTACATTTGAAGTGTAGTCACTGTTGTAATGTGGTAAATGTGGCAGCTGGTTGAGCAATAAATATTGGCTAGACACCAGGGAGAACTCCCCTGCTATTCTACAAAATAATCACCCGACGAAGGAGCAGCGCTCCAAAAGCTTGTGATTTCAAATAAAACTGTTGGACTATAACCTGGTGTTGTGCGACTTCTCACTTTTGTCCACCCCAGTCCAACACCGGCATCTCCGCATCATGGCTACAAAATAATGCCATTGAATCTTTTACGTCCACCTGAGAAGGCAGACTGGGCCTCGATTTAACATTCCCCCTGGTGGCCTGGCCAATCCCTCAACCAATATCACTAAACTACAGATTATCTGGTCATTATCACATTGTTGTTTGTGGGAGCTTGCTGTGCGCGTTTCCTACATTACAACAGTGACTACACTTCAAAAAGTACTTAATTGGCTGTAAAGCGCTTTGGGGCGTCCAGAGGTCATGAAAGGTGCTATATAAATGCAAGTTATTTCTATCTTTTTAACTGGTGATCTATTTAGGGTGTTGTAATGTATTATCACATGGTTTGTCACATGGTTTAGTGTGAGCATGCTCAGTTCGCTCTGGCCCAGTAAAACAAGCACCTTGACTAGCAACTCATCCTGTCTCTGTCCTTCATTTGTTCTACCCACATTTAGGTTTAAGGTGAATTTGTGACACGTAAACAGAATTTTTTGCGATGTTTTAATGTTAATGCCGATGCAGAATTGTCTGTGCTTCGCCTTCGTGTGTATCAATACACAGCAACAACGGCGCCTGATTCTCACAGGTACACTGGTAGCGAGCTGAGTCACTGTTCGACGGGATCGGGACGATCATGGCTGCGCCTACGGGATTCATCGGAAGCCTCGGCATGTATGACCGAGCTCACAAATCATTTAGTTCTTACATTGAGCGGGTGGAGATGTTTTTTAAGGCCAATAACATTATTGAGACCGAAGATGCAGATGAAAATGTTGCAGCTCAAAATAAAGTAATTTGTGAACGGAGAAAAACAACTTTTCTAATGGAGTTCGGGCCAGATGTCTACGGAACGTTGACAAACCTACTCACACCTGGGAAAGTGAAGGATGTGTCGTTTGAAGACATTGTCAAGAAACTCGAGGACCATTTCAACCCGAAGCCATTAGAAATAGCAGAGAGCTCTAAGATTGGTACCAGAAACCAAAAACAAAGTGAAATCATCAGTAAGTACATTGTAGCTCTTAAAAACCTGTCTTTGCATTTACATTTTTGGATCGTGCGTTGCGAGATAAGTTAGTGTGTGGGCTGGTGGATGAGCGCACACAGTCCAAGTTACTGAACACTCCAAACCTAGCGTTTGACATAATATGCAAAATTG
This sequence comes from Squalus acanthias, assembly GCA_030390025.1. Classification (NCBI taxonomy): domain Eukaryota; kingdom Metazoa; phylum Chordata; class Chondrichthyes; order Squaliformes; family Squalidae; genus Squalus; species Squalus acanthias. The sequence goes on along the minus strand of CM059437.1, from coordinate 8,111,258 downwards.
CCCTATCTATGGAGATGGCGTGTAAGAATGCAAGGGAGCTCCGTCCAACTCAAGTGACTAGTGCAGCTGAGGTCTACAGTCACAAAGCCACTGCCAAACCTAAAACACCGATACCAAGTATTGAAGTGAACACACCTGATGTTGAAGAACTAGGCATCTACAGTACCTATTCCACTAGCGGCAATGCTAGCAGTCGTGAGAAAGACTTCCGTACAAAACTTTTGATCAACGAGCAATATATTGATATGTGTATCAACACGGCGGCGAACTGCTCTATCATGAGTAAGGACACATATGAGAGTAAGTTTAATCAAATACCACTTACGAAGAGTACCGTAGAGTTAAAAACCTACTCCAGAGAAATCCTGGAGACATGTGGACAAATGGAATGTACAGTTCAGCACAATGGCCAGCCAGTAAAGCTGCCTATTATTGTAGCGAGCTACAACAACAGGCCAACCCTCATGGGCAAAGACTGGTTGAGAAAGTTAAAACTAGACTGGAAAAACATCTTCAAAGAAGCAACTCGACACAATGCTGAACAAGTACGAAAGCATGTTCTCAGACAGTTATGAGGGCATCACTGGGTATGACACGCATATCCGCATCAATTCCAACGCGAAGCCTGTCTATTGTAAGGCAAGGCCAGTCCCCTATGCGTTGAAAAGTCAGGTGGAGGAAGAGCTAGCGAAGCTCAGAGAGAACGGAGTGCTAGTAAAAACTGACAATAGTGAATGGGCTACCCCGATTGTGGTAGTGCCCAAAGCAGACAAAACTGTACACTTGTGCGGTGACGACAAAGTTACTATCAACCAAACAGTTGACGATGAGCCGTACCCGTTATCTACATCACAAGATTTGTATGCAGCACTCTTTGGGTCAAAGGTTTTCTCCAAGCTTGACCTATCGCACGCTTACGCTCAGCTGAATGTTGACAAAGAGAGTCAACAGTATCTCACTATCAACACACACAAGGGACTGTACTCATACAGCAAGCTGCCGTATGGTGTAAAGTCCTTCCCCAAAATCTTCCAGGCTGCGATGGATAAGATTTTGCAAGGAGTTCCAAATTACTTATGCAATCAAGACGATGTGCTGATCGCAACAAGCAGTGAGGAAGAAAGTCTAGAAGCATTAGATTTAGTGCTTCAAAGGTTGAATTCGCACAATGTCAAATTGAAAAGGAGCAAATGTGCTTTTGTGCAGTCCGAGGTTGTGTACCTTGGTCTGAAAGTTGATGCAAATGGCTTGCAACCAGTGAAGGAAAAGGTTGATGCTGTCATCAATGCTCTAAAGCCACAGAACGTGTCTGAGTTAAGATCTTTCCTTGGATTGGTCCAGTACTACACACGTTTCTTACCTGAGTTAGCGACCATGTTAGCTCTATTGCACGAGCTCCTCAAGAAGGATGTCCAGTGGAAGTGGATGAACGTGCAACAGGAAGCTTATGACACTTGTAAGAGAAGTCTCTCTAGTGATGCTCTACTTGTGCACTACGACACAGAGTGTGAGCGTTAGCGTGTGATGCTTCTAGCTATGGTGTGGGAGCTGTCATAAGCCACGTAATGGATGACGGTCAAGAGAAACCAGTTGCGTTCGCATCGCGAACACTCACAAAGAACGGAAGGAACTACATGCAAATTGAAAAGGAAGCACTTGCCATAGTGTTTGGAATCAAGAAATTCCAACAGTTCCTGATCGGCAGAAAGTTTACCCTAATAACCGATCACAAACCACTCCTAGCAATATTGGGGCCCAAATCTGCCATCTCTGCAATGGCTGCATCAAGAATGCAGCGTTGGGCAGTGTTGTTGCCACAATATGACTACACGATTGAATATCGCACTTCAAAGCAAAACGCAATCACAGATGCCTTGTCTAGGTTGTCACATGCAGACTCGTGTTGGGAGTGAAGGTGAGATTTTCAAGCTAGGTGCAGGTGACAAAGACCTTCCCGTGAATGCAACTGAGATTGCAAATGAGACTTAAACGGACTCAGTTCTGAAAAGAGTGTATGAAAACACCTTGAATGGATGGACTGATCAGTGTCTGAACACAGAATTGAAACCATTCCATAACCATCGTAATGAATTGTCTTGTGAGCAAGGTTGTATCAAGTGGGGAAACAGAGTGGCGGTACCTACTTCTTTGAGAGATAGAATTCTGGCCAAACTTCATACTGAACATCCAGGGATCGTCAGTATGAAATCAATTGCAAGAAGCTTTGTTTACTGGCCTGGATTGGACAGTGATCTTGAATCACTTGTCAGCAAATGCAGCATTTGCCAAAATTGCAGAAACAAGCCACCCAAAACTCCACTACAATCCTGGTCATGGCCAAGTAGATCTTTTCAGAGAGTACATGTAGACTTCTGTGAGAAAGCCAATGATTATTTCCTGGTACTTATAGATAGTCACTCAAAGTGGATTGAAGTGAAACACATGGGTTCAAATACTACAACTGAACGTACCATAGATGAGTTGAGGTCTATCTTCACATGTCATGGCTTACCTGAAGAGCTTGTTTCTGACAATGGCCCTCAGTTCCATTCTGCTCTATTCCAAGAGTTCATGAAATGGAACTGTATCAAACATACTTTCTTTCCACGATATCATCCAGCTTCAAACGGAGCAGCCGAAAGGTCAGTCAGAATAGTAAAAGAAGCCCTCAAAAAGCAAGTGTTGCAGGATTGTTCAGGACTCAGCATGAAGCAACGTTTGGCAAATTTCTTGCTGAGGTACAGAACTACTCTGCACACTACAACTGGACATACCCCAGCAGAACTCTTGATGAAGAGAAGATTGAGAACACGACTGAGTCTTGTTCAACCAAATTTGGCCTCGAGTTGAACAGAAACAGTTGAGTCAGAAACGTTATTATGACAGCAATCAGAAAGAACGCAGTTTCAGACAAAATGGGCTGGATTTTGATACTGGGGCGGGTTGGGGTCGTGTTATCCACTTTTCGTGTTATCCACCCGACTGCAATTGGATGTGGGAGATTGATGCAATTTTCACCTAATTGGGCAATTGAGTTCCAGCATGTGGGAACCCATGAACCAATTAGTGTTTTCAGTCTGAAAGTCGCCTCTGATGATGTCATCATTGCTGCTGCATTGAAGGTCTTCAGAGACTGCCTGGCCTTTGCTGTAGGAGGACCTGGATGCAATGAGCAGCAGCAGCCTTAAGTCTGCTCCCAGATATTTTTACACCAGAGAGAGAGAGAGAGATATCCAGCCAAATGTCCTCCCGCCAGGTTTCACAATCGTGGTTCAGAACAGGCGTGCTTCACGTAGAACAAGGGTTAAAATCACAAAGGCCTTTCAAAATGGCATTATAGAGCCAATTTAGTGCTTGTTAAGGACCTTAACAGCCTATCCCGTCTCTTAAATGCGGGACGCAGTCGGGACCAGCAGACACGATTTCATGAAAATTGCGTGGAGGCGGGATGGAGGCAGACCTCTGCCCGCCTGCCAGTTTTCGCAATTTTAACCCCCCACACGCCTCCAAACCCGCCTCCACAGGTCAATGAAAATCCAGCCTGTGTTCGTGTTCTCAGTCCTCCTGGCAAGTTGAGTTCACACAAGTGGGATGCAGGAACCATAGTAGAGGTTGGTGGAACCAAGAGATATTTGGTTGAAATTGGCGACAACATCTGAAGTGTTCATGTAGATCAAATGATCTCTGCTAGAGATGAACCAAGACGTGATCTTGAACCATTTGATCATGAACTCATACATGAGTTTGACTCCGTTCAGACTTCAGAAACTGAAGAACCAGGTTCAAACAAATCTGAGATAGAAACAGGATCACCTTGGAGTTCGGAACCAGAGCAAAACAGCCAGAAACAGCCAAAACACCAAAACCTTTTGTAAGGAGATCAGGAAAGTTCCGCAAACCTGTCATTAAACTGGATTTGTAATTAATTTGTAGCATTTGTAGTTGATTTAAAAGAAAAAAAGCCAGGAGTTTTTGTTATGTGGTACATGTAATGCTGGTAAAGGTGGGACCATAGTTTTGTTGTATATGAAAGGGGAATATGAACTTTTTTTTGAAGGGGAAAGCAGTATAATATATTATCACATGGTTTGTCACATGGTTTAGTATGAGCATGCTCAGTTTGCTCTCGCCTAGTAAAACAAGCACCTTGACGAGCAACTCATCGCGTCTCTGTCCTTCATTTGTTCTACCCACATATATTGACTTTTATAGTGAGGGCCAAGAATGATATAAAGGTGCGGGCATTCTGTCCCCACCTCCCCCCCACAGAGGAAACCCGGGCACTCCCTGGGCAATGCAAAGGGGCGGAGACCCAATGTCATTTCCCCCTGCTTTTCACTCAAGAACTGAGTGATTTCCAGTTGCCTGGCTGAGGAAAATCGTCCCTATCGCCTTTTTTGGGGTAGAGAACAGAAATGTTATAAGCTGAATGTCACCTGGCCAAAGCAGTGTGTTGTATTTGTTAGCAGCCTATGAAAAATTCTCCATTAAATCTTCCATCCAACTTAGATTAGGCTGAGCCACACAAAATGTTTATTTAAATGATTTTTTTTCTGTTAAGATGTTCAATTTTCACACAAATGAGAAACTGTGTGTTTTATTTGACAAGATTATGCCTGCAACGTGAAGAATTTGTCAATGTGCCTATATTTTTAAAGGGACTTCTTATTTTTGCCAAGAATAAGGCCTCGGTACCTATAGCTCAGACAGACTCGTTTATACTTCCGAAGCACTTGGATTCTGAATCATTTTAGTCAGGCTTTTCTGGGTGAAGGCCCAAGCTCTGTGCTGTTTATACTACTGCAAACTTCATACCCTTCATACCCTTGTGGCTCAGTGAGTAGCACACGTGCCTCTGATCATGAAGGTTGTGGGTTCCAGTCCCACTCCAAGAGACTTGTACAGGAAACTTTCATTTATCCGGCACCCTAATATCCGGAATTCTCGCTTAACCGGCAAAAATCAGGTAAGTTTTATTATACAGACAAGACCCCGATTCTGACCTTTCGCCCCCACGAAAGGGGGGTCAACGTTCTTCCGACTCCGACCTGTCGCCGCCACGGAGGAAAAAGCCGGAGTCTCGTTTACCTTCCCTCTCCGGGTCCCAATTGTTCAGCCTGTGGCCGTGTACGGGGCTCTCGTACCTTGGTAAGTATACCTCTCTGTAATCCGGCACTTTCGATCAACCGGCACCACGCCGGTCCCGTCGGTGCCGGATAAACGAAAGTTTCCTGTAGTACAAAAATCTAGGCTGACACTCCCAGTGGAGTGCACTGTCAGAGGCGCCGTCTTATGGATGAGATGTTAAACCAAGGCCCTGTCTTCTCTGTCAGGAGGATGTAAAAGATCCTATGGCGCTATTTCAAAGAAGACCTATTTCCCTTAGCAGAAGGGTCAATAACCAGGGGGCATAGATTTAAAGTAATTGGTTGAAAGTTTAGAGGGGATTTAAGGAGAAATCTTTTCACCCAGAGGGTGGTGGGGGTCTGGAACTCACTGCCTGAAAGGGTGGTAGAGGCAGAAACCCTCATCACATTTAAAAAGTACTTGGATATGCACTTGAAGTGCTGTAACCTACAAGGTTACGGACCAAGTGCTGGAAAGTGGGATTAGGGTGGATAGCTCTTTGTCGGCCGGCATGGACAAGATGGGCCGAATGGCCTCCTTCTATGCTGTAAATTTCTATGATGGTCCGTGCCGGTGTTTATGCTCCACACAAGCCTCCTCCCACTGTACTTCATCTCACCCTATCAACATAACCTTCTATTTCCTTTATCCCTCATGTGCTAATGCAGCTTCCCCTTAAATACATTGTTGCTATTCACCTCAACTACTCTATGTAGTAGTGAGTTTCACATTCTCACCACTCTCTGGGTAAAGAAGTTTCTCCTGAATTCCCTATTGGATTTATTAGTGACTATCTTATATTTATGACCCCTAGTTTTGGACTCACCCACAAGTGGAAACATCTTCTCTACGTCTACCCTATCAAACTCATCATAACTTTAAAGACCTCTATAGGTCACCCTCAACCTTCGCTTTTCTAGAGATCACTTCTAGAATTTTCCACTGGAAATGAAGCAGATGTATTCAAATAAGGAGTCAACGACATGGTTGACATTTTTGGAGTAGCTGCAGAGAGTAATATTCTAACTTCCCCGAAGGGAGTTTAAGTGACCGTAGGATGATCGATTAGGCCACTGCGAAGTTTGAAACTGGTGACATCTTTCCCTCCTCTCTTTGGCGCTGCTCTGGTGGTCACAGGTCACGCGGGAGGCTCCTGGGGCCTGTCGCAGAAACTTTCAATCCCCATCTGAGGCAGGCTCCCTCACACGGCCTGGGATACCACAGGTCCTGCTGCCATTCATCCAAATGGTGCTGACCCCGGAAGGGATGCCCGGGGTCAGCATCACTGGAGATAGACAGAGGTGGGGCAAAGCCCACCTTGTCACTGCTCCAGCGAGAATCCGATCGGAGGGGAAAATCTGGCCCTTGAATTCCTCTCATATTTCGGCTAAGCCAAAAAATGCACCATTTTACACGCTTTTCCTTCTCTCTGCATCCTCATGGCACTGAAATGAAGATCAATTACTTTAACTCACTCTTGCCTCGAATCTCACCGATTTTAACTTAACCCGTCGCACAAGGTCGGTGCAAGTTTCGGGTCGGGTGCCCGATTCAAACCCTGCCTGATTTTCTGCTCCAGTGAAGTTGACAGAACCGTGAAATTGGGCGGGGTGCAAATCGGGCGAGGTAGATTAAAATCGGGGCTATGAAATTGCTGATCTCCTAGTTTTCAAAACCCAAGTTGGTATTGGCTAATTACTACTCTCGCATTGACCTCATCTTCTCTCCTACTCTCTCCACTTTTGGTGGCCCTGCCTTGGCCCTTTCAGCTGGGCACAGAAGTAAGGTCCATTGTGGTGAGAATCTGATTCATTTTTGGTTTGGGATTTTGGGCCCAGAGTTGGCTCCAACAGTTCAAGGGTCCCGGCGGGGAGTCACATCCACCCTTAACGCGCGTCGAGAAATTGCGTGGGCGCTTCATTTCATTTTAATGGGCAAGGGGCCGCCATTTTGTAAAATTAACTGTTGAATGTTCATTGCCCACAGAGTGTCAGACTTGTCACAGAGTTACGTCCATCATTCTTCCCAGGTTCTTGACCTCTCCCTTACCACGGACAATAGGCACTTTCCCCAGGGGGTGCGACAGTCACCCTGGCTCCATTCTAGGGTTGCCAACTCTGGTTTGACATATTCCTGGAGGTTTCATCACATGACCTCTTGCCTCCAAACGCCTTGCCCCCGCACTCTTACCATTGGTCACCTGACATCTCCATCCTCGCCGTGCACGGCCTTCCTACGCCAATCAGAAAGCGAATAGACTCTTCATTCCCCGATTTGGTGATTCTTGACTGTCAGTTAAACAGCCTTTTTGCCCAGGTCCAATATTTATAGAACTAGTAAACAGAAGCGTTCAAAGAAAATATTTAAAAACACATTTTTTTTTTTGCCCCTATGATTTTTCTCCAGGGTTGCTGGCAGCAGTGTCCTGGAGATTAGTCTTTCATTCCTGGAGACTCCAGGGCAATCCTGGAGGGTTGGCAACTCAAACTCCATTCTCATGCACACCCAGAGTGGCATTGCGAGCGGTGTGGGAACAGACAACGGGCTGCACTTTGAGGAGAGTCATCTCCTCAAATAGGGGAATGGGACTGACTGGATTGCTCTACAGAGAGCCGGCACGGACTCGATGAGCCGAATGGCCTCCTTCTGTGCCATTATGACTCTATGACTCTTCGAAGGGCCTGACGACAAGAAGGGAAGGAAATAAATGATATCCCTTAAAAAATCTATATTTAATGACAGACTCAATTTAAAGTGACCTCATATTTTTGCGGGCCAGAGAGAGCATTGGAATAGTTGAGTCCGGAGGTAACGAAGGCAGGGACAGGATTTCAGCAGCACGCATCAGAAACTCGGGCACGCACGATCACAATTTTTCAATCAGCGCAGACTTTGAAATCAGCTGCAAGGTGGAATAAATATTATGCACAAGTACCGTGCACTCCGTGCTGAAGAGAAATCAGTAGCGAAGGAGTTAAATCCCCTCCGCACGGCAGCAGCCAACTTTGCTTCAGTCCTCATTTTACTGTTTGTTAAAACTTGCTGAAAAGACTGATAAGGTTTATTGGTTTTTACAATGTTATACTGAACAAAAGGCTCTTAAATGCCCTGCGGGTACATCAAACAGCATCATTAGAAAGAGGAAGCTAGTGTAATATTCATTGTCAGTGCTCAGATTTTCAGGCTAATGATCTTTTTAATGTTCATGCAGTTTACTAAAATAAGAGGAACTGGTCATTTATCTTTGATGACTGCAGTCTGTGAATCTAAGCTTTGTAACTCTTTGGCAGAAGTGAATTTGGAATGACCTGAATGCTTTTAAAAGAGGAATCTTTATTGAAAGGCTGACTTCAAGCATGAATCAGCTGACTTAGGGTTGACAAATCTGGTTGGACGAATTCCTGGAGATTTCATCACACGCTTGATTGGCACCTCATCCACCACCTTAAACATTCACTCCCTCCATCACCGGCGCACCGTGGCTGCAGTGTGTACCATCTACAAGGTGCACTGCAGCAACTCGCCAAGGCTTCTTCGGCAGCACCTCCCAAACCCGCGACCTCTTCCACCTAGAAGGACAAGGGCAGCAGGCGCATGGGAATACCGCCACCTCCAAGTTCCCCTCCAAGTCACACACCATCCTGACTTGGAAATATATCGGCCGTTCCTTCATCGTCGCTGGGTCAAAATCCTGGAACTCCCTCCCTAACAGCACTGTGGGAGTACCTTCACCACACGGACTGCAGCGGTTCAAGGAGGCGGCTCACCACCACCTTCTCAAGGGCAATTAGGGATGGGCAATAAATGCTGGCCTTGCCAGCGACGCCTACATCCCATGAATGAATAAAAAAATGATGCCCCCGCCTCCAATTGCCTCACCCAGTCAAACAGTACTTTCCCCCCATCTCTAATACTAATAAACAAAAGTTTTCCATCAAAATGAAAATAGAACACCTCATTTTTTTAAATGCCCCTATGGTTTTTCCCCTGAGTTGCTCGCAGCAGTGTCCAAAACATTAATCTTTAATTCCTGGAGGCTCCAGGGCAATTCTGGAGGGCTGGTAACCCTGCGTTATCTTGGAGGTGCAAGTTATGTTCCCCCACATAAAAAGGCGCCCAGTTCTTTCGTAGTTATCGTCCTGTACTCATGACATTCCTGCTGAGTTATAGAGAAATTCAATAGTCATAGAATTACATAGAATTTACAGCACAGAAACAGGCCATTGGGCCCAACCTGTCCTTGCCGGTGTTTATGCTCCACTCGAGCCTCCTCTCCCTCATGTGTTTATCTAGCTTCCCCTTAAATGCATCTACGCTATTCACCTCAACTATTCCCTCTGGTAGCGAGTTCCACATTCTCGCCCCTCTCTGGGTAAAGATGTTGATTTCTCCGCCACCTAGCTCAAACCTGGCAATATTAGGGGTTAAGTTACGAGGAGAGATTACACAAACTAGGGTTGTATTCCCTGGAATTTAGAAGGTTAAGGGGTGATCTGATCAAAGTTTTCAAGATATTAAGGGGAACAGATAGGATAGATAGAGAGAAGTTATTTCCGCTGGTTGGGTAGAGAGAAAGAAGCTATTTCCGCTGGCTGGGGATTCTAAGACTAGGGGGCATAGTCTAAAAATTAGAGCCAGACCTTTCAGGAGTGAAATTAGGAAACACTTCTACACAGAGGGTGGTAGAAGTCTGGAACTCTCTTCTGCAAATGGCAATTGATGCTAGATCAATTGTTAATTTTAAATCTGAGATTGATATAATAACCAAAGTTATTAAGGGATATGGGCCAAAGGCGGGTATGTGGAGTTAGGTCACAAAGCAGCCATGATCTCATTGAATGGCGGAACAGGCTCGAGGGGCTGAATGGCCCCTCCGACCCCCGCAAACCCACTACTCGCCTCGGTGACCCTGGCGGGTTTCGGAGCCTTCGGGAAGCCCGCACTTGTGAGGGCAAAAAGGGGATAATCCTATTTTCTGCCTGTTAACTACCTGTTAACAGGCAGTTAAGTGGCTTTAATCCCTTCCCACCTCCAAGGAGACGGGACCTGGCGCGGGACGGCTACCCACCTCCTGGCAAGATGGCATGGAGGCGGGTTGGGTACGGGTTGGGCAAGATCGCGCCCAAAGGATGAGAGGCGTCCCCTCCAGTGGCCCAAAGCCACTAAGGTCAATCGCAGCACAACCTATTGAGGTTGACCATCTCACCACAGGCCAGTGACTGAATCAAGAGCCTTTTATCCTTGATAGTGCACCGGGTAATGCAGCTACCCGCTAGGAGAAGTCAGTTGAAATATTCTGATGACCTTTTGCCTGAAGGTATACTTTTTGCTTATGTGCCTTACCTGAAAGGAGGTCACAGACACTCTGCAGTGTTCTATAGGACGTCAGTCAAACAATGCCGGCCCTGGCCTCCTAATACATGAGGAGACGCGCCTTGTGAAATTTATAAGTGAAGCTTGGTTAACCGTGTAAATTTACTAGATAATAACCATAACATCTTATAAGATTTATCGCGAGCAGTGACTTCCCACGAAGCTTTGCCTACTGGGTTTGAAATAACAGATGCGTCAAAAGGATTTCTGAGGGAAATGTCGTCATGTTTTAAAAAATTCTTTCACATTCGTAAACTGCATCTTCTGTCTCCATTAAAGAAAGGTTTAAAAATAATCTGGAAAGGCCTCTGTCGTCAGATCCGGTTGAAGTTGCTCTCGTCCAGGTTCATATGTAATGGCCCAGGTATTCCGATCGCAGGCCTCCCACGGGCGGAGGGCTGCGCTCTGGAAAAATCTGCGCCCTTACCTGAGGGCTCCCGGGAGGAGCACAGTTCTGATGCTGGGCCTCTCCAAACTGCCGGTGCGCAGGGCCCACGTATCCCAGAGGCACAGGCGGTTCGCAGCGTCCCTGGGATCACGTGGGCCATGGGGAGCCAATCAAAGAAGGGAATCTCCCTTCATACATTTGGCAGGAAGACCTGTCAATTATATGAATGGAGATCACCCCCAAAACATAGTAAAACTTTAAATAAATTTAAAAAAAAATCACATTTTTAAAATGACTTGAAAGTACAATAAATTAACTATTTTAAACAAAACTTTAAATTTTTCAAAAAAATAATTAAAGTTTTTAACGGGGCTAAAAATAAACTTAACTTTTTTAAAAGTATTTTTAAATGATAAATCAGTGGAAATTAAAAAAAAAAAACTTTTTTCAACACTTATCCTGGTAAAAGCAGGCCTTACGCCTGCTTTTACCAGGCGCAAGAATTACAAGGGTTTTCTGCGGGCGGAGGGTCTCCAAAAAGCGGAACTCTCCGCCCGCAGAGGCCCTTCTCCCGGGCAGGCGGAGGATCTGTCAAGAGCTTTCTTGACAGATTGGAAATGCCGGTTTTCAGCGCTTGCACAGTGCATGCCTGAAACCGGCATTTCCGATGTCCCAACGGGTGGGTACACAGCGCTTACCCACCCGTAGGGATCGGAATATCCGGCCCAATATATATATAACAAGCTGACAACATCAAGCTGCACCTCACCACCACCTCTCTTGACCCCTCCACTGCCTCTGATTTATCACGCTGCTTGTTCAACCTCCAGTATTGGAAGAGCAAAATTTCCTCCAATTAAATGTTGGGAAGACCGAAGCCATTGTCTTCGGTCCCCGCCACAAACTCCGTTCCCCTAACCACCGACTCCATCCTTCTCCCTGGCCACTGTCTGAGGCCAAACCAGACTGTTCGCAACCTTGCCTAAACTAATGTGTACTATTTTAGAGAAGAGCCGGAAGCCCTGACCAGCATTAATCTCTGAACCAACAGTACAAATAACTTGTTGTTCATCTTGTCGCTGTCTCTGGGATCTTGCTGTGTACAAAATGGCTGCTGTGCTTGCCTACAGAACAACATTACTGCACTTAGCACTTTAAGATGCTTCTGAAAGATGTGATAAGGTGCTACAAAAATGTAGTTAAAAGATTACCCTTGGTCCCGACCCGCTGTCAAAAAAATCGAATTTCCCACCTGACCCGTCACCGATCCGGCCCGCTGACCCTCCGGAAAATTCCGGCCAATGTAATTCTATGTAATGTCAAGCCTACAGCACAGAAACAGGCCATTCGGCCCAACTGGTCTATGCTGATGTTTATGCTCCACACGAGCCTCCTCCCACCCCTCTCCATCTCACCTTATCAGCATATCCTTCTATTCCTTTCTCCCTTATGTACTTATCTAGCTTCCATTTAATTGCATCTGTGCTATTCGCTTCAACTAGTTCATGTGGTAACGAGTTCCACATTCTAACCACTCTCTGGGTAAAGAAATTTCTCCTGAATTCCTTATTGGATTTATTAGTGCCTATCTTATATTCATGGCCCCACACAAATGCAAACAACTTCTCTACGCCTACCTTATCAAAGCACATCATAATTTTAAAGACCTCTATTAGTTCACCCCTCAGGCTGGGCCTCAGTCCCAGTGAAGGGAGCACAATGGCTGCAATAGTATTCTCAGCAAATACTGCTCGCTGCGGATGGGACGACCAGCATTGCACAGGGTGCTGTGCTGAAAGTGGTGGCCTTTTCAATGCATAAAAGAAAAGCCAAACCTTACTATAACTCGATGTAACTCAGGACAGATCTAGCTTCGTGAACTTGGCACCTTCCTGGCCTGTGTGGCTTGGTGCCACCCTGCGCAGGGCGTTTGCCAATTTAGACGATCCAGACAGCCCAATTGCGGTATCTTTATTCAGTCTAGATTAAACATGGTCAATGACTGAGGATATATTTCCAGACTCAAAAGCGATAAGATTGACTGTGTATTTGTCAGCTCCTCTAAAACCCACCTTAATGACTCGGAAAAGTCGCTGGTTCCAGGCCACGTACTGAGAAGGGGTTAACATTTGGTAACACAGGAAAACACAATTTTTGATTTGCGCACACAAATTTATTGATGTGAGGTCAGTGGAGGAAGTGCAACGTATGGGCTCTGCTGTCAAGTGAACACATTCGACCTGGCAAGGATCCTGCGCAGCGAAATTTATGAAGCGTATCAGATTCAGAGCTAAGTGAAAAACAATATCCTGAAATACATCTTTTGCACTGTTATCTGTCAGTTTACATTTCGCGTCAACTGCTTGCAAGCCAAATATGATATTTATCTTGCATCGCACGTTCTACCAGCAGTGTGAAGTTGTTGGAGTGTTTGTCATACACATATGTTTTGACACAATATTATTGCTTTGGGCAATAGTTTAACCAGAAACTTAGCATTGCTTTTTATAATGGGAGTTCATTTCCTAATCATGTATATTTATAAATGAATTGGTCAGATCAATTAGGAAAGATAATTCCATGTATGCAAATGAACTATGTATTTGTTGAGTTTGCACCCATCATAGAATCTTACAGCACAGAAGGAGGCCATTCGCCCATCGTGCCTGTCCCGACTCTTTGAAAGAGCTCTCCAATTTAATCCACACCCCCGCTTTTTCCCCATAACCCTGCAAATTAGTCCTCTTCAAGTACATGCCCAATTGCCTTTTGAAAGTTCCTACGGAATCTGCTTCCACCACTCTTTCAGGTAGGACGCTCCAGATCTGAACAACCCTATGTGTGAAAAAAATTCTCCTCCTTTCCCCTGCAGTCCTTTTGCCAATTATTTTAAATCGATGACTTCTGGTTACCGACCCACTTAGTTGGATATTTGGAGGAAAATCGGCATCTGAATTAAAACAGAAAATGCTGGAAATACTCAGCAGGTCAGGCAGCATCTGTGGAGAGAGAAACAGAGTTAACGTTTCAGGTTGTTGACCTTTCAACAGAACTGGAAAAAGTAAGAGATTTAAGGGGGAGAAATTCGGTATCGCCCCATTTGGGGCGCAATTATCGGCCGGGCGCAAAGTTTAGCGCCTCCGACTGCAAACTTGGCTTCTATCGTCTCTGTAGGCGATTGGAGCGCTAAATCAGGCGCTACACACCTCTCTTAAGGTGCTAACACCGAGGAGTGAGGCGCTACCACAGAGTGCTGGCGAAGCTCATGTGATGTCAGTTAGCAATGGAACACAGACACACTGGCGCCGGCCAGTTCTTAAAGGGGATGGTTGATCTTGCTTTCCATCCACACCTTGCTCATTGCAGCCTTGAATCTCGGCCTGGAGAGACCTGTACATCACATCTGCTGGAAAGAACAATGGCGAGACCCAGGGAAAGAGCTCAGAGTGTAGCCCCCGTAGTCTCTTCTAAATCGATGCAAGGAAGATCAAATCAAAATGAACCTGCAAAGTGCTGCTCAATACCCAAAACTCCTCAGCACAGCATTGAATCTCTCCAGAAGTCTCTCTCTCTCACTCAGAATGCGTGGTGCAAAAATGTCGCCAACAAAAAAAGGCAGGAAGTGGTCGCCTTTAAATAGCACTCCCCCAGTCCGTTCCCGACTGCAAAACGCTCCCCTCGACCTGTCGTTGCTAGCGGCAGGCGGTAAGGCAGGGGGCGCCACTCAATATCCGGTCCGGGACGCTACCGGGGCATTGCACGCTCGACTGACGTCACGATCTGCGGGCGCAGGAGATCGTGGCGGTAGTGTTTAGCGCTGCCGCAAAATGTCTGGTCAATTTCACAAGCGGCGGAAACATCGCCGTGCCCGGGCGCTAGTTGCTTTGCGCCCCATTAAGGCCCTCTTAAGGCGCTAACGGGAGGCGCAAACCAACCGAATTTTTCCCCCTAAGTGTCTAAGCAGGTACAGAGTCATCGAAAAGGGGTGGGGGAGGAAAGAACGAAAGGGAAGGTCTGTGATAGGGTGGAAGGCAGGAGAAATGACAAAAGGAATGATGGTGCGAGGCAAAATGGGGTGGTAATGGGACCAAGTAAGGAAACAAAAGACGGATCTAGAGGAGATGTAAATGGTAGCAGTAGAACCATTACCAGCACCTGCTGTCCAAGAAAATACAAGCAGTGGTTATGATCTAAAGTTGTTGAACTCAATGTTGAGGCCGGTAGGCTGTAAATTGCCTAATAGAGAGATGAGGTGCTGTTCCTCGAGCTTGCCCTTTAAGTACTTAACTATATGATGATGCCAGCCAAGTGTCCACACACAAAACAATGTCACAAACTGACTGCCACTCATACTTACCCACTCTGTATCAGGAGGGCTGAATCAGCTTTAAGGTCACGCTACGGTCATACGAATAGCACGTCACTGGGTACCGCTGGTGCCTTCATGTGAGCTTGCGTCCACACAAGAGTTATAAAGCTACAATATACGATGGCTTTGATGAATATCTCATTAATGGGCTTGATGGTTAAAAGAATGAGGCAGGTAGAAATAATCAAATGCAGTGTGGAACATAGCTCCTGGCTATAGTGACTATGGACGATTCATGCGAAGAAAGATCATCTTCCGAAGATGAGGGAGAACATGTATAATAACTTTTCGACTTTTTAAAAAGGTAAATGAATAAGTTCAGGGTGTTGGACTGTTGGGGTTCGGGTTTCCTTTCCCCCCCAAACCAGCTCCTGACAAACCTAATTACCCCAAAACTGGGTGGAGGGATTTGAACTGCTTGAATGAAATTGGGAATGTTGGACATATGATAGTGCACATGTATGATAGCCTTTCAAGACTATGATGGAGCACATGTATGGTAACATTTCAAGGATATATGATAGAGCACATAGGTTGGCACTCTGGATTTTCTTTCTTTTGTCTTTGGTTGAGCAGGGGAGCCTTTGTGTGTCAGCCGTGGCGCGGTTGGTAACACTCTCGCCTCTGAGTCATGAAGGTTGTGGGTTCAAGTCCCACTCCAGGAGACTTGAGTACAAAAATCTAGGCTGACACTCCAGTGCAGGGTCTGAGGGAGCGCTGCACTGTCGGCGGTGCCGTCTTTCGGATGAGACGTTAAACCGAGGCCCCGTCTGCCCTCGCAGGTGGACGCAAAAGATCCCATGGCCACTATTTCAAAGAAGAGCAGGGGAGTTATCCCTTGTGTCCTGTACAATATTCATCACTAAAACAGATTACCAGGTCATTATCACATTGCTGTTTGTGGGAGCTTGCTGTGCACACATTGGCTCCCGTGTTTCCTACATTGCAACAGTGACTACACTTCAAAAAGCCCTTCATTGGCTGTAAAGCGCTTTGGGACGTCCGGTGGTCGTGAAAGGCGCTATAGAGATGCAAGTCTTTTTGAAATACCTTTTCTCACAAGATCAAGTGGTGTGGATAGATTTGGTGACCGAGTGGAAATTATATAGTGTGTAGTGGGTGGCTGATAGTCCCTAAGGAATGGAGGGGAAACCGACCAGAGACCAATCAGCTATGCCTTTTCGTGGGTCAACAAAGAATGCTGACAAAGATGTACTATCCCACCACTTCCCCAACCAAACAAGATGGCGGTGAATGCAGATGGGTGATTGAGGTGGAGGGGGAGCAAAGAAACAAAAGTAAAAGACTTGTCAAGGTCTTGATGAGGGTACAGAAGAGATTTACTAGAATGGTACCAGGGATGAGGGACGTCAGTTATGTGGAGAGACTGGAGAAGCTGGGGTTGTTCTCCTCAGAGCACAGAAGGTTAAGAGGAGATTGAATAAAGGTGTTCAAAATCATGAACGATTTTGATAGAGTAACTGAGGAGAAAGGGTTTCCAGTGGCAGAAGGTTCAGTAATCAGAGGACACAGATTTAAGGTAATTGGCAAAAGAACCAGAGGCAACATGAGGAAAAAAAAATTTGTTGTGATCTGGAATGCACTGCCCGAAAAGGTGGTGGAAGCAGATTCAATAGTAACTTTCAAAAGGGAATTGGATAAATACATGTAGAGAAATAATTTACAGAGCTATGGGGAAAGGCTGCTCTACCAAAGAGCCGGCACAGGCACGATGGGCCGAATGGCCTCCTTCTGTGCTGCATCCTGCTATAATTCTATGAAAAGAGAGGTATAAACAGAAGACTGTGGGCCACGGTTGCTGATCTTCACCCAAACCTTGCTGTCAGAAGTCACAAGTCTGATGACAGGGCTGCAGTATCACTCCATTCCACATGGATTACGCAGACAAGTGAGCATGTTAGGTATTCACCAGTCTGCTGTTGAACATCTTGTATATCTTTGTTTAATGGAAGGGCCTGAGACACAGACAGTTATTTATTATTTGTCAGGATCTATAAATTGAAGGTAGAGGCTCCAGTTAAACACTGCAGATACTTCGGTCTATAAGACTTGACTGTCAAAGGCCATTACTCATTCCCATCAACAAATCTCCTTGAACTCCTCAGCATCCTCCTGTCCTTTCATTAAGGTTTATTTTATTCTGTTTTATTTTGTCTAAGGTGCTTTTTCCCTCAAATTCAATTCCTGTCATTCTTATGTTTTATCTTTTATCCACTGATAGAAAGAGATATTAAATTAACCCCCTTCCAAGGCACAAAATTGAAGTTTGCTTTGTTGTTCTATGAATGCTGATGCATCTCTTGCTGCTTTCCTTCTGCAAGCAACGATTTCCACTCCATCCCCAGCAACTTTCACTTCTTAGAGATTGGAGCAAGAATCTGTGCCACTATAGCTTAAAGAAAATAAGTAAGACGAGATTTAAACCTAACCCATTCAAAGTAGAACCCCGAACAAAGTGAAGCACAGAAAAACTGCATTTTAAATAGGAATGAAAGATAGAAAGGCAGATTGAGGACAACTGAGAGATTGTAATGGCAAGATAAGGACTCAGGAAGTTAACTGCAATAAGGCTACAACTCCCGATTCATTATATTCTTCTTTCTACACAGAGATCAGAAGGGACTTCAGAATCAGGGTTGAGCAGTTGAAATGTTGTTTAATTGTGAGTCTCAGGTGAAGAGCCAAAGTACAGGACACAACCAAAGTTGAAAAAAAGAAAATGCAATATTGGGTCCTTTTTAACCTCCCTGCCCATTGAGAATGGTGCGGGTGGGAGTTAAGATGATGGAGGGACTCACACAACATTCTCGATGCGATACAGCCCCCACCCACCATCTTCACTTACCTGAGAACAGGCATGGGATGGCCACCCGTCCCGACAGGCAGGGACCTTCCCTCCATCATAAGGTCAGAAGTGGGGATGTTTGCTGATGACTGCACAGTGTTCAGTTCCATTCGCAACTTCCCAGATAATGAAGCAGCCCATGCCCGCATGCAGCAAGACCTGGACGACATTCAGAGCAGGTCAGAGGCTGGGTATTCTGTGGCGAGTGTCTCACCTCCTGACTCCCCAAAGCCTTTCCACCATCTACAAAGCACAAGTCAGGAGTGTGATGGAATACTCTCCACTTGCCTGGATGAGTGCAGCTCTCCAACAACACTCAAGAAGCTCGACACCATCCATGACAAAGCAGCCCGCTTGATCAGCACCCCATCTACCACCTTAAACATTGACTCCCTCCACTACTGGCGCACCGTGGCTGCAGTGTGTACCATCTACAAGATGCCCTGCAGCAACTCGCCAAGGCCTCTTCGACAGCACCTCCCAAACCTGCGACCTCTACCACCTAGAAGGACAAAGGCAACAGACGCATGGTAACACCATCAAGTGCAAGTTCCCCATCAAGTTATAAACCATCCTGACTTGGAAATATATCGGCCGTTCCTTCATTGTCGCTGGGTCAAAATCCTGGAACTCCCTCCCCAACAGCACTGTGGGAGTACCTTCACCACACGGACTGCAGAGGTTCAAGAAGGTGGCTCACCACCACCTTCTCAAGGGCAATTAGGAATGGGCAATAAATGCTGGCCATGCCAGCGACGCCCACATCCCATGAACGAATAAAAAAAAAACATTTTACTTTGGAAATTTGCAGCCTGATGTCATCATCAGCACCACAATGGTATTTTATCTTCTGGTTCCCCCAAGAGGCCTTCATGGGGCCGAACCATGGTGAGAGTCAGAGAGGCCAAGGTAAGTTTAGAAAATTATGTATTCTCTGAAACCCTGTGGGCCAGGACTCCTTCAGCCTTGCCTCTCAGTCACAATCCTGATATAGGCTGCCAACCCCAACCCTCCCCACTCCCCAGCGCTAGCTTTACATGGGGGACCATTCCCCTGGATCCCCGGTCTCCCACCAGATCTCTGCTCCAGCCCGCCAGCCTTGATGTCACTCCCGCTAGTTTCAGGCGGGAGGCCATCTTGCTTTATATAATAAGGCCTGGCAGTTAAAATAGCCCAGGCCTCACTGAACTCCCAGTGTGGGGGGGTGGTTCCCGCCTCGCACCACCGCCTGCCCCAAACTCATCCTCAGTTAAAATTGACCCCTATAAGTCAAGAAGTACTGGAGTGGTCAGGTGATGTCAATTTTGGGTATTCAAGCACTGGAGGCTGTAGCAGGAAGGGAAGATTGAGGAAGTCCATAGTTCTGAGGTCCTGGGTCAGGGACAATGTGATGAGTCATGTAAGGTTTCCAAAATTTGCAGATCCCCAAAACCTAAGGAAAAAGGACTTTGGAACTACCCCAGAGTGATAAAAATGCATTTGGGCCTAACATAAGGAATTTAAGACCAAAACCAAGCTTTGGCATTTTAAAAGGACATGTCTGGACCTGTAAGGGAGAAAAGGCTGCACAGGACGTGGGATCAACCTCTGTAAATAGCAGTTTTGGGTATTGCATTGTCTGGGAATCGGGATGACCTAACTCAAGCCCCAGTAAGCATTTAACATTTGGACAATAGGCCCTGGGAGAAGGCAGCCCCACCCAAAACACAAGCCTCATTAAAACCTATCGCAGACCCATCAAAACCATGCATAATTCGAATAATTCAAGACACCTTTTGAATATCCCCAGGCCCAAACAGGATGCCAGAAGCCTGTAAACAATAAAACATCTAGTACAGCTATTACTTCATCAAAAACCAATCAGCCAGGTATCTATAGGGACAAGATTTGGCACGTAGATAAAGGCCCTGCCTAAATGGGAGACATCGGAAGCCATCAGGACAATTTAACACCAAGTTAAACCCATCAAAACTTAACAAGCCCGCAAAACCAAGACAATGGAATGAACAGGCCTCAACTGAAACCTAAATCACTTCAACACGAAACCGATTTAGTAAGGGGTTTTGGCGCAAAAAAGACAAAGGTTCTGAACAGTATAATTGAGGGCCTAATCCCCCAAGAAGCTCTCTCTCAGCTCTGTTCCAGTTGCAGCAAGTTCCAGCAAGACTCTACCAGCCACACGACACGAGCAGGAGGAGGAGAGAAGCAGCAAGGCCACGAGGCAGACCTGGGGCGAGATCGGAGGCAAGGACAGACTAGGCCAGGCAAGGGCTGGAGCTGAGGCCACTGGGAGCGAGTTGGCATCGCTCAGCACACGGTCTAGCACTAGCAGCCACGAGCCAAGGTCACTGGAGGCTGGGAGTGAGTCGGCATCGCTCAACCCACGGTCCAGTCCCAGAAGGTACCGCCCCGACAAGCCTCCAACGCAACAAAACTCGATGACCAGACCACCATCGCAGATTTCACAGACCGGTACCACGTGGGGACAGCAGGACCCAAAGGACAAAAAGAGAGTACCTCAAAATCGCAATCAACTTACCTGGCTGGATTTCGCACTGTCAAAACCCCTGTTTGGTGAGCATTATCCCTGATCTCCTGAAACCAAAACCTAGCTAGATAGTGGGATTTTTGGGAGGGATAAGGGTTTTTGTATATTGTCATTCTCCCTCGCCTGTACCATGTGTTCCCCAACCTGTTTAAGTGTTAAGTGTGTTTTAAGTTTGTTACCTTTTTCTTTTAATAAAAGTCAAAATTCTTTCATCGGAACCTGTTGTCTCCTGCATCTTTATTCACAACCCCTAAATAAGTCCAAGGTCTGGAACCAGGGGCGTGGGAGCGATTCGAACCGCTCACTGAGTCAGAGGTGAGGCTGACCCCTACCACACCACCCCCTACAGTCATTGAGTGAATCATAGTAATATTGAGTAATAGAGAGAAAGACATCAAAGGTTTCCATGGAGAGAGAGGTTGGAGGGTAGGGTCGAGAGAAGGATTAGTTAGTAGGCATGTGATGGGAGATTGTAACTTTACATAGTAATATTGAGGGTTAAGAAAGAAAAAGCAGGAGCTTCTTGGCTTCCTTCCATAACGGTAAAGATCAATCTTTCCTGTGATGATGAACAGATTTTGAAATGCGTGAATGCACCATTGCCTGACACCCTGAACCCACAGGCACAGTGTTTTATGTGCAGAGGTTTTGATGTATTGCTGGGGAATTTATGTGGTTTAAAAGTGACCTTTGATTTTCCTTCCAATGGGTGGATATTATGTTACATGATGTATGACAACAATCGCAAAGCTCAGTAAATTCCTTGAAAGACAACGTATACCAAAAAAACATACACATACGATAGCTGGCAGGGAGCTACAAGGGTGTAACTGCTTTAGATAATCCTTGTAAACCATTTCTGCAAAGCTTGAGTAGTTTGGAGAACTCATTTGAATTCCAAGACAGTATTGCAGCCTTTAACTCCCTCCTCACTACATGATCTGAAACCATTCGTTATTTTGATGCATTTGGTGCTCATCAGTTGGTTGATTCCTTCTGTCGCGATGTGTACCAACATCATAAACAAGTGGAGAATATTTCCTCTGATTGGTGCTTTTAGCAGAACAGTAAATATGTTCCAGAAATATGTCTTTCTGAGGGATGTTAGTCCTGGGAAATGGAACCTTACTGATTCCGGGCACCCAGATAAGGTATGTACGGGTTTTCATATAGAATTACCTAGACTATACAGCACAGAAACAGACCATTCAGCCCAACTAATCTGTGCTGGTGTTTATACTCCTCCCATTCCATCTACCTCATCTCAGCCTTTCAGCATATCTTTCTATTCCCTTTTCTCTCGTGTACTTGTCTAGTTTCCTTTTGAAAGCATCTAAGCTATTTGCCTCAACCACTTCCAGTGGGAGCGAGTTCCACATTCCAACCATTCTCTGAGTAAAGAAATTTCTCCTTATTTCCCTATTGGATTTATTAGTAACTATCTTGTATTTTTGGCTCCTAGTTTTGGATTCTCGCACAAGTGGAAAAATTCTCTCCACATCTACCCTGTCCAACCCAGTCATAATTTTAAAGACCTCTATTAGATCTCCTCTAAGTCTTCTCTTTTCTAAAGAAAAAAGGCCCAACCTGTTCAATCTTTCCCAATAGCTGTAATCTCTCAGTTCTGGTACCATCCTTGTAGATCTTTTTTGCACCATAACTGTGCACAGTTTCTTACATTATAACAGTGACTACACTTCAAAAGTACTTCATTGGCTGCAAAGCGCTTTGGGACATCCTGAGGTCATTAAAGGTCCTTTATAAATGCAAGTCTTTCTTTCTTTAGATGCCCTTTACTTGACCCCAACAAAGAGGCTAAAACCCAATGTAAGTAAAGCACCCTCTCCTCGAACTGTGTGTCATTCCCATTTTCATCACCAGATATATTTGACTAAAATTGCTATGCAGTGGTAAATAGCACCAAATTAGGCGGAGGAACTACACTGAGACTTCCCAAACTCATTTCACATAGGAACAGGGACAGCCCTTTCATCTTCTTTCCCATTGAATAGCAGCAGGAGATTGGTTGTCCAATTAGGCATTGCTGGATTTAAAGAGTACAGGTAATCACTGATGGCACTAAGTGGCCATGCAGGTAGCACATTCATGGCTTCTGATCCATTTTGACATTGACCTAGGGTAGAGGTACACTGCGGGTCAGAACCTGGACCCCTACTTTCATCCAACCCAGGCTCTCACACCCTGCTGCTCAGCTTCGTTCTCATTCATGTGTTGCACCAGGTCCTGGAAGTCTTTCTCTGCCCATCCCCTGCGCCTACCTCTGACCCAGTACGTATCGATTACCACCATGCTATGTGCCCTGGCCTTCAAATTGGTGAAAGATGAAAATTCAGAAAACGAGTAAAGAAAAATGTGTGAGAGGCATACAGAGACAGTGGAAGTCGCCCAGATAAAAGAGAGGAGATGGAGGCAAAAGCAGACTTACAGAAATAAGATGGCGGAGCGATTAAAATTGGGGATGCGCGAGAGGCCAGAATTGGAGGAGCGCAGAGATCTCGGAGGGTTGTAGGGCTGGAGGGGGTTACAGAGATAGGGAGGGGCGAAGCCATGGAGGGATTTGAACACAAGGATGAGAATTTTGAAACCGAGGCGTTGCCGGACCGGGAGCCAATGTAGGTCAACGAACACATCCATTTTTCTGTGGAAGCCACAAACCAGTGGGTTTGGTGACAGAGCATGAGGATATTTTATTAACTTTCCCCCAGTGATCCAGGCATGAATTAATAAAACTCATCTCTACTGCATCAGATGTTTTGATGGGGAAACAACTCTCAGACAGGTGGTTCAGATCCACGATTTTCCGGTTGAGAATCCAGTTCTATAACTACTAGGCGACTGGGATGTATTACACAGAATTAAACCTCCCAAGAGAATCCGTGACTTTGACAAACTTGAAACATAAAAAGTCCGGGGACAAATATTTCAATTTGCAGTTGTTGAGCCAAGTCATTTTGTTCCCTGTGCCTTATGTTAAAAAAAGATGTTTCTTTTAAAAATCTTTTCAGAAATTGGTGCTGTTCAGTCGGGTAATAGACAAGCCTGTTTTCAGAGAACAAGCTAGCAAGACTCCATTGCAGCAATGATGAAGCAATGAGAGAGATTCTATTTCCCAAGACTGAAACAAAGACTGAACAGGGGCACATTTAATACAAACTGTCAGAAGGCAGCACGGTTCGTGAACAATGAGACAATATTCATTTATAAGACCAGTGGGAATAGGGATAATGTCATTGAAATGCTGATCTGCAGAAAGAGAGAGAAAAAAAACAATTGTCAGGTACAGGAAACTCTTTGGTATCCGGCACCAACGGGACCGGCGTGGTGCCGGTTGATCGAAAGTTCCGGATAACGGAGAGTTATATCTACCGAGGCTATTTTTAACATAAAAAAATCAAGAAATGTGCAGTATACAGTATTTGGTTACTCACCTACAGAATGTTGTGTTAAATGGTTGGTGGAAGATGCCTGATTAAGTACAGTACTGCCAGTTGAGGGTAATCCATAACTCTTTAATTACTTAACAGTAAGTGAGACTCCCGGCAGCGCGGGAGAATCTGACTCCTGTTACTGCAGTGTTCGGACTTCCGACAGCGCCAGGAGGCCGAGTAGTGGCACTTTGGAGAACTACCCCACTGACTAACTCGGCGTTCGCGGGAGACTCAGACTCGGACTCGGCAACATTGCCGGTTATTTGAGAGGAGTGTTCGGAGTACTCGGCGTTCGCGGGAGACTCGGACTCGGCAACATTGTCGGTTATTTGAGAGGAGTTTTCGGAGTATGATTTTTGCCGGTTAAGAGAGAATTCCAGATATTTAGGTGCCGGTTAAACAAGAGTTTCCTGTAGTTCCTTTTTTTAACTCTTGCTTCCCCTCCATGAAGCTGTAATGAAGACTTTCATCTTGCATTGAGGCCAATGTTGCTGTTTCGCCAATCTTCCCCCAAGTCAAGTTGCCGGGTTGTGCATGAAGAAGTGTAGAGCTGCCCTCACAGAGCCCAACACAGCTACAGCGGGCCAGTCAAATCAATGAGAAAGTCCCTCCCTCTTGTTCAGATCAGGACCTTGGCCTGTTTGAAACTCTTGTGCAATTCCCAAACAGCATTAAGTACACGGCTGGTGACTGGTAGGCTGCTCATTTACTGTCATTCAGAAAGTGGTGCTTGGTACTGAGAAGGGCAAGGAAAGCTTAACAAAAGGGTAGGGGGGAAAATCACAAAGCAACAAAGAGCAGATAGATAATCCTATTTTCTTTCAGTGAACTTTAAGCAATATTACATACACAAAAGTAGAAAGTTTTTTAGTACCTTTAAAGGAGTTGGGGGGGGTGCTGGAGGAACTTTTCAAGTTCTTAGTTCTGGATGTAAGTAGACCTTATCGAGATGAATTCAAAATGAACTAAATGTCTCAGATGCCATCTTAAAGACTCCCTCCAATCTTTCTCCACTAGCCCTCGGTTAAGAATCCATGGCACTCGCAGTACAATCCAAGGTCTACTAGCCTACCTTCTATATGATGTGATCTCTGCCCCAGTCAGGAACCGGTCCAGCTCCCTCTTGAAGGCAGAGAGTCAGCACCCAGCGCACCAGTCGGCAATGTATTTCAGAGGCTCACTACTCTCTGGGAAAAGAAGAACCACCTAATAACCAGTCTATTCCTACTTTTACATAGTTTTAACTCATGTTCCCTAGTCCTCCCCAATCTGTTAAACTGGAATAAACTATCAATAGGGACACTATCCAGCCCTTTAATTGTTTTATAGACCTCTATCAGATCACCTCATGCTGCTCTAAGGTAAATAGACCAACGTCCTTGAGCCTATCTGAGTAGCTGAGGTTCTTTAAGATAAGAATCATTCTTGTAGCCCTCCTCTGGACCTTTTCCAAGACCACTATATCATCCACCATGTGGGGAGACCAAAACTGTGTGCAAGTCTCTAGATTCAGTCTGAGCAGCGACCTGGACCATGTCAAAATGGTGTCCATCGATTTATACTGATTGGTTCTATTAATACAACCCAATACCCTGTTAGCTTTAGCTACAGTTTCTCTACATTGGTCATGGACCTTCAGTGATCTGTGCACAATAACACCAAGATCTTTTTCTCTCTCGACCTCTTTCAGTATTATTCCCTGCAAATGATATGTGTATTCTATGTTGGCCCAACCAACGTGCATGACACTACATTTATCTAAATTAAACACTATTTGCCAATGGGTGACCCACTCCTCTAGCACATCTAAATCTTTTTGTTTTTGATTGCACTATTCTAGCGTCTTAACCCTTGCACAGATTTTGGTGTCATCTGCAAACTTAGTGACCGTGCTCCCAACACCGCTGTCCAGGTCATTAGTAAAGACTGTGAAGAATAGCAGGTCTAAGACCAATCTCTGGGGGACACCACTAGTAACATGTCTCCAAGCTGAACCACATCCATTAACTACAACTTTTTGGCTGCGGGATTGGAGTCAATTCTTAATCCACCGTTTCAAATTTCTACTGATACCACAAGACTCCATCTTGTGAAGTAACCTCGTGTGAGGTGCCTTATCAAAGGCTTTCTGAAAGTCCAGGCAGACAATGTCTACCGGATTTCCCTCATCCACTACCCTAGTGACTTCCTCAAAAAACTCTCAAATTTGTTAGGCATGACCTATTTTTTCGGAAGCCGTATTGTGAATTTCTAATGGCCCTTTCCATTTCCCAGTGATCAAAAAGGGCATCTCTAAAGATCCCATCTAGCATCTTTGCAATAATGATTGTCAGGCTGATAGGCCTGTAGTTCCCTGACTCTGATTTGTCACATTTCTTTTGAAAATAGGAACTACGTGAGCTATCCTTGACTCTATTGAACTATTGATGATATGGCAAGGGGCTCACAGTGCACCTGTCCCATTTCTTTAATCACCCTTGGATAGATATTATCCAGACCTCAAGCCCTATCAATTTTGAGCTTTCCTAATCTATCCAAAATTATATTACTATCTATTTTAATATTAATAATGCTATTCAATACTGAGCACCCCTCGTCTGGAACATAAGCATCATCTACAGGAGTATAGACAATAGACTCTTGTCTCATCCATGGATTAAGTGAAAGGTCACAATTGACACAACAGAACGTACAGCTATTTTTCCTGTGGTTGTGAGCAATATACCTCCACTTGCTAACTAACTGCAGTGCAATCATAGAATCATAGAATAGTACAGCACAGAAGGAGACCATTCGGCCCATTGAGTCTGCGCCGGCTCTTTCGAAGAGTTAGTCCCACTGCCCCGCTCTTTCCCCATATCCCTGCAATTTTTTTCTCCTTTAAGTATTTATCCAATTCTCTTTTGAAGGCTGCTATTGAAGCTGGATCCACTATCCTTTCAGGCAGTGCATTCCAAATCCTAACCACTCGCTGCGTAAAAAGGCTTTTCCTCATGTCGCCTCTGGTTCTTTTGCCAATCACCTTAAATCTGTGCCCTCTCGTTATCGACCCTTCAGCCATTGGAAACAGTTTCTCTTCATTTACTCAATCGAAACCCTTCATGATTTTAAACACCTCTATGAAATCTCCTCTAAGGAGAACAAGCCCAGCTTCTCCAGTCTATCCACGTCACTGTAATCCCTCATCCCTGGAACCATGCTGGTAAATCTCTTCTGTACCCTCACCAAAGCCTTCATGTCCTTCCATAATTAGACACAATACTCCAGCTGGGGCCAAACTAGTGTTTTATAAGTTTAGCATAACTTCCTGGCTTTTGTACTTTATGCCTCTATTTATAAAGCCCAGGATCCCGTATGCTTGAAATCAATTCTTAATTGGAGGAAGGCCAATTTCAGTGGGTTGAGAATGGATCTGGCCCGGGTAAATTGCAATCAAAGATTGGCAGGCAAAACTGTAATCGAACAATGGGCTGCCTTTAAAGAGGAGATGGTTCGGGTACAGTCGAGGTACACTCCCACAAGAGGGAAAGGTAGGGCCACCAAAGCCAGAGCTCTCTGGATGATGAAAGAGATAGAGAGTAAGATGAAGCAGAAAAAGGGGGTGTATAACAGATATCAGTTTGAGAATACAAGTGAGAACCAGGCTGAATATAGAAAGTTCAGAGGGGAAGTGAAAAAGGAAATAAGAGGGGCAAAGAGAGAGTATGAGAATAGATTGGCAGCTAACATAAAAGGGAATCCAAAAGTTTTCTACAGGTATATAAATAGTAAACGGGCAGTAACAGGAGGGGTGGGGCTGATTAGGGACCAAAATGGAGGCCTACCCATGGAGGCAGAGAGTATGGCTGAGGTACCAAATGAGTACTTTGCATCTGTCTTTAACAAGGAAGAAGATGCTGCCATAGACATAGTGAAAGAGGAGGTAGTTGAGATACTGGATGAGATAAAAATTGATAAAGAGAAGTTACTAGAAAGGCTGGCTATACTTAAAGTAGTTAAGTCACCAGGACTGGATGGGATGCATCCTAGGATGCTGAGGGAAGTAAAGGTGGAAATTGCGGAGGTACTGGCCATAATCTTCCAATCCTCCTTAGATATGGGGGTGGTGCCAGAGGACTGAAGAATTAAAAATGTTACACCCTTGTTCAAAAAAGGGTGTAAGGATGAGCCCAGCGACTACAGGCAAGTCAATTTAACCTCGGTAGTGGGGAGGCTTTTAGAAACGATAATCCAGGACAAAATTAACAATCACTTGGACAAGTGTGAATTAATTAAGGAAAACCAGCACGGATTTGTTAAAGGCAAATCGTGTTTAACTAACTTGATTGAGTTTATTGATGGGGTAACAGAGAGGGTTGATGAGGGCAATGCGGTTGATGTGGTGCACATGGATTTCCAAAAGGCGTTTGATAAAGTGCCACATAATAGGCTTGCCAGCAAAGTTGAAGCCCATGGAATAAAAGGGACAGTGGCAGCATGGATGCAAAATTGGCTAAGTGACAGGAAACAGAGAGTAGTGGTGAGCGGTTGTTTATCGGATTGGAGGAAGGTATTATACAGCGGTGTTCCCCAGGGGTCGGTACTAGGACCACTACTTTTCCTGATATATATTAATGACTTGGACGTGGGTGTACAGGGCATAATTTCAAAATTTGCAGATGACACAAAACTTGGAAGTATAGTGAACAGTGAGGAGGATAGTGATAGACTTCAAGAGGACATAGACAGGCTGGTGGAATGGGCGGACACGTGACAGATGAAATTTAACGCAGAAAAGTGTGAAGTGATGCATTTTGGTAGGAAGAACGAGGTGAGGCAATATAAACTAAAGGGTACAACTCTAAAGGGGGTGCACAAACAGCGAGATCTGGGGGTATACGTTGAATGTGGCAGGGCAGGTTGAGAAAGCGATTAAAAAAGCATTCGGAATCCTGGGCTTCATAAATAAATCTGCTCAGACGAGGAGGAACACGATGGACACCTACGGACGCTGAAAAACGCCCTCGTAAGAATGGGATATGACGCTCGACTCATCGATCGACAGTTCCGACGGGCCACAGCGAAAAATCGCATAGACCTCCTCAGAAGGCAAACACGGGACACAACCAACAGGGTACCCTACGTCGTCCAGTACTTCCCCGGAGCGGAGAAACTACGCCATGTTCTTCGCAGCCTTCAACATGTCATCGATGACGACAAACACCTCGCTAAGGCCATCCCCACGCCTCCACTACTTGCCTTCAAACAGCCGCCTAACCTCAGAAGTACCATCGTTCGCAGCAAATTGCCCAGCTTTCAGGATAACAGCGACCACGACACCACACAACCCTGCCACGGCAAACTCTGCAAGACATGCCAGATCATCAACACAGATACCATCATCACACGTGAGGACACTACCCACCAGGTACATGGTACATACTCATGTGACTCGGCCAACGTTGTCTACCTCATACGTTGCAGGAAAGAATGCACCGCGGCATGGTACATCGGCGAGACCATGCAGACACTGAGACAACGTATGAACGAGCACCGCGCAACAATCGCCAGGCAGGATTGTTACCTCCCAGTCGGGGAACACTTCAGCAGTCAAGGACATTCAGCCTCGGATCTGCGGGTAAGCGTTCTCCAAGGCGGCCTTAGGAAAACACGACAACGCAAAATCATCGAGCAGAAACTGATAGCCAAGTTCCGCACTCATGAAGACGGTCTCAATCGGGATCTTGGGTTT
Source organism: Squalus acanthias (assembly GCA_030390025.1). Taxonomy (NCBI): domain Eukaryota; kingdom Metazoa; phylum Chordata; class Chondrichthyes; order Squaliformes; family Squalidae; genus Squalus; species Squalus acanthias. The sequence continues at coordinate 8,081,407 of CM059437.1, read as the reverse complement.
ATGTCACGATACATGACGTGATCCGGACTCGAGTCGTCGTTGGCTTGTTCACAGATGTGATTCCCAGTAAAAAAGTAAATTTTTTAAAGTTAATTGTTTTACATACAGACGGCAGCTTTTGACACGTTAGACCCCATGCGATTCCACCTCATTGTCTCAGTTGTATCTTGCTATGTCTTTGATGTGGTACCTTCCTGGCTGACCTGATTAACTTTATCACACCTCGGCAGATAAACAGTCAGGATGATTGAATTCAGTTGTCTGCAATTGTAAGTTACACATGCATTGTTCTCTATCTATATATGCTTTGACGATTCTGTATCTCCTCACTTCACCCGACGAAGGAGTTGTAACTCCGAAAGCTTGTGATTTAAAATAAAACTGTTGGACTATAACCTGGTGTTGTGCGACCTCTCAATTTCATAAATAGAGGCATAGAGTACAAAAGCAAGGAAGTTATGATGAACCTTTATAAAACACTGGTTCGGTTTCAACTGGAGTATTGTGTCTAATTCTGGGCACCGCACTTTAGGAAGGCTGTGAAGGCCTTAGAGAGGGTGCAGAAAAGATTTAAAGAATGTTTCCAGGGAAAAGGGACTTCAGTTACGTGGATAGACTGGAGAAGCTAGGGTTGTTCTCGTTACAGCAGAGAAGTTTGAGAGGAGATTTGATAGAGGTGCTTAAAATCATGAGGGGCTCAGACGGAGTAGAAACTGTCCCATTGACGGAAGGGTCGAGAACCAGAGGACACAGATTTAAGGTGATTGGCAGAAGAACCAAAGGCGACATGAGGAAATATTTTTACGCAGCGAGTGGTTAGGATCTGGAACGCACTGCCTGAAAGGGTGGTGGAGGCAGATTCAATCGTGGCTTTCAAAAGGGAATTGGATAAGTACCTGAAGGAAAAAAAATTGCAGGGCTACGGGGAAAGGGCGAGGAGTGGGACTAGCTGAAGTGCTCTTGCAGAGAGCCGGCTCGGGCTCGACAGTCCGAATGGTCTCCTTCCGTGCTGCAACCATTCTATGAGTCCACCTAGGGAAATTCCATCACTCCTCATCACAGAGTATCGGAGCATTCCTGAGAATGGTCCTTGAGCAAGAAAGTGCTTGGGGATTTGTGGCTTTGACATAAGGTGAGTGAATTAACACCCTTTTTAAACTGACGCTCATTGGCAAAACAAGATTTAATTATCTGTTTGGGTAAATAACTGTGTCAAGGAGTAAATCTTTTCACGGTGATCATTTATAATACGTGTTGATTACACAGCACTTGAATACAACCCACTTCCTGTATTGTGGAATCAGTCAGGTTCTATCAGAATCACAAACCTGTACCACCTCAGACATTGCATTAGCTATTCAGACTATATAATTACAGAAAATTAATTGCCTTGAGATGCAGAATTATCAGTTCATCAAGACGGAGGAGGTATTAATAACGGCATACTTGTCACTTCCCTCATATGTTATGATGAGCGATTTAAACTCAAGGTTGTTTCAGGGTCACGAGCATTGCTTATTCTCCCTGCGCTGGTCTTTGTAAAATATATCCCAGTAACAAGAGGCACTAAACCCAAAGCTAGAACATTGCTCCTTCTATTTTTAGAGTCGGTATCAGCGACAGCTTGATTGCTTCATTAATTACTTCCCCAATCTTGTAAAATAAGATCGTTTCAGGTCAAGTGACAAGATTTTTCTATTTCTCGGATGAAAATTAATTTCTTACCTCAATTCCCACCCCAGCTGTGCCTTTTGTTTTTGCTGCAAAAAGATTGCAGTTTTTTTTGAGCGCTTTTTTTCTTCGCAGAAGTTATTCAGTTTCGTTTAATATAAAAAAAATGAATTACGCTGTATGAAATAAACAAAGGACAGGCAGGATCAAAGAAGTGCTGAATATGGAAATATTCAGCGAGCACCTCTTATCAGTCAGGGAGTCAATGGTCCAGCCTTATCTAATGGAAGGGTTTCCACGGGTCCTGGAGTCAATTTTGAGCACAATTTCATATTTAACGATTGCTTATTACTCAAACATTCCATCAGCTTTGGTAATAATTCATTGCAAGTTTCACGATTAATAAATGCAATTATAAAGCAATTAACATGCAATTGTATTGTTAAGTCATGGCGTTACAATTAAGAAGTAATGAAAAAGAAATTGCTGAAGTTCAATTTAAATCGTAATGAAAAAATTATGCATTTATATGTAGGGAGCCATCATTATATTTTTAAAACAAAGGAATTAAACTTATAATTATATGGTTAGTTATGCAGTTACAGTTTAGCATTAATGCCAGAGATTACCAAAGTAAACTGAAATCAATAAATTACTCGTGTATAACATTTGGTGGCCATCCCTAGATCCAGCATTTTAAAGCAAAGAATTTCACATCCAATTTTCAGGAGGTCGATACTGGACTTTGATCGGGTCCCATTTATCTAGGTAACATACCGATCAACCCATAGGGACACATTTCTTCTTATTGCTATTTTAATGCAGTCAGTAACCTCCCAGAGAAGATTAACCCCCCCCCCCATCCCCAAGAAGTCACAATGGAGAATACGTGGAAGCCATAGGGCTGGATTTTGAATGACCCGTGGAGTAGGGTTTGGAGTTGGGTTAAAGTTGCAGATTCGGGGGTCCTGACCCCATCCCGACTCCAACCCGCCTCCATGCCAGTTTCTCTGGCGGCGGGTACCCGACCTGGTCTGAGACCCGACTCCCCGAGGCAGGAAGGGATTAGTGACAATTAACTGCCTATTAACAGGTAGTTAACAGGCAGTTTTTTGCATAATCCCTATTTTAAAAACAAAAGTGTGGGCTTCCCGATAGGTGGCAAACACTCCAAGTTATCGGGTCGGGCCGTGGGTCTGCAGGGGTTGGAGGGGTCGATATGTCCGGTGGGCAGGTGAGTGATGGGTGCATGTGTGCTGAGGTAAGTGCCTAAGGTAAGTGCTAAGTGTTGAAAAAAGTTTTACTTACCTTAACTTCCTCCTGCAGGTGTCAGCCCTTCAGTTCTCGGGAGTTAGAAATCTCACCGGCACAGAAAGCAGGAAAGCCGTGGACCTGTCAAAAACAGCAGCCTTCTGTTTTCTGTGCTGGAATGATTTCTAACTCAGCCTGAAAGGAAGGACTGAAGTTAGAAATCATATTGTGAGTGTTTGGCAGCTTCACAGAGCTGTCAAACGCTGATATTTCATCTGTCAAAAGCTCTTGACAGATGAAATGTCAGTCTGTGACGTCACCTGTTGCCGGGTGGCCCTTAATTGGCCTGCTGAGCCCACTGGGCGGGCTCAAAAAGGTCAATCAAGGGAAAATACAGTGGGTTGGCCACATCTCGATGGAGGCGGCTTCACAAGCCAGAATGTGTGATTCCCGACCCCAACACGACTCCAACTTCAAAATCCAGCCCTTTGACTTTAATAGAAAGTAAAAATCGGGCAGGGCATAAAACGAGCGATCGATCCAATCCCGTCAGATTCCCACTGTTAGGTGTACATTGCCCTCGCAGTCATGACGCCATTGCTACAGATGTTCCTTAAAACATTTTTATAGAACAATGCTTGCAACGTCTCCTGGCAGAATATACACCAACATTCAATTTTGTTATATTGAAAGTTTGCCTGTTTTGGGCCATTCTCATCCTTCCTGTGTGTTCCAGTTGGAGCTCCATCATAAATTGAACACTTGAACAGACAACTCCATTCAGCTCCGTTGGTAACCAACTGCAAACTCGCTCAATTTATTCACAGTGAGGATTGCGCCATCATTAATTGTGTAGGCTAAATCACATTGCACATTAATGACATACAACATGCTGGCAGTTAGTATCTAAATGGACATCCTGTGCCAGAACAGAGGATGACCGCAAAAGACCCACTTACAAAAGTATATATATAAAAAAAACAAGTATCATAGAATCATAGAATGGTTACAGCACAGAAGAAGGCCATTTGGCCCGTCGAGCCCGTGCCGACTTTCAGCTAGTCCCGCTCCCCTGCCCTTTCCCCGTAGCCCTGCAAATTGTTTTTCTTTCGGATACTTGTCCAATTCCCTTTTGAAAGATAAGATTGAGTCTGCCTCCACCACCCTTTCAGGCAGTGCATTCCAGATCTTAACCACTCGCTGCATAAAAATGTTTTTTCTTACGTCGCCTTTGGTTCTTTTGCCAATCACTTTAAATCTGTGTCCTCTGGTTCTCGACCCTTCCACCAATGGGAATAGTTTCTCTCTATCTACTCTGTCCAGACCCCTCATGATGTTGAATACCTCTATCAAATCTCCTCTCAATCTTCTCTGCTCCAAGGAGAACAACCCCAGCTTCTCCAGTCTATCAACGTAACTGAAGTCCCTCATTCCTGGAATCATTGTCGTCAATCTTTTCTGTACCCTCTCTAAGGCCTTCACATCCTTCCTAAAGTGTGGTGCCCAGAATTGGACACAATATTCCAGTTGGGGCCGAACCAGCCGAACAGGCTCATCATAATTTCCACTCTATTTTGTATTCTACACCTCTATTTATGAAGCCCAGGATCCTGTAAGCCTTTTTAACTGCTTTCTCAACCTGCCCTGCCACCTTCAACGATTTGTGCACACATACCCCAGGTCTCTTTGTTCGTGCACCCACTTTAGGATTGTACCATTTAGTTTATATGTCCTCTCCTCATTCTTTCAACCAAAATGTATCACTTCACACTTTTCTGCAGTTAAATTTCATCTGCCATGTGTCCGCCCATTCCACCAGCCTGTCTATGTCTTCCTGAAGTCTATCACTCTCCTCCTCACTGTTCACGATACTTCCAAGTTTTGTGTCATCTGCAAATTTTGAAATTGTGCCCTGTACACCCACGTCCAAGTCATTAATATATATCAAGAAAAGCAGTGGTCTTAGAACCGACACTTGGGGAACACCATTGTATACCTTCCTCCAGTCCGAAAAACAACTGTTCACCACTACTCTCTGTTTCCTGTCACTTAGCCAATACCATATCCATGCTCCCACTGTCCCTTTTATTCCATGGGCTTCAACTTTGTTGGCAAGCCTATTATGTGGCACTTTGCCGAATGCCTTTTGGAAGTCCAAGTACACTACGTCAACCGCATTGCCCTCATCAACCCTCTCTGTTACCTCATCAAAAAACTCGATCAAGTTGTTTAAACACGATCTGCCTTTAACAAATCCGTGCTGGCTTTCCTTAATTAATCCACATGTATCCAAGTGACTGTTAATTTTGTCCCTGATTACTGTTTCTAAAAGCTTCCCATTACTGAGGTTAAACTGACTGGCCTGTAGTTGCTGGGTTTATCTTTACACCCTTTTTTGAACAATGGTGAACATTTGCAATTTTCCAGTCCTCTGGCACCACCCCCGTATCTATGGAGGATTGGAATATTATGGCCAGTACCTCCGCGATTTCCGCCCTCAATTCCCTCAGCATCCTAGGATGCATCCCATCCACACCTGGTGATTTATCTACTTTAAGTACAGCCAGCCTTTCTAATAATTCTTCTTTATCAATTTTTATCCTATCAAGTGTCTCCACTACCTCCTCCTTCACTATGTCTATGGCAGCATCCTCTTCCTTGGTGAAGACAGATGCAAAGTACTCATTTAGTACCTCAGCCATACCCTCTGCCTCCTCTTACTAACCTTTTACTATTTATATGCCTATAGAAGACTTTTGGATTACCTTTTAGGTTGGCTGCCATTCTATTCTCATACCCTCTCTTTGGCCCTCTTATTTTCTTTTTCACTTTCCTCTGACCTTTCTATATATAGCCTGATTCTCAGATGTATTTGCAACCTGACATCTGTCATACGCGCTCTTTTTCTGCTTCATCATATTCTCTATCTCTCTTTCGTTGGTGTAGTCTTTACAAGGCACTAATCTAACATTGTGGATCCGATGATAAATTACAAACCATTTGAGCTTCACTCTTGGGGTTTAAATCCATTAATGAGACTATTACTTGAAATCTGTATCTAAATAATAAACATCATTAATTATAGACTATAATGTTGTTGAAAGGAGTTGTATGTTCAGCTTGTTGATGATTCCACTATTCCCATTTACACCTCTTCTGGACCCATCTTTTGTTTCTTTACTTGTCCCATTAAAAAGAAAAGAATCTCCTTTTACCATCTCCGTTTGCCTTGCACCACCATCACTTTTGTCATTTAATCTCTCCTGCCTTCCACCCTATCACAGACCTTTCATTTTGTTCTTTCCTCGCCTCCCCCCCCCCCCCACTTTCCCTGCCTCTGTACTTGCTTGAAACCTGTTACATCTCTAACTTTTTCCAGTTCTGACAAAAGGTCATCAACCTGAAACGTTGGGGGTGATTTTGCCAATGGGGAGCTTTTGGAGGCGGGACTCCCACTTGTCGGGTTTCAGTCCCGCCTCCATCAACTTCTGGCCAACCCACGCTATTTTCCCTTGATTGACCTTGTTAAGCCTGCCCAACGGGCTTAGCAGGCCAATTAAGGGAAAGCCAGTTACTGAGAATGTCAACCTATGACGTTTCATCTGTCAAAAAATTTTGACAGATGAATTGTCATCGTTTGACAGCTCTGTGAAGCTGTCAAACACTGACATTCTCTGTAGTTTGATGAGTTCTTGAATTCAAGACCTCATCAAACCTCTTTCTTTTGTAGAAATGAGATGGTTGTTGCATTGGAGAATGCAACGGCCGATCTGTCATCTCTGCCGCGGAGGTGCGAGACTCTCCGCATACCCACCGACTGAAGCCTGCAGGAAGAAACAAAGGTAAGTACACTTTTTCTAACACTTTGCACTTACCTCAGATACTCACCTCTCCACACTTTCACCCATCACTCACCTCCACAGCACACTTTTGGACCCCCGACCCCCACAGACTCACTACTCGCCTCGGTGACCCTGGCGGGTTTCGGAGTCTTCGGGAAGCCCACACTTCAGAGCTCAAAATGGGGATAATCCTATTTTCTGCCTGTTAACTACCTGTTAACAGGCAGTTAAGTGGCTGTAATCCCTTCCCGCCTCCAAGGAGACGGGACCCGGCGCGGGACGGCTTCCTGCCTCCTGGCAAGATGGCACGGAGGCGGGTTGGGGGCAGGATGGGCACCCGCCCCCAAATTCTGCCATTTTCCCGGCAGTCCCGCCTCCATACCCGCCTCCCCAGGGCTGGCAAAATCGCCCCCCTGAACTCTGTTCCTCTCTCCACAGATGCTGCCTGACCTGAGGGGGATTGACAGGGTAGATGCTGAGAGGTTGTTTCCCCTGGCTGAAGAGTCAAGAACTAGGGGGCATAGTCTCAGGATAAGAGGTCAGCCATTTAAGACTGAGATGAGGAGGAATTTCTTCACTCAGAGGATTGTGAATCTTTGGAATTCTCTGCCCCAGAGGGCTGTGGATGCTCAGCCATTGAGTATATTCAAGGCTGAGATTGATAGATTTTTGGACTCTAGGGAAATCAAGGGATATGGGGATCAGGCGAGAAAGTGGAGTTGAGGTCGAAGATCAGCCATGGTCTTATTGAATGCTGGAGCAGGCTTGAAGGGCCGTATGGCCTACTCCTGCTCCTAATTCTTATGTTCTGGTGACCTGCTGAGTATTTCCAGCATTTTCTGTTTTTATTTCAGATTTCCAGCATCTGCAGTATTTTACTTTTATATTAATTATAGACTTCTCTCCCCTACTAAATGTACTAACTGATGCTGGGGGAACAGTTCCATAAGTGACAGACACTTTCCATATCTCACTCAAAGTAGCCGTTCTTCATGTGTGGCTACCTTGCTGTGTGGAAGTCAAGACTCGATGAGACGTCTATTCTACTCATTCTTTCCCAGGATTTCTGGAACTTGTTCCCTTCCAAAGTTTTCACTTCCTCGTCTCAAACTGGGGGGGGGGCGTGAAAAATGTGTCTTGGGCGGCAGTGCAAAAACGGTCGGTATCGAAACATTGACTTCAATAGAACTGAATATCAAGCGGGCCGAATAACAGGCGACACCGCCCAAGTTGGATTTCAGCTCCCTGGCTTCTAAATCCTACGGCTGGCATCACCAACTGGTACTTCTGAAGTCTTCACGTCTTCTGTCCTATATTTTTTAAGTGACGTCTCTCAATTTCGCCAAAGTTAGCTGGTGAAGGACTGAGCGGTTTTGTATGTGTGTGCCTGATTACATAGAAACTGTAGGACGAGGGAATCTAATGAAGACAAAGAGTTAAGACTGCTGCAACTGAAAGCGAGGAAATCCAGTGGAGGTGAATTTTCATCCGATATAGTTAAAATTGAGAGATCTTTATAGCTAAAAGCCCAATATATATCAGGTCAATTCATAACAGAGAAGGGCAGACAGCGATAGATAAAGAGATATGGACAGCCAGGAAAACAGATAAACAGCAGCACTACATCCAAATTCAATATTGTGAAATATGCCTGTGACAAGATTAAATTCATCTTAATCGCACTGCTGAAGGCAGTTTTGGGTCCAAATTCATTTAAGTTAGTACCTCTGTTCCCATCTTCTCATCCCACTGCCAGCACTTAATCAAACAGTTCACTGGTGCAATGATTTAATTTCAGAAAAATAAAAAAATGTGTTCAGTTCTGGCGTACATTTTCCAGCTGCTGATTTTCTGCAGATGTGTAGCTGAACGTATGTATTTTGGAAAACTGCACAGGACATCGAGTGCTCGGTTGGTTTACTACCTTTCAACACAGACCAGTTATTTATTCATTAAGCATATTTGCTCTCGGTTTTGAAATAAGCCCTTGCGTGCAAAAAAAAAACTGCAATAAGTGCTACCAGAGTCTTTCCAGTATTTATAAGCTGTTTAACTTGTTTAACAGCACTGTATAACAGTGCTGGACACAACAGGACATGCTGTGGTATTTATAAGGGCTTGTTGTTTGGTGCACTGTGCAGTACAGCTGTATCCCTCCAAACTGTGGAGTGCAATTTTATGGCTGGATCAGAAGTTTCATTGACTCCTTTCAAAAATTAACCAGCTTGCAATTTTTTTTTAACTTAACCAATTTAATCATGCACTTCCACAACAGGATGTAAACCTTGGGATTTTTATTTGCTCTGCTAAATTTTTATTTTAATATTGCATTTCATATTTGTTGAAGAGAATCTAGATGGAATAGTTCCTTATAGTTCTGCCTTCAGGGCCAAACTCTAACTCCCAGGTTTGTTATTAGCATAGGTTGGAGCCAGTGCAAAGCTCCCCCGACACACTGGCCCAGCATTGTGCCCTCATTTAAGATTGAGGAGGGAGAGCTGCACAGGGAACAATATTCCAGCCAGAATTGTTTGCCCGTGATATTATTTTCCATTGACTGACAGGGCCCCGAGGGTTACCTTGTTCATTTATTTCTTTTGTGCAGTCTTTTATAACCCTCCTCTCCAGTAGATGGCGACTCAAACTGGGGTTTAGTAAAAGAAGGAATGAAAGACTTGCATTTCTATAGCGCCTTTCATGGCCACCGGACGTCTCAAAGCGCTTTACAGCCAATGAAGTACTTTTGGAGTGTAGTCACTGTTGTAATGTGGGAAACACGGCAGCCAATTTGCACACAGCAAGCTCCCACAAACAGCAATGTGATAATGACCAGATAATCTGTTTTTGTTATATTGGTTGAGGGAGAAATATTGGCCAAGACACAGGGTGTAACTCCCCTGCTCTTCTTCAAAATAGTGCCATGGGAACTTTTACGTCCACCTGAGAGAGCAGACGGGGCCTCGGTTTAACGTCTCATCCGAAAGACGGCACCTCCGACAGTGCAGCACTCCCTCAGCACTGCAGTGGAGTGTCAGCCTAGATTTATGTGCTCAAGTCCCTGGAGTGGGACTACTGCAGAGGAGGGTTATAAAAGACTGCACAAAAGAAATAAATGAACAAGGTAATCCTCAGGGCCCTGTTAGTTAATGGTATCACAAACGCCAGCAGCCCTTGGAGCCAGCAAGTTATTTGACCAAGAGTCACAGTAATGCCAACCCCAGCGTCTCATAAATCATGAGACAAAATCTAAAAAATCATGAGATTTGGTACAGAAATCATGAGTTGCTATTTTTTTCCCGACCCGACCCCTCACTGACCTTTGCTCCTGGACAAGAAGCGCATTCGGTCGCCACTAACTGATTACTGACAGAAGAACATGAGAAATAGGCACCTTGTACTTCTGATCACAAAATGTAAAAAATAAGGATTTCTGCAGGCGTGGGGAGCGGATCTAAATTCCCCCAAAAGAGTTACACTCAGCCCTCTAGTTATAAGCAATCAATTATTACAATGCAATTTTTTTTTTTTGCTTGCTTGTTAGCTTCGGATCTAGCCTTTTTTTTGTGGTGACTGTCCTCAGGCCACGATGGTGATAATGATGTTGTAATATAAATGCAATGGTGTTGATAAAAGCGGCTCAGGAGGAAGCACACATCGATCCGATACACATTAATACATTTAAATCTCTCTCCCTCTTCCATCCCCCTGCCCCCCCATCCGCCCCAGGTTAACAAAAACCATGCAGTTACACAGTGCTGAGATGGCTGCCATTGAAATGCAATGGGCACTCTCTCTCTCACACACACACACTTTGCAGCTGCTTTCCTCTCTCGCTCTCTCTTTCCCACTTCCAGATCACTTTCATGCAGTCCTGTTGCGTTTCATCCTTTCGCCCCGATCATTTTGGAAACTGCATTTTGTGGGTTTTTTTTAACTGCACCATCCATAGCGACTGTGTTTGGTGGTGTTGGTTGAGGGATGAATATTGCCCAGGACACCAGGTAAACTCCTCTGCTCTTCTGCACAGAGCACCATGGGATCTTTTATGCCCACCTGCGAAGGCAGGAAGGGAGGGCCTTAGTTTGGCATCTGATCTGAAAGACGGCACCTCCGACAATGCAGTGCTCCCTCAGTACTGCACCTCTGACAGTGCAGCACTTCCTCAGTATTGCCCCTCCGACAGTGCAGCACACCCTCAGTACTGCCCCTCCGACAGTGCGGCGCTCCCTCAGTACTGCCCCTCCGACAGTGCAGCGCTCCCTCAGTACTGCCCCTCCGACAGTGCGGCGCTCACTCAGTACTTCCCCTCCGACACTCCCTCAGTACTGCCCCTCCGACAGTGCAGCGCTCCCTCAGTACTGCCCCTCCGACAGTGCGGCGCTCCCTCAGTACTGCCCCTCCGACAGTGCAGCGCTCCCTCAGTACTGCCCCTCCGACAGTGCGGCGCTCCCTCAGTACTGACCCTCCGACAGTGCAGTAGTCTCTCAGTACTGCTCCTCTGACAGTGCAGTACACGCTCAGTACTGCCCCTCCGACAGTGCAGCGCTCCCTCAGTAATGCCCCTCCGACAGTGCAGCAGTCTCTCAGTACTGCCCCACCGACAGTGCAGCGCTCCCTCAGTACTGCCCCTCCGACAGTGCAGCGCTCCCTCAGTACTGCTCCTCTGACAGTGCGGCGCTCCCTCAGTACTGCCCCTCCGACAGTGCAGCAGTCTCTCAGTACTGCCCCTCCGACAGTGCAGTACACACTCAGTACTGCCCCTCCGACAGTGCAGCGCTCCCTCAGTACTGCCCCTCCGACAGTGCAGCAGTCTCTCAGTACTGCCCCACCGACAGTGCAGCGCTCCCTCAGTACTGCCCCTCCGACAGTGCAGCACTCCCTCAGTACTGCCCCTCCAACAGTGCAGCTCTCCCTCAGTACTGCCCCTCCAACAGTGCAGAACTCCCTCAGTACTGCCCCTCCAACAGTGCAGCTCTCCCTCAGTACTGCCCCTCCAACAGTGCAGCTCTCCCTCAGTACTGCCCCTCCGACAGTGCAGCTCTCCCTCAGTACTGCCCCTCTGACAGTGCAGCGCTCCTTCAGTACTGCCCCTCCGACAGTGCAGCGCTCCCTCAGTACTGCCCCTCCGACAGTGCAGCACTCCCTCAGTACTGCCCCTCCGACAGTGCAGCTCTCCCTCAGTACTGCCCCTCTGACAGTGCAGCGCTCCTTCAGTACTGTCCCTCCGACAGTGCAGCACTCACTCAGTACTTCCCCTCCGACACTCCCTCAGTACTGCCCCTCCGACAGTGCAGCACTCCCTCAGTACTGCACTGAAGTCTCAGCCTAGATTTTTGTGCTCAAGTCTCTGGAGTGGAGCTTGAACCCACAACCTGCTGACTCAGAGACAAGAGTGCTATCCACTGGGCCAAAGGGGACATCTTGTAGCATAATGTAGAGAGTGGAATTTGTTACTTACTGTATAATTTAAAGATTTTGTTACAAGACAGAAATATATGAAATATTTTTTAACATGTAAAAACTTTTAAAATGTACCTACTAGTGCCGGTGCGCCTAAGAAAACAAGCGCAATTTGAAGAGCTTCATCGAACGGCCGTAAACGGCGGAAACTCGTCACGCTCATTATATTGATCTGGGGGCATGGCCAGTTTTGTGGGCAGGGCCGGCTTCGGGCGAAATGATTTCTAAACCAGTGTTAAAGATCAACGCACGCTTGTCGTGACTTACGTTTGTAATTCCCCGATATTTTGCGCTGGTTCGGCCGATTTCACCCGGATTGCGCTGTTAAAACTAACGCAAACTGTATCCTGTGCCTTTTAAAACACAAAATCCAGTTCGCTGCAGGAAACAACGTTCCCTTTAAGCTGCAGTACACTGCTGTCTCGACGTCCCGCGCAGCCGGTGAGCCGGTGTCCCAAGGCAAAAAATTGCGCGTGCGCGGCAGTTTGAATGGTCCGCGCGGCCCCCCCAAATAAAACAATGAGGGGGGAACATTGACAGGAAACAGTCAGTTTAAAGGGTTCGTCTGCTTTTTTTGTGTGAAGTATACAGGCAACTTCATGTCAAGCTTCCAACCTGAAGCGGTATGAGTCACCAAACATGGGTCATTTTCCGGTTGGCAAATGGTAACTAGTGGGGTGCCACAGGGATCGGTGCTGGGGCCTCAACTATTTACAATCTACATTAATGACTTGGATGAAGGGACCAAGTGTAATGTAGCCAAGTTTGCGGATGATACAAAGATGGGTGGGAAAGCAAGTTGTGCAGAGGACTCAAAGAATCTGCAAAGGGATACAGACAGGCTAGGTGAGTGGGCAAACATTTGGCAGATGGAGTATAATGTGGGAAAATGCGAGGTTATTCACTTTGGCAGGAAAAATAAAAAAGCAAATTATTATTTAAATGGAGAGAGATTACAAAATGCTACAGTTCAGAGGGACCTGGGGGTCCTTGTGCATGAAACACAAAAAGTTAGCATGCAGGTACAGCAAGTAATCAAAAAGGCAAATGGAATATTGGCCTTTATTGCGAGGAGGTTGGAGTATAAAAGCAGGGAAGTCCTGCTACAACTGTACAGGGTATTGGTGAGACCACACCTTGAGTACTGCGTACAGTTTTGGTCTCCTTATTTAAGGAAGTATATTTGGACAGGTTGGGTGATTGGGCAGAAGCATGGCAGATGCAATATAATGTGGATAAATGCGAGGTTATCCACTTTGGTGTCAAAAACAGGAAGGCAGATTATTATCTGAATGGCAATAGATTGGGAGAAGGGGAAGTGCAACGAGACCTGGGTGTCCTTGTGCACCAGTCGCTGAAGGTAAGCATGCAGGTGCAGCAGGTGGTTAAGAAGGCAAATGGTATGTTGGCCTTCGTAGCGAAAGGGTTCGAGTACAGGAACAAGGATGTCTTGCTGCAGTTGTACAGGGCCTTGGTGAGACCACATCTTGAGTATTGTGTGCAGTTTAGGTCGCCTTGTCTGAGGAAGGATGTTCTTGCCATGGAGGGAGTGCAGCGAAGATTCACCAGGCTGATACCTGGGATGGCAGGAATGACGTATGAGGAGAGATTGGGTCGATTGGGCTTATACTCGCTGGAGTTTAGAAGAATGAGAGGGGATCACATTGAAACTTATAAAATTCTAACAGGACTAGACAGACTAGATGCAGGAAGGATGTTCCCGATGGCCGGGGAGTCCAGAACCAGGGGTCACAGTCTAAGGATGAAGGCTGATAAATCCCCAGGGCCTGATAATCTACACCCTAGGGTACTTAAGGAAGTGGCCCTAGAAATAGTAGATGCATTGCTGATAATCTTCCAAAATTCTATAGACTCTGGAACAGTACCCATGGATTGGAGGGTAGCTAATGTTACCCCACTATTCAAAAAAGGTGGTAGAGAGAAAACGGGGAATTATAGACCAGTAAGCCTGACATCGGTAGTGGGGAAAATGCTAGAGTCCATTATAAAAGATGTAATAGCAGAGCACTTGGAAAACAGTGACAGGATCGGACAAAGTCAACATGGATTTACAAAAGGCAAATCGTGCTTGACTAATCTACTGGAATTTTTTGAGGATGTAACTGGTAAAATGGATAAGGGAGAACCAGTGGATGTGGTGTATTTGGACTTTGAGAAGGCTTTCGATAAGGTCCCGCATAAGAGATTAGCGTGTAAAGTTAAGGCACATGGGATTGGGGGCAAGGTATTGACTTGGATAGAGAACTGGTTGGCAGACAGAAAGCAAAGAGTTGGAATAAATGGGTCTTTTTCCGAGTGGCAGGCGGTGACTAGTGGGGTACCGCAGGGATCGGTCCTAGGACCCCAGCTATTCACAATATATATTAATGATCTGGACGATGGAATTGGATGTAATATCTCCAAGTTTGCAGACGACACAAAGCTGGGTGGGAGTGTGTGCCGTGAGGAGGATGCCGAGAAACTCCAGTATGATTTGGACAGGTTGGGTGATTGGGCAGAAGCATGGCAGATGCAATATAATGTGGATAAATGCGAGGTTATCCACTTTGGTGTCAAAAACAGGAAGGCAGATTATTATCTGAATGGCAATAGATTGGGAGAAGGGGAAATGCAACGAGACCTGGGTGTCCTTGTGCACCAATCGCTGAAGGTAAGCATGCAGGTGTAGCAGGCAGTTAAGAAGGCAAATGGTATGTTGGCCTTCGTAGCGAAAGGGTTCGAGTACAGGAACAAGGATGTCTTGCTGCAGTTGTACAGGGCCCTGGTGAGACCACATCTTGAGTATTGTGTGCAGTTTAGGTCGCCTTGTCTGAGGAAGGATGTTCTTGCCATGGAGGGAGTGCAGCGAAGATTCACCAGGCTGATACCTGGGATGGCAGGAATGACGTATGAGGAGAGATTGGGTCGATTGGGCTTATACTCGCTGGAGTTTAGAAGAATGAGAGGGGATCACATTGAAACTTATAAAATTCTAACAGGACTAGACAGACTAGATGCAGGAAGGATGTTCCCGATGGCCGGGGAGTCCAGAACCAGG
The DNA here is from genome assembly GCA_030390025.1 of Squalus acanthias. Taxonomy (NCBI): domain Eukaryota; kingdom Metazoa; phylum Chordata; class Chondrichthyes; order Squaliformes; family Squalidae; genus Squalus; species Squalus acanthias. The sequence continues at coordinate 8,066,125 of CM059437.1, read as the reverse complement.
GGTCACAGTCTAAGGATGAAGGCTGATAAATCCCCAGGGCCTGATAATCTACATCCTAGAGTACTTAAGGAAGTGGCCCTAGAAATAGTAGATGCATTGCTGATAATCTTCCAAAATTCTATAGACTCTGGAACAGTACCCATGGATTGGAGGGTAGCTAATGTTACCCCACTATTCAAAAAAGGTGGTAGAGAGAAAACGGGGAATTATAGACCAGTAAGCCTGACATCGGTAGTGGGGAAAATGCTAGAGTCCATTATAAAAGATGTAATAGCAGAGCACTTGGAAAACAGTGACAGGATCGGACAAAGTCAACATGGATTTACAAAAGGCAAATCGTGCTTGACTAATCTACTGGAATTTTTTGAGGATGTAACTGGTAAAATGGATAAGGGAGAACCAGTGGATGTGGTGTATTTGGACTTTGAGAAGGCTTTCGATAAGGTCCCGCATAAGAGATTAGCGTGTAAAGTTAAGGCACATGGGATTGGGGGCAAGGTATTGACTTGGATAGAGAACTGGTTGGCAGACAGAAAGCAAAGAGTTGGAATAAATGGGTCTTTTTCCGAGTGGCAGGCGGTGACTAGTGGGGTACCGCAGGGATCGGTCCTAGGACCCCAGCTATTCACAATATATATTAATGATCTGGACGATGGAATTGGATGTAATATCTCCAAGTTTGCAGACGACACAAAGCTGGGTGGGAGTGTGTGCCGTGAGGAGGATGCCGAGAAACTCCAGTATGATTTGGACAGGTTGGGTGATTGGGCAGAAGCATGGCAGATGCAATATAATGTGGATAAATGCGAGGTTATCCACTTTGGTGTCAAAAACAGGAAGGCAGATTATTATCTGAATGGCAATAGATTGGGAGAAGGGGAAATGCAACGAGACCTGGGTGTCCTTGTGCACCAATCGCTGAAGGTAAGCATGCAGGTGTAGCAGGCAGTTAAGAAGGCAAATGGTATGTTGGCCTTCGTAGCGAAAGGGTTCGAGTACAGGAACAAGGATGTCTTGCTGCAGTTGTACAGGGCCTTGGTGAGACCACATCTTGAGTATTGTGTGCAGTTTAGGTCGCCTTATCTGAGGAAGGATGTTCTTGCCATGGAGGGAGTGCAGCGAAGTTTCACCAGGCTGATACCCGGGATGGCAGGAATGGCGTATGAGGAGAGATTGGGTCGATTGGGCTTATACTCACCAGAGTTTAGAAGAATGAGAGGGGATCTCATTGAAACTTATAAAATTCTAACAGGACTAGACAGACTAGATGCAGGAAGGATGTTCCCGATGGCCGGGGAGTCCAGAACCAGGGGTTACAGTCTAAGGATAAGGGGTAAGCCATTTAGGACTGAGATGAGGAGGAATTTCTTCACCCAGAGAGTGGTGAACCTGTGGAATTCTCTACCACAGAAGGCAGTAGAGGCCAATTCATTAAATATATTCAAGAAGGAGTTAGATATATTTCTTAAAGCTAAAGGGATCAAGGGATATGGAGAGAATGCAGGGACAGGGTACTGAATTTGGATGATCAGCCATGATCTCATTGAATGGCGGAGCAGGCTCGAGGGGCTGAATGGCCTACTCCTGCTCCTATCTTCTATGTTTCTATGCTTCTATATAGTTGCATTGCAGGCAGTTCAGAGATGATTCACTCGGTTGATTCCTGAGATGAAGGGGGTTGACTTATGAAGAAAGGTTGAGCAGGTTGGGCCTATACTCATTGGAATTTAGAAGAATGAGAGGTGATCTTATTGAAACATATAAGATCCTGAGGGGGCTCGACAAGGTAGATGCAGAGAGGATGTTTCCCCTCGTGGGGAAATCTAGAACTCGGGGGCATAGTTTCAGAATAAAGGGTCGCCCTTTTAGAACTGAGATGAGGAGGAATTTCTTCTCTCAGAGGGTCGTAAATCTGTGGAATTCTCTGCCCCAGAGAGCCATGGAGGCTGGGTCATTAAATACATTTAAGGTGGAGATAGACAGATTTTTGCAAGATAAGGGAGTGAAGGGTTATGGGAAGCGGGCAGGGAAGTGGCTTTGAGCCCAAGATCAGCCATGGTCTTATAGAATGGCGGAGCAGGCTCGAGGGGCCAAGTGGCCTATTCCTGCTCCAAGTTCTTATGTTCTAACTGCCTTTAGATCTGTGAGATTTTCTGAGTAAATGTTGAGAATGCATCCTTTTCAAACTCAATTGCCTGCTCACTGGAAGTGAACTGCAAATTGCAGCTTTATCTCTTTTATCAAAGTGTCAGCCAGTAATGCTCAATCAGCCTGCTGTTGAAACACTGTCAGAGCAGGAGGGTTACACTGTTTTATGCATGAAGGGGAAATTGCCGATAGATTGAAGATTTTTTTAATTCAACCTTTTCCATTTGTTACTAATACTGACAGAAAAAGTCCTACCTTGGGCATTATATCATCTTTCTCGCTTCTTAAATCAAAGCCACATTAACGATACTGACTGCGCATCGCTTTCTACCAATCAATCTATATATCCACCAGTTTATCCATTCATCTATCTGCCCCTCGCCAAGCTACCTTGCTGGTAAGTTTTATGTCGGCTTTTCCTACCTTCCAGTTAGTTTCCCTCAATCTCAAAGTTACTATCCGATTCATGCAAATCGTTTTTGTGCAGAGATGATTTCTCCTCAAATGTTTTCCCAACTTCATGCAAACAGTACCTTCAACACTAACAGCGGAAATCTGTTTTGCTGATTTCAGTCCCGAAGTGGTACGCCATTCAAAATGGTAGCCATGAGTACACATGATTACGGTCGGCAACTATGGTTGGACAGATTCCTGGAGGTTTCATCACATGACCTCCAACCACCCCCCCCCCCCTTACACTCCTGCCATTGGTCGCCCAACATGTCCATTCTCATGGTGCCCTGCCTTCCCACAGCCAATCGGAAAGCAAACAGACTCTTCATTACCCGATTGGATGATTCTTGACTGTCAGTCAAACAGCATTGTTTCCCATGTCCAGTATTTTTATGACTTGTAAACAAAAGTGTTCGAGGAATTTTTTTTTAAACACAATTTTTTTAATGCCCCAATGATTTCTCTCCTGGGTTTTGCTGGCAGCAGTGTCCTGGAGATTAGTTTTTAATTCCTGGCGACTCCAGGGCAATCCTGGACAGGGTTGGCACTTGGCAACCCTACACATGATCCTTAGTGCAGGTAAAACCAGCCTACCTGTGCTAGGGAGCAAGAGTAAACACTACTTGATTAGCTTCACACTGTGGCATGGTGTGTTCCTAGGTTCTCTCTTCCTAGTTGTTCTTGCATATCTTACAGTGCTCTCGTCAATTTCTCTAGACTTCCTCCTTGCTTGTTCTTTTTTGCCAGCTCTTGGGCTACAACCTCTCCCAATGTGTTATAGATGATGCAGCCACCCCTGCTCAAGATCTTCAATGTCATAGGATGTACTGGAGCTTAGTTTTAAGTTGCGGAAATGGGTTAGATGTTACACCCTTTCCATTGCTTATGTTTCTCTGACAATACTCCTAGCAACCAATCTATCTGTAGCCAATACAAACCACATAATACATGGGATGGTTGTCTTCCCAATTTGACTTTAGGTTGTTTTTGCAAAGGCAAATTCAACAATAACAACAACAACTTGTATTTATATAGCACCTTTAACTTAGTAAAACGTCCCAAGGTGCTTCACAGGAGCGTTACAAGACAAAAAATTTGACACCGAGCTACATAAGGAGAAATTAGGGCAGATGACCAAAAGCTTGGTCAAAGAGGTAGGTTTTAAGGAATATCTTAAAGGAAGAAAGAGAGGTAGAGAGGCGAAGTGGTTTAGGGAGAGGATTCCAGAGCTTAGGGCCTAGGCAATAGAAGGCACGGCCACCAATGGTTGAGCGATTATAATCAGAGATGCTCAAGAGGGCAGAATTGGAGGAGTGCAGAGATCTCGGGGGGTTGTGGGGCTGGAGGAGATTACAGAGATAGGGAGGGGCGAGGCCATAGAGGGATTTGAAAACAAGGATGAGAATTTTGAAATCGTGGCGTTGCTTAACTGGGAGCCAATGTAGGTCAGCAAGCACAGGGGAGATGGGTGAACGGGACTTGGTGAGAGTTAGGACATGGGCAGCCGAGTTTTGGGTGACCTCAAGTTTCCGTAGGGTAGAACGTAGGAGGCCAGCCAGGAGTGCATTGGAATAGTCAAGTCTAGAGGTAACAAAGGCACGGATGAGGGTTTCAGTAGCGGATGAGCTGAGACAAGTGTGGAGACGGGCGATGTTATGGAGGTGGAAATAGGCGGTCTTAGTTATGCCTCGGATATGTCTGATATGTCAACAGTCTGATACTCTTGATGGATGTGCGAAATCCCCATAGAATGTGGATACATTCTCATCAGACCACCAGGGAAAAACACTCAATTTCTACATGAATCAGATATACCCCTAACTGAATCGACCAACACTGTCAGTGAAAAATAACACATAGCTTGTGAGTAAACTCCAAGGCACTGGATGCTCCATGTTAAGCCAGCAGAGGAAATGGATGAAAGAAAGACTTTCATTTATATAGCGCTTTTCACAACCACCGGACGTCCCAAAGCACTTTACAACCAATGAACTTCTTTTTGAAGTGTAGTCAATGTTGCGATGTAGGAATTGCGGCAGCCAATTTACGCACAGCAAGCCCTCACAAACAGCAATGTGATAATGACCAGATAATCAGTTTTTTAGTTGATTGAGGAATAAATATTGGCTAGGACACCAGGGATAACTCCACTTCTCTTCTTTGAAGTAGTGGCCACGGGATCTTTTACGTCCACTTGAGAGAGCAGACGGGGCCTCGGTTTAACGTCTCATCCGAAAGACGGCACCTCCGAGTGACAGCCTAGATTTTTGCGTTCAAGTGTCTGGAGTGGTACAACCTTCTGATGCGAGAGGCAGGAGTGCTACCCACTGGGCCGTGGCTGATACTGATGAGAGAGGGATTACTCATGGAGGTCAGTCTCCTTCAGCCTAAAATGCCTGTTGGGTGCAGTACTGGCCGTCAGGAGATGCTGCAATAGTACAGCAGGTTTAAACTGATAATCAGGAGAATGTGAGTTCAGACAGCACCATGGTAGTTTGAGAATTTAAATTCTGTTTTAAAAAAAAATCTTGAAATAAAAAGCTGAGTAAAAATCAGCAAAAGCGACCATGCCCTTTAGGGAGGGAAACCTGCGTTCCTTACCCAATGTGGTTGACTCTTAACTTCCCTTTGAAGTGTCCTAGCAAGCCACTCAGTTGTATCAAACTGCTACACAATTGCAGTGCTTCAAAAAGGAGGCTCACCACCATCTTCTCAAGATAACTAAGGATGGGCAATAAAAGCTCACATCTTGAGAATGATCAATACAAAGTAAACACTGCTCAGCCCTGGAGGTGTCCTAACACATCATGGGATAGAAGTTTATTTTAGGGCCCAGAATTGGCGCTGTGCTGGCAGCGCGCCCCCCCAACTGAGAGGCCCAAGGCCCAATTTCGGCCCTCATTTCAATAATTTAGGCAAGTTGTTGGTGCCACATGCAGCTCGCTCATTTGAGTACCATGGAGTTGTGGGAGCACTCCTGCTCCTCCTGGCTCCACAGTAACGATTACTGATGGATTTAAAAAGAATAAACGACTTACATTTCGTTCCCGGTTGCATGGACCACTGAAGAATCCTAAGCTGAGTAGGCCCAGGACCTATTCCGCTGATCGCCAACAAATTACGGCATGGAGGCCGAGAACAGACGTTAGGCCCCACATTTACATATGGCTTAACAACTGTTTTAGGCGCCCACATGGAACGCCTGTAAAGCCGCATACACCAATACAACGGCACCTGTAACACAGGCGCTAATCGGGCGCGGCATATTGCTCCCTTTTCCCCCGTTTTCCGCCTGGCAAACAGGAGCAAGAAGGACCCGTTTCTACCCCGATATCCACCTTTGACAGGTAAAAGCTTGAATGAACTCTACTAGGGTTTGGACCCAAGAACATCTAGTCTTGGTTGAGTCTAGGGCCGGGAATGTCCTCAGGGCTTCTCCTGCTCCGTCGCTGTAACTTCACCAGAAGTTTCCGCCAGCAAATGGGGGTTTCCGCCAAAGTTACGGCAGCAGAGCGGGAGATGGTTCGAGGAAAGTCACGGCCTAGGACTCAACCGACTGTGATACCTCACTTCAGGCAAAATGGTTGCATTTACAATAGTAAACCCCTCACCTTTATTCACTAGTGGAAAAATTACAATCTCTTGCTCTGAAATGTTTCGTGCGCTCTCAATTTATAACCACAGCATTAGGCAAAGCCTTATTCATAGTTACATCCCTGATGTTGGGCAAGCCCTTTGAGACCTTTGATCTCTCTCTGCCTGTGCCTCAGTTGGTATGTAGTGAATATAGAGTGTACCACAGAACACTTTCACTTCATTATAGTGAGGGTGCAAAGCAGCTACAAACCCAACAAAAATGACATATCACGTCTTGTATCATGTAGAGCTTGGTAATGGATCCTCACTGGTGCATTATGGCTGTCTGCCCTTGACCCTTCGTGCCTCATTATTTTGCTTTCACTGCTTTATATGTTGATTAATAAAGCAATTCAACTCACGTCAGCACAAAATTAATTCAATCGCCATCCAAGTTGTGTCAGAAAATTCTTTGTAAGATCTTAGTTTGTCCAAAGAAAGCGGAGGATGAGTCCCACAACCTCCTGCCTTCCCTCATAAAGGCAACCCCAAACAAAACAGGACGGCCCAAGGTTTGATCCCTTGTCTGAGGTAGCTGATCTCCGGCAGGATGGCATAGTTGACCTCATCGTCCCCAGGATAGGGAGGGAAAAATTAGCAAGGCTTCTTTCTCCCGATCTCTCCCCAGTGTTTCCTGCTGGGAAGTACGTGCTTGTGGGGTTTCGGTGAGGGTTGGATTGTGCTTACATAGAATTGCATGGGATTTGCAGCACAGAAACAGGTCATTTGGGCCAAGAGGTCCGTGCCGGTCTTTATGCTTCACACGAGCCTCCTCCCACCCTACTTCATATAACCCCATCAGCATAACCTTCTATTCCCTTCTCCCTCATGTGTTTATCTAGCTGCGCCTTAAATGCATCTAAGGTTCTCATTACAGCCTCTCGCATGCGTCTGTTCTTGACTTCTTATACCTTGGATTTTCTCCCACTCTTCCAGTTAAATAGACTGTCTAAGCTCACATATAAAGAATGGACACTGTGGAGCTCTACCCCAGTATGGATTTTTTTTTAATTCATTCATGGGATGCGGGTGTCACTGGAAAGGCCAGCATTTATTACCCATCCCTAATTACCCTTGAGAAGGTGGTGGTGAGCCACCTTCTTGAACCGCTGCAGTCCATGTGGTACCAACAACAACAACAACAACTTGTATTTATATAGCGCCTTTAACATAGTAAAACGTCCCAAGGCGCTTCACAGGAGTGCAATAAGACCAGAAAATTGACACCGAGCCACGTAAGAAATTAGGGCAGATGACCAAACGCTTGGTCAAAGAGGTAGGTTTTAAGGAGCATCTTAAAGAATGAAAGTGAGGTAGAGGGAGGGAGTTCCAGAGCTTCGGGCCTAGGTACTCTCGTAGCGGTTTAGTACAAATGAGTGGCTTGCTAGGCCATTTCAGAGGGACAATTAAGAGTCAACCACATTGCTGTGGGTCTGGAGTCACATATAGGCCAGACCGGGTGAGGACATTAGCGAACCTGATGGGTTCTTATGACAATCCAGTAGTTACATGGTCATCATTACTGATATTAGCTTCTACCAGATTTATTTAACTAACTGAAGTTAAGTTCCCCAGCTGCCGTGGTGGGATTTGGAACTCAGGTCTCTGGATTACTAGTCCAGTAACATAACCACTTTGCTGCCGTTCCCATTGGACACTATGGAGCTGTACCCCAGTATGAATCAGTTCCTTCAGGAGAGGTGGGGAGAAAATTGACAGGTCACTGGATGAACATAAGCCATAGTGAGATAAATGCATCATTAACATTGATCAATCGACACGTAGCTGATTGCAGCAACAGAACATGAGCAGAAAGTTGCATCAAAAATGTGATGACCAAATTGCACCATGGAGCAATGAGACACAAACACATTTGATCGAGGTTTATAAAATAATGAAGGGACTAGATTGTGTTTATGTGGGCCAATTATTTCAATTGAATAGGTTAGAGGGGGGACCCAGGGAGTCACAGTTACAAGTTATGTAAGGTTAGATGTTGGGTGGTTCTTCTTTTCCCAGAGAATAGTGGACCCGTGGAACAAGTTGCCAGCTCGTGCAGAGAACGCTGATTCGCTGAATTCCTTCGAGCGAGAGCTGTTTCTGGCTGGGGCGGAGATCACCTTGCACAAGAGGTGCGTATCCTGTAAAGTAACTCAGGCCCAATGTGATCTCCTGAACTATCTTTGATCGCCTAACGGGGTGGGAGAGGAATTTTCCAGTTTTCTTTTTCCCTAATTAGCCTGGGTTTTTTTTTACTGAGTTTTTTTTGTCTCTCCCGGGAGATTTCATGTCTCCAGGTGGGGTGGGGCGTGTCACAACTGTGTGGGAGAGGCTGGATGGGCCAGTGGGCCTGTTCCTCTCGGTCATTTCCGTATGTTCATAACCCACGGTCAGCGGGGGAAGGGAAAGTTGAGAACTGAGTGGAGGTGAGGTGACAGCAACAAGGGTGATGTCTGTGCTTGAGTCATGTAGGAGCATCGGAGTAGGAGGAGGCCATTCAGCCCCTCAGGCCTGCTCCACCATTGAATCAGATCCTGGCTGATCTGTACCTCAACTCCATTTTCCCGCCTTTGCTCCATATCCCTTGATACCCTTACCCAACAAAAATCTATCGATCTAGTCTTGAGAGCTCCAATTGTCCTGGAATATGCAGCCATCAAACCCCTCCCCCTCCCACCCCCAAGAGCAGAAAAATTACATTAAAAGTGTGTTGTCGAATTGTGCCACCAGGGGGGAGAAAGCAACCTTAAATTGCTGGCGACGCCTTTGGTTAGAGAGCTGTCTCATCTCTCCCTGTCTTTTCTCAGTGTGTGGTGAAAGGTAACTCCAGTGCAGTACTGAGGCAGCTGCGCTGCACTGTTGGAGGTGCCGCCTTTTGGAAGAGACGTCAAACCGAGGCCCCGTCTGCCCTCTCAGGTGGAGGTGAAAGACCCCACGGCACTGTTTCGAAGAAGAGCAGGGGAATCCTGGGGCCCAATATTTATCCCCTCATCCAACATCACCAAAAACAGATGATCTGGTCATTATCACGTTGCTGTCTGCGGGAGCTTGCTGTGCGCAAATTGGCTGCCGCGTTCCCTACATCACAACAGTGACCACACTTCATAAAGTACTTCATTGGCTGTAAAGCGCTTTGGGGCGTCCTGAGGTCGTGAAAGGTGAAAAAATAAAGTTAGTCGAATAAAAAGGAATTGGAAAAGCAAAAATGGTGTCGGGAAGGAAACCATGCAGTCATCTTTCAAAAAGCCACAATTTGTGAGAATAATTCTTGGCGAACAGAAGTGCTATTTTTGCAGCACAACTAAAATAGTATATATATTTTTTTAAGTTTATCTCAAGGATATTCTGCTCCCTCTAGTTCCACTCCCCACTTTATGTAACACGGAGGGTATACAGAAAGCCATGTCCTGTTACAGAAGGGACTGATCAGGACAGGCTAAGAGATCTATCGGAGGGTTAAATATCTGAGCACTTTTAAAATAATATATTTGGAAGGATTTGTAGCGTTTATGGACATGCACCTCATATTAAAAACTCCATTTAAACAGCCCAGTTCTAACGCTATCTTGTGTTTAGAATGCAGTGCAAGTGATTGAGCCCAAATCGGATTGAAGTAAATGTTTTTAGAACCATTTCTTCAATAGCAATTGCAAAAAAATTAATTAAATATCCGTCAGAGGGGGAAAAAATGGCAGGTTTGAAGAGAGTTTTATTTTGATGAGTCCGGTTAATGAATTATTCAGCAGTTATGATTGACAGGTGAGTTTGTGAAATCAGATTGGAGCCTGATGATCTGGGTGGGAAATGGATAAGAACAAGGCTGGCTGTCTGGCGTCAGGTGTAATCTCCCCCCCCCCCCCCCCCTCCTCCCTTTCTCTCTCTGTCCCACTTACTCTGCTCGTGTTATATTGAGAGTCTGACAGAGTGTGGCGTTCTCTCTCTCTCTCTCCAAGCTCGGCATTATTCTTAAACAAGCACAGCGACAGAGAGAGGGAGTGAGGGGAAAAAATAATCTGTAGAAAAGACAGCCATAGAGAGAGAGGAGGAGGGTGGGAAAAGGAGAAAAAAAAACACTCTCAAAATCAGACCCCAAAAAAAGTCTCCCCAAGAAATCCCTTCCATCTGTTTCTGATGGGGCTCAGGACGTAAAAGTCTGAACGAGGTGGACCTGAGCATCGCCCTCACTCACGCCGGCCTCTGCTTGAAGGGGACAGCCGGTTGCAACACACTCCCAACCGGGGAGGCAGCGACATGGCACTTTGCACTTTGTTACTCCTGTACTTGCCTTCAATAGTTTTCGCCGACCTGGGTACCGCGGAGGTGCTGGAGCGAGCAGGTAAGATGCAATCAGACTCTCCCCCCCCCCCCCCCCCCCACCCCCCACTCTTATTTCGCTCTCTCTCTTTCCATTAATTTCCTCATCAATTGCAAAAAAAAGGGGGCGAGCGACGGTGAAAGCTTTTTTGTTTATTTAGCCAACTGCAAATATCCAAGGCAACGTTGTAAGATGCTTCTTAAGGTGACAGTGCACGCTTCCTCGTTTAGGATGAGCTGGTGGTGGGGTTTTTTTTCTTCTTGTTGCAAAGATGCTATGCAGCAGAATTCATCTCAAATCTTATTACCTTGCCTTTTCGGTGTCTGTTTAGTATCTCTGTGCGTCTCATTTCCAAGCCTGGGTTCTGCACTGAAGGGCTGGCATGCCAATGTTGCCATCCGCCGACCACACACGTATCAGAAAAGTTGCTGTAAATATTAAAAGGGGCACTCACTGTCTGGGTGCAAAGCAATCTTTGGCAAACCCTGTTCGTTTTTGTTTGCTTAAAGGCTGCACAAGTACAAGCACTAGATGTTGTTTATTGTAACAGCGGCGTTGCTTTGCAAGTGGCAGAGTGATGATGTGTTTTGACTTTTGGTTTGTGTGATTTTTTTTTTGCTCTCCTGCAGCTTTTTTAAGAAAAACGTTTGGGAAAGTACTTTAGAAAATATTATTGAAAATGATAAAGCCTTAAGGCTGCCGTGAGTCGCGGCTGTGCGATTGGGCAGGTTGATTCAAAACGCACAGAGCTGAAACTGTATTTCCCCTGTGTAAAAGACTCGAACGTTTTGAGGGAGGTCGGGGCTCGGGGGCCCGCTGCGGAGGATAAAAGATAAAACATTTTTTTTTACAAATTCTGATCAAAGAGGTAAACTATCCAATAATGTTCAGCGCTGAAGCCGGTGTCTGTGCTTCTCCACAAACCCCCATTTATCTCTACATGTCCCTCTCAACATCTCTTCCCCCCTCCTCATCTACCCAGAATCATATACAATAATATATAATAATGTTACACATAGCACAGAAACAGGCCATTCGACCCAACCAGTCCATGCAGGCGTTTATGCTCCATTCGAGCCTCCTCCCGTCTTTCCTCATCTAAATTTATCAACATAACCCTCTATTCCCTTCTCCCTCATATGCTTGTCCAATCTCCCTTTAAATGCATCTACACTATTCGCTTCAACCACTCCCTGTGGTAGCGAGTTCCACATTCTCACCACTCTCTGGGTAAAGAAGTTTCTTCTGAATTCCCTATTGGATTTCTTGGTGACTATCTTATATTGATGGCCTCTAGTTATGCTCTTCCCCACAAGTGGAAACTCTCTCTCTGTATCTACTCTATCAAAACCTTTCATAATTTTAAAGACCTCTATTAGGTCACCCCTCAGCTTTCTCTTTTCAAGAGAAAAGAGACCCAGCCTGTTCATCCTTTCCTGATAGGTATAACCTCGCATTTCTGGTATCATCCTTGTAAATCTTTTTTATGCACCCTCTCCAGTGCCTCTATATCCTTTTTATAATATGGCGACCAGAATTGTACAAAGTAATGCATTGTATTTCAACATCTTCTTTTCTCACTGTGTGTCAGGTCGAATGGGACTGCACATGTTAACATGCCACTGCCTGTCAGGGAGCGCCCTTGCAAATCACGGACTCTCTGCTGGTGTGTGAAGCAGCAGCAATGAGGGAGATTTAGAGTTTAACCACAGCAATGCTTTGTGTTTTGTGTGTGATGGATTCTTCAGGTTAATGCGGCACTCAACCAAGTTTTATCCTGAATGGTAGTTGGAGCCTGTCTATGCCTCAAACTATCAACAGCTCCCTGGGAGTCCAGGCTGATTAATTTGGGTGTGAAAGAAAGAACTTGCATTTATATAGCGGCTTTCACGACCACCGGACATCCCAAGGCACTTTGTAGCCAATGAAGTACTTTCTGAGTGTGGTCGCTGTTGCAATATAGGAAACATGGCAGCCAATTTGCACACAGCAAGATCCCACAAATTGCAATGTGATAATGACCAGATAATCCGTTTTAGTGATGTTGGTTGAGGGATAAACATTGGCCCAGGACACCAGGGAGAACTCCCCTGCTCTTCTTCGAAATAGTGCCATGGGATCTTTTACTGCACTGGAGTGCCAGCACATAATCCAGGCTGACACTTCAGCGCAGTACACCCTCAGTACGGCACAGGAGTGTCAGCCGGGATTATGTGCTCAAGTCTCTGGAGTGCGACTTGAACCCACAACCTTCTGATGCAGAGTGAAGGACAGAGTTGGGAAAGAGCAGTGTGAGGATGGTAAATGGAGATGTAGGTGAAAAATTTTGCAGGGCGATGGGGAAAGAGCAGGCGAGTGGGACTAATAAGATAGCTCTTGCCAAGAGTTGGCGCAGGCACGATGGGCCGAATGGCCCACTTCTGTGCTGTGTGGTTCTACGGTCAGGTTAAGATCGTCCGTTTCCTCGTTTACGCTGAGTGCACGAATTGTCAGTTTGTGTCATGCAGGGACCGTACATGGTTAGCCCAGTTTGTAGATGTGGATTTAAGTACAGGGAAAATTTTGTGTGAGAACTGCAAAGGAAGAGAATATTCAAAACCCTCTCATTTTTGGGTTAAACGGAATAAAATCCCCCCTTTCTCTGCAACGATAAATTCCCCCAAAAATGTCAATTCTGGCAAACTGCAACGCGTGCAGCTGTTTGCTCTGGCACAGGGAGCACTCAATCCTCCCTCACTGACGGGCAGCTTTGATGCAGTGCCCACCTTCAGCTGCCTGTGCCTCATACCGACAGCCGACTGAAGTTACATAAGGGCAGGAGACACTGGAGCTTCAGCTAATGATCCATGTTAACTCCTTTTAGCAGGGTGCCTTGTGAAGACTCTCGTGTTTATTATTTACTTGTGGTGTTTAATTTGCTCCTCCCAATTTGTTCTGCTGGTTTTTAAACCCGAGGTTTTCCAGTTATGGACAACAACAACAACAATAACTTGTATTTATATAGCGCCTTTAACCTAGTAAAACGTCCCAAGGCGCTTCACAGGAGTATTATAAGACAAAATTTTTGACACCGAGCCACATAAGGAGAAATTAGGGCAGGTGACAAAAAGCTTGGTCAAAGAGGTAGTCTTAAAGGAGGAGAGAGAGGTAGAGAGGCGGAGAGGTTTAGGCAGGGAATTCCAGAGCTTAGGGCCTCGGCAACAGAAGGCACGGCCACCAATGGTGGAGCGATTATAATCAGGGATGCTCAAGAGGGCAGAATTAGAGGAGCGCAGTTATCTCGGGGGGGTTTGTGGGGCTGAAGGAGATTACAGAGATAGGGAGGGGTGAGGCCATGGAGGGATTTGAAAACAAGGATGAGAATTTTGAAATCAAGTCGCTGCTTAACCGGGAGCCAGTGGAGGTCAGCGAGCACAGGGGTGATGGGTGAACGGGACTTGGTGCGAGTTAGGACACGGGCAGCCGAGTTTTGGATGACCTCAAGTTTACGTAGGGTAGAATGTGTGAGGCCAGCCAGGAGTGTGTTGGAATAGTCAAGTCTAGAGGAGCAAAGGCATGGATGAGGGTTTCAGCAGTGGATGAGCTGAGGCAAGGGCGGAGACGGGCGATGTTATGGAGGTGGAAGTAGGCGGTCTTTGTTATGCTGTGGATATGAGGTCGAAAGCTCATTTCAGGGTCAAATATGACACCAAGGTTGCGAACAGTGTGGTTCAGCCTCAGACAGATGTTAGGGAGAGTGATGGAGTCAGAGGCTAACGAACGGAGTTTGTGGCGGGGACCGAATGTCTTCGGTCTTCCCAATATTCAATTGGAGAAAATTTCTACTCATCCAGAATGTATGTCATACAATCAGTCTGACAATTTAGAGACTGTGGAGGGGTCAAGAGAAGAGGTAGTGAGGTAGAGCTGGGTGTCGTCAGCGTACATATGGAAACTGACGCTGTGTTTTCGGATGATGTCACCAAGGGGCAACATATAGATGAGAAATAGGAGTCTGCATTTGGTCGCTGCAGATTTCACCCAGTTTTGTGACCCTATTTCAGGGGAAAAAAAATAAAACCCAACTATCAGTGGATTTAAATATTCAGGTGGCTCTGATGTGTGGAGACAAATGTAGATCGTAAGAGGAACAGAGACCTAATTAGAGCACAAGGTGAATCAAAGCTGGGAGAAGATAAAGTATAGACCATATTGGATACAGTCACTTCCAAATCGTACAAACTCACAGGAGCCCGACAAAGAAATTCTTAACGAGGTTAGGTTTTGTTAAGCAGGAATTGTCACTGCGAATTCTGAAATAAAAAACAGAAATTGCTGGAAAATTCTCAGTCGGTCAGGCATAGGAACATAGGAACAGGAGGAGGCCAATTAGCCCCTTGAGCCTGTTCCGCCATTCAATTAGATCATGGCTGATCTGTGACCTAACTCCATATACCCACTTTTGCCCCATATCCCTTAATGATATGGAGTGCAGCTCCAACAACACTCCAGAAACTCGACACCATCCAGGACAAAGCAGCCTTTTGATCGACACCCCATCCACCACCTTAAACATTCACTCCCTCCACAACCGGCGCACCATGGCTGCAGTGTGTACCATCTACAAGATGCACTGCAGCAACTCGCCAAGGCTTCTTCGGCAGCACCTCCCAAACCCGCGACCTCTACCACCTAGAAGGACAAGGGCAGCAGGTGCATGGGAACACCATCACCTCCAAGCTCCCCTCCAAGTTACACACCATCCTGACTTGGAAATATATTGTCGTTCCTTCATCGTCATTGGCTCAAAATCCTGGAACTCCCTCCCTCACAACACTGTGGGAGTATCTTCACCACACGGACTGCAGCGGTTCAAGAAGGCGGCTCACCACCACCTTCTCGAGGGCAATTAGAGCCGGGCAATAACTGCTGGCCTTGCCAGCGACGCCCACATCCCAGGAACAAATAAAAAGAATACCTTTGGTTAACAAAAATCTATCAATCTCAGATTTAAAATTAACAATTGATCTCGCATCAATTGCCGTGTGCGGAAGAGAGTTTCAAACTTCTACCACCCTTTGCGTGCA
The DNA here is from genome assembly GCA_030390025.1 of Squalus acanthias. NCBI lineage: Eukaryota > Metazoa > Chordata > Chondrichthyes > Squaliformes > Squalidae > Squalus > Squalus acanthias. Next base: position 8,050,507 of record CM059437.1, on the reverse strand, counting down.
GAAGTGTTTCCTAATTTGACTCCTGAAAGGTCTGGCTCTAATTTTTAGACTTTGCTCCCTAGTCCTAGAATCCCCGACCAGCAGAAATAGTTTCTCTCTATCTAACCTATAGTTCCCCCTTAACATCTTGAAAACTTCGATCAAATCAACCCATAACCAGGGAATACAACCCTAGTTTGTGTAATCTCTCCTTGTAATTTAACCCTTGGAGTCCAGGTATCATTCTGGTAAATCTACGCTGCACTCTCTCCAAGGCCAATATATCCTTCCTCAAGTGTGGTGCCCAGAACTGCTCACAGTACTCCAGGTGTGGTCTAACCAGGGCTTTGTATAGCTGTAGCATAACTTCTACCCCCTTGTATTCTAGTCCTCTCGATATACAGCCCAGCATTCCATTAAACCTTTTGATCAGCATTTGTAGAGAGAGAGTTAACGTTTCAGGTCGATGCCCTTTCATCAGACCTTGTCACTGCAGTGTCTGGTTTGATATGCAGAGGGGGCTTTTTCTTTGGGTTTGACTTGAGGCTCCCTCTTTTAATGGCCCTTATGCAGAACACTCTGGGATCAGTATTATCACAGGGGGCTGCTGCGATTCAAGGAGAAGGCCCATCACCACCTTCTCAGAGCCATTAGAGATGGGCAATACAAACATATGCAAAAGGGCAGCTAAAGACCAGCTGGTCCAGTGATCCTGTCCTATCCTGTCGTGGTGTAACTTCTGCACACTGTCCCCTCCCCCATTCCCTTCCCCCTCCTCCCGTCCTTCCCCCCCCACCCCCCCAGCACCCCCACCCCCGACCCCCAGCCCACAGCCATGCAATCTCTTGGGAGAAGCAAAAAAAGTAGGCCAATTTCGGAAAAAACAATCTCTGGGTAATTCCTCTCCGACCCCCAAATCCGTCTTTCAGATGAGACGTTAAACCGAGGCCCCGTCTGCTCTCTCAGGTGGACGTAAAAGATCCCACGGGCACTAATTTCGAAGAAGAGCAGGGGAGTTATCCCCGGTGTCCTGACCAATATTTATCTCTCAACCAGCATAACAAAAACAGATGATCTGGTCATTATCACATTGCTGTTTGTGGGAGCTTGCTGTGCGCAAATTGGCTGCCGCGTTTCCCACATTACAACAGTGACTCCATTTCAAAAGTACTTCATTGGTTGTAAAGCGCTTTGTGACATCCGGTGGTCGTGTAAGGCGCTATGGAAATGCAAGTCTTTCTTTAAGCAAGCTTCAGGAGACCATGAACACACATCCCCAATGACCCACCTACCAATATGCAAATATGTTTTTTTTAAATTTGTTTTTGTGGGATGTGGGCGTCGCTGGCAAGGCCAGCATTTATTGCCCATCCCTAATTGCCCTCGAGAAGGTGGTGGTGAGCCGCCTTCTTGAACCGCTGCAGTCCGTGCCACTCGTAGGAGCTCACCCAGATCAATAAATATGGTCTTGTTAGGTTCACCCACAACCTGTGAAATTAAAAGAAAGGTGAGTAAAAATCTTTTACCTCCTGAAGTATGTTGGGACACCTGGTGGTGTGGATTTAACAGCATTGACACTGTGGGGATGGGTCCACAGCATGGTCACACGTTTAATAGTTGTGCTTAGAACTTTTAAATTTTGGTATGATCATCTTCATTGAGGCATATTGCAATAAAAAGAAAAGAAGATTTGCATTTCTATAGCGCCTTTCACGACCTCAGGACGTCCCAAAGCGCTTTACAGCCAATGAAGTACTTTTGAAGTGCAGTCACTGTTGTAAAAATACTCATCAGATTGACTGCATTTTGGTGCATGGCCCCTTTAAGAAAATCTATTTTTGCAGCGTTCTTTTGGAAACGGAATCAAAGTTTTCTGAAATATGGCGTGTGTCATGGATTAGTGCCAGGTTAGCACTGCATTACATGCATTTTATTATCTAAGTACAAATAGAGTATTAAACTGAGATTTCTAGGACCAAAAACAGATTGCAGACGTCAGGACTGACCTCACTATGGTCTTTCTACAGCCCCCATGAGATCTGATAACAACACTGCAGCTAATATCCTCTTGGAATCCATCCTCTTTGTTTCGCAAGCTCGCCGAATAATGATTTATGTTGTTCAGAATGTATTTGTTGTGGAAGGGGTGAGAATTATTTTTGTATGTTGAATGAGGTCATTTGGGATTGCAGAGAGAGAGAGAGAGAGAGACAGAGTCACGCGCAGTCTATCTCCCCTACTAAAAGCAACACAAACCATGAATGTGTCTGCAGAAATAACTGCCTGGGATTCTGTCATTTTTCCTGTCCTCTTTCCCTGTTTTTCTGCATATCCCACCTTCTTTATTCTTGCTAGTGTCAGCCGAGGCTCAGTGGGTCGCACACTTGCCTCTGAGTCACGAAGATCGTGGGTTCAAGTCCCGCTCCAGACACTTGAGCACAAAATCTCAGCTGACGCTCCTAGTGCTAGTACTGAGGGAGCGCTGCAACTGTCGGAGGTGCCGTCTTTCGGATGAGACGTGAAATCTCTCGGGTGGATGTGAAAGATCCCATGGCACTATTGTGAAAAAGAGCCTGGGGAGTTTCTCCCTGGCATCCTGGCCAATATTTATCCCTCAACCAACAACTAAAAACAGATTCTCTGATCATTATCACATTGCTGTTTGTGGGAGCTTGCTGTGTGCAAATTGGCTGCCTTGTTTCCTATATTACAGCAGTGACTACACCTCAAAAATGTACTAATTGTCAGTAAAGTGTCTTGAGGTCGTGAAAGGTGCTATATAAATGCAAGTCTCTCCCTTTACCGGGGTATAGTTCCACGGGCACCAGCAGGTCTCTTGTACCTCATTCATTCTTTGTTTATGAGCTAAGACGGGTTGAAGCAGACTATTCGACCATGGAGGGGACCACGCCTGTGCTTGGCCCTGTCTTGGGCCGACACGCACGAGTTCTGTCAGGATAGCACTCAGCGATGGGAGCTCTGCGCTGATTTTTCCACTCCATTTGCTGGAGGTACTTGCGGCCAACTGGCCTTATTATTTTTGATGGATGATGAAGAGCCTTATAAAAGGCAGATTAATGTTTCAATACAATATTCCATGGTTATGGTTCCTGCAATTTGTCCTTTGCCCGCTGTGATGTCACAATGTCTCCCACTCCTAACCTTTACATTCTCCCAACCGTGATAATTTTTTATTAGACAACAGTTGGTTTCTCTCCAGGAGCTTTGAGGATCACACACGTTCCCTTCATCATCAGTAATTCCCGGGAGATGTCCGATAGCAGTTGGAGCTTTTTGGCAATCAAAACTGCACTGACTTCACGGAATTAAAAGCCACAAAGCTAGGTTAGACTGACATATTGAAACAAAGCTCACCTGATCTGCAGCGACAAGCATGAAATGATCAGAGTATGAAAAGCTGAGCACAAGGAAGGAGAATAAATGCAGTGTGAAAATAATGAGGGAAGCATTGGAGGGAGGAGTGGGAGTCAATTAATGTATGCAATGAGATCAGCAGAATACAGCTTTGGCTGAATATAGTGACACCCCTATTCCTGGCCAAAATGGAGATGATTGGGTAATTCCCCCGTCAATTACGCCAGGAGACCGCACTGCTGTAGTGACTGGGATTGATTTTACGTACATCATTTGTAGGTAACTATCCTCCACTTGCTGCATTTTGCTGGAGAAATAATCCTGCTTTTATCAGGAGATGTTGCTGTAGTTTCTGTTTGCTGCAGTTTGCAGAGACTCTTTTTAAATAGACTCTGTAGACTGTTTGCTTTAGTGTGCTATTTAAAGGGACTCGGTTTGCTGAGTAAATAGACTTTGTTTACTCTAAAGTAGACTATTTGCTGTGAATCCTGCCATAAATCCCATCTAGCCTCCAATTCATTGGCTGACATAGTGGTGTCAATAGACACTGATGTCTGTTCTTTCCAATTTTTTGCCCTTTTCCTCCATCCTCTCTTAAAGGCAATGACTTATGCTGGACTATGACTTCTCTCATCATGGCAGGCTAGCGATACCTTGCCTACGTGACCATTCTTCATGTGTGAGCCTAAACAGTTGAGTATCGGCAGAGTATTTATTCCTTAACCTTTCACTCCTCCCCCCTCCCCCTTCGCATTCACTCAAACTCCAACATGACCCCATCGGCTTTGGAAACAAATCTTCTACTTAAGCACGGCACCAACATTCTGTCTCACGCCAGCCTTAGCTCAGTGGTAGCATTCCGGCCTCTGAGTCAGAAGGTTTTGACCCAACACTCCAGTGCCGTACTGAGGGAGTGCTGCACTGTCAGAGGTGCCGTCTTTCGAATGAGACGTTAAACCGAGGCTTAGTTTGCCCTCTCAAGTGGACATCAAAGATCCCATTGGCACTATTCAAAGAAGAGCAGGGGAATTCTCCCGGTGTCCTGACCAATATTTATCGCTCAACCGACAGCACTGAAACAAATTATCTGGCCATTTTTCTCATTGCTGTTCGTGGGAGCTTGCTGTGCACAAATTGGCTGCCGCATTTGCAACAGTGACTGTGCTTCAAAATTACTTCAGTGGCTGTGAAGCGCTTTGGGACGTCTTGAGGACAGGAAAGGCGCTATAGAAGGAAAAATTAGGTGGGATGCAAATTAGGTACCCAAAATTACCCCCTTTGTGTGAAGAGGAAGCTCCTGACATCTGTCCTAAATTTGCCTTTTACTAATTTGAATCCGTGTCCCCTTGTCCTATTCTCATAGTTCACAGTAATATTCTGAATTTGACTATCTTGTGTACCTCGATAAGGCCACCTCTCGGGCACCTTTCTTTCAGATGGAAAAGCCCAATGTACTCTTTCTTTCTCATAACTCAGACCTCTGACACTGGGGGAGAAGCCTTGTGGCTCTTCTCCGCACTTACTCCAGTGCTTGAATGTGTCGCTTGTGTCTCAGTGGCCAGAACTGGACGCAGTACTCAAGCTGTGGTCTGACCAGCACACTGGACAGTTTGATTGTGATTTCCTCCGATACTAGGCAACCAGATGAGCATTTCCATCCAGCGTTTTTTGTGCTGTTACATATAAAATAATTCACTGCTGAGTGGGTGAATGAAGGCTTTGCGAGACACTAATGCTGGTTTATATCTTTTCCAAATAAGAACAAAGTATTTCAAAAAACAAGCTTGTTTTCTTGTCACTTTAAGTGCAGCTTCTTATGCATCTGGTATGTCACTCTATTAATGGAGCTTGTTGTCTAAGAACTGTCATACAGTGTGTGGGTGTGATGCTTACAAGACTTCTTCACTACATAGAAAATGACATGATTAATGAATGAGTTCCCCTGGCAGTTCCTCGTCCCTTCTGTTCTCTTTCTTGCTGGTTGTTGGGCTTAGAATGACGACTATTTCAGATGAGCAAGTTCCCGAGCTCCATCCATGCTTTGCGTGGAGTTCGCTGCTCTCAGTTGAGATGGCGATGGGAGCTACAATTGACCTCAGTGCCTACGGGCTGGGGAAGGGGGAAACAAATGGCCTTTCTGCACTTGTAGACATTGGGTAAAGACAGGATGCGGCTCATGGATCATGCACTCCACAGTTGAATATCCTGGCGCTCACAGTCAAAGTTCATCTTGAAGAATGGCCACTTGGGTGAGGTACCAGAGGGCCAATGTAGAGGGTCTACATTCCAGCGTGAGGGCCAATGTAGAGGGTCTACATTCCAGCGTGAGGGCCAATGTAGAGGGTCGACATCCCAGCGTGAGGGCCAATGTAGATGGTCTACATTCTAGTGTGAGCAGGAGCTTTCAAGAGAAGAGGGGAGAATGTTTGGCGGAGGACAGGGTAAGTAACAAAGGGCAAAATACATTCTGTTCTTAATGTTGGCCTCGGTTCCTGACCAGAATTTATTCAAAACTACGCCCAAACAGGTTAAGATTGCGATTGGAGACAATTGGGAAGGGCTCTTTGCTAATGGGATGATGCTAGGAGCTAGAAATTATACTGTCATCAGAGAAAAGATCTTCAGTGAGGAACGATGATTTGATATAATTAGGCCCTTCGAGCTGTTGTTTTGAACATAATCAAGCTGCACCATCTCTGCCTGCCAATAGGGATGCACGGGCAACCTGCCTCTTGTGGAGCTTGCCCTGCAGTGCAGTGCTGACCCCAATCATCTCAATGTTGCTCCTCTCCCTGCAGCTACCGGGAGATAGGGTAGAGGGAGGCCGGAACAGTTGGATTGGGGGATTGATGCTCTAACTGTTTAAACGTAGATTTAAAAACTGAAAGCGTTTTGCAAAAAGGTGGAATGGCAGCACTTTTAAAATTATACACAACATTGAAAGGTAACATACAAGGCACCGAACTCCTTTTGAACATCAGTTGGCAGAAGAACTGGTGATAGAGTGGGTTAGAGCATTATTCATTCATCTCCGGTACCTGTTTGAATGTGATACAGATTGATCATGGGTTGAAAGCGTCTCTCTGATAACTGTAGAGCTTCGAAATGAAATTTCTTTGGGTCGTCTCAATCAGAACTTTAGTAGGCCCAGAGCACAACACAAACCTACTCGTAGTTTGACAGTAATTGGAGCTAAATTGTCAACTTCACTTATGATGGCTGCTGTGAGAAACAGGAATGTCAGGTGCACAAAGGGGAATAACGTTCTATTTCCCAATGATCTTGTCAAGAGGAGGAGGAAAGTTCACCAGAAACAACCTGTTGTCAGTACTTTGATTTCAGAAGAGTTGCTTAAGACATCAGTGCTGATGACAACATCAGGGGAACTGCATGGAGTGGTATTAGGTCGTACCAACCAGGGAGGTTCCAGGTTCAATCCTTGATCGTCAGGTTGACTTCAACTGCCGTTGGGGTAGGGTTGCCAACTCTGGTTGGACGTATTCCTGGAGGTTTTTATCACATGCCCTCCAGCCCCCAAACCAGTCAAACAGACTTTTTTCCCCCCCATCTACGATATTTTTAGAATTAATAAATGAAAGTGTTCAAAGAAAATGGACAAAAAAAACTTTTTTTTTTAATGCCCCAGTGATTTTTCTCCTGGGTTTGCTCAGAGCAGGAAATTAATCTTTAATTCCTGGAGGCTCCAGGGCAATCCTGGAGGGTTGGCAACCCTAGGCTGTGGTGGGGTCACTGTAATGGCCTTAGCACCCTAGATTGAGGAGGAGAAAGATTAGCCTGGGTTCCCTGTTCTGACTGATGCCCAGTGACCCTTCCTGGAGTGTGTGAGTGTGTGATATAGGCACTGGTAACGCTGGAAATGCTTGCAGCACAAGGAAGTATCTTTGGAAAAGAAAGACTTGTGTTAATTTAGCCCCTTAATGACATCTCCGCAAAACATCTCCAAACGCTTCACTTATAATTCATTACTTTGAAGAGCAGCGACTGTTGTCAGGAAGGCAAGTGCAGCTGCCATTTTGCAAACAGGAAGATCCTACAAAGGCCAATGAGATGAGTGATCAGTTAATCTGGATGGTATTGGTTGAGGAATGTTGGCCTGGGCGACAGGCAACCTCCTTGCTGTTCTTCAAATAGTGCCATGGCATCCTTAATGTCCATGTGAAGAATACCTCAGTTTAGCATCACGTCTGAACGACAGTGTCTCTGCCAATGCGGCACTGCCTCAGTCCTGTATTGGTGTGTCACCTCAAATTATTAGGTAGATTTTGAGAGTGTCCGTTCCTGGTACAAAGCCTTGTTTAATGGAGGGCCATAATGTTTAATGTCAGCTGTGGCTCAGTGGTGGCACTCTCGCCAAGGTCGTTGGCTCAAGTCCCACTCCAGAGACCTGATCCCATAACCTAGGCTGACACTCCAGCGCTGCACTGTCAGAGATGTCGTCTTTTGGATGAGATGTTAAACCCAAGCCCCGTCTGGCCCCCTCAGCTGGATGTACAAGATTCCACGCACTATTTTGAAGAAGTGTAGGGGAGTTTTCCTGATGTCCTGGCCAATAGTTATTCCTCAACCAACATCACTAAAACAGATTATCTGGTCAATATCGCATTGCCGTTTGTGGGAGCTTGCTGTGCACAAATTGGTCGTCGCGTTTCCTACATTACAACAGTGACCACACTTCAAAAGTATTTAATTGACTGTATAGCTCTTTGGGACCTGAGATTGTGAAAGGCGCTATAGAAATGCAAGTTCTTTCTTTCCTTGTGTCGATCGCATAACCAGGTACAGAGGTTAGCATGCCCGAATTGTGATGTTTCCAATGATCAAATTTCCAGTCATTAAAATTGGAAATGCCACAAATCGGGCACACTGGCTCCATTTTCCAACCATGCTCCCACTGAGGAGTAGTGCCTGGTAAAAGCCAGGCAGTGTGGCAGGGGGCCACAACCTTATAGGTGAGAGGTGTTTTTGTATTCAATCTCGCAATGTGCGGGGCGCTGGCAAGGCTGGCTCTCATTGCCCGCCCCTTAGGTGCCCTCAGAAGGTGGTGGTGGGCTGCCTTCTTGCACCGCTATACTGTCCATGTGTTGAAGATATTCCTTGTAGCAGTGGCAGAACAGATTCAAGGGGCTGAATAACCTATGCCAGTTCCTATATGATACAACTCCTGACTCCCCAAAGCCTTTCCACCATCTACAAGGCACAAGTAAGGAGTGTGATGGAATACTCTCCACTGGCCTGGATGAGTGCAGCTCCAACAACACTCAAGAAGCTCGACACCATCCAGGACAAAGCAGCCCGCTTGATTGGCACCCCCTCTACCACCTTAAACATTCACTCCCTCCACCACCGGCGTACCATGGCTGCAGTGTGTACCATCTACAAGATGCACTGCAGCAACTAGCCAAGGCTTCTTCAGCAGCACCTCCCAAACCCGCGACCTCTTCCACCTAGAAGGACAAGGGCAGCAGGCGCATGAGAACACCACCACCTCCAAGTTCCCCTCCAAGTCACACACCATCCTGACTTGGAAGTATATCGGCCAATCCTTCATCGTCGCTGGGTCAAAATCCTGGAACTCCCTCCCTAACAGCACTGTGGGAGTACCTTCACCACACGGACTGCAGCGGTTCAAGAAGGCGGCTCACCACCACCTTCTCAAGGGCAATTAGGGATGGGCAATAAATGCTGGCCTTGCCAGCGACGCCCACATCCCACAGAAACGAATAAAAAAAGACTGAGTGGCTTGCTAAGCCACTTCGGAGGGTTGTGAAGAGTCAACCACGTTGGTGTGGCACTGGAATCACATATAGGAAAGGACGACAGCTTTCCTTCCCTAAAGGACATTAGTGAACCAGTTGGGTTTTTAATGACAATCCGACAGCTTCATGTTCACCTTTTACTGATGCCAGCTTCTATCAACTAAGCCCATCTGACACAGAAGAAGAGAAACTAAAAAGAAAGAGCATTGAATGCGAGACTCCCTGCTTTTGTAATTACAGAATAATTTCTGTGCTGATACCTAAGGCAGCCCGTCTTGTTGCTTGGGCTCATTGCAACAGGAAGGCAGATCAGTGAAGTACCTGAAAGTGATCGCCTTAAACTAGCAACGTAATGAAAATGTTTAGAGTCATATAGAGTCATACGGCATAGAAGGAGGACATTCGGCCCATCGAATCCGTGCCAGCTCTCTGTAGAGCAATCCAGTCAGTCCCATTCCCCCGCTCTATCCCCGTAGCCCTGCAAGTTTATTTCCCTCAAGTGCCTATCCAGTCTCCCCTTGAAAACATTGAGTGTCTCCGCTTCCACCACTTCCGTCAGCCAGCGAGTTCCAGGCCCTCACCACTCGCTGCGTAAAAATGTTTTTCCTCACATCCCCCCTGTATCTCTTGCCCAAAACCTTAAATCTGTGTCCCCTAGTCCTTGTACCATCAACTAGTGGGAACAGCCTTTCCCCGTCTAGCCTATCCAAACCCGTCAGAATCTTGTATACCTCTATCAAATCAGCCCTCAACCTCCTTTGCTCTAATGAAAACAAATCCAGCTTCTCCAACCTGTTCTTGTAGCTAAGATCCCCCATCCCCGGAACCATTCTGGTAAATCTCCTCTGCACCCTCTCAAGGGCCTTCACATCCTTCCTAAAGTGTGGTGACCAGAACTGGATGCAATACTCCAGTTGTGGCCTAACCAGCACTTTATAAAGATTCAGCATAACTTCTCTGCTTTTGTACTCAATACCTCTACCTATGATGCCCAAGATCCCATATGCTTTGCTAAGCACTCTCTCAATATGTCCCGCCACCTTCAGGGACCTATACACATTAACTCCCAGGTCCCTCTGACCCTGCACACTCTTTAAAACTGTGCCATTAAGTGTATATTGCCTCTCGCTGTTCCTTCTGCCAAAATGCATCACCTCCTGTATTACAAATTCAAATGAAAAAGAATTAACCTTTGCATAGCAATGATCTTTTTTTAAATTAAATTTTTATCATTTCTTCAGTTTCCCTCAGAAAATCCTGTGGGAGCTGGACCAAGGTTGGAGGGAAATTACATTATTGTCATCATTCATGGTCTACCTTTGGGGGGGAGGGGGCCTGGTAAATTGCATATAGCACTATGAGATGCCCACTGCACCACGAGATGCCCACTGCACCACGAGATACCCACTGCACCACGAGATGCCCACCGCACCATGAGATACCCACTGCACCACGAGATACCCACTGCACCATGAGATACCCACTGCACCACAAGATGCCCACTGCACCATGAGATACCCACTGCACCACGAGATACCCACTGCACCATGAGATACCCACTGCACCACAAGATGCCCACTGCACCATGAGATACCCACTGCACCATGAGATACCCACTGCACCACAAGATGCCCACTGCACCATGAGATGCCCACTGCACCACGAGATGCCCACTGCACCACGAGATACCCACTGCACCACGAGATACCCACTGCAGCACGAGATACCCACTGCACCACGAGATGCCCACTGCACTGTTCCACTGTCTGGTCAGGCGAGTTCCTCAGCTTTAGGCCTATAGTTTTCTCACCGTGTAGCAAATAAACTACAGGGGTAAACAGTGTCTGAATTGACAAATCTGACCATCGACAGTTTGTTTCTGGTGCTAATTTGTGTCTTGTAAAAGAATTGAAAGGTACAAAAAAAGAATGGAGATGCTTCCTAAGTATTTGTTAAGGAACGTGAAGACCTTGTTAAATAGCAAGCATTGATAAAATCACACAACTTTGCACGGGGATAATAGAAAGGAAGATTGAGTTCTGAACTCCCACTGATAGTCACAAGTTGTATCCTTACTTATTTCAGAGTGTCAATATCTATCAACTTCATTTATAACTTTAAAAAAACTAAAAGATATTCGGTATGCCGTCTTCTCCATATTGAGAATGAGTACTTTCTCAGCTGTAGGTTAATTAATTTGGATGTGTGCCCTGGCTGTGAGAGTGAGGTCAGGTTGGGTCTGCAGCGAGAGTCGGTTCGGGTTCGGGCTGTGAGTGGTGTTGGATAATAACTTTGGGTTCATTTAAGAAACTAGGATGGCAAGGGTTAATCAGGCTAACTGCAGAATTTGATGGAGTTTTGCTCGTGCTGTGTGTTTTTCTGAGCGTACTGTGGCTGTGTGAAAGTTGAACATAATGTAGCTTTAGGCCATAATATTTTGAAACAGCTAATCAATGCTTTGGAATATCTGAACAGCTAATTCTGTATAAGAAAGTAGCCTGTAGGCACAAATAAGAAAGTGTGGTAATGTCCTCAGAAAATGCTGAAATCTGCAGACCTGCCAGAGGGACAGTTCACAGAGTTCAATAGCTACCAGAAAGGGAAAGAATAGGCTGGGTCAAAGGTAGTTGATGTTTACCAGTGCTGACTGCAGACATCAACAGCCATCTCTTCAGACAAATGTAATGAAGGCATAAGGAATACTTGCCTTTATTAGTCGAGGCATAAAATACAAGAGCAGGGAGGTTATGCTTGAACTGTATAAAACACTAGTTAGGCCACAGCTAGAATACTGCATGCAGTTCTGGTCACCACATTATAGGAAAAATGTGATTGCACTAGAGAGAGTACAGAGGAGATTTACGAGGATGTTGCCTGGACTGGAGAATTTTAGCTCCGAGGAAAGATTGGATAGGCTGAGTTTGTTTTCTTTGGAACAGAGGAGCCTGAGGGGAGACCTTATTGAGGTGTATAAAATTATGAGGGGCCTAGATAGAGTGGATAGGAAGGACCTATTTCCCTTAGCAGGAAGGTCAACAACCAGGGGGCATAGATTTAAAGTAATTGGTAGGAGGTTTAGAGTGGATTTGAGAGGATTTGGGGGTTTGGAACTCTCTGCCTGAAAGGGTGGTAGAGGCAGAAACCCTCACCACATTTAAAAAGTGCTTTGATGTGCACTTGAAGGGCAGTAACGTACAGGGCTACAGACCAAGAGCTGGAGAGTGGGATTAGGCTGGATAGCTCTTTGTTGGCAGGCGCGGACACGATGGGCCAAAATGGCCTCCTTCCGTGCTGTAAATTTCTATGATTCTTGTTTCTAAGTTAATGGGAAGGCTGAGAAATGAAAGGGAGTTACGACAGAGCTGTCTGTGATAAGAAAGTGTTTCGAAGGAGAGAGTCTATAGCTGGACAGGGAGCTATGACAAGTCCTCCACAGAAGTCCTCCACCCCATCCACCACCTTAAACATTCACTCCCTCCGCCACCTGGCGCACCGTGGCTGCAGTGTGTACCATCTACAAGATGCACTGCAGCAACTCGCCAAGGCTTCTTCGGCAGCACCTCCCAAACCCGCGACCTCTACCACCTAGGAGGACAAGGGCAGCAGGCGCATGGGAACACCACCACCTCCAAGTTCCCCTCCAAGTTACACACCATCTTGACTTAGAACTATATTGCCGATCCTTCATCGTCACTGGGTCAAACTCCCTCCCTAACAGCACTGTGGGAGTACCTTCACCACACGGACTGCAGCGGTTCAAGAAGGCAGCTCACCATCACCTTCTCAAGGGCAATTAGGGATGGGCAATAAATGCTGGCCTTGCCAGCGATGCCCACATCCCAGGAACGAATAAAAAAAAGAAAGAAGACCATCATTGGCATAGCTCCCGGAATAGAGGTAATCCCCGTGTTCCATTGGTAAGGTTTCCCCATTGCGACAAGGTACCGCAGTGTCCTCTTACTGCCGTACAGCAATAACTTGTATTTATACAGCGCCTTTAACACAGTAAAACGTTCCAAGGCGCTTCACAGGAGCGTAATCAGACAAAATTCGACACCGAGCCATATAAGGAGATACTGGGACAGGACGGAGCGTTTTTAAAAGGAGGAGAGAGAGGCGGAGCGGTTGAGGGAGGGAATTCCAGAGCTTAGGGCCCAAACAGCTGAAGGCACGGCCACCAATGGTGGGGCGAAGGAAATGGGGATGCTCAAGAGGCCAGAACTGGAGGAGCGCCGAGATCTCGGAGGGTTGTAGGGCTGGAAGAGGTTACATGTTGTTGCTTTGCTGAAAATTGAAGTCTGTCATAATTAAAGACTAAATTGAATTTTAAAAATATACGTGGGTGTGCAATCTTGCCTGATTCGACAGGCCTGAACCCAAAAATATATTTAGAGACATGATGCATATCATGCGACCATCAGTGGTTGGGGGGACCATGCATTGCGGTGAAGCTACGGCACGAGGGGGGCCTTTGTATAAAGTGGGCTTCGGAAAATCATTCTGGAGCTGTTCGGACCGGGCTTCGCACACTCATAGCTGGAGGACCAATCTGGACGCTTGAGAAGTGTGAGGCGAGCATCACTGTCATTTTCAAATTCAACATTGAACGAAACCAGCCAAAGTAAAAAATCTGAAGCAATTTCCAGTTTGGTTGATAACCCTGTCAATCATCACCAAAATTCTCTCTCAGCAAAAGAGCAAAAATAGGCCCACAAGTCATATTTATTTTTCCCTCTCCAATGGTGCAGAAAATGAAGATGTAGAGTGCAGAGGTATGATTGGCTAGTTGATGTGTCACTGATGTCGGAGGTAGTACGACCTAGTTTTATTGGCTGCTTCCCCAGTTTGCTGCTTTCTCATTGGCTGTTTAATCCCTCCAATGGTGCGGCTGCTTCAGGTTGCTAGGTAGAATTATAAGGGTAGAAATTCGTCGCGGGCGGTGGAGCAAAACGGGCGGAATCGGATCGGCCGCCCGTTTTGCCCCACCACCCGAGACGAATTTCGAGGCCAGAAAATGATACAGCACCGAAGGAGGCCATTCAGCCCATCGTGCCTGTACTTGTGGGTTTAATTATTGGCACCAAGCACTTCTCGTTTTACACTCAATTTTTGCAAGCGAGGTTTTTTGAAAAAACTGACTGTTCGAGTTGGAATTCAGCCAAGGAGATTGCTTTTTGAAATAAAGTTGCTCTCACCTCCAAAATGGTCAGCTGGGGAAAGGCTAACAGGGAGGTAAGAGTAGGAAGGTAAGTTTTAAAAGAAAGTAGAGTTTAAAATATATTGAAATGGTTCTGTCAATTGCGAGACTCTAGCTAGAAAGAAAGGCTTGCATTTATCATGTCTATCAGACATATGTCAAAGCAATTCACATACTTCGCAGTACGGTTGACTGTTATTATATAAAACGCAGCATTTATTTTGTACACACAGCAATGAGATGAAGGCTCAGTTAATCTGTTTTTTTTTTAGTGCTGGTTGAGAGAGAAATATTAAGCTGGAGCACAGGAATAGCGAGTGACTCCATTCCCGCCAGCTTCACCAACCCTCGAAGCCCAGGCCACTCGGTCCTATTTTCACTGATGTTTCTTATGCTCTGGCTTGTCCTGTTTGAGCCTTGTGGATCAGGAGCTTTGGTAAGGGTCGCGTTTAGCACCATTGCTTCATTGGTGGAGAAATCCTAAATCGGAACGCCAATATCTGATACTCTCAGCAGCTGGAGATGTTTGAAAATGAATGGAAATATTGATTTAAACTTCCACTGAACGCACCAACGTGGGGGATGTACAAGAGTTCACAGTTGGAGGAACACAGAGTTCTCAGAGGGGTCCTAAATGAAATAATTTTGGTCAGCTTCAGTGCAGTTCATAGTGACTGTAAATCCATGGTGTAAAACTCTCCACAACTGGGCAGTATTTACCATTGAAATGATGGTTTAATGAAAGGCCAGCAAGGTGGCTGTTATGGGCATTGGAAATATCAACCTAATCTATTAAGGGTGTTCAACTGAAGTTAGGGTTCAGGATCATTGTTGGAACAACACAGAGAAAACTTTACATCTAATCCAGGTTTCTACTTGATTTTGAAGTGCTTGATACTAACATTGGGTACAAAAAGTGAGAAATATTCTGTTTCCCAGCACTGATCTCCTCACCATCATAAGCACAAATTGACAAAGAACCGTTCCTCATCAATAGCCTCATGGAATAGTCAACAATATGAGCACTGTTCATGACTGGGAGATGCTATGCTCTGCTAGTTATCAATGATGGGCACTATGAATGGTTACCAGTAACAGCACAAATGGCAAAAGCTAGGCAATATTACTGGACAACCATAATTAATGCCATAGAAATGTCCGTCACTAGGATCCATAAATGATAAAGCGTAGGCTTTTTTTAATTTTTAGAGCTGTTTTGCCAATTATTTCCTCTCTTCCTCTTATGTGTCCTGCTGGGGTATGGTTCACGGGGGGCCAACCAACCTCCAGTACCTTACCCAATAATGAATTCTTCTCATGTGTCACACAGTATTTACAGCACAGAAACAGGCCAGTCGGCCCAACTGGTCCGTGCCGGTGTTTATGCTCCACACGCACCTCCTCCCACCCCTCTTCATCTCACCCAATCAACATATCCTTCTACTTCTTTCTCCCTCATGTGTTTATCCAGCTTCCTCTTAAATGCATCTACTCTCCTCAACCACTCCCTGTGGTAGTGAGTTCCACATTCTCACCACTCTCTGGGTACAGAGGTTTCTTCTGAATTCCTTATTGGGTTTATTAGTCATGATGTGGAGATTATTAGATTATTAGTTTATTAGTGACTATCTTATATTTATGGCCCCCAGTTCTGGTCTCACCCACAAGTGGAAACATCTTCTCTACGCCTACCCTATCAAACCCTTTCATAATCTTAAAGACCTCTATCAGGTCACCCCCTCAGTCATCTCTTTTCTAGAGAAAAGAGTTCCAGCCTGTTCAAACTTTCCTGATGGGTATAGCCTCTATCATCATGGTAAAAACAAATGTCACCTTCTCCAATGCTTCCATATCCTTTTCATAATATGGAGACCAGGACTGTTCACAGTGCTCCAAGAGTGGTCGAACCAAGGCTCTATACAGGTTTAACACAACTCCTCTACTTATGTGAATTGAAATGAGAAGTCGCACAACACCAGGTTATAGTCCAACAGATTTATTTAATTTTACAAGCTTTCGAAGCAGTTCGCTCCTTCGTCAGGTAAGTTAGCAATGAGAGAATCTCCCAGAATTCACAATTTAAACCCAGACAAAATCTATTCACATTATTCACTACAACAAAGAGCACAGCCAAGACAATGTGAATTGAGACAGTGAGCGGCTGGCAAGCTTCTCGACCATGGAAGTATCGCAACCGACCCCGACCGTGTCCTCATCCAATGTCTGCACACACCTGCTTTCAAAACCGGGGTCACTGCACTGCCATGCGGAGTAGGGAACTGAGGCAAATTTCCCTCTGCCGAACCCAGAGAGTGCTGAAGCCCATCCTCACTGATGCGCTGCCTAAGGATAGCCTGGGAATTGAATCTTGGACGTTCTGTCTGGGTCAGTTTTAGATTTATAGCCACAGGTTTAACGGCGAGCAGTAAATAGCTGCGGTGAAGGCCCATAAGTTGCCTGCTTGAACCAACGCAGCTGGCTTCTAGTGTTGAAAGAACGAGCTAAAAAGCTGAAGGAGCACTTAAGCCCTGCTCTGGGTGCATGCCACTTATTAAACATGACATAAAGAGGTTTGACGTTGTGTTTCCAGATGGCTTATTACTGCTGGAAATTTATTCTTGTTCTACATTATTTTCCTAGCTAGAGGTTATACAGCAGTGATCGCTGCTGGACTACTGTACTTTGAAATTCAGTTTATTTGTACAGGCCAAACCACTTGCCCTCTTCTGTCTGTCTGTGATGCCTATCTTGATCCCACCAGTATGTGGCCTCCTTATTATTCTTCCTACCAATGTTACATTTTGGTAGGATGAATAAGGAGGCCACACACTACTTGGATAAAAAAAAGAGTCTAAATAAGGTAGACGAGCAAAGGGATCTAGGGGTACAGATAATCAAATCATTAAAAGTAGTGATGCAGGTTAATAAGGCAGGTTAAAAAAACAAGCACTGGGGTTCATTTCCAGAGGGATAGAATTGAAAAGCAGAGAAGTTATGTTAAACGTGTATCGAACCTTGGCTAGACCACACTTGGAGTACTGTGCGCAGTTCTGGTCTCCACATTACAGAAAGGATATAGTGGCACGGGAGAAGGTACAAAAAACGGCTTCACAAGGATGATACCAACACTGAGAGGATATACTTATCAGGAAAGGCTGAACAGGCTGGGGCTCTTTTCTCTAGAATAAGAGAGGGCTGAGGGGTGACCTTTACCTTATCAAACCCCGTCATAATTTCAGACGTGGAGAAGATGTTTCCACTTGTGGGGGAGACCAACAGGGAATTCAGGAGAAACTTCTTTACCCAGAGAGTGATTAGAGTGTGGAACTCGCTACCATAAGGAGTAGTTGAGGCGAATAGTATAGATGCATTTGAAGTGAAGCTCGATAAGCACATGAGGGAGAAAGGAATAGAAGTGTACACTGACAGGGTGGGATAAAGAGGGATGGGAGGAGGCTCGTGTGGAGCATAAACACTGGCATGGACCTGTCAGGCCTGATTCTGTGCTGTAGACTTCATGTAATTCGATGTAATATGTAACAGGAGCTCACTAAATCCCTCAAGACACAATCGCATTAAACTTGAGGCTTTTACTACACAAGAGTCGTTAAACAAATTGTCCGAACGGGGCCTTTATATTGTCGGCAAAATGTTCCAAGACCATCTCCGCACCCAGCAGAGGCGCGACCTGCAATTTCTCGTCTATTGAAATTCACGTGACTGTTTCAGAGGATCGTTGGTGGCTCAGTGGCTAAATGCACCATTTGGTTTAGTCCTGTAACCACAGCGACCAGGGACGTTCCAGATTCAAACCCCAATGAGTTGAGGCATTGCAACTGGTCTCGGCGACAATGCAGAACAAATGCTTGCTCTGGTGTTTGCTGTCCAGTGACGCCCGCTGGATAGTGCATTCACATAGCTGCCGGGTCCGTCTGACAGTGCAGCGCTCCCTTCAGTGCTGCACTGGGAGTGTCAGCCTAGAATTAGGTGCTCAAGTCTCTGGAGTGGGACTTGAACTGACAGCTTTCTGAATCCGAGGCAAATATGCTACCAACTGAGCCACAGCAGATAGGCATGAAGCCTGGGCAGATTGCCCTCCTCAAGATGAGAGATTTTAACTGTAGAATATGGCTCCATGGTTAAATCTACCATCTTGAAGAGATAATTAATTCAGGGCTTGAAATGCTGGATCGGAAAGCCTTTTTCTGTCTCATAATGAAAGACAGAGGCAGAATGTTTTGTCTTTATCTGCCTCGGCAGCTAGTTGTCGACTTCACCAGGCTTCCCTTGAGATCACATTCTAATCAATTTGCCCATTGCCCTGTCCAACTTTGGATTTGGCAAACTTTATTGACAGGCTTTAAAAAAAAAATCGCTATTTCTTGATTTATCTCATCTTCCTGTTCCTCATTTCAACTTTTGTGGTGTCATGTTCTCTGGGCTTGGCCCTTCACCTAGGATTCTCAAAGAAACATGATTCATTTGTAGCAGGTAAACTTATTCTAATAATTTAGGCCTTTAATTGCCACTTTCTTAGCCAATAGCACTATCAACATTAAATACACTGCCTGCTGATTCCCTGTACCTGTGAAGCGCCTTGGATTTTTTAAATGTTAATGGCACTATATAATTTCAGTTTGTTGGACTAACAGCGTTTGTTGGATTAACAGCAGTAACCAGCGCATTACAGAAATGTGGCCCAGTTATGTATAACCATAACCATAGAGAGGACCTCATCTAAAGTGTCAGCTGTGGCTCAGTGGGTAGCACCCTCGCCTCTGAGTCAGAAGGTTGTGGGTTCACAGTCCCACTCCAGGGACTTGAGCACATACAGCTAGGCTGACACTCCCAGTGCAGTGCTGAGGGAGTGCTGCACTGTTGGAGGTGCCGTCTTTCGGATGAGACGTTAAACCGAGGCCCTGTCTGCCCTCTCAGGTGGACGTAAAAGATCCCACAGCCACTACTTCGAAGAAGAGATGGGGAGTTATCCCCGGTGTCCTGGCCAATATTTATCACTAAAAAACAATGAGCTGGTCATTATCACATTGCTGTTTGTGGGAGCTTGCTGTGCACAAATTGGCTGCCTAGTTTCCTACAATACAACGGTGACCCCACTTCAAAAAATTACTTCGTTGGCTGTAAAGCACTTTGGGACGTCATGTGGTTGTGAAAGGCGCTATAGAAATGCAAGTCTTTATTCCAGTACAGTAACTGTATTCTGCATTGAAAACAGTAACTTCTCCTGACTTACTCACCATGACTTTAAAAAGTGGTCAAACTGCTTACTACATATAGCTTCGTTCAAGACTGCTTAAAAGCGAATTGTAAAAATAGGTCTAAAGCTCCGTGTCTGTGAGCCAGGGCAGTGCTTTTATGCAGTTCTGACGAAAGGTCTTCGACCTGAAACGTTAACTCTGTTTCTCTCTCCACGGATGCTGCCTGACCTGCTGAGTTTTTCCAGCGTTTTCTGTTGTTATTTCGGATTTCCAGCATCCGCAGTATTTTGCTATCGTATCAGTGCTTTTATTCATCAGCTCCATGCTGAGCCAGAAAGGCCATTCATTTTCATTTACAGTGAAACAACAGAATGTGTATTCACGGCGATTGGTGATCGTTTTTCAAGACTTAAGGGAGCAATGTCTGTATAAAGTTCCTTTTTCTTGTTGAGAAGCCAAAGTGAAAGGGTCAAAGTGCAGAACACCACCAGAGTTGAAAAGAGTAGGAGAGAAGACCAATGTGTGTAGGTGTTGCCAAACTTGAGTTTGAAAGGCATGAAGATTGTAGGTGGAAGAGAATGCTGAGGGAACTTAGCAATGATTTGAGAAAGAATGAGTTAGAGTACTGTGTCTACAAGAGCAGGTCAGAGGCTGGGTATTCTGCGGACAAGGGCAGCAGGCGCATGGGAACACCATCACCTCCAAGTTTCCCTCCAAGTCACACACCATCCTGACTTGGAACTATATCGGCCGTTCCTTCATTGTCGCTGGGTCAAAATCCTGGAATTCCCTCCCTAACAGCACTGTGGGAGTACCTTCACCACACGGACTACAGCGGTTCAAGAAGGCGGCTCACCACCACCTTCTCAAGGTCAATTAGGGATGGGCAATAAATGCCGGCCTTGCCAGCGACGCCCACATCCCAGGAACGAATAAAACAAAAGTAGCAGATGCATTTTGATTTCAACACGGATGAGATGCAAGGAGGGAAAAAGTACAGTGGAAGGTGTAGAGAACAAGAGAAGAACATTCACAGGGCTAAATATGAAAGTTATAACAACGGTGAATGAGGTTGGGAGGTGAAAGTTTACCAAGCAGTGCAGTGCGATGATCCAAATCATAGAATTACCTCGGGGGAGAAATTCACTATCGCCTCGTTTGGGGCGCTAATTTTTAAAAGTTTGAAAAGTTAGCGTCAGGCACTAACGATTTCACACTTTTGAAAAATTTGCCGTTTGCGCTGCAAGAAGGGAGTGGAGCGCTAAATCAAGCGCTCCACTTCCATCTTGGAGCGCAATCGGCAGCAGGAGGGACGGAGACTTCAGCAGCGCTGCTCACTGGGCCGTGCAGCACTACCGCGTTCAAAGGCTCCTTCCCACCCTTAAAGGGAAGGGCCATCGCTGCAGGCTCTGCAATAGAAAAAGTACCTACCTGGACCACCAAGGCAGCTGCGATCCCGCGCGATCAGCCCGGCACTCAAGTAGGAACCTGCGAAAAAAACTGGAACAAGAAAGGTAAGTTTCTTTTTTACTTACCTCGGACACCCCGCCTTTAATCATCGCCCAGAAGCGGCCGGCTGCCCGATGCACGCCTCCTGCAGCTGTCGGTGTTTTCGACCGGCGCTGCTGCAGGGGGCAGAAGTCAATTTCGGGTCTGGGGTGCCACCGGGGCGATGCGCATGGTGATGCTGTCATGATCTTCAGGCGAAGGAGATCGGGGCGCAACGCTGTAGCGTTGCTGTAAAACTCCCGCCGAATATGGCGGGAGTCAATGTCAGCGCCATGCCCGGTCGCAAAGGCACCCAATGTCACCCCCCTCGAATTTACAGCACAGAAATAGGCCAATTGTCCCAACTGGCCTATGCCGGTGTTTATGCTCCACATGAGCCTCCGCCCAACCTATTTCATCTAACATTTGGCCGAAAATTGATCCCGGGACGCGAGAGTACGCACTGCGTACTCTCGCGTATTCCCACTCCAATTGCCGGTTTTCTGCATGCCCTGCGCATGCGCTGAAAACCGGCAATTGCTCTTCTGAAAAGGGGGCGGGGCCTGCGTGCATCGCGTGCGCGCTACAGGCTGCGCGCACGCTGTGCACTTCATGCTGTGGACGCGCAGGTAAGTAGGGAAGATTTTGGAAATGTAAAAAGGAGGAGTAAGACCCGCTTTTAAGAAGGTAAGCAGTGAATTAAGTATTTTTTTGAATTTTTTTTTACAGGTATATCTTTTTTAGAGACTTTAAAGACAGGTAAGTTTATTTTTATAACTTTTTAAAAGATTTTAAATTTTTTCAAAAATTTAATTTTTTATTTAAAATGGTTAATTTAATTAACTATACTTATTTTATTAATGTGATGGGTTTTTTTTTTTATTTAATTGAGGTTTAGCTGTTATTTTGGGGGGGTGTAAGATTCATAAGTCTCACAGCCATGCTGTGAGACTTATGAATGGAAGATGGTGTGCTGCCATTGGCTCTAACTGAGTCACGTGATCCCACAGCTCGCACGAATTAACTACGCCGCTGGGATACGCAAGCCCAGCACAGCTGATGTCTGGAACATCAAGTTCGTGCGAGCTGGATCAGAAAAAGCATAAGCGAGGTGAGACATCACGGGGAAGGCTTACCCCCGCGGGAACAGAGCGAGATCAATTTCTGGGCCATTACTTTATCCTGCATTACAACAGTGACTACACTTTAACAGCACTTAAATAAAAACAGAAAATGCTGGAAATACTCAGCAGGTCAGGCAGCATCTGTGGAGAGAGAAACAGAGTTAATGTTTCAGGTCGATGACCTTTCGTCAGAACTGGAAAAAGTTAGAGATGTCAAAGGTTGGAAAATGCTGCCTGACCTGCCAAGTGTTTCCAACATTTTCTGTTTTTATTTCAGATTTCCAGCATCTGCAGTATTTTGCTTTTGCTTCAAAAGTACTTCATTGGCTGTAAAGCGCTTTTCGGACATCCTGAGGTTGTGAAAGGCACGATATAAATGCAAGCCTTTCTTTTTTCTTTTTAACCCTATCAGCGTAAACCTCTATTCCTTTCTCCCTCATGTACTTGTTTAGCTTCCCCTATTAATTCATCCCACTCTGCTACATCTATAGTCGCTGACTCAAATGTAACATTGCCGGATTGTCTACTTGCCTGCTCATTCATAGAATAAAGTAGCATTGGGGTGAACCGAGTAGAATGGGAGAAAATAATATGAGAAAGGAGGAGTGTGAGACACCTATCGCTCCTCACCCTTGAGAATTTATGATGTATGTTGGAATGCGTCATAAAACAATTCTATATCTCATATCATTTTTGGGTGATTGGATCAACCTAACCAGATCTGCCATATGCCCGAGGTACTTGTAGCCAAGAAACTTCACTTGTAGACTGAACAACATTGGCTGAAGTTTAGGCCAAGTCCTACACTGGGTTGCTCTTGCACGCCTTCTAACAGCATGTCAAGAAAAGCAGAGACCTGGGTGCATGCTGCACCTTGCTCTCTTGGTTGTAGGAGGTGGATGGGCCTGGGAGACCTGAAGGAAGAAAAGCAAATAAGGTCTATGTGGCCAAAGGTCAGTGTTTCACTGTATCACTAGAAGTTTCTGCTTTGATAGTTGAGTTCTATCCCTGTCTCTTTTCTCACCTTCTACTTCTTGGTGCAGCATTACAAGGAAAATGAGGCAGTGCGGATGTCTCCAGAGGTACTGAGGCCAAACTCATGAGGTGGGCTACCAACTGGTGGCAAACATGAATGGCTTCCTCTTGGTACTGTGGGTTTCTCGTTCCTCATTTCCGGTTAGAAGTGGGCTAAGTTCTCAGCCATGCAGTTCTTGTATTGCTCTCGTGTAAGGGCCTTTCCCCAGGCATTGAGGAAGATATGCAGTCAATGACTTAAAGTAGCAGACGCATTTTACGATGACTTGTTTGAACAGTTGCCTTGGTGATGCCACTGGTGCTCTATCATCCCCCAGGATAAATGGGCTTGCATCTGGAACACCAGCTGCTCCGCCATGTCACTTGACTCATTACTCTTGATCTTGCTTGGGAGCGAATTGAACGGGACCCTTAGTTATAAGTTTTTGCTGTTGATTTGCGATGTGTCAGGTCCACCGTGAGAAAGATGCAAGTAAGTGCAGCACCATCAGAGTTTTATAGGTTTGTTTTTATTAGTGGTCATAGAACAGATGACAGAAAATCAATAAAAGCACAACTTTTAGATGTGCTGGGAGTCTGGCTATCTATTTCACATTTACTTTGAAAGGTCAAGTGAAAATTGATGAAAGAAAGCAAAGGTTTGAAAGGGCAATGAGACTTAAATTATAATTGTGGACAAGCTGATGGTTCACAAACATCTCAGACAACTTGAAAAGTTTGATTTTTTTTCATTAGAACAACCCGGATGACGGGGCAATATAATAGAGACTTTTAAAATTATGGGACAGGGCAGGTGGAAGTAGACTGTTTCAAGTAGTTGAGGGGTCAAGAACGAAGAGCCATGGGCTGGATTTTGCCAATGGGGAGCTTTTGGAGGCGGGACTCCCACTTGTCGGGTTTCAGTCCTGCCTCCATCAACTTCTGGCCAACCCATGCTATTTTCCCTTGATTGACCTTGTTAAGCCCGCCCAGGGGGCTTAGCAGGCCAATTAAGGGAAAGCCGGTTACAGAGAACGTCAGCTCTGTGAAGCTGTCAAACACTGACATTCTCTGTAGTTTGATGAGTTCTTGAATTCAAGACCTCATCAAACCTCTTTCTTTTGCAGAAATTAGATGGTTGTTGCATTGGAGAATGCAGCGGCCATCTGTCATCTCTGCCGCGGAGGTGTGAGACTCTCCGCATACCCAACTCTTGAAGCCTGCAGGAAGAAACAAAGGTAAGTAAACATTTTCTAACACTTTCCACTGACCTCACATACTCACCTCTCCACACTTGCACCCATCACTTACCTTCACAGCGCACTTTTGCACCCCTCTGACCCCCGCAGACCCACTACGCGCCTCGGTGACCCTGGCGGGTTTTGGAGCCTTCGGGAAGCCCGCACTTGTGTGGGCAAAATGGGGATAATCCTCTTATCTGTCTGCAGGCAGTTAAGTGGCACCAATCCCCTTCCCGCCTTCAAGGAGACGGGACCCATCGCGTGTCGGCTACCCGCCTCCTGGCAAGATGGCACGGAGGCGGGTTGGGGGGCGGGTTGGGCACCCGCCCCCAAATTCTGCCATTTTCTCGGCAGTCCCGCCTCCATACCCGCCTCCCCAGGGCTGGCAAGATCGCGCCCATAGATACAGGATGAAGTGTAAGAATTTTCGAACAGAGGGCAACAATGTTCCCTCTAATTTTTATTTTTGATGCGGGGGTCCCTTTTAAATTTTCTGCGCGGCCGCTGTGTGGCAGAACAGCTGGTGAGCGGCCTGCATGGGACCTGCCGATCGCTGCACGGCCACACTTCCGCGCAGCTTAGGGGGGAACATTGGCGGGCAGGAGAAACTTCTTCGCACAGAGTTGTGAAGCTGTGGACTTCACTTTCAGTGTCAGTGGTTGGCGCAGAAATTATATCGACGTTCAAGATGGATGAAGCAAAAGAGATTGAAGTGATAATAGAACAGTTGGGGGGGGGCGCAAATGTGATTCGAACCAATTTCTCATGTGGAGGGTTAACATTAATGTGGACTGGTTGGGCTGAATGATCTGTTTCCATATTCTAACTGCTATGTATTTCAGAATTCATTTTATTTATGCCTCGCCACTAGGACTGGTCTGCAATCCACCCCCCTCCTCGCCCTCAGAATTTTGAAAATAGAACTTGTCATTTTGTCTTGATCTTTCTTGTGAGATGATAATGGAGATAACGGCACCCGATTCTCTTTGCAAGCATTTGCTGTTCCAGGATTAAGCAGCCAAAATGATTCATTTTGCGTTCTGAATTATTATTACTTTATCTTTATTGCTACATAGGCACTTTTAGCGATGAGTAGTGTTGGACAGATACCATGCAGGACTTCCAGTCTCGTCCCAAAAAAGGCTCGCGAGGGCTAGAAATTCCCCTCGAGCCCCGTTTGGGGCGCTAAATCAGAAGAGCTGGAAAAGTTAGCGCTAACCTCTTCCAGCCTTTCTAAAATTCCCACTTTTTGCTCCAAGAGGGAAGTGGGGCGCTAAATCAAACTCTCCACTTTCTTCTTGGAGCGCAAGAGGGGGGGAGGTTCGCGACCCAGGGCGCACGGCTCAGCAGCGCCACGCACTAGGCCGCGTGGCGCTGATGCATTGCAGGGGGCTCTTCCTGAATTAAAGGGAAGGGCCCCACGCTGCAAACTCTGCAGGTTTTTTTTAAACTTACTTGCAGCACCGGGGAGCGGGAGTGCCGCGCGATCAAGCAGAGTGCCGGGCTGACCAATCGCGGCACGGACCCCGCGTCCGGAGCAAAAAAAAAACATTTTTCAAAAAAGCCGACATTTATTTCAGGGTGGCCGGCCACCTCACCTTTAATTTCCGCCCCCGCTAGCGGCCGGCCGCCCTGTTCGCGTCCCCTGCAGCAGTCGCTGCCATCACCCGGCGCTGCTGCAGGGGGCGAAAGGGAATTTTTCTGTTGGGGCGCTACCGGGGCGATGCGCCCGCCGATGACGTCATGACCTCTGGGTGCATGAGATCGGTGCGCAACCCAGTAGCGCCGCCGCTAACCTCCCGCGGAATTTGGTGGGAGGCGCCTCGGCCAGGCGAAAATGCCTTTGCGCCCCGTTAGCGCCTCCTATGGGAGGCGCAAAGGAGGGGAATTTCTCCCCCCCCCACCCCCGGACTCTAGAGAAAAGTTAACTTTCAAGATGTAGTGAACATATTTGCGATGACAAGCATAATGCGACTATTATACTTACAAGTAGGGTATCCATCGGGGAGCAGGAGCGCAACAATCCAGGCCAGTTCTTGATCAGAAATACTCCCCACATTTACACTTTTTACTATAACACACCTACTTTTGGTCACGAATATGATGTAACCCTCGCACTGCATGCTAACCCTTTGTCTGAAACTGACTTCAACAGTTAGACATGAGGCTCTTATCTCTTCTCAAGGTTGCTGCCTCTTGTTTTTTCTTGTGTCTGCTCCAGCTTCTCCCAGATACTTTTCCACTCGGTCTGATCTTTCTGCCCATGGCAGTACTCTAATTGTCTGCCCAAGAAGGTACATTGATCCTTTCACTATCAATCATGTGATGCACAAGTTCCATCTAAGTTAAGCACCCTACTTATCTATATCGAGCTTTAGCCAGTACTGCAGTTAGTTACATCTATGACAGTTGCTTTTGGTTCTGCTTCCATGCCTTATTTTGCTCAGGCTTTCTGTTTTGCACAGAGATTTCTAAGATTTGATGGTCGACCTCCATCTCCCTGCCACCATACATGATGTACTGCACATTCTCACTCTCTCTCTGCTCTCACTGTAGCTCCCTATATACTACTAAACCCATGATGCTCTTTAGCTATACCAAGCAGTAAACCTTTTTATGGGCGTCACTATCCAGGCCAGCATTTATTGCCCATCCCTAGTTGCCCTGGAGAAGGTGGTGGTGGGCCTTTTTCTTGAACCACTGCAGTCCGTGTGGTGAAGGTACTTCCCACAGTGCTGTTAGGTAGGAAGTTCCAGGATTTTGACCCAATTACAATGAAAGAACGACAAGTCGGGATGGTGTGAGACTTGGAGAGGAACTTGGAGGTGATGGTGTCCATGCACCTGCTGCCCTTGGCCTTCTAGGTGGTGGAGGTCACGGGTTTGGTAGGTGCTGCCGAAGAAGACTTGCAGGTTGCTGCAGTGCATCCTGCAGATAGTACACACTGCAGCCATGGTGGGCTGATGGTGGAGGGACTAGATATTTAAACTGATGGATGGGGTGCCGATCAAGCGGATTGCTTTGTCATGGATGATGTTGAGCTTCTTGAGTGTTATTGCATCTGCACCCATCCAGGCAAGTAGAAATTATTCCATCACACTCCTGACTCATGCCTTGTAAGTGGTGGAGAGGCTTTGGGGAGTCAGGAGGTGAGTCACTTGCCGAAGAGTACCCAGCCTCTGACCTGCTCTAGTAGCCACGGCATTTATGTGGCTGGTCCAGTTCAGTTACATCACACACTATCCTATAAGCAGTAGGATTAATAACCGTATAAGAACTGGATTGATACTCAGTTATCCGCCACACATCAGAAAGACCCCTCTAGAAGTCAAACCATATGGTTCCCAGGTCTGTACTCAGTCAGCTGATCTCAGCTGGGGCAACTAACCCCTGGACCGCAAAGGGGTAATTGACCTAGGTCTCCAATTCTCATTGCTGTCCAATGACCCTTGCTTGAAGTACAAGTGTGTAGGTGTTGGCTCCAAAGTCACCAGCCTGTGACATGCTCTTATCAGCCGTTTCTCAGTTGGAAGCACCCTCACCTCTGAGTCAGAAAGTTGTGGGTTCAAATCCCACTCCAGCACAAAAATCTAGGCTGACACTTCAGTGCAATCAACATCACAACAGATTATCTGGTCATTATCACAATTGCTGTTTGTGGGAGCTTGCTGTGCGCAAATTGGCTGCTGCATTTCTTACATTACAACAGTGACTACACTTCAAAAAGTTTCATTGGCTGTAAAGTGCTTTGGGACGTCCGGTGGTCGTGAAAGGCGCTATAAAAATGGGTGTCTTTCTTTTCCCTCAACCTTCTTGCAATCAACAAGATTTAAAAAACCAAGGTTGGTGTCACCTACCCACTACTTGATTTGCCTCGACCTCTCTCCTGAGCCGGGAAATGATGGCAGGTAAAATTATTGTATAAGCAGTTAAAATGCGCATCTGAAATTCTATGCCCATTACTTTAAAGGAGGCTTTAAATGTGTTAACATCCTCGATTAAATAATGGAAAAAGGAATTAAAAACACCTCATGTGTTCATATTATAATATTGCACACCGTCATTTCCACGCCCTACTCTTTTGAACCATAAGAACATAAGAATTAGGAGCAGGAGTCGGCCATACGGCCCTTCGAGCCTACTCCGCCATTCAATAAGATCATCGACCTCAACTCCACTTTCCCACCCGATCCCCCTATCCCTTGATTCCCCTAGAGTCCAAAAATCTATCAATCTCAGCCTGGAACCATAATGCTGCCGTGCCTGTTTACTTACCTTGCTCGGTAATAAGGACTGTCCCTTCTAATGTTAAGTTGCCTGCTATGATTTAATGATAGGGAGTCCAACCTCAATACTCGCTAATCAACAGCACCTTTTTGAAAATTGAAAGTTTCACAAAGAATTGCGATCAGCGTTAACATCTTTTCTCCCCTTTTTTTGGTGAATATTTGTACGTGAACAGTGGCTACTGCTTGTAAGATAGTGGGCCATACAACTGAACTAGACCAGCCACATAAATGCCACAGCGACGAGAGCAGGTCAGAGGTAAGTTCACTGGGTGACCGGTCTTGGAGAACACAATGAACCCAATGATGTGAAGGATCTGAATGAACACACATGAGAGGTGTTTTTGCATTATTGTCATGATATCAGCTCCAGTGTGCAGGTCCCATGCACCCCCCCAACCTGCTGTGATCCGGTGGCAGTGAAGGCCCAGTGAAGGGCAACACGGTGGCATAGTGGTTAGCACTGGTGCCTCACAGCGCCAGGGACCCGGGTTCGAATCTGACCTCGGGTGACTGTCTGTGTGGAGTTTGCACATTCTCCCCGTGTCTGCGTGGGTTTCCTCCGGGTGCTCCGGTTTCCTCCCACAGTCCAAAAATGTGCGGGTTAGGTTGATTTGGCTATGATAAATTGACCCTTAGTGTTAGGGGGGGAATTAAATATGTGGGGTTATGGGGATAGGATGGGATATGTTAGGGGGAATTAAATACGTGGGATTACGGGGGTAGGGTGGGATATGTGTACTGTGGGGATTAAAGCAGGGACAGGGTACTGGATTTGAATGATCAGCCATGATCGTATTGAATGGTGGAGCAGGCTCGACGGGCCGAATGGCCTACTCCTGCTCCTAGATTCTATGTTTCTATGTTTCATGGGTCTCCGAGTCTGCTACCGCAATGATGTACTCAGTGTATCTAATCAGCCTATAGCAGGCGGAGTTCAAATATAAAACCAAGAGCAAAACAGAAAAAAAGACCTGCATTTATACAGCACCTTTCACGACCACCGGACGTCCCAAAGTGCTTTACAGCCAATGAAGTACTTTTTGAAGTGTAGTCACTGTTGTAATGTAGGAAATGCGGCAGCCAATTTGCGCACAGCAAGCTCTCACAAACAGCAATGTGATAATGACCAGATCATCTGTTTTAGTGATGTTGATTGAGGGACAAACATTGGCCCCAGGACACCGGGTGTAACTCCCCTGCTCTTCTGTAGTGCCGTTGGATCTTTTACGCCCACCTGAGAAAGCAGACGGGGCCTCGGTTTATCGTCTCATCTGAAAAACAGCACCTCCGACAGTGCAGCACTCCCTCAGTACTGCACTGGGAGTGTCAGCCTAGATTATTGTGCTCAAGTCTCTGGAGTGGGACTTGAACCCACACCCTTCTGAGGTGCTACCAACTGAGCCATGGCTGACACTTACAGTGAGGGAGGTAAAGGATTTTTGAGGTCTTAAGAAAGAAAGAATTAATATTAGCTAACCAGCAAAAAGATCCACCATGAATTAGATGTGTAAAGTGCGATTGCTAATAAAACCCTTTGGCTAAATTTTGGAACAATGTACCAACCGTCTGCTACTAACTCAATCCCAACTTCAGATCATGAAGCCATCCTAACTGGGAGTCCCAGAGGAATGGAAGCCAGGACTCAGCTGGTTTCCCTAATAGCTTGAAATGGAAAGACACCTGTGTAGTGATTCCTCATTCAAAGCACACATCCATTTCACCCCCCGATGAACTTAGCAATGTAGACTGTTGGCAGTCAACAGGAGCCATTCATCAGATAGATCTGTTGGCCCCTACCAACAATAAGTGTTGACATGTGCTTCCTGTGGCTCCGTTAAATGAGATTGTGCTGCGAAGCTGGAAGCTTGAGTGACAAACACTTATTTGTTTGTGTAAGAGTTAAATTATTGTATTTCCGTTTAACAGCTCGTTTAGACAACATAGTCCAGTTGCTAGCCTGGCTGAGCTAGTTCCAAAAAAAACCACAAAATCTGGAATCCTTCGAGTAATTAATTTTCAGTCCTGCAGCTGTGCTCAAGCGTTTGTTTACATTTCAAATGTTCATTTAGTCGCACCTCATTTGACTGCTGAACCCTGGTTGGGTGATTTGCTTGGTGATCAAGGATCTGAGGTCATTCAACCAATGGACAGACGCACCAACTTCCACATCCGATATTCTGCTTGGTGCTCCCCTCATACAAAGCTCTGCGCCAATATGCCAGCAGCCTATGAAACCAGTATAGTACAAGAACCGAAAATGCTGGAGATACTCAGCAGGTCAGACAGCATCTGTGGAGAGAGAAACAGAGTCAATGTTTCAGGTCGATGACCCTTCGTCAGAACTGGAAAAAGCTGGAGATGGAACAGGTTTTTAAGCAAGTGCAGGGGCAGGGAAAGGGGGGAGGAGAGGAAAGAACAAAAGGGAAGGTCTGTGATAGGATGGAAGGCCAGAGAGATCATCCCTTTTGTCTCTTAATCTCTCCGGCCTTCCACCCTATCACAGGCCTTCCCTTTTGTTCTTTCCTCCCCTCCCCCCTTTCCCTGCCCCTGCACTTGCTTAAAAACCTGTTCCATCTCCAGCATTTTCCAGTTCTGACGAAGGGTCATCGACCTGAAACGTTAACTCTGTTTCTCTCTCCACAGATGCTGCCTGACCTGCTGAGTGTCTCCAGCATTTTCTGTTTTAATTTCAGATTTCCAGCATCCGCAGTATTTTGCTTTTGTACAAGAACCTACTCAATTAAGGGAAGAAGATTTGCTGAAATCCCTAGCCTTGACACACACAGAGATGGGTACGGTAGTGTAGTGGTTATGTTACTGGAATAGTAATCCAGAAGAAGGTCTCGTTCAAATCCCAGGTTGAGAATTTTGATATCAGTTTAAAAAGTGACCATGAAGCTGTCAGACTGTCGTAAGAACCCAAAAGGTTCCCTCATGTCTTTTCGGGAAGGGAACCTGCCGTCCTCACCCGGTCTGACCTACATATGACTCCAGTCACACATCACAGTGGTTGACTAGCAAGCCACTCAGCTGTATCACATTGCTAACCCGGAGTTCAAGAAGAAGGTTCCCCACCACCTTCTCAGGGCAACTAAAGATGGGCCATAATTGCTGGCAATGCCAGCGATGCCCACATTCTGAAAATAAATTAAAAAATAATAAACATTTCTCAGTTTGTTTTCCCTCTCTCCTCTTGAAATGTTGATTCAAGTTGGATATGTTTCCGAGAGCATCTACAGTTCTCTGGTTCCGCATCCAGATGGTCAGTCTTGGTATGCAATGTTTAGCAGGCTATTCATCGTAAAATGCTTCGCAGCTGAGCCAGCTCCTTGCCAGATACCCACGCAACAACAACTTGTATTTATATAGCAGCTTTAACGTAGTAAAATTTCCCAAGGTGCATCACAGGAGTGTTATCAAACAAAATTTGACACCCAGCAACATAAGGAGATATTAGGGCAGGATATAAGGAGACCTATTCCCAGCTTTACCCTGGCCTTAAATCTATTTGATTTCCGGCTCTTCCCAGTTCTGATGAAAGGTCATCGACCTGAAACGTTAACTCTCTTTCTCTCTCCACGGATGCTGCCTGGCCTGCTGAGTTTTTCCAGCGTTTTCTGTTGTTATTTCGGATTTCCAGCATCCGCAGTATTTTGCTATCGTATTAGTGTTTGGTTCACTGCCACCTCTCTTCTTGGAATGGTTCCTTTATCCCCTCCCCCTTTTCCCAGCTTTACCCTGGCCTTAAATCTATTTGATTTCCGGCTCTTCCCAGTTCTGATGAAAGGTCATCGACCTGAAACGTTAACTCTCTTTCTCTCTCCACGGATGCTGCCTGGCCTGCTGAGTTTTTCCAGCGTTTTCTGTTGTTATTTCGGATTTCCAGCATCCGCAGTATTTTGCTATCGTAAGGAGATATTAGGGCAGGTGACTAAAAGCTTGGTCAAAGAGGTCGGGTTTAAGGAGCGACTCAAAGGAGGAAAGAGAGGTAGAGAGGCGGAGAGCTTTAGGGAGGGAATTCCGGAGTTTAGGGCCCAGCCAGCTGAAGGCACGGCCGCCAATGGTGAAGGGATTAAAATCGGGGATGCTCAAGAGGCCAGAATTGGAGGAGCGCAGAGGGCTGTGGGTCTAGAGAAGATTACAGAGATAGGGAGGGGCGAGGCCATGGAGGGATTTGAAAAAGTACACAAGTGTACTTTAAAGCAAGGGTCACTGGATAGTGATTAGCAACAGAAACCCGGCCAGATTTTTCCATTCCCTAACCCTAGGGTAATTGAGGCCAATTGTAGGACCTTGCTCACGGCCCTGACTGAGATCAACTAACTGGGGATTGAATCTGACAAGTTTCCGATATGTATGGCTCAATGCTACACTGCACAGTTCACCTACCCAATGAGCCATCAGGGAGCCTCTTTGACAGGCATAATGACAGGTATACGGCACTGCATCTTTAAGCTTTTTAATGAGTGATGACTTTCCGAGTTATTATTAGGAGCATCCCTATCAGTGATGCAAGCTGGGATCCATCATTATATTTACCGGCCTGCAACTGCCAGTTATATTTCTAATCGAAAATAGTTGGCAGGGAAAAAACACACTTTTGCGCAAATGGAAAATTGGCCCTCATGAGGATTTTTAAACTTAAAAGTCTAGTTAATGCTTCGCTTAAAATAACAGACATGGTAAGTTCGCACATTCATTGCAAATTATTTGCAGCACAGAAACAAGCCATTCGGCCCAAACAGTCTGTGCCAGTTTTTATGCTCCACAAGAGCCTCCTCACACCTTCATCTCACCCTATCAACATACCTTTCTATTCCTTTCACCCTTGTGTTTATCCAGCTTCCTCTTAAATGCATCTATGCTCTTCACCTCAACTACTCCATTGTGGTAGCGAGTTCCACATTCTAAACACTCTGGGTAAAGAATGACACATTGCATTCCGATCAAAACAATGACAACTGAGCTGTTTGACAGTCAGTAAGTGCATTGCCCACACAATGCATTGTGCGACTGAGTCGTGTGGATTATGGATGGTCCCAGATTTCAGTTGGGGTGGAATGGGGGCTGTTCTCTCCGTCTGCTAGATAGCTCTGAGTTCAGATACTAAATATCGCACGCCATAATGTCTAGCCAAAAGGTTTCCCATCTTCTCCACGCAGTGTCCTCCGCAATGCCAGACTGGCAAAGTTACAGTGCAGACCTTGCAACTGAGTGCTGAGGCAGCACTGTCGTCACTTCTGATGACACAGGACCTGGTGACTGCAAGTTGACTGGAACAGATAGAAAGCTACCGCAGCGAGGACAAGCTTGGCTGAGACTTTCCAAAATTAAATGGACAGATTCCAATTCAACAAGGAATATAAGCTCGGTGCCAAGGCAGAGACGAGATGAACTTGGTCTGAGGTGACCCAGTACGTGGAGCTAAATAATGGGAAGAACCAGATGGGCTGAATTGCCCTTTACTTGTTCCTCCCTTCCTATCTTCATATGGCAGTGTCAGCTATGGGTCAGTTGGTAGCACCCTTGCCTCTGAGTTAGAAGGTTGTAGGTTCAAAGTCCCAACTCCAGAGACTTGAGCACAAAAATCTAGGCTGACAATCCAATGCAGTGCTGAGGGAGTGCTGCACTGTCGGAGGTGGCGTCTTTTGGATGAGATGTTAAACCGAGGCCCCGTCTGCCCTCTCAGGTGGATGTAAAAGATCCCATGACACTATTTTGAAGAAGAGCAGGGGAGTTATCCCCGGTGTCCTGGGCCAATATTTATTCCTCAACTAACATCACCAAAAACATATTATCTGGTCATTATCACATTGCTATTTGAGGGAGCTTGCTGTGCGCAAATTGGCTACCTACATTACAACAGTGACTACACTTCAAAAAGTACTTCATTGGCTGTAAAGCTCTTCAGGATGTCCGGTGATTGTGAAAAGCGCTATATAAATGCAAGTCTTTCTTTCTTAATGAGATGGGTTGTAAAAGATATTAACTCAGTTGAACTGTACTGAGGTTGGACGATGACTCAGTCACATAAAATTACTTTATTCGTAGGGGAAAATGATAGATTGCAAAATGAATATAACTGAGCTCTTTGATCTCAGTCCGTAAATGGTGTGGGACTGAGCCACACAGATGTGGATGGTCCCAGAGTTCGGCTGGGGTGGAGGAGGGACTGTTCTCTAACCATCTGCTAGCTATCGCATGAGAGTAGCCTCAATGCCAGAGGAAGGGAAGAGAATCAGCCAAAGCTCTCACTCCTCATCACTATTTGCTGATCCTTGGCTAGTGCGCAGAAATGCACACGTAGAAGTTACAATACAGAAACAGGCAATTCGGCCCGACCAGTCCGTAATGGCGTTTACCCTCTTGGTGTTAGTTCTAATCACATTTGCCCGCGCTGTTCCCATATCCCTTAAACCTCTTTTCCGCCATCTGCCTATCCAATCTATTATTGAATGTTGACACAGTTTCTGCCTCAACCATTAACCCTGGACATAAATTCCACAGCCTCCCTGTGTAAAGATGTCCATGGGCATGGATGCCGGGTAAGGAGATAATCAGGTTCTGATGTGAAGTTCCCTATGGAGGAATAGTTCACTGTCTAGGACCACGCATAAAGAAGGGCAGAAAGCGCACCTGCGTGAGGTATCTGGGGTTTCGGGCACCTATGGAGCCGTACCCCAGAATGAGTCAGTGCCCTCCGAAGAGAAAATCAGTGAACTAAAAGTATAATTCACTGGAGATAAAAATGGAGAGCGATGCAAAGCGGGCTGCCGACTCTCTGTCACCCATTTTACACTGACGCACAAAGTCGAAATCTACCCCAGTTTATCTTCTGATTGCCCTACCAAATCAGATTCCCAGCATGTGCCGACAGGAGCCACCTTTCTCCATTTCAAAAGTGCGATATTCTTGAAAAACCTGAGGGTAATCTGAGTCCTGCTGACGCACTGACCCGAGGCCCTGATTCACACTGGTCTCTTGAACCGGAGCTAAATAGCAGATGTCCATGGATGGTAGGTTCTAACAGGTGCTGGACATCCAGATAATAACTGCTTATTAGCTGCCAATTGCGGTGGAAGCAGATTCAATTGTAACTTTCAAAAGGAAATTGGATTTATCCTTAAAAAGGAAAACTTTTCAGGGCTATGGGGAAAGTGCAGGGGAGTGGGACTAATTTCACTCCCCTGTGGGACTAGTGTGTCAGCCGTGGCTCAGTTGGTAGCCCCCTTGCCTCTGATGAAGGTTGTGGGATCAAGTCCCACTCCAGAGAGAAAAATCCAGGCTGACACTCCAGTGCAGTGCTGAGGGAGTGCTGCACTGTCGGAGGTGCCGTCTGTTGGATGAGATGTTAAACCGAGGCCCCGTCTGCTCTCTCAGGTGGACGTAAAAGATCTCCTGGCACTATTTCGACGAAGAGCAGTGGGGTTTTTCCCTGGTGTCCTGGGGCCAATATTTATCCCTCAATCAACATCACTAAAACAGATTATCTGGTCATTATCACATTGCTGTTTGTGGGAGCTTGCTGTGCGCAAATTGGCTGCCACGTTTCCTAGTTACAACAGTGACTACACTCCAAAAAGTACTTCATTGGCTGTAAAGCGCTTTGAGACCTCCGGTGGTTATGAAAGGCACTATATAAATGCAAGTCTTTCTTTTAATTGGACAGCTCTTTCAGAAAGCTGGAACGGGCACGCTGGGCCAAATGGCCTCCTTCTGTGCTGTGTGATTCTATGATTCTACTCTATGATTTTGCCGCACCAAGAACCCAGAGTCTGTGACAAATCAATTGAAAACACTCAATTGCATTTTTGCTGGATTATAAAGAAAGTCTTTCATTCAAACAGCACCTTATCACATCTTCCAGAAACATTTTAAAATGCTTCACAAACAATGAATTACTTTGAACTGTTGCAAGCGTTACACCAATCTAAGTCCCAAATCCCACTGCTCTTGCAACTCCAATAAAAGATAATGGAGAGTGCAGATAGTGGGACTACGAATAATCAAAGTTCCATTTCATTTCAAACTGTATTACTCAGTAATAGGGTTTTCGGGGGGGAAAGTTACAATTTTTATTTACAAGTGATTAAAAACAGACACTTTTGAGCTAAATGATCCTTTAAAGCACTCTTGTTAGATCATGCAAAACCTTTTCATTGCCTCTATTACAGTGGCTGCAAATATAAAACTCTTTCACTACCAGCTGTTTTCCCTCCATTAGTCTGTCTAAAGTCTTAGCTTCAGCTCTCTCGCATGCACAGCCTCTGTTTATTGTACTTTCCCAATTTGGTTTCAAACGGATTTGGAATCTGCTCTCCGCGCAGGCGGCATTCCCATGCTTTAAAAAAAAAAAATTTCAGGTAATGGAATCATCAACAGCAGGTTCAGGCTGTGAAACGAAGCAGTGAATGTCACACGGACCGGCCTCAGTATCTCAGACGCTTTTATGCTTTAAGTGGAACGTGCCAGGCCTGAAGTATTGTTCATGGTATTGAACGAGGCAGGTTGTGTGAGGAGATAAGGGAATTTTCTTTGTGTTTCTAAACACTCTTTATGATTGGGTTGAGTGCCTCAGACAAATCCAATCTTCATATTCTTCATAGTATCTTGTGGCACAACAAGAGGCCATTCGGCCCATCGTGCCTGTGCCAGCTCTTTGAAAGAAAAGGGGAAAAATACTTGCATCTATACAGCGCCTTTCACGACCATCGAACGTCCCAAAGCACTTTTGAAGTGTAGTCACGTAGGAAACTCGGCAGCCAATTTGCGCACAGCAAGCTCCCACAAACAGCAATGTGATAATGACCAGATAATCTGTTTTTTTTTAGTGATGTTGATCTAGAGATAAATATTGGCCAGGACACCAGGGAGAACTCACCTGCGCTTCTTCGAAATAGTGCCATGGGATCTTTTACATCCACCTGAGAGGTGGATAGGGCCTTAATTTAACGTCTCATCCGAAAGTCGGCACACTCCGACAGTGCAGCACCCCCTCAATACTGCACTGGAGTGTCAGCCTAGGTTTCTGTGTTGAAGTCCTATGAAGTAGGACTTGAACCCACAGTCCTTCTTTGACTCAGAGGTGAGAAGCACGGCCAACTGAGCCACAGCTGACTCTTTGAAAGAGCGGGCTGTCAAACTACTAGAGTCTATTATCTCCATGACTACATTAAGCTCTAGAGCACATCATGAAGGTCAAAGATAACGCACTGAGCAGGAGATACCGGGCAGAAACTGTGTTATCAGGCTGCAAGGAAAGGGAGGAATACTAATTAGAACATCTCCTAGGAAGTGACACAGCCAACGCCCAACATTCAGAAACATTACATTAATTCTCCTGCTCACTGGAGCTGCTATAATACTCTGCCCCAGCAGTAATTAGTCAAGCCTCTGCATGTAATCCTTTATCTGACACTCTGAATTGAAGTAAATAGCCATATATTGGTCAGTTAAATAATGGCAGTGAAGGAATTCCCCCAGTGCACAGGCATTGAGATGTTGCTAAAGATGATTTGACTCAAACTGCTTGCTGTGAGGAGAGTTCAAATCTCATGGTGGAACTTAATCAAAAAATGATGGAAGTTAGGGAGTAAGCAAGGAAGTGGTGGCCATTGAAGCAGACTCTATGGGGGTACTTTTCTGAGATTGTCCCTCTGGTGAGAAGCCTCTCCTATTGCCTGTTACATATCGGCAAACCGTAAGCAGTGTGATCGTGGTCAAAAGCTCCCCATTGGTACCACAAACTCAGAGAATCCACCCTTATAATACAGGAGGTGGCACTCACTCTTTAAAAGGCACTTTTTTTAAACGGTTACCGTCTTGCCTGGAGCCAAGAGCAATCGGACATGTGTTGGCACTCACAGTTCTCCATAGGGCACGTTCACTGAGCCCACGGCCCCAGCAGAGAGTTCAGATCGAAGAGAGAGGGCTACAGCACTACTGATGGGATTGAGATTGGGGAGGGGGGTTAGGTTTGGCAGGAAGAATGGGTCAGGGGCACATGGATATATATTTTAAACCACAGCAGTAATTACAGGCACATAATGGTACCAGAACTTGGCACATCCATGAACCTTTTCAGTGTCAGTGTGGCTCAGTGGGTAGCACTCTCGCCTCTGAGTCAGAAGGTTGTGGGTTCAGGTCCCACTCCAGAGACTTGAGCACAAAAATCTAGACTGA
The DNA here is from genome assembly GCA_030390025.1 of Squalus acanthias. NCBI lineage: Eukaryota > Metazoa > Chordata > Chondrichthyes > Squaliformes > Squalidae > Squalus > Squalus acanthias. The sequence goes on along the minus strand of CM059437.1, from coordinate 8,011,625 downwards.
CACTCCAGGGGAGTGCTGCACTGTCAGAGATGCTGTCTTTTGGATGAGACATTAAACTGAGGCCTCATCTACTCCCTCAAAGAAGAGCAGGGGAGTTCTCCCCGGTGTCCTGGCCAATATTTATCCCTCAATCAACACCACAAAATTATCTTGGCATTATCACATTGCTGTTTGTGGGAGCTTGCTGTGCGCAAATTGGCTGCTGCGTTTCCCACCTTACAACAGTGACTACACTTCAAAAAGTACTTCCTTAGCTGTAAAGCACTTTGGGACGTGCTGAGGTCATGAAAGGCGCTATAGAAAAGCAAGTCTTTCTTTTCTTTTTTTGCCCTACCCCCAAGTCCACACACACGAATGAATCCCAATCCCAATTCAGATTTAAAGTTCTGGAGCTTCCTTTAGAGTTACATGTGTTTCTAAATTTATCTGGAAATGGGCAAGTTCAGAAAAATCAGTCAACCAAGGATTAGCTCACAGCTCTTGGGAGCAACACTCCCATACAGATAGACGTTCCTGTATGTAATGGAAAAAATGGTGCCCGCCATCAATTAGGCAAGCAAAGCGTGCAACCCACTGTTCTACAGGATATTGGAATTTACTATTCAAATCAAAACAGTTCATTCTGACCAGAGCCGAGGGGAAACTCTATCGAGACTGGAAATCTAACATGTAAACATCTAGAAATCTGCCCTTAGCTGCCCTTAGAAGATAGATTCATGCTTTGGCTTTGATCCTCCATCACAACTGTTGGCGGGACTGGTGAAGGATTAACCTATTTTTCCCTTTCAAATGCTAACCAACCATTTACGATTTTCCAGCGTTTTCTGTGCTTAGCTCATTTTGACGCTTCTGTCAGAGAGAAGCAAAGAAAAGGAAAGTTGCCTTCTTAAAAACCTTTTTTCAATTACTTTTTCTTCCCCCAAGTATGGCGACCACCATCGGACTGATTGTATGGTCCAGCAATCGCAATGAGGAGCCAGGCTCGCCGGGAGCAAATTGTGGGTATGCATGGCCATGATGCGTTACTTCTCTCTCCTCCTCTAAGACGCTCCTTAAAGCCCACCTCTTTGACCAAGGTTTTGGTCACCTGTCCGAATATCTCCTTATGTGGCTCGGTGTCAAATTTTGTTTGATAATCGCTCCTGTGAAGCGCCTTAGGACGTTTAAGGTGCTATATAAATGCAAGTTGTTGTTGTTGACTAGTCATTATGTCAATTAAAATGAATAGATCAAAAATCAGGGGCTGTGTACCCACAATACTCTCCCTATGGGTGACCTCCACTGGGTGTGCAGGGCCGTGCTGTCTTCTCCTCCGTCCTCTTTCTATATTTTTGTTACCTGCTGTTTTAGTTTTTCTACCTCCCCTATCTTTTCCGTGCCTTATTCCTCTTGGAAACTGACTTTAAAAACTTTCCACTTTTTCCGCTTGACTCCCACCTTACACTTTGGAATTGCCGCAACTTTTGGAGAAAATCGGCGCATTTTGATTGTCCAACTACCATCTCCAACAGCTGGATTTGTAGACAGTCCAGTGGTGGAGGAGTGATGATTGACACGTCCACCTCATTGATGTGATAGGGTAGATAGAGAGAAACTGTTTCCTCTGGTGAGGGGGAGTCCAGAACAAGGGGGCACAACCTTAAAATTAGAGCCAGGCCGTTCAGGGGTGATGTCGGGAAGCACTTCTTCACACAAAGGGCAGTGGAAATTTGGAAATCTCTCCCAAAATGCTGTTGAGGCTGGGGGTCAATGGAAAATGTCAAAACTGAGATTGATAGATGTTTGTTGGGCAAGGGTATTAAGGGTTATGGAATCAAGGCTGGTAGATGGTGTTAAGATACAGATCAACCATAATCTAATTGAATGGCAGGACAGGCTCGAGGGCCTGAATGGCCTACTCCTGTTCCTGTATTCCTTCCTTCCTATGCCATTAGTTCAATTTCTGACACGTCTTCACAGGAAGGGACTATTAGCGGGAGAGAAAGATCATTGATACTGTATTAAGAGTTAATGACCTTTTCAGAGCCTCTCTCAATGTATAACCTGATATTCAGGTTTGGATGAACTACAATACATGCTATACTACCCCATATTTAATAGCGATGTTCAAAATGATTAAGGGTTTTGATAGAGTAAATAAGGAGAAACTGTTTCCACTGGCAGGAGGGTCGGTAACCAGAGGACACAGATTGAAGGTGATCGGCAAAAGAACCAGAGGAGAGATGAGGAGAATGTTTTTACACAGCGAGTGATTATGATCTGGAATGCATAGTAACTTTCAAAAGAGAATTGGATATAGACTTGAAGGGGAAAACTTTGCAGGGCTATGGGGAAAGAACAGGGGGGTGGGATTAATTGGATAGCTCTTTCGGAGAGCCGGCACAGACACGATGGGCTGAATGGCCTTCTGTTCTGTATGATTCTATATTCCTGTTAGCTTTACCATCTCCAGGTTTCCTTCTTTAATCAATCCAATAGCACAGTTGATTGAATTTTGGGAGTGAAGTGGATGAGGTTGAATCAGAATTTTAGGAAATGGTTCACCCAATAGGTCCATGGGGAGATGCTCTACAGTGCCCTCCGCTACCACCCTGGCTAACCTGACATTGGCTAACTGTGCCCAGAGCATCCGAGGCAGTTGGCTTCAGTGCCCCTTGGGTAAGGAAAAGAAAATGAGCATGGGGTTCCGCTCCTGATCATTATCCAGCGACCCCCGCTGGAAAGGTCAAGTATAGGGACTCCGCTGTGATGTCCCCAGCGTCGAATAGTCTAGCACTCGCACGTGAAGAATGACCCTTGGAAGAGGTATCAAAGAGCTGCATCTGCGCTGTAGCATGAGAAAGCACCTTTGCAGCCGCAGGAGGGGAGGGCGAGAAAATAAACCTCAGTAATTAACCGATAAATAGGCTTCCAGACTTTTGACGTGACTATTAATGTAATGGGGGGGAAATAAAATCAAGCGTAACTCAGTGTTAACGTGGCAACTGCTTGGTTTGCAGCATGATTGTAATTGCACAGCTCCTCATCCACGATGACCATGTCTGCTGCTTTGTACTACTGTGTGGAATAGGCTGTTGTATGCCGGGCTTTTCCACAACAGTCTCTTGTGTTCTCGGCTAGGCTAGACAAGGAGACCGAGTCCCTTAGAAGCCACATTCTCTGCCAGGTATCTGAATATAATTTACCATTAAAATCAGGATTTAGGCAGATCAATATTAAATTCGCTATCGCCCCGGTTGGAGCGCTAATCAATCTCACTGCCCGCTAAATTCAGTCTCAGCGCTCAAAGAATGCAGGGGAGGCGCTAAATCAGGCGCTAATGGCGTAGGTGAGTGGCGTTAGGCTCTAAGCGATAAGGAATATGAGGTAAAAAAAAAGAAAATGCTGGAAATACTCAGCAGGTCATGCAGCATCTGTGGAGAGAGAAACAGAGTTAATGTTTCAGTTCAATGACCCATCATTCTGACGAAGGGTCATCGACCTGAAACGTTAACTCTGTTTCTCTCTCTACAGATGGTACCTGACCTGCCGAGTATTTCCAGCATTTTCTTTTTTTATTTCAGATTTCCAGCATCCGCAGCATTTTGCTTTTGTATTAAGGAATATTAGGTGTTGTGTAATCGGAAGTGAGCGTTGGCGCAGGCGCCTTCCAGCCATTAAAGGGGAGGGTCACTGGAGTCTGCACACCAGCCCCCAGTGGTTCGGGGAGTGCGGAACGGCGATATGTTGTGGGATGAAATGCGAAGTCCTTGGACGGCCCGCAACACTCCGGGGACTAAGCAGCCTTTATTTGGCTGCAGACACATCCTGCGCACTCCGCCACTCATAACTGACCTTTGGAACGGAAGTTCCTTGACAGCTGGGGCGCATCCTCGTGAGTAGCGCCCCGCCAGCCGCCAGCCGGCTGGTTCACACCTCCGCTCCCTGGCGTGAGGCGGTAAGGCGGGGGACGCTACTGAAGTTTGCAGATCGGGCGCCCAGCGAGCGTTGCACACTCACTGACGTCACGATCTGCATGGCGAAAGGTGCTGAGGTGGTAACTGTTATCGTCAGCGCTACGGGGCCGGTGAATTTGCCGTGCGGCGCGGGATTCGACCCGCCGCGGCGCTACTGCCTGAGTGCCCTGTTAGCGCCCCTGCCAGCCGCTAACTGGGGGCGCTAACATGCCGAATTTCTTCCCCATCGAATCTTACAGCACAGCAGGAGGCCATTCGACCCATCGTGCCTGTACCATCTCTTTGAACGAGCTCTCCAATTACTCCCACACCCTGGCTCACTCCCCCTAGCCCTGCAAATTTTGCCTTTTCAAGTATTTATCCAATTCCCTTTTGAAATTTACTATTGAATCTGCTCCCACCGCCCGCTCAGGCAGCGCGTTTCAGATCACAAGAACTCGCTGTGTAGAACAAATTCTTCTCATCTCCACCCCCCCCGTCCCACCCCCGATTCCTTTGCCAATTATCTTAATTTTTTGTCCTCTGGTTACCGTTCTTCCTGCCAGTGCAAAGAGTTTCTCCCTCTCTACTCTATCTGATAAAATAGGGGGCAGCTGAAGCTCGGGCTCGAGTATGGCCATGGACACAATGCTGTGCCGCTGTCACCTTTTGTTTCTGTCCTTCCTCCTCCCTTTTTATTTAACGTGGAGCTGCAACAAATCTAAATTAAACAATAAAAAATGTCAATTTAACTAGTTCAAATGCCTTTCTTTCCCGTCCCCATTCCCCTCCCTTGAAGGCGCTGACACTTGATAGGTGCACTGTTCCCCTGATGCCTTGAGCTCTCTAATGTCTTACTCGAGCGGCCGTTCTTCATGCGTGAATCTAGACCATAATTATTGGTGAATTTTTTTTTTCATTCGTTCCTGGGTTGTGGGCGTCGATGGCAAGGCCCAGCATTTGTTGCCGATCCCGAATTGCCCTTGAGAAGGTGGTGGTGAGCCGCTGCAGTCCGTGCGGTGAAGGTGCTCCCACAGCGCTGTTAGGGAGGGCGTTCCAGGGTTTTGACCCAGCGACGATGAAGGAACGGCTGATATATGTCCAAGTGGGGATGGTGTGTGACTGGGATGGTATTTGACCATGGGAGGAATCACAGGCAAGCCGAATCCTGCCCTCATCTGATGCCCATGCACACGCACTTGCCAACAGGAGACAGTGCGTAGTGATCAGGAGCAGGATGGCCGGCTGATTATTCCTCCGCGCCCCTTCCCCCCCCCCCCCCCCCCCCCCCCGCCCAAGAGGGTCATCTCTGCCCCGAGGACCTTGTCTGCGTGGCTGAGTTCCACGATAATCAGTCAAATGCCAGCTGAGTCACAGCGAGGACTTCGAGTGCCTTTCTCATGAGAATCAGCGGTCGCAAAAGCGGTCCAAAGGGTTAATGAATTATAAAAATTGTAATTGTGACCGGATGCTTGATTGAGTTTGACGGAATGAAAAATGCTGCACTCTCTGGATCTTGTCAGGTACCTGCTTACACTCCAGCACTCTGCTGTGATTGATTGGCCTGCGTTCCTGAACCCAGTTGGAATCATCCATCACTGTGTTTGGGACTCTTACACAGCTTTTCAATTTCCTCTTGGCAAAAAAACCCCACTATTGTCACTAATTATGACTTAATTAAATATCATTTGGCCGCCCACAGTGTTTGTTTGTAATGAGGTCAGAAATTATTTCTTCAAGCAACAACAGGTTTGATTTGCCAGATGGACAAGTCAGTCTGGCAATGGCTCACCTTTTGGTCTTTCCTTCCTGAACATTTTTTAAAACCGGTTTTAATTGAGTTGGGAGCATTCGGATGATTCATCCTTTATAAACAGCAGGAGTGAACTTCTGCACAGCCTTACCATGTGAGAGAATATTCAGCATTGGTGGGGAGAAAATGTGTATCATAGCCCAAGGGAACCTGCAGCCCTTCATTCTCCTGACCCGACCTTTCTGGGTGGGCTTTTTTCTCCCTCAGTTTTCTCTCATTCCCTCCTAAAGGTGTTCACTCATGCTGGAGTCGAGTTTCTTCGAGGTCGACAGGTGTGTCAGCCTAAACAGAGAATGCCGTTGGGTTAATTGACCATTGGAGGCAATGAGCCAAGTGGGACTCAGTCCCGCATCTAACACTGACTCACGCACACTCGCTGTCCATCAGGGGTCACTGGATATCAATCCAAGTTATTCCTTTCTTCTTCTTCAAAAGTGTTTCAGTGAATATAATGTCTCAGCTTCTGCGCTAGGATTGCATTTTTTGCCCATAATGCGCATTCTGGAATGGGGAAAAAAGAGAAAGACTTGCATTTCTGTAGCGCCTTTCACAACCTCAGGACGTCCCAAAGCACTTTACAGCCAATGAAGTACTTTTGAAGTGTAGTCACTGTTGTAATGTAGGAAACGCGGCAGCCAATTTGCACACAGCAAGCTCCCACAAACAGCAATGAGATAATTACGAGATGATCTGTTTTAGTGATGTTGGTTGAGGAATAAATATTGGCCAGCACACCGGGGAGAACTCCCCTGCTCTTCTTCGAAATAGTGCCGTGGGATCTTTTATGTCCACCTAAAGGGGTAGACGGAGCCTCGGTTTAACATCTCATCCGAAAGACGGCACCTCCGACAGTGCAGCACTGCACTGGAGTGTCAGCCTAGATTATGCGCTCAAGTCTCTGAAGTGGGGCTTGAACCCACAACTTTCTGACTTAGAGGCGAGGATGCTACCCACTTAACATAAGGGAAGCTCCTCGCGGGTCGTTGTACTCCTAGCAGGCAGCGTGCCTTGCAATGAATGGGTTTAAAAATGTTGGCTGCGTACCCACAATTTCCCAAGGTGCGGTCTCTGCGGGTCCCACTCCCTGCTTAGGAGCGCCGGATCAATGGGTGAAGGGTCACGGGCTGCAAGACTAGGATTCACCGAGATACCCGCTCCCCACCAGGCACCAAATCGGCCCTTGTGTAATGGAGCTCTTAAAGGGGGACAGGTTGTTTAGCAATGTTCCCTGTAATTTTTATGGGGCCGCGCGGCCCCGTTAACGGCCCATTCAAAATACCGCGCATGGGCGGCTTTTCCATTTAAAAGCCAGCAAGCCGACTGCGCGGGACCCCTGGAGTGCAGCACAGCCACGCAGCTTAAAGGGACATTGTTCAGTCCTCTTGTTTTTATTCAATTTTTTAAAAATATTGTATTGGGTCACGGATTCGCAGCATCTTTGTCGGACCATCATGCACACTCCACAGCTGAATTAAAATCTTTTTATCACTTCTTCACATTGTGTACCTGCATTATTACACATGGTCCCTCAAAGGCTGGCTTGCACCTGTTAACACTAATAGATTCAAGCTGCATTTAAGCTCACCAAAGTTACCTCAACAGTACCTCCCTCTACCACCAGGAAAGAGGAGAGCAGCAATGTTATGGGAACACTATGGGGGTGAAATTGGGGGCACTAACGGGGTGCAAATGGCTTTGCGACCGGGCATGGTGCTGACATCGACTCCCGCCATATTTGGTGGGAGTTTTGCGGCGGCGCTACGGTGTTGCGCCCCGATATCCTTCGCCCGGAGATCGTGACGTCATCGCCGTGCGCATCGCCCCGGTAATGTCCCGGACCCAAAATTGACATCCGCCCCCTGCGGCAGCGCCGGTCGAAAACACCGACAGCTGCAGGAGGCGTATAACGGGCGGCTGGCCGCTTCGGGGGGCGATGATGAAATGGCGAGGTGGCCGAGATAAGTGAAAAAAAACTTACCTTTCCTGTTCTAGTTTTTTTCGCGGGTTCCTGCCCGCGATCGATCAGCCCGACATTACTCCACTTGAGTGCCGGGCTGATCGCGCGGGATCGCAGCTGCCTTGCTGGTCCAAGTAGGTAATTTTTATATTGCAGAGCCTGCAGCGATGACCCTTCCCTTGAAGGGAGGGAAGGAGCCTTTGAACGCGGCAGCGCTGCACGGCCCAGTGTGCAGCGCTGCTGGAGTCTCCGCCCCGCTCTCCGACGTTAGTGCCCTAAGAAGGAAGTGGAGTGCTTGATTCAGCGCTCCACTTCCCTCTTGGGGCGCTAAAACTCAATTTCGCGGTCGCCGGCGCTAATTACCGCCGGGCGCTAAAGTTAGCGCCCAGGCGATGTTAGCGCCCCAAAATGGTTGATACCGAATTTTTACACCTATCACTTCCAAGTTCCCCTCCAAGGCACACACCATCCTGGCTTGGACGTGTATCGTCGTTGCATCAATATCCTGGAAATCTCTACCTCAAACCACCTTCGTCACAAGTACTATACCAGTTCAAGTTGTCGGCCCACCACCACCTTCGCAGGGCAACTGGGGATGGGCAGTAAATGTGGTCGTCGAGCATGAGAAAACTAAAAAAAATCAAGGAGCGAGTGGTTATGATCTGGAATGCACTGCCAGAGAGGGCGGTGGAAGTAGATTTAATAGTAACTTTCAAAAGGGAATTGAATAAATACTTGAAGGGAAAAATTTGCAGGGCTATGAGCCAGGGAGTGAGACTAATTGGAGAGCTCTTTCAAAGAGCCGGCACAGGCACGATGGGCCAAATGGCCTCCTCCTGTGCTGTAAGATTCTATGATCTGCCTAAAACCCGAATTTTAATGGCAAATTATATTCAGATACCTGGCAGAGCTTAAAAATGCAGGATGTGGCTTCTAAGGGACGCTGTCTCCTTGTGACTGAGCGAGCACAGGGCTCAGATACTTCCTCTGAAATCTGAATCTAATAAGCAGCAAAAGTGGATTTCAAACGGGAAGTGGACATAAGAACATAAGAACATAAGAAATAGGAGCAGGAGTAGGCCAATCGGCCCATCGAGCCTGCTCCGCCATTCAATAAGATCATGGCTGATCTGATCCTAACCGCCAATCTACTATCTATCACAGAAACATCTCCTGCATCTAACAGAATTGCACACACGAAATAGGAGCAGAATCAGGCTACACAGTCCCTGGGCCCGCTCCACTACCCACAGGGCCATGACCGATCCGAACCTAGACTCATGTCCAAATTCCTGCCCGCTCCCCGTAACCCTTAATGCCCTTTACTTCTAGGAAACTGTCTATTTCTGTTTTAAATTTAATTAATGTTGTAGCTTCTACAGCTTTTTGTGGCAGCATATTCCATGGACCTACCACCCTCTGAGTGAAGTAGTTCCTCCTCATCTCAGTTTTGAAAGAGCAGCCCCTTATTCTAAGACTATGTCCCCTAGTTCTCGTCTCACCCGTCATCGGGAACATCCTCCCCGCATCCACCCGATCCAACCCCTTCACAATCTTATATGTTTCAATAAGATCGCCTCTCATTCTTCTGAACTCCAATGAGTAGAGTCCCAATCTACCCAACCTCTCCTCATATGACCACCCCCTCATCTCCGGGATTAACCGAGTGAACCTTTTTTGCACTGCCTCGAGAGCAAGGATGTCTTTCCTTAAGTAAGGACACCAAAACTGTATGCAGTATTCCAGGTGCGGTCTCACCAATACCTTGTACAACTGAAGCAATACCTCCCTATTTTTATATTCTATCCCCCTAGCAATGAAAGCCAACATTCCATTTGCCTTCTTAATCACTTGCTGCACCTGCATACTAACCTTTTGAGTTTCGTGCACCAGGACCCCCAGATCCCTTTGCACTTCAGTACTCTCCAGTTTCTTGCCATTAAGATAATAAATTGCTCTAGGATTTTTCCTGCCAAAGTGCATCACCTCACACTTTCCAGTGCTGTATTCCATCTGCCAAATCTCTGCCCACTTACTTAGCCTGTCTATGTCCCCTTGCAGGTTTTTTATGTCCTCCTCACTCACTACTTTCCCTCCCATCTTTGTATCATCTGCAAATTTTGATATGTTACACTTGGTCCCTTCCTCCAAATCGTTAATATAGATTGTGAAGAGTTGGGGACCCAGCACTGACCCCTGTGGAACACCACTAGTTACTGATTGCCAGTCTGAGAATGAACCATTTATCCCAACTCTTTGCTTTCTGTTAGATAGCCAATCCTCTATCCATGCCAGAATATTACCCCCAATCCCGTGATTTTTTACCTTAAGCAATAATCTTTTGTGTGGCACCTTGTCAAATGCCTTTTGGAAGTCTAAATACACTACGTCCACTGGTTCCCCTTTATCCACTCTATATGTTACTTCCTCAAAGAACTCCAGCAAATTTGTCAAACATGACTTCCCCTTCGTAAAACCATGCTGACTTTGTCCTATTAAATTATGATTATCCAAATGTCTTGTTACTGTTTCCTTAATAATGTGAATGATAGTTTGCCATCGAACAATGTGGACTATCCCTGCAAACATCGCACTTGATTATAAGCTTACTGAAAAGCAGCAGTGTAATTTCAGCTCTGTGTCATAATAGACAGGACTATATTTTCTGACTGGCTCAATTCCCAACTGAACATTTAACAGTCTCATTCTAAATTATTCCACGCGCTTGTTTAATGCAGGTGTTAGCCAGAATGGTTTACCCCTACATTAAAAAGCACACAGAGGAATTCAGTACAAGTATGTTAAGTGTTCATGAAGGAAACTGCTGCAATGGCTTCTCTTCTCACTCCCGTACCGTTACGCCGGGTCCCCAAGGAACTATCCTTGGCCTCCCCCTCCTGTTTCTCATTTACATGCTGCCTCTCAGCGACATCATCTGAAAACACAATGTCAGATTCCACATGTATGCTGACAACACCCAGCTCTACCTGACCACCACCTCTCCTGACCGATACACAGCCTCATTTGTCACGCTGCTTGTCTGACATCCAGCATTGGATGAGCAGAAATGTCCTCCAATTGAATATTGGGAAAACCGAAGCCCTTGGGCTGGATTTTCAATGACCGATGGAGTCGGGTTTGGAGGCGTGTGGGGGGTTAAATTTGCAGGGTCGGGGGTCCCGACCCCATCCCGACTCCACACAATTTTGACAAAATCAGTCGCGGGGTTCCCGACTCCGTCCCGCCTCCAAGAGGCGGGAGAGGCCATTAAAGCCCTTAACAAGCTCTAAATTGGCTCTGTAATGCCATTTTCAAATGTTGTAGCTAGTTTAACCCATTTCTGACGTGAAGCACACCTGGTGTGAAACACTCCAGTGAAACCTGGCGGGAGCACAAGCTCTCTCTCTCTCTTGCATCCAGGTCCACTCACATCAAAAGCAAGGCAGGCAAGTCCTCTCTCACCAACAGTCTCTCAGACTAGGCAGTCAGCAATGATGACATCATCAGAGGCGACTTTCAGACTGAAACCACTAATTAGTTCATGGGTTCCCACATGCTGGAACTCAATTGACCAATTAAGTGAAAATTGCATCATTCATCCACATTCAACTGGAGTCGGGGGGGAAACACGAAATGCGGATGACACGACCCCAACCCGACCCCAAGACAAAATCCAGCCCATTGTCTTCGGTCCCCGCCACAAACCCCGTTCCCTAGCCGCTGACTCCATCCCTCTCCCTGGCATGTGTCTGAGCGCTGAACTAGACTGTTCGCAACCTTGGCATCATAGTTGACCCTGAGTTGAGCTACCGACCCCGAATCCTCTCCATCACCAAGACCACGTACTTTCACCTCCGTAATATTGCCCGACTCCGCCACTGCCTCTGCCCATCTGCTGAAATAATTTTAGTTGTATTGCAGTATCCGTGCACAGCTCTGTGGCTGCTCTGAAAGATCTACGATTTACTTGAAATTTACAGGTCAATTACTAGACACTTTTGAAATAATAAAGGAAAAGAAGCTTCTGCCGGGCCTAATGAATGAAGCTGACTCTAATGAGTGCCATTTCAACTAGTTATGTGGATGCATCAATATCGTTAGTCCTTTCTCTGGGCACAGGACACAGCACTAAGCCAAGCATTGTGCTGGGACTTGGACTGGGAAGGTTTCTACTTCACTTTTGGCAATTGTGCAGCATTTTCTTGGGTGCTGATCCAAAGCCAGAGTTGCAGGCCGTGTGCTGGAAGTGGGATCACCTGGACTCAAAAGAGCTGATGTCCTTCTGGAATTAATGGGTTAACGCCACAGGATGTGGGCGTCGCTGGCAAGGACAGCATTTATTGACCATCCCTACTTGGCCTTAATTAAGTGGCTTGTTAGGCGACATCTCAGGGCAGTTTAAGAGCCAACCACATTGGTGTGGGACATTCTTTTTATTCATTCATGGGACGTGGGCGTCGCTGGCAAGGCCCAGCATTCATTGCCCATCCCTAATTGCCCTTGAGAAGGTGGTGGGTGCTGCTTTCTTGAACCACTGCAGTCCGTGTGCTGAAGGTACTCCCACAGTGCTGTTAGGGAGGGAGTTCCAGGATTTTGACCCAGCGACGATGAAGGAACGGCGATATATTTCCAAGTCAGGATGGTGTGTGACTTGGAGGGGAACTTGGAGGTGGTGGTGTTCCCATGCGCCTGCTGCCCTTGTCCTTCTATGTGGTAGAGGTCGCAGGTTTGAGAGTCACGTATAGGCCAGGCTGGGTAAGACGACAGGTTTCCTCCCCTAAAGGACATTCGTGAACCAGTTGGGTTTTTACGATAATCTGACAACTTCATGGTCACTTTTACTGGTACCATCTTTTTATTATCAGATTTTTTTAAATTGGATTGAAGTTAGATCATGGAACGAAGGTGGGTAAATGGAGTTAACATCTGTATCCTAACTCCAGTTACCCACCTTGGTTCCATATCCCTTAATGCACATACCTCACAAATCTGGAAATCTTCAAAATCTGGAACTCTCTCCCCCAAAAAGCTGTTGAGGCTAGGGGTCAATTGTAAATTTCAAAACTGAGAGTGATAGATCTTTGCTCGGATATCAAAGGATATGGAACCAAGGCGGGTAGATGGAGGTAAGATACAGATCATACAGCCATGATCTAATTGAATGGCAGAACAGGCTCGAGAGGGCTGAATAGGCCTCCTCCTGTTCCTGTGTTCCTAACTTAAAATAATTGAAGTGTTATTGATTTTAATTATAGCTCCTTTTATTATTAGCCAGCTGCATATTCTTTACCCTTCCTGTAACACTTTGGACTTTTTATAGTCCAACATCCAAGATCTGAAGATCTGATTTATTCTCAATATCCAGTGATGCTTGTTGCAAACAGAGACAGAAAGAGAAAATGAATGAAGCACACAGGAACTGCTCTTGCCTCTCTGCCAGGCCAGTGCATGAAGTATAGATATGAGGAAAGGAACTTTCAGTCACTAAATCCAAACTTGGATAACTGCTGAGAGATCTTGCCTTCACCAAACCCAACCTCGGACTACGGCCGAGGGAGTGTGTGTTAGAGCATCAGAGTGCACAATGAGCTCGGAACACAGAAACAGGAGGAGGCCATTCAGCCTCTCGAGCCTGTTCCACCATTCAATTAGATCATTGCTGATCTGGACCTCAACTCCATTTATCCGCCTTTGATCCATATCGCATGCCACCCTTAACTAATAAAAATCTGTCTATCTCAGTCTTCAAACTTTCAATTGACCCAGCATCCATAGCCTTTTGGAGGATAGCTTTCCAGATTTCCGCTACCCTTTGTGTGAAAAAGTGCTTCCTGATTTCACTCCTAAGTGGTCTAGCTCTAATTTTAAGAATGTGCCCCTTGTTCCGGATTCCCCCCCACCCCCACCCCCACCCCGCCCCCCACCCCCCACCCCCCCCCACCCCCCCCCCCCCACCCCCCACCCTCCACCCCCCCACCCCCCTCCCCCCCCACCCCCTCCCCCCCACCCCCCCCCCCCCCACCCCCCTCCCCCCCCCACCCCCCCCCCCCCCACCCCCTCCCCCCCCACCCCCTCCCCCCCACCCCCCCCCCCCACCCCCTCCCCCCCCCACCCCCCCCCCCCCCACCCCCTCCCCCCCCCACCCCCTCCCCCCCCACCCCCCCCCCATCCACCCGCCACAGGAAAAAGTTTCTCTGTAAGTACAAAAGTGGCTGCCACAATTTTCAGGACATCGGATGCTCGTATTGGTGTGTGCACCATTTCCCAGCAGTAACATCCCTCCCCTCGCTCAGCACAAAATTCACCAGAAATAAAAAGAAAAATGATTAGGTATGTCAACAGTTCAATAAATAAAGAGGAAACTTGCCATCAAAGCATCTTCAGAATTTCTTCACTCAGAGGGTTGTGAATCTTTGGAATTCTCTATCCCTAAGGGCTGTGGATGCTGAATCGTTGAGTATATTCAAGGCTGAGTTAGATCGATTTTTGGACTCATGGGGAATCGAGGGATAAGGAGATCGGGCAGGAAAGTGGATTTGAGGTCGATGATCAGCCATGATCTTATTGAATGGCGGAGCAGGCTCGAGGGGCCGTATGGCCAACTCCTGCTCCTATTTCTTATGTTCTTATAAAATAAAACCGTTAACAACAACTCGGATTAGCATTAACATGTTTCATATTGGCTTACTCTTCATTTAGAATGGGTTTTCATTGGAAGATCTTCCCATATTAATTTGTAGAGCTGGTTGTCCTGCAGAAGGTGGAAGATCCTGCAGTGCCAACTGCGCCCGCCTCTCCTTCTCTAACCACTCGTCTGTCTTCTACATCATTTAACAGATTTCAACTACCAGCTGCCGAATGCAAGCACAGGCGGCGTGAATCTGAAGGGCCAGCGCTGGAGACGTAGCTCGCCAGTCAATATCGACTCCGTCAAAACGCTGGAGGCTGAAGGGGACCGTTTGAGCCAGGATCTAGTGGGGGCCAGTCTTGCCATCGACACCCTGCCAGACAACGGAACCCAAATTGTGGTCAGTGGTTTTCTGTTTAACATCATCTAGGGTAAATAAACTGATATTTCCACAATTCTGAATTGATTGTAAGAGGGCATAGCACAGTAGTTAGTTTGTATTTTTTAACTTTCACGGTCTCTACTGTAATTTACTGCATTAGCTGTAGCACCCTCGCCTCTGAATCAGAAGCTTGTGGGTTCAGTTCCCGCTCCAGAGACTTGAGCACAAAAATCTAGGCCAACACTCCAGCGCAGTACTGAGGGAGTGCTGCACTGTCGGAGGTGCCATCATACGGATGAGACGTTAAACCGAGGCCCTGTCTGCCCTCCCAGGTGGATGTAAAAGATCCCATGACACTATCTCGAAGAAGAGCAGGGGAGTTCTCCCAATGGAGTCCTGGGCCAATATTTATCCCTCAATCACCATCACTAAATCAGATTATCTGGTCATTATCACATTGCTGTGTGTGGGAGCTTGCTGTGCGCAAATTGGCTGCCGTGTTTCCCACATTACAACAGTGACTACACTTCAAAAAGTACCTCATTGGCTGTAAAGCGCTTTGGGGCATCCGGTGGTCGTGAAAGGCGCTATAGAAATGCAAGTCTTTCGCTCTTTACTTTTCGATCAACATATATACGGCTGATGAGAAAGGTTGGCAGCGCCCAGGGTAGAAAGGAGTTAGCTAGCACAGCGGGCAACGAGGGACTGACATCCATAAGGTGGCAGGGGGGAAATGATTAAAAATGTGTATTTTGGAATGGTTGTTTATCTCATCTCAGCGACCGACTGAAGGCACATCATTTTGTTCAACGGCAAAGGATGTACGGTACTGTTTATAACACCACTTTAAGATGTGCCAGGATACTAGAACAAGTGGAGGTAAGTTAAAAGCGGTGAAAGGAAAATTTCAGCCAGGCAGAACTCACCAAGAACTTCTTCAGACGAAGTGTGAGTAACACTTGGAATGGTCTCCCTGGTAGAGTGGTGGAGGCAAAAAGCTTGACTCTCAAGATAATGACGGCCAAGGAAGGCCATTGGCTTATATTTAATAAGGCCATTAAAAAAAAGCAAACAAAGTACTGGGGTTCATTTCTAGAGGGATAGAATTGAAAAGCAGAGAAGTTATGTTAAACTTGTATTGAACCTTGGTTAGACCACACTTGGAGCACAGTTCTGGTCTCCATATTGTAAAAGGGATATGGAGGCACTGGAGAAGGTGCAAAAAAGATTTACAAGAATGATAGCAGAACTGAGAGGTTATACCTATCACGAATGATTAAACAGGCTGGGGCTCTTTACTCTCAAAAAGAGAAGGCTGAGGGGTGACCTGATAGAGGTCTTTAAGATTATGAAGGGGTTCGACAGGGTAGACGTAGAGAAGATGTTTCCACTTGCGGGGGATCCAGAACTAGGGAGCGGGAGTAACTATGACTCTAGGATAATTACTGTAGCTGGGGGCGTCTTTCGTGTTCTCGCTGTCCTCAGTCAATCGTACCTCCTCGCTGGTCCCGCTGGTAACAACGATTTAGCAATTTATCGCTGGCGAAACGACTCCGAGAGAAACACGAGATGGATTGTGATCTGCGTAGATCAGTGCCCGAGCAGACTAGGGCAGCGAATCAAAAAAAGTACATTGTGGTCAACCTCGAGGGGTTGAACCTACCCGGATGGGACTTGGCCTGGATAAAAAAACGTCCCCGCGGATGTGTTAGCAGAGACGCACTGCGCTAAGTGCACCTGCTGCACTATTGTTAGATCCATGTCTGGTGGACTAGCTAAAACGTCCTCATCCACTCAGACCAGAGATGAGGATCAGAGACAAATAACATCTTACTACCTGCCCTTTTGGCAACCGGTTCCTATAGCCAGAATCCAAGGAACGGACAAGCCAAAAGGCGACTACAAAACAGAGGCGGATGGCAGATGCCCCATTTATTCAACAGCACAGGGGGCGCCACATAGCATCCTAACCCAAACCTATTATAACAAAAGCCTATATGCCAACAAGGGAACGGAAACAGAGAGAGCCACAGGCGATATCCTCAAGGGCCTAGGTACAGCAGAGAGAAACACCTACTATGAAGGTGTAACAATTGAGCCCACCGGTGACCGTAACAGCCAGGTGGATATAACGATCCATTACCTGACTGACGGCTTGTTCTGGTCTCCTTATCTAAGGAAGGATATACTAGCCTTGGAGGCGATGCAATGAAGGTTCACAAGATTGATTCCTGGGATGAGAGGGCTGTCCTATGATGAGAGGTTGTGTAGAATGGGCCTATACTCTCTGGAGTTTAGAAGAATGAGAGGTGATCTCATTGAAACATACAAGATTCTGAAGGGGATTGACAGGGCAGATGCTGAGAAGTTGTTTCCCCTGGCTGGAGAGTCTAGAACTAGGGGGCATAGTCTCAGGATAAGGGGTCGGCCATTTAAGACAGAGATGAGGAGGAATTTCTTCACTCAGAGGGTTGTGAATCTTTGGACTTTTCTGCCCCAGAGGGCTGTGAATGCTGAATCATTGAGTATATTCAAGGCTGAGATAGATTGATTTTTGGACTCTAGGGGGAATCAAGAGATATGGAGATCGGGCGGGAAAGTGGAGTTGAGGTCGATGATCAGCCATGATCTTATTGAATGGCAGAGCAGGCTCGAGGGGCCGTATGGCCTACTCCTGCTCCTAATTCTTATGTTCTTATGTTCTTATGTTCTGCAACAGATGCAACGAGGTGTACCAAACTGTTGGTCTGTTCAGAATTCACCTCCAGAGACAACAGCAGATCAAATCATTTAAAACCTTGTGCTCTAAATACAGCAAATCTGGCGAATACCAATCTATTGCCTGCCACTACGCCAAATGCAAAGGCAGGGGACTGCCCAAACCACAAGGCGTCGTCTCATGCAAGGCATGCGAGGCCAAGTTTACAACGCAAAGCGGTCTCAGTCAGCACGAGAGGCACAAGCACGCTGCACTGAGGAATGAGAAAAGAATAGCAGCACTCCTTCCCCAGAAAAAAACCCGGCAGGGGAGACTATGTTTGGTTGGAGAAGGAGACAACCCTCCTTACGGAACTAGAACAGCAGTTCCAAGGTTGCCGAGATATTAATAAGAGAATCGGCAACATACTGAAATCGAAGACCAGTAAGCAGATTTCAGACATACGTCACGTCCCCCAAAAACCGTCTGAAAGGGCAAAAGCTGTGGCCCCAGACAACCCCACAACTGTGGGTGACGAGCCCGGGCCCCCAGCCGCGGAGGAAAACGTTGGCACCGACCAAACCGAAGTACACCCTGTCCGGCATAAACGGTTACTGCGCCCGCCAGGGGCCATACCCAAGCACAGAGAACTTGAGAACCAGCTCACCAAAGCTGAGGAACTCCTCCGTGACAAGAAAGGCCCAGATAGCAAGGCCTTGGGCCTTGGCTTCATCGAAAGCGTCACGGAGTCGGTGATAAAAAAAAGCCGCGCCTCGAAAGACCACGAGGCCAAAGGCCGGTAATGAGAAAAAGCGCGGAGACGGAACAGCTTTTAACTCCGGCGCTAAAAAGAGATGGGCCACGAAAAAGGCTGCGTACAAAAGGGTACAGACATTGTACGAAAAAGACCGTAAAAGGCTGGCGCACCAAATCATGGGTGTGCCAGCCGCAGCAGGTTGTCCTCTTAGCAAAGAGGAACTTGAAAAGTGCTTTACCGAGAAACTATCCACGTCTAGTAACAAGGCAAATATCAATAAGTTTGCAACGTACACAGGCCGGAAAAACTACAGTGAACTAATGAGGGCCATGGAGAAAGAGGAGGTCGAACAAGCATCAACAAGACAAGTGCAGCCGGGTCGGACGGCATGAATGTCGATGACATCACCGACATAATGGGAGATGATGAGACCCTACTCCCACGACTCTTCACTCTATGGCTCAAAACAGCAGCAATCCCAGGGACACTGAAAAAAAAGTCGCACAGTGTTGATCCCCAAAACTGAGGATGCCGAGCTCCTCAAAAACAGAGACAACTGGCGGCCGATAACAATCGGACCCATGTTGTTGCGACTCTTTACTAAGATCATGGCCAAAAGGCTAAGCGAAGCAGTGGAGCTCGACCCTCGGCAAAGGGGCTTTATAGCCACCACAGAGAACATTGCCATCCTGCAGAACATCATAAAGGGGGCAAAGAGGAACAGAAAGGAGCTGGCCGTCGCCTTTGCAGACTTGGCCAAAGCACTCGATTCAGTAGGGCACAAAATGGTTTCCAAGGCGCTCGGGAGTCTAGGCGTAATGGAGTTGACAAATCTGATGGTAGTCCACAAGATCCGTGAAAAGTAGGGTTGCCAACTCTGGACGTATTCCTGGAGATTTCATCGCATGGCCTCCTGCCTCCAACCGCCTCGCCATTGGTCACCTGACACGTCCATCCTTGCGGCACTTGGCTTCCCGCACTGATTGGAGAGCAAACAGACTCTTCCTCACCCGATTGGATCAGCCAAACCGTCTTTTTTCCCCGCATCTCCAAGGTTTTTATAACTAATCAATGAAATTGTTCGAACAAAATGAATAAAACGCACTTTTTTTTTTATTGCCTTGATAATTTTTCTCTATCGGTTTTGCCCGCAGCTGTGTCCTGGAGATTAATCTTTAATTCCTGGAGACTCCAGGGCAAACCTGGAGGGTTGGCAACCCCTGGTGAAATATAGGGTCCCACTGCCATCAGAGCCAGGCACATCGGGCGAGAGTATCGCTCATTTACTGACGGCTGCGGGTTTACACTGTGCAAGCTCCTTCTATTATGAGCTGAAAAAACACTTATCCCGGGAACATGAGTTTCCCTAAATCTGCCAGCAATCTAAGGGATGATGGCAAAATACGCACTTAATCTGTTAAGTGCTCTTTCTTTGGGCTCCACTGGGTGAATTACTTCCCATCACATTGCTTTATCATGCACTCAGTAGCATAAAATGTAATTGGTTATTCATTAAAAATGTCCATTAGAAACCTTTGTTGATCACTAAAACACATTCCATTGTCATTACTCTAAGAGCAGCAGCTTTTGGGAGGACCTTCTTTATCCAGCTTTTGAGAATGAGGCATCGTCCATCTTTTGAATATGCGGTCTTCAGGCACGAAAATAAATTATAACACTCAGCCCTTTCCTGATCAAGCAATTCTGGGTTTTTTCGGAGAATCTATTGACACCACTGTGTCAGCCAATGAGTTGGAGGCATGGTGGTGGGCCTTCTTCTTGAACCGCTGCAGTCCGTGTGGTGAAGGTTAGCTAGGGAGTTCCAGGATTTTGACCCAGCGACGATGAAGGAACGGTGATATATTTCCAAGTCAGGAAGGTGTGTGCCTTGGAAGGGAACTTGGAGGTGATGGTGTTCCCATAAACTTGCTGCCCTTGTCCTTGTGGTGGAGGTTGCGGGTTTGGGAGGTTCTATCGAAGAAGCCTTGGCGAGTTGCTGCAGTGCAGCCTGTGGATACTACACACTGCAGCCACGGTGCACCAGTGGTGGAGGGAGTGGATGTTTAAGGTGGTGGATGGGGTGCCGATCAAGCGGACTGCTTTGTCCTGGATGGTGTTGAGCGTCTTGAGTATTGTTGGAGCTGCACACATCCAGGCAAGTGGAGAGTATTCCATCACACTCCTTACATGTGCCTTGTAGATGCTAGAAAGGCTTTGGGGAGTCAGGAGGTGAGACACTCGCTGCAGAATACCCAGCCTCTGACCTGCTCTTGTTGCCACAGTATTTATGTGGCTGGTTCAGTTAAGTTTCTGGTCAATGGTAACCCCCAGGATGTTGATGGTGGGGGATTCGGTGATGGTAATGCCATTGAATGTCAAGGGGCGGTGTTTAGACTCCTGCTTGTTGGAAATAGTCATTGCCTGGCACTTGTGTGGCGCGAATGTTATCTGCCACTTATCAGCCCAAGCCTGAACGTCGTCCAGGTCTTGCTGCATGCGGGCATGGACTGCTTCATTATCTGAGGAGTTGTGAATGGCGCTGAACACTGTGCAGTCATCAACGAACATCCCCATTTCTGACCTTATGTTGGAGGGAAGGTCATTGATGAAGCAGCTGAAGATGGTTGGGCCTAG
This sequence comes from Squalus acanthias, assembly GCA_030390025.1. Taxonomy (NCBI): domain Eukaryota; kingdom Metazoa; phylum Chordata; class Chondrichthyes; order Squaliformes; family Squalidae; genus Squalus; species Squalus acanthias. The sequence continues at coordinate 7,990,821 of CM059437.1, read as the reverse complement.
GACACTGCCCTGAGGAACTCCTGCAGCGATGTCCTGGGGCTGTGATGATTGACCTTCAATCACCACAACCATCTTCCTTTGTGCTCGGTATGACTCCAGCCAGTGGAGTGTTTTCCCCCCGATTCCCATAAGGTTGCCATTTTCACTATTGTGGGACTTGGCGAGACTTCTGCCCACCACCACAATTCCCCCATGACCCCCGCCAACCTTCCAGTCTCGGAGGAATTTACATTAATTTAAATGGAAGGAAAAGTGGGCGGGCTCATTTCAGTGTCGAACCTCCCATCTTAATGTCCTCGATGTGCTCTACCCAGGCGATCAGTTAACTCCCAAATGCAAAAAAAAAAATGAACCCTGTCCCTCACCGTCAAGACTCACAGATGAAGATTTTCCATTTGGGATACCGGAGAGGTGTTGACCCCCCACACAACTGTATCCAACACGAGTCAAAGTGTGCGGGGGCGGTGGGGTTGGAGAGTGCGGGGTGGGGTGGGGGGCAGGAGAAAATTGTGGGGAGGGAAACAAGTGGACAGAGTGAAAAGGGATTTTGCTCACTGTGGTGTATCGAAGCATTCATCTTCGATGGGCAGTGGCTACCCTTGCGAGTTGTTGAGTAATGTGCTGGCTCCTTGGTGTTAGATGTGGCAGAGGAGATGAATATAACATTTTAAACAGACTGACAGTTTCTTGCATTAAAGCCTTTAGCTGAATTCAGTTTTTGGCCAGCCTTATTCAGAAAACACCCAGAAATAAAATGAATGATGGATAATTACAGTTCTGGAAAGGACACATAATGAAGTGAGAAGAGATTTCTGATAAAAGATTGGGATGTCAGGCGCATCAATTTCTAACTACCCTCAAGTCGGTAATTGTCTCCACAAACTTTCTTTTTCAATTTAATCCTGACTGTGCTAATTCTTGCTCTGCAGGTTGCCTTGACCTTTGGTTATAGTCCAGTGCGATATTTAACACCAGCCCATCTGTTCCCCATCCAGTCATGGACTCTGGAAGTCTTCTGTCATGAGTTAAAGAAAAAGAATTTAAATTAATATAGCGCCTTTCATGGCTCAGGACGTTCCGAAGTGCTTTACAGCCAATGAAGAACTTTCGAAGTATTGTCACTGTTGTAACGTAGAACACGCTACAGCCAATTTGCACACAGCAAGGTCCCACAAACAGCAATGCAGTTATGACCAGATAATCTGTTTTAGTGATGCTGATTGAGGAATAAATATTGGCCAGGACACCAGGGAGAACTCCTCTGCTCTTCTTTGCAATAGTACCTTGGGTTCTAGTAGCCTGGATTATGTGCTCAAGTCTCTGGAGTGGGGCTTGAACCCATAACCTTCTAACTTAGAGGCGAGAGTGCTACCCACTGAGCCATGGCTGACAAAAGGAAGCACCTCGAGGGTGGTTGTGTGATACTCCCAGCAGGCAGCTTGACTTGAAATGAATGTGTTTATAAACGTTGGGTGCGTACCCACAATTTCCTGAGATGCGCTCTCTGTCAGTGCCACTCCCTGCTTAGGATCGCTGGATCAATGGGTGAAAGGTCACAGGCTGCAAGCCCACGACTTCCCAACATGAGCACTGCACAGTAGCTCATGGAGGCGACCTGTTATCCAACCAAAGCAAGAAAGGAAAGCAACAAGACAAAGTTTATTCGAACTAGTCAGCGCTCTTAGGGCTAGAAATTCGGCTCCTTTGCGTCTTCCGTTAGTGCCTCCAGGGGGCGCTAATTGGGCGCAAAGGGCTTATTGCCGTGGGGGGGAGGGTGGGAGGCAAAAAACGCATCACCCGAGAAATTCAGCATGGCGTTGCTGACGCTGCGCCCCCACCGGTAGCGCCCCAGGCCGCTGCGCAGCCGCCAATGACGTCGCGCAGCCCAGCACTGCGTCTCGGTGCTGGGCTGCGGCCGCGGCACCACACTGCCCCGGTGTCCTAGTTGGGGCCATCGGAGGCCCTGCAGAGTGCGCAGCGGCCCTTCCCACTAACTGAAGGGGAGGGGCGTTGAAACGCGGCAGCCTCCGCGGAGCCTCCATGGAGCGCGCACTGACATCGCTTCGGTTACCGCCCCAGCAGGAAGTGGAGCGGCCGAGATTGCGCTCCACTTCCTGTGCAGGGCGGGATAAGCCGAATTTAGCAGCCGGGGCGGTACTTCTGCGCCGGGCGCTAAATGTCCGGCCTTAACTCAGTTACCGCCCTCAAACGGGGCGTAACCGAATTTCGCGCTCTTAATACGTTATAAGCTGCACCTTTGTATCTGACTCCTTTGGACCTGATAAATGGGCAGTGCGGTGTCAGCTGTGGCTCAGTGGGCAGCACCCTCGCCTGAGTCAGAAGGTCGTGGGTTCATGTCCCACTCCAGAGACTTGAGCACAAAAATCTAGGCTGACACTCCGGTGCAGTGCTGAGGGAGTGCTGCACTGTCAGAGGTGCCGTCTTTCAGACGAGTCGTTAAGCCAAGGTCTGCTCTCTCAGATTGATATAAAAGATCCCATGGCACTATTTCGAAGAAGAGCAGGGGAGTTATCCCCAGTGTCCTGGTCAATATTTATCCCTCAACCAACATCACTAAAACAGATTATCTGGTCATTATCACATTGCTGTTTGTGGGAGCTTGCTGTGCGCAAATTGGCTTCCACGTTTCCTACATTACAACAGTGACTGCACTCCAAAGTACTTTGTTGGCTGTAAAGCACTTTGGGATGTCCCAGGGTCGTGAAAGGCGCTATAGAAATGCAAGTTCATTCTTTCTATTTGCTTGATATAGGCGGCTATCTGTGGTAAGCACTGACGGTGTGAAATGGTGGATTAATAATACTTTCCCTACTCCTGGTACCTGTCCATGCAGCCTGTCCCTCCACCAGCCTCAATGTCTCCTGATGCTAATTCAGGTCCCTCGTGCTGTTGGGCTTCTCCGAGCCGGTTTCCTCTAAATTTGATGATATATTTGCAGTGTTGAAGCTCCCTTGTGTACAGAAAGTGACGGGGGGGGGGGCGCCATTGAAACGTTTATTCGGCAGGTAGTATTCTGGCATCGAAATTCTGGGACATATCTCCCATGGATGCTAAACTCTGACGGTCCAGAAACCCACCCTTGATCACGCTGCTCCACCGGTGTTTGTGGCTGGAGCTGGCAGCGATCTGCTGGATTTACGACCCATGATCACAGATCTGCGAGAGCCAGAAGAGATTTTAAAACAAGATGTTGGAGATTTTTAAAAACAACTCTTTTTCCCACCCCTCTACATAGCGACAGTGCGGTGAAACCTTCGTTAGCTGGCACATCGAAGTGGACTCCCTGGTGGGTAATTGAGGCTCTGACCCCTTTCGTACGTCAATACCCTGACGTGGGAACGAAGACAAGTACAACACCAAAAGCATAAATTGAATTGAACTTTTCTGGTGCTGTGCAGTTGATTTATGTCAGACATAGAAGAGAAGAGGTGAAGGCAGGCTAAACAATGGAGCCACGTTCCCCACAAGACTTTGTCCAACATAAACTCTGGCAGATAATCAGGGAGACGGATAATTGGAGTGCAGAAAATGGAAGTTCCTCTGTACTTTCTAATGTCATTCAGCCGCTACACTTGGCTATGAATTCAGCAGTTGCTTTAATGCAAAAAACCTGCCACAGCTCTTATACTTCAACAGCCCAGGAAACTGTTTAAAGGAACACTGTCTCTATGGGGGGGAAAAAAGTATTTATCAAATGTTTCCTTGTTTGGAGAAGCCAGTTGTCACTTTGTTGTCAAGGTGAAGTGGTGCACAGGACGTGGTTTGCACCAGGACACGTTGAGCGTTTTATTATTGGGACACTGAGGTGAAGGGTCAAAGCCCACAATATCAGATTGAAAGGTTGAAAGAGGTGGGAGAGCAGACAAGGTATATCAAGAAGTGGTCAGTTGATGCCAAGCCTGGAGGTTGTAGGAGGAAGGGATGGGTGATGGCGTGGAGAATTTCCACTGTCCGGGCTCTTGGGTACAATAAGATAAGAAAGAAAGACTTGCATTTCTATTGCGCCTTTCACGACCACCGGACGTCCCAAAGTGCTTTACAGCCAATGAAGTACTTTTTGAGGTGTAGTCACTATTGTAATGTAGGAAACGCTTCAGCAAGCTCCCACAAACAGCAATGTGATAATGACCAGATAATCTGTTTTTTGTTACGTTGATTGAGGGAAAAATATTGGCCCCAGGACACCGGGGAGAACTCCCTTGCTCTACTTCGAAATAGTGCCGTGGGATCTTTTACGCCCACCTGAGAGGGCAGACGGGGCCTCGGTTTAATGAAAGACGGCACCTTTGACAGTGCAGCACTCCCTCAGCACTGCCCTGTAGTGCCAGCCTCGAGTTTTGTGCTCAAGTCCCTGGAGTGGGACTTCAGCCCGCAACCTTCTGCCTCCGAAGGTGAGAGTGCTACCCACTGAGCCACAGCTGACACTAAGTTAGAGTAGAAGATAGTGGCCTAGAAATTCGGGCGCCCCATTTCTTTGAATGTGGGGTCAATCCTGCCCCTCCCGGCTCCACATCCAGGTAATTATACTTTCAAATCTTACCTTGTTGCTTGCAGCCCTTTAAGGTTCCTGTATGAGTCTGTTAGGCTGCATGTAGACCTGGTTTTCCTGAGTGCTGCCAGTTCCATTTGCCTCAGGGAAAACCAGTATTGCAGTGGGGTGGGGAGGCGGTCTCAAACAGTCATTAGGCCCCTTATGTGCATATGCAAATATGCCTGTTTCAGGCGTGCATAGTGCACACTGATTTTTTGGCCTTTACCAATATGGTGGGCGTCGCACTGCCGGCTGGTAATGAGGGCGCGCTTCCTTCCCACCGTACTGGAGGCTTAGGAGTCCATTCCACGCCCAAAAGATGGGCGCTGTGCGTCTGAATTTCTGGGCCACTGTAATGAATCTTGATTTCAACATGGTGGGATGCAGGGAAAGGACGTGTGGAGGGCAGCCTATTGAGAGGTTGAGCAAAACGAGAGAGAAAATTTCAGTCGAGTACGGAGAATTTTAGCTGTGCGGAAAGATTGGATAGGCTGGGGTTGTTTTCTTTGGAACAGAGGGGGCTGAGGGGAGACTTAATTGAGGTGTATAAAATTATGAGGGGCTTAGATAGAGTGGATATGAAGGATCTATTTCCCTTAGCAGTGAGGTCAATAACCAGGGGGCATGGATTTAAAGTAATTGGTCGAAGGATTAGAGGGGAGTTGAGGAGAACTTTTCACCCAGAGGGTGGTGGGGGTCTGGAACTCACTGCCTGAAAGGATGGTAGAGGCAGAGACCCTCATCACATTTAAAAAGTACTTGGATATGCACTTGAAGTGCCGTAACCTACAGGGCTACGGACCAAGAGCTGGAAAGTGGGATTAGGCTGGATCGCTCTTTGTCAGCCGGCACAGACACGATGGGCCGAATGGCTTCCTTCTGTGCCTTAAATTTCTACGATTCGATGATTTCTATAGTAATAATGTTAAAAAAAGGCAAAACTTACAACAGGGAGAGAGGTTGGAGGTGAGAGAAGCGTTATCGCCTGACAGATGACGAGTATTCTGCCCAAGAGATGAGCTGTTCCAGTTATTGGGGAGTAGTATTTAAGTGTCAGAGACTTGGATTTTTTTTTTATAGAGTCAATGAGAGGAAAGAAATTGCGAAGGAGATAGCTAGCTTCTTGGAGGCAGGCAGGCAGTTGTAGTGACGGAGGGGGTGTGTAAGTGTGACGCAGGCTGGCCAAGAACGGTCAAAGGGCTGCCTCAGGTAGGCCGCACCCGCTGAACGCAGCCTGCTCGTGACTTCTCCCCCAGCTACAATTGGGAGCTATTTGCGAGGGGCAGGAAACCTTGTGCGTTTCCCGTTCTCTCAAGCCATGACAGGTCTGTTGCTGATTTACAAGTACAGTTGCAAAAGAATAGTTGCTAGGCACAGTTAAAACACAACAAATCTGTGCTGCTGGAACAATGGAAAAACACTGTAACCAAGCTCGGGTGGGATACGGAGTTGGATAGCAGAGAGGAATATTTTCATTCGGCTTCAGTGTCATGTTGCTGAGATGACACGCACACGCACATTTTCCAAAGGGGTTTCTTTGTCAATTAGAGGCTGAATTCCTTTTCCTGGCTCTGATCTTCTGATAGCAAATCCAGGCATCCAAGCTCACTCATAAAGGCAAAGTTTAAGAGGCTTGAAGCTCTCAGGCAAAGCAGTGGAAATTGACTAGTTGATGTGTCCCGCATTTTCCAGATTTCGAAACAGAACAACATGTGCTGCTGGGCCTTCGGGTGAAATCCCTGACGCTGCCTTTCACTTAACCGTTTCAGCTCGGTATTAAATGAGGAAATGAGCTTCAATGGGAAGTCATACTGATATGTTGGATGAACTTTCCCCATTTAATTCAGTCAAATAGAAGTCCCTATCATAAGAGCTTGCTCCGCCATTCAGTAAGATCATGGCTGATCTTCTACCTCATCTCCACCTTCCTGCACTATCCCCATATCCCTTGGTTCCCTTAGTATCCAAAAATCTATCGCTCTCTGTCTTGAATATACTCAACGACTGATCATCCACAGCCCTCTGGGGTAGAGAATTCCAAAGATTCACCACCCTCTGAGTGAAGAAATTTCTCCTCATCGCAGTCCTAAATGGCCGACCACTTATTCTGAGACTGTGACCCCTGGTTCTAAACTCCCCAGCCAGGGGAGATATTCTCCCTGCATCTACCCTGTCAAGCCTGTTAAGAATTAGGGGGGAGAAATTGGGTGCCTTTGCGCCTCCCGTTAGTGCCCCCGGGTGGCGCTAACGGGGCGCAAATGGATTTGCGACTGGGCGCGGTGCTGACATCGACTCCCGCCATATTCCGGGAGTTTTGCGGTGGCGCTACGACGTTGCACCCCGATATCTTTCGCCTGGAGATCGTGACATCATCGCCTTGCGCATCGCCCCGGTAGCGCCCTGGACCCGAAATTGACTTCTGCCCCCTGCGGCAGCGCCGGTCAAAAACACCGACAGCTGCAGGAGGCGTGCGTCGGGCGGCCAGCCACTTCGGGGGCGATGATTAAAGGCGGGGTGGCCGAGGTAAGTAAAAAAATCTTACCTTTCTTGCTCCAGATTTTTTCGCGTGTTCCTGCCCGCGATCGATCACTCTGCTTGAGTGCGGGGCTGATCGCACGGGATCGCGGCTGCCTTACTGGTCCAGGTCGGTACTTTTTAAATTGCAGAGCCTGCAGCGATGGCCCTTCCCTTTAAGGGAGGGAAGGAGCCTTTGAACGCGGCGGCGCTGCACGGCCCAGTGTGCAGCGCTGCTGAAGTCTCCGCCCCGCCTGCTGCCGATTGGCTCCAAGAAGGAAGTGGAGCGCTTGATTTAGTGATCCACTTCCTTCTTGGAGCGCAAATGGCGAATTTTTCAAAAGTTTGAAATCGGTAGCGCCTGGTGCAAACTTTTCAAACTTTAAAAATTAGCAACCCAAACAGGGCGATAGTGAATTTCTCCTCCTTTACACGTTTCAATGAGATCACCTCTCATTCTTCCAAACTCTAGGGAATACAGGCCTAGTCTACTCCATCTCTCCTTACAGGACAATCCCCCCATCCCAGGAATCAGCCGAGTGAACCTTTGTTTCTAGTTTAGTCAATCTCGCTCCAGTATGATATGTGAATTCTCTTACCCAAAAAAGCTGTTGAGGCTTGGGGTCAATTGAAACTTCCAAAACTGAGATTGGTAGATTTTTATTATTCAAGGGTATGAAGGGTTATGGAACCAAGGCGGGTAGATGGAGTTAAGATACAGATCAGCCATTGAATGGCGGAACAGGCCCGGGGAGGCTGAATGGCCTACTCCTGTTCCTATCTTCCTATCCCGACCTGCAGCAAATCCAAGGTGCATGGACATCGCACAGCAAGCAAAAGAAGAAGAGTTGAAACAGGTACTCAAGGTGCATGTTGAGAGGCCGTTAATGTGGCCCAAGGCTCTGCTCTGGAGCTTTGTGCGCCTGTGGACACAAGTGGGTGGAGCTCTCCTGAATAACAGGAGGTCAGCACATTTCCCTAACTCACTGCTGCCCCGAGTCCGTCTCTCACCAGGTTCCGGGAGTGCCAGGGCCAAACCTTTCAGGTGCCAGCAGTTAGTAAAGGGCTGCTGATTGCTCATTGTATGCCAGGCATTTTTCCACACTGGCGGCTGGGCCACCAGGCTACAATTGAGGGGTGGGGGAGGCAAGACACAGGGGAGCATGGAGGTAATTGGGAAGGGGCAGAGGAGGCAAAGAGCAGAATTGCCTGAATTTTCTTTTTGAATTCAGTGCTTGGGGGCCTAACACACAACTGGCGGGCTGGTTCCTGACTCCTTTCCCCTCGCCACCTGCACAGATCTGCATCTTAACTCCATCGACCTGCCTTGGTCCCAGAACCATTTATACTCTTAGCCTAACAATAATCTATCAATCTCAGTTTTGAAATTTTCAATTGACCCCCCAGCCTCAACAGCTTTTTGGGGGAGAGAGTTCCAGATTTCCACTACCCTTTGTGTGAAGAAGTGCTTCCTGACATCACCCCTGAACGGCCTGGCTCTAATTTTAAGGTTATGCCCCCTTGTTCAGGACTCCCCCCACCAGAGGAAACAGTTTCCCTCTATCCGCCCTATCAACTCGTTTAATCATCTTAAACACCTCAATTTGATCTTCTATACTCAAGGGAATACAGGCCGTGTCTATGCAAACTGTCTTCATAATTTAACCCCAGTATCATTCTGGTGGATCTGTGCTGTGATATTTTGGACAAAATGCTCACAACAACAACAACAACATTGTGTATTTATATAGCACCTTTAACGTAGTAAAACGTCCTGAGGCGAGTGTTAGAAGACAAAAAATTGACACCAAGCCACAAAAGAAATTAGGGCAGATGAAAGAGCTAGGGTTTAAGGAGTGTCTTAAAGGAGGAGAGTGAGGTAGAGAGGCGGAGAGGTTTAGGGAGGGAATTCCAGAGCTGAGGGCCCAGGCAACAGAAGGCACAGGCCACCAATGATGGAGCGATTATAATCAGGGATGCTCAAGAGGCCAGAATTTGAGGAGCGCAGATATCTCGGGGGTTGTGGGGCTGAAGGAGATTACGGAGATAGGGAGGGGCGAGGCCATGGAGGAGTTTGAAAACAAGGATGAGAATTTTGAAATCGAGGCATTGCTTAACCGGGAGCTGTCAACGAGCACAGGGGTGATGGGTGAACGGGACTTGGTGCGAGTTAGGACATGGGCAGCCGAGTTTTGGATCACCTCAAGTTTACGTAGGGTAGAATGTGGGAGGCCAGCCAGGAGTGTGTTGGAATAGTCAAGGTAACAAAGGTATGGGTGAGGGTTTCAGCAGCAGATGAGCTGAGGCAGGGGCGGAGTCAGGCAATGTTATGGAGGTGGAAGTAGGCGGACTTGGTTATGCCACGGATATGTGATCGGAAGCTCTTTTCAGGGTCAAATATGACACCAAGGTTGTGAACAGCGTGGTTCAGCCTCAGACAGATGTTAGGGAGAGGGATGGAGTCAGTGGCTAGGGAACGGAGTTTGTGGCGGGGCCCGAAGGCAATGGCTTCGATCTTCCCAATATTTAATTGGAGAAAATTTCTGCTCATCCAGAACTGGATGTCGGCCAAGCAGTGTGTCAATTTAGAGACCGTGGAGGGGTCGAGAGAAGAGGTAGTGAGGTAGAGCTGGGTGTCATCAGCGTACATGTGGAAACTGACGCCGTGTTTTCGGATGATGTCGCCAAGGGGCAGCATATAGACGAGAAATAGGAGGGGGCCAAGGATAGATCCTTGGGGGACTCCAGAGGTAACGATGCGGGAGCGGGAAGAGAAGCCGTTGCAGGTGATTTTCTGGCTACGATTAGATAGATAAGAATGGAACCAGGCGAGTGCAGTCCCACCCAGCTGGACGGGTCCCAAGTCCCCGCGAAGGGTCCCGCACAAAGTGGGCGACTGTCAGGAAGTCGTGTCCCAATGCGCAAAGCGATTTTCCAATAACCTGCCTTTTGTATGTGAGGTCCCTTGGTGGGTGGCTGTCGTACTGCCCTTGCATTTACACGGTCCAGGCCCTTTGTCAATCTGTCGAAGAGGCAGGCACTTATTGGGCCGGATTTTCCAACCCCCACGGGTGCGTACGAGGTGTGTACGCACCCTTAGGGGCCAGGCAAGTTCCAGGTTTAGGCGAGCTAAAATACGGCCCATCTGTCAAGAATTCTCTTCACAGATCCTCCGCCTGCCCGGGAGATGGGCCTCCGCGGGCAGAGAGTTCCGCTTTCTGCACAACTTCCGCCCGCTGAAAACCTTTAGAAATCTTACGCCTGGTAAAAGCAGGCGTACCAGCATAAGAGTTTAAAAAATAAAAAATAATTTTTTTTCACTCATTTATAATTTAAAAACACTTTTAAAAAAGGTAAGTTTATTTTTAGCCACGTAAAAAATTATTTTTTTCAAAAAATTAAATTTTTGTTTAAAATATTTAATTGAATGTAATTTTAACTAATTTTAAATATGTGTTTTTTAAAATTTATTTAATGTTTTACTGTGTTTCTTAAGCGATCCCCATTCATACTTTTGACAGTTCTGCGCGTACAGACCTGTCAAAAGTGTGCAGGGGGATTCCCTTCTTTGATTGGTTCCCCACGGCCCACGTGATCCCAGGGACGCTTGCGAACCGCCTGCGCCCCTGGGGTACCTGGGCCTTTGCGCTATTCGTAGAGCAGAGGCCCAGGATCGGAAGTCTCGGGACCTACGGAGCCTGCAGGTAAGTGCGTAGATTTTTTCCAATCGGAGTCATCCGCCTGCTGGAAAACACACAGCAGGTCAGGCAGCATCCGTGGAGCGAGAAACAGAGTCGACGTTTCAGGTCGATGATCTTTCATCAAAACTGGAAGAAGTAAGAGATGGACGAGTTTTTAAGCAAGTACAGAGACAGGGAAAGGGGCGAGAGGGGGGAGGAAAGGACAAAGGGAAAGGTCTGTGATAGGATGGAGAGCCATCAGACAGTTGGATTCAGAGTGTGAAGTTTCTCGATATTGAGAACTAAATGCAGTGCTCGTTACAATTCCCTAACCAGCAATTGGTCCAACGTGGCTGACACATGGAAAGTAAGAAAGAGAATTTGCATTTATATAGCGCCTTTCACAACTTCACAGAATCCCCACAGTGCAGATAGAGGCCATTTCGGCCCATCGAGCCTGCACCGACACATATCCCACCCTATCCCCGTAACCCCACGTATTTAATCCCCTTAACACTAAGGGTCAATTTATCATAGCCAAATCAACCTAACCCGCACATCTTTGGACTGTGGGAGGAAACCGGAGCACCCGGAGGAAACCCACGCAGACACGGGGAGAATGTGCAAACTCCACACAGACAGTCACCCGAGGCCGGATTCGAACCCGGGTCCCTGGCGCTGTGAGGCGACAGTGCTAACCACCATGCCACCGTGTTGCCCCTTCAGGATGTCCCAAAGTGCCTTACAGACAATGAATTACTTTTAAATGTAGGGAAACGCCCAAATGCTCAGTACGTTTAGAGACATAGATTAGACCTCCCATTCATGTCATAGCTACAAATCTGTATCTGTTGTGAGATTGCAACAGGCGTGCTTGAGTGGTTTAAGGATAACCAGTTGAGTTTTATCACTCAGGGGAGTAAAAGTTTCCACATCTGGTCCTTTCACAGTTCTGCTCTGTGAGGTTGAAAGTTCCCATTATGTTGATGCAAGAGGGCACTTAGGAGTCTCTGACTATGCTTAATCCAGGAAAATTGAATGTGCTTGTATCCAATGTAACAAATAACTTGCAGCTTAGAGGGAAACCGTCAGTGTAAATCCTGTGTTCAGTTCAGATAATCCAGACCCATGGAGAGCTGAGTGTGAGAACAGGAACAGCTACACAGCAATATGAAAAGGTTGGGTCCATTTACCACCTGTGTTGGCTATCCAGTGCATGTACTGGGGTCAATGATGTTCTGGCTTGAATGGGGCTGATTTGAAGAGGTTTGGATTGGGATGTCCCTGTTCCTTTCTAATTCTTTTTGAAAAGGTGGTGGAAAATCTCCACCCCCTCCCTTCACCACTCACCCAATGTTCAACTGGGTCCCTCCACCACTGTGAAACTCCCTCTCCCGCCACTCCTCCGCCTGCCCCCCCCCCCCCCCCGACCCCCCCCACTCCCCATGAAACTCCCAAAGTGTCCAGGCTGGTGCGGTAAGGCATTGCATAAACCAAGATGGTCCCAGTTTCCATTCCTGGTCGGTGCTCTTTCCAACAATAAAATAAGTTATATTCCATGAACAAAATCTTCAACAGAGCATGTAACTTTCAGTGGAGGTGATGATGGGTTGCTAGCCTTGGGTTCGACAGGGAAAGAATCAGCCAGCACTCCCACTCCTGCTCATTATCGAGTGACCTCCTTGTAGATGTTGAGTGATGAACGGATCAAGTGCAGCTGTACTGGAGAGGTGCCAACACCAAAGACTATGCTGGCATGAGACACTGCCTTGGAAGAGAGAAGGGAGGAGGAAGACATTCACCTGTATAAGAACATCTTAGTGATCCTTGGGGCAGATAGTCTTTACCACGGGGGTGGTAATCAGGGTAGCCGGATCGCCCTCCCATTATATAACCCACCTGATTTTCATTCCATTGCGCTCCCTCAGTACTGCACTAGAGTGTCAGAGGGGCACAGATTACAGTAATATAGAACAGGAGAGAGAGAGACCAGATAGGTTGTGAGGGAGAGAGCAAGGTATGAGGCTACAGTTGAGGGGTGAACTTCTCGGGTGACAAGTCTTTTCTTATAACTTGTGAGATAGATGTTAGAAGAGCATCTCCAGATACGGGAGCAAGATTCAAGTATTGTGCTTCACTTGCGCAGGAATTAGCATGGAGTGTTGGACATCGCAACAATGAGTCTTTGGCTTGGCGGCAACCTTTGTCTGACTACATACGGAAAATAGGAACAGGAGGAGGCCATTTAGCCCCTCGAGCCTGTTCCGCCATTCAAAGAGATCATGGTTGATCTACGACCCAACTCCATATACCCGCCTTTGCCCCGTATCACTTTATACATCTGGTTAACAAAAATCTATCAATCTCAGATTTAAAATTAACAATTGATCTAGCATCAATTGCTGTTTGTGGAAGAGTGTTCCAAACTTCTACCACCCTAATTTCACTCCTGAAAGGTCTGGCTCTAATTTTTAGACTATGCCCCCTAGTCCTAGAATCCCCAACCAGCGGAAATAGTTTCTCTCTCTCTACCCTATCTGTTCCCCTTAATATCTTGAAAACTTCGATCATATCACCCCTTAACCTTCTAAATTCCAGGGAATACAACCCTAGTTTGTGTAATCTCTCCTTGTAATTTAACCCTTGGAGTCCAGGTATCATTCTGGTAAACCTACGCTACACTCCCTCCAAGGCCAATATATCCTTCCTAAGGTGTGGTGCCCAGAACTGCTCACAGTACTCCAGGTGTGGTCTAACCAGGGCTTTGTACAGCTGCAGCATAACTTCTACCCCCTTGTACGCTAGTCCTCTAGCTTCTGTGAAGTGCCTTGAGATGGTTTTTTACGATGTAAGTGCTATATAACTGTAAGTTGTTGTTGAGACAGCCAGATGGCACAAATTATAAGTGACCGTTTGCATTGTACCTAACGTGCATCGGATGTGCAGGGAATTCTTGGCATCCTGGCATACTAGGGTTCCTTAAGGTTCCTGCCAGTATTGTAAGTGGCACTGCGAGACTAGAAAGACTGTACCTCGGAAGGTGAGTTTGTTAGCTACAGTCTTTCTAGTCTCGCAGTGCCAATTGGCTGACACATTAAATAGCTATTCTAAATAATTCAAAAAAAATATGTTAGCAATTACAAAAAGCAGCATGCCAGTGGTGGAAATCTTTAAAACAGACCACAGATTTACGAGAGCAGCTTATAAACACCACAACATAACCACAAGCACATGTGTGCGAGGCTCATAGCCGATCAAGATTGCATGAAATAAGGAGCAGCGGGGGGGGAAGGGAAAATTGTTCTATCCAGGGCAGATACAATTAAAACGTCTGGTGTTGCAGAGATTCATGACCTTCCAGCCCCTTGTGTGCTGTTGCTGTGTAACTGTGTCTAAAAAAAGGACGGGGGAAAATCTGAGCCAAATGGTTTATACTCTTGGTGATGAGGGGCCTGTAAATCCGTATGATTCTGTGGTGGTTGAGAGCTTCCGACTCCCATGCCTTGTTTGGTAATTTTACCCTTGCACGGGTTCTGTGCCACTGTGAGGTTTTATGCTGCTCCAAGGTGCAAGCTTCATTTCAGCAATAACTTGCATTTATAGGGCGCCTTTAACAGAGTAAAACGTCTCAAACATAGAAACATAGAAGATAGGAGCAGGAGTAGGCCATTCGGCCCCTCGAGCCTGCTCCGCCATTCAATGAGATCATGGCTGATCACCCAAACTCAGTACCCTGTACCTGCCGTCTCCCCATATCCCTTGATACCTTTAGCTTTAAGAAATATATCTAACTCATTCTTGAATATACTTAATGAGACCTCAAAGGTAGTAATCTCAGGATTGCTACCAGTGCCACGTGCTAGTCAGAGTAGAAATAGGAGGATATTTCACATGAATACGTGGCTAGAGGAATGGTGCAAGGGGGAGGGATTCAAGGCGCTTCACAGGAGCATTAATCAGACAAAATTTGACACCGACCACATAAGGAGATATTAGGACAGGCGACCAAAAGCTTGGTCAAAGAGGTCGGTCTTAAGGAGCGTCTTAAAGGAGGAGAGAGAGGTAGAGAGGCGGAGAGGTCTAGGGAGGGAATTCCAGAGCTTAGGGCCCAGGCGGCCACCAATGGTGGGGCGAAGAAAATCAGGAATGGACAAGAGGCCAGAATTGGAGGAACGCAGAGCTCTCGGAGGATTGTAGGGCTAGAGGAGGTTACAGAGATAGGGAGTGTTTCGGGGGGATCGTCATCTCCTGGCTTCTCCAAAATTTGCACGACTCTCTGTACGATTACTGTCCTCACCACTTATGCCACCCATGGTTGATGCTGGCAACTGTTTGTAGGTCAACTAGTGATAGCCATTCCCATAGATGTCAATTACAAAGACAACGCTTATACCGATTTAAAAGCTCCAGTTATTTTGGGCAAAAGTCAAGTCTTCAATCAGCTCTTTGCACCTCATTAAGGTGCGGTTACCTTGGTTACTTATATTTGAGTCTGCTAATTTGCCCCCAGAGCAAAAGAGCCCTTTTACGACAGCTGAGGTTTTACCATCAACCTTATTTGCGGGCAAATCACGTTGGCACCAGCAAGCCCGCTATAAGCCGTGGGGACTGTATCTTGGCCCTTCCTTGTTACCATATTCAGTGCTGTAAACTGCTATTCAGAGACAGACGTTCTGTGTAGAGCCCCCTTTGATGGGATGCTATGCAGTTCTGCTCCACTGGCATTGAGACTGGGGAATGGAGGGCTCCATGTACAGCTCCACATTCATATAGTTGCCAGAGCAAAACCTGGTGATGTGCCAACAGTGAGAGTTCAGCACAAAATGTCTTTTGCGATTCTGCCTGGCATGAAGAATAGCAACAAGAAGAGACTGCGGGAAGGTAATAGGTATTCAGGAATCTCTCATAACAGAACAGCACGCTTGCTTTTTAAACAAACATACTCAATATTCATCTGGGTGAGTTTAACAAAGTATGTCGGTATAATGAGGCGACCTTTTCGATCAAATTAGGATGTTGTTTATCAAACGCCTTTTGTTCGTGTATGGGTGCCAATGTGCATATGTGAGTGGCAGTGTGGGATGTGAGTATCTGCAACTAGCAATGTGAG
The DNA here is from genome assembly GCA_030390025.1 of Squalus acanthias. NCBI lineage: Eukaryota > Metazoa > Chordata > Chondrichthyes > Squaliformes > Squalidae > Squalus > Squalus acanthias. The sequence continues at coordinate 7,974,965 of CM059437.1, read as the reverse complement.
AGCACAGTGTGTATGAGCAGCAGTGTGAAGTCAAAATGTACGTACGTGTGTGTGTTTGTGTGAGGTCAGAGCGCATGCACGTGTGTGTAAGTGCCGGTCAGAGGTCAGACTGTGTGCACATGTATATCAGAGTCATTACTGGTCGGACAAGCCACGCACAGTGCGAGCCCAAAGTTCCCATTTGCGCTCCCGGTAGATGAGACTCGCACCAGGAGCTCAAAGTCAGTAAATTACACTGGAACGTATTTCATTGTCAGATTTTTTTAAGTTGTTTGTTTCAACTTCAAGTGAATTTATTCTGAGAAATCAATTATTGATAATGAACAACGCATTTGAAATAGTGGCATGTTAAAGGGCAGATTTTAGAACGCCTCCCAGGGAGAACAGATGGGGAGGAGAGGAGGGGTAGGAGGGTGGGCTGGGGGAAGGGGGAGGAGGGTGGGGTTGGGGGAAGGGGGAGGAGGGTGGGTCGGGGGAAGGGGGAGGAGGGTGGGCCGGGGGAAGGGGGAGGAGGGTGGGGTCGGGGGAAGGGGGAGGAGGGCGGGGTCGGGGGAAGGGGGAGGAGGGCAGGGTCGGGGGAAGGAGAGGAGGGTGGGTCGGGGGAAGGGGGAGGAGGGCAGGGTCGGGGGAAGGGGGAGGAGGTTGGGGGAAGGGGAGGAGGGTGGGCTGGGGGAAGGGGGAGGAGGGCAGGGTCGGGGGAAGGGGGAGGAGGGTGGGTCGGGGGAAGGGGGAGGAGGGCAGGGTCGGGGGAAGGGGGAGGAGGGCAGGGTCGGGGGAAGGGGAGGAGGGTGGGTCGGGGGAAGGGGGAGGAGGGCAGGGTCGGGGGAAGGGGGAGGAGGGCAGGGTCGGGGGAAGGGGGAGGAGGGTGGGTCGGGGGAAGGGGGAGGAGGGCAGGGTCGGGGGAAGGGGGAGGAGGGCAGGGTCGGGGGAAGGGGGAGGAGGGTGGGTCGGGGGAAGGGGGAGGAGGGCAGGGTCGGGGGAAGGGGAGGAGGTTGGGGGAAGGGGAGGAGGTTGGGGGAAGGGGGAGGAGGGTGGGCTGGGGGAAGGGGGAGGAGGGTGGGTCGGGGGAAGAGGGAGGAGGGTGGGGTTGGGGGAAGGGGAGGAGGGTGGGGTTGGGGGAAGGGGGAGGAGGGTGGGCCGGGGGAAGGGGGAGGAGGGTGGGGTTGGGGGAAGGGGGAGGAGGGCAGGGTCGGGGGAAAGGGGAGGAGGTTGGGGGAAGGGGGAGGAGGGTGGGCTGGGGGAAGGGGGAGGAGGGTGGGTCGGGGGAAGAGGGAGGAGGGTGGGGTATGGGGGAAGGGGAGGAGGGTGGGGTTGGGGGAAGGGGGAGGAGGGTGGGCTGGGGGAAGGGGAGGAGGGTGGGGTTGGGGGAAGGGGGAGGAGGGTGGGGTTGGGGGAAGGGGAGGAGGGTGGGGTTGGGGGAAGGGGGAGGAGGGTGGGGTTGGGGGAAGGGGAGGAGGGTGGGGTTGGGGGAAGGGGAGGAGGGTGGGTCGGGGGAAGGGGGGGGGAGGGGGGGAGGGGGAAGGGGAGGAGGGCGGGGTTGGGGGAAGGGGGAGGAGGGCAGGGTTAGGGGAAGGGGGAGGAGGGTGGGTCGGGGGAAGGGGGCGGAGGGTGGGTCGGGGGAAGGGGGAGGAGGGCAGGGTCGGGGGAAGGGGGAGGATGGCAGGGTCGGGGGAAGGGGGAGGAGGGTGGGTCGGGGGAAGGGGGAGGAGGGCAGGGTCGGGGGAAGGGGGAGGAGGGCAGGGTCGGGGGAAGGGGGAGGAGGGCAGGGTCAGGGGAAGGGGGAGGAGGGCAGGGTCGGGGGAAGGGGGAGGAGGGCAGGATCGGGGGAAGGGGGAGGAGGGTGGGTCGGGGGAAGGGGGAGGAGGGCAGGGTCGGGGGAAGGGGAGGAGATTGGGGGAAGGGGGAGGAGGGTGGGCTGGGGGAAGGGGGAGGAGGGTGGGTCGGGGAAGAGGGAGGAGGGTGGGGTTGGGGGAAGGGGAGGAGGGTGGGGTTGGGGGAAGGGGGAGGAGGGTGGGCCGGGGGAAGGGGGAGGAGGGTGGGGTTGGGGGAAGGGGGAGGAGGGCAGGGTCGGGGGAAAGGGGAGGAGGTTGGGGGAAGGGGGAGGAGGGTGGGCTGGGGGAAGGGGAGGAGGGTGGGGTTGGGGGAAGGGGGAGGAGGGTGGGGTTGGGGGAAGGGGGAGGAGGGTGGGGTTGGGGGAAGGGGGAGGAGGGCAGGGTCGGGGGAAAGGGGAGGAGGTTGGGGGAAGGGGGAGGAGGGTGGGCTGGGGGAAGGGGAGGAGGGTGGGGTTGGGGGAAGGGGGAGGAGGGTGGGGTTGGGGGAAGGGGAGGAGGTTGGGGGAAGGGGGAGGAGGGTGGGTCGGGGGAAGGGGGGGAGGGGGGGTCGGGGGAAGGGGAGGAGGGCGGGGTTGGGGGAAGGGGGAGGAGGGTGGGTCGGGGGAAGGGGGGGAGGGGGGGTCGGGGGAAGGGGAGGAGGGCGGGGTTGGGGGAAGGGGGAGGAGGGTGGGTCGGGGGAAGGGGGGGAGGGGGGGTCGGGGGAAGGGGAGGAGGGCGGGGTTGGGGAAGGGGGAGGAGGGTGGGTCGCGGGAAGGGGGAAGGGGGAGGAGGGGGGGAGGGGGAAGGGGAGGAGGGCGGGGTTGGGGGAAGGGGGAGGAGGGTGGGTCGGGGGAAGGGGGAAGGGGGGGGGGGGGAGGGGGAAGGGGAGGAGGGCGGGGTTGGGGGAAGGGGGAGGAGGGCAGGGTTAGGGGAAGGGGGAGGAGGGTGGGTCGGGGGAAGGGGGCGGAGGGTGGGGTTGGGGGAAAGGGGAGGAGGGCAGGGCGGGGGAGGAGGGGGAGGGTCCTCGTGGTGACAACAGTGCGGACCCCTTGAATGTAAGATCGCCTCATACCTGGTTTGAAATCCTCTCTCGTAAAGGCTGTAGTTAGGAGAAGGGTGAAGGTTTTATGTATTTGGACGCCAACAGCTGTGCAAAGATATTGAGCGCTGGCGCTATAAAGTAATCCACCAACTCGATGCAGTATTACATTGATTAATGCCTGCGTCCTGCTGTGATGAAATACCTTTTCTCAGATGAATTGCACTTTGGTTTGGCAGCAGAATGGCTTATTGAACTAAAACTAGAAATTAATAGCATTGCCAACTGAAATAGTTATGGAATAAAGGCACAAAGACTTAGATTTTTGTAACCATCTCACAGATGCTGTTTCTGCAGTTTGAATTCTTTTCAGGACTATTTGCCCTGAAATGAAGTGCCTACTTGCTCTTTTTAAGCTTGTTTGTTACTCTTATTCTTATATAACTTCCTCATTCACTTTCTTGTTAGGTTTGCAATGTGAACCACAGGTGGCTGACTAGTGTTGCCAACTCTGGTTGGATATATTCCTGGAGGTTTCACCCCATGCCTTCCCATCTCCAACCAGCCCGCCCAGTCAAACAGCCATTTATTTCCCCATCTCCAACATAAAAAGAAAAGACTTGAAAAGACTTGGGGGGGAAAATTCAGTTGGTTGCGCCTCCCGTTAGCGCCTTAAGAGGGCGCTAATGGGGCGCAAAGCATCTGGCGCCCAGGCGCGGCGAAGTTTGCGCCGCTCGCGAAATTAACTAGACATTTTGCGGCGGCGCTAAACACTACCGCCACGATCTCCTGCGCCGGCAGATCGTGACGTCAGTCGAGTGCGCAACGCCCTGGTATCGCCCCGGAGCGGATATTGAGTGGCGCCCCCTGTCTTACCGCCTGACGCTAGCAACGACAGGTTGAGGGGAGCGTTCTGCAGTCATGTAGGGAAAGGGGGAGCGCTATTTAAAGGTGACTGCTTCCTGCCTTTTATTGTTGGTGCCATTTTTGAACTACGCATTCTGAGAGAGAGAGGGAGAGACTTCTGGAGAGATTCAACGTTGTGTGAAGGAGTTTTGGGTACTGAGCAGCACTTTGCAGGTTCATTTTGATTTGCCATTCCTTGTATCGATTTAGCAGAGACTGTGGGGGCTGCACTCTGAGCTCTTTGCCTGGTACTCTCCATTGTTCTTTCCAGCACATTTGATGTGCAGGTCTCTCCAGGCCGAGATTCAAGGATGCAATGAGCAGGATGTGGATGGAAAGCAAGATTAACCATCCTCTTTAAGAACTGGCCCGTGCCATTGTGTGTGTGTTCCATTGCTGACTGACATCACATGAGCTTCGCCAGCGCTCTGAGGTAGCGCCTCGCTCCTCGGCCTTTGCGCCTTAAGACAGGTGTGAGGCGCCTGATTTAGCGCTCCACTCACCTCCAGGGGCGATAAAAGTCAAGTTTGCAGTCGGTGGCGATAATTAGCGCCAGGCGCTAATCTTTGCGCCCGGCCGATAATTGCGCCCCAAATGGGGCGATACTGAATTTCTCCCCCTTGGATTTATATAGCGCCTTTCACGACCTCAGGACGTCCCACAGCGCCTTACAGCCCCATGAAGTACCTTTGAAGTGTAGTTACTGTTGTAATGTAGGATAACTAATAAACAAAAATGTTGTAAGAAAACTAAAAATAAACATTTTCTTTTAACACCTCTTACATTTTCCTCCTGGATTGCTCGCAGCAGTGTCCAGGAGATTAATTCCTGGAGATTCCAGGATAATCTTGGAGGGTTGGCAACCTTATGACTGACTGAACGAATAGAGAGGCTACCTGGTACCAGATCTGTAGCATTTTGCAGGTTGCCCTCACTTTCCATGGGGAAGTGTCTTACCTCGGTTTGTTGCTTCTCTCTAATGGACCAGATGAGATTGGGCAGCTTACCTCAGTTGAGTTTAGGTCCTCAGAGGTCACACTGAACCTGTACCGCACCTTAAGCAGGCCACCTTTGGAGTACTGCATACACTTATGATCACCAAAGTACGAAGAGTCGTGGAGGCCTTCAGGGCAGCCCAGAAGAACGGGAAGGCTGATTTGATTTGATTGAGATTTTTAGGGCTGGATTTTCATTGACCCGTGGAGGCGGGTTTGGAGGCGTGTGGGTGGTTAAAATTGCGAAAACTGGCGGGCGGGCACAAGTCCGCCTCCATCCTGCCTCCACGCAAATTTCATTAAATCATGTCTGCTGGTCCTGACTCCGTCCCGCCTTTAAGAGGCGGGATAGGCTGTTAAGGCCCTTAACAAGCACTAAATTGGCTCTATAATGCCATTTTGAAAGGCCTTTGTGATTTTAACCCTTGATCTACGTGAAGCACGCCTGTTCTGAACCACGATTGTGAAAGCTGGCGGGACCACATTTGGATAGCTGACTATCAGCTGCAGGTCCACTATTACAACGGAGATGTGCTGAAGGTAGTAGTAGTATTAGGTCTGAAAGTCGCCTCTGATGCTGCTGCATTGAAAGTCTTCAGAGACTGCCTGGCCTTTGCTGTGAGAGGACCTGGATGCAAAAAAAAAAAATTCTTTCTCTCTCTCTCTTTTCAGACTTGTGCATCCAGGTCCTCTCACAGCAAACGCCAGGCACTCTCTGACCTTCAATGCAGCAGCAATGATGACATCATCAGAGGCGACTTTCAGACTGAAACCACTAATTGGTTCATGGGTTCCCACATGCTGGAACTCAGTTGCCCAATTAGGTGAAAATTGCATCAATCTCCCACATCCAATTGCAGTCGGGTGGATAACACGAAATGCGGATGACACGACCCTAACCCGCCCCAGTATCAAAATCCAGCCCTTTTGAAAGGAATTGGTAGGGCAGATAGGAACTTTTTCCGCTGGTAGGAGAGTCTAGGACATGGGAACATAACCTTAAAATCAGAGCCAGGCCATTCAGGAAAGAAGTTCGGATACACTTCTTCACGCAAAGGTGGTAGAAGTGTGGAACTCTCTCCCACAAAAAGCAGTAGATGCTGGGGCTCAATTAATAATTTTAAATCTGAGATCGATAGACTTTTGCTAGTCTAAGGATGTGCAGCCAAGGCGGGTGGATGGAGTTAAGATACAGATCAGCCATGATCTCATTGAATGGCGGAACAGGCTCGAGGGGCTGAATGGCCTACTCCTGTTCCTATGTTCCTAAGGCTGACTCCTAGCATCGCAGGGAAGTGCCATGAGGAAAGATTTGATAAGAGCTCTTCAGCCTTGAAAAGAGATGTCTCAGAGGTATGGGGTATATAAGATACTTAATAGGGTAGAGAGAGTAAACTCAAAACAATATTTTAGGATGCACTCAGTGCAGAAGAACAAGGGGGCACTGAGTCAGTTCTGTGAAAGGAAGTCAAGAAGTATTTCTTAACACAGAGGGTGCTCAAAATCTGGAAAGGGTTGGAAGGAAGGATGGTTGAGGCTCATTTCAGAAACAGCTGGATGGTGTACTGGGAAGGCGGTAGGGTTGATAGTCAGGAAGAATGAGACTGAATACCTTGACGGTCTTCTTCAGCCGTGGCTCAGTTGGTGGCACTCTTGCCTCTGAGTCAGAAGGTTGTGGGTTCAAGTCCCACTCCAGGAAACTTGAGCACAAAAATCTAGGCTGACAACCCAGTGCAGTGTTGAGGGAGTGCTGCGCTGTCAGAGGTGTTGTCTTTCAGATGAGACATTAAATCAAGGCCCGTCTGCTCTCTCAGGTAGATCTAAAAGATCCCAAGGCACTATTTTGATGAAGAGCAGGGGAGTTCTCCCTGGTGTCCTGGGCCATTATTTATCCCTCAATCAACATCACAAAAAACAGATTATATGGTCATTATCACATTGCTGTTTGTGGGAGCTTGCTGTGCGCAAACTGGCTGTCACGTTTCCTACATTACAACAGGGGTTACTCCTACTGGGAGCATGCAGTTGGAAAAATTACCTCTTAGGAAATATTATTTTCCCCAATTGATTAGTAGACATATGAAACAGACTCCCAGCAAAAATAATTGAATCCATTGAAAAGGAGCGGTATAAATAGCTGTTTAAAAGCAACAACTTGCATTTATATAGCATATATAAAATTATGAGGGGCCTAGATAGAGTGGATAGGAAGGACCTATTTCCCTTAGCAGAGGGGTCAACAACCAGGGGGCATAGATTTAAAGTAATTGATAGGAGGTTTAGAAGGGATTTGAGGGGAAATCTCTTGGTGGGGGTCTGGAACTCACTGCCTGAAAGGGTGGTAGAGGCAGAAACCCTCATCACATTTAAAAAGTGCTTGAATGTGCACTTGAAGTGCCGTAACCTACAGGGCTACGGACCAAGAGCTGGAAAGTAGGATTAGGCTGGATAGCTCTTTGTCGGCCGGCGCGGACACGATGGGCCGAAATGGCCTCCTTCCGTGCTGTAAATTTCTATGATTCTTTAACGTAGTAAAGCATCTCAAGGAGCGTTATCAAACATAATTTGACACCTTGCCACGTAAAGAGATATTAGGAAAAGTGACCAAAAGCTTTGTCAAAGAGGTAGGTTTTAAGGAGCGACTTAATAAAAGAGAGAGAGAGGTAGAGAGGCGGAGAGGTTTAGGGAGCGAATTCCACAACTTAGGCCCTAAAACAGGATCCAAGGATAAGAATAGGTACAACAAATTAAATTATCCAAGAACTGGGACCATAGGGCTGCAATTGGTCTGATTGAACTACAGGAAACGCTTTGGTATCCGGCACCTACGGGACCGGGATGGTGCCGGTTTATTAAAAATTCCGGATAACGGAGATGTATAACTACCAAGGTACGAGAGCCCCGTTACACAGCCACAGATCCAGGAGTCCCGGTTACACGGCCACAGGTGCAGGAACCCCGGTTACACGGCCACTAATATACAGTAAAACTTACCTGAACCTACTCCTGAATTTTGCCGGTTAATAGAGAATTCCGGATATTTAGGTGCCGTTTAAATGAGAGTTTCCTGTATGTAGATTTTAATGCTAGATTGACGTGCCAGAGTTCTCCTTTGGTTACAGGTTTAGGATTCTGAAGGGCAAGTTTAAGCCAAACATCAGGGCAATTTGGCTTTTTTTACACTGTGGGTGATCAACAGGTGGAGTGGTTTGCTCGGAAGAGTAGTTGAGGCCCAGGTCACCGGACTCATTTAAGAAACAGCTGGCTGCTGTACCAGGAAAGCAATAGGTTTGGTACGCTGGAAGGTTATCAAGTGGGCGGAAGGGCCTTCTTCACATAATCTTGCAGCACAGAAGGACGTCTTTCGATCCATTGTGCCTGTGCCGGCTCTTTGAAAGAGCTGTCCAATTTAGTCCCACACCCCAGCTTTCTCCTCATAGCCCTGCAAATTAGTCCTCTTCAAGTACATGTCCAATGCCTACTGAAAGCTCCTATGGAATCTGATTCCACCACCCTATCAGGTATTTTTTTTTAATATTCGTTCCTGGGATGTGGGCGTCGCTGGCAAGGCCAGCATTTATTGCCCATCCCTAATTGCCCTTGAGAAGGTGGTGATGAGCCGCCTTCTTGAACCACTGCAGCCTGTGTGGTGAAGCTACTCCCACAGTGCTGTTAGGGAGGGAGTTCCAGGATTTTGACCCAGTGACGATGAAGGAATGACGATATATTTCCAAGTCAGGATGGTGTGTGACTTGGAGGGGAACTTGGAGGTGGTGGTGTTCCCATGCGCCTGCTGCCCTTGTCCTTCTAGGTGGAAGAGGTCGCGGGTTTGGGAGGTGCTGCCGAAGAAGCCTTGGCGAGTTGCTGCAATGCATCTTGTAGATGGTACACACTGCAGGCATGGTGTGCCGGTGGTGGAGGTTAGTGAATGGTTAAGGTGGTGGATGGGGTGCCAATCAAGTGGGCTGCTTTGTCCTGGATGGTTTCCTGGATTGCATTCCAGATCTTAAGAACTCTCTGTGTGAAAAAAAAATTCTCCTCTAGTTCTTCTGTCAATTATTTAAAATACTATTTTAGACTTTGTGAATACATTGGGGTCAGAAAGAGTTTTCATTATTTTTGAGTTTCACCTATGGCTAGTCACCTCCGTCGAGAGATTTAATAAGTTGGAGGGAGTCCATAATAGCGCAGATTTGTCATGTGTCTCCAAATGTCCAGTCCACTTAATGTAATGGATGGTTGGCAGGGATTGCCAAGGCAGTAATTCAATCAGAGTTTACGATGTCATAAACTGCAAAAGAAAAGTTTGATTAGTAGACGAAAATCAACCAACCAAACCACTCTATTGAGTTAGTGGCCTGGAACTCACCGCTGGCTATTTGTTTTCCTTTTTACTAAGCAGCCTATTTTTTGACACCAAGCCACAAAAGGAGATATTAGGACAGATGACCTAAAGCTTGGTCAAAGAGGGAGGTTTTAAGGAGGGTCTTAAAGGAGGAGAGAGAGGTAGAGAGGCGGAGAAGTTTAGGGAGGGAATTCCAGAGTTTACGGCCTGGGCAGCTGAAGGCACGGTCGCTAATGGTGGAGTGGTTAAAATCAGGGATGCGCAAGAGGCCAGAATTGAAGGTGTGCTGAGATCTTGGAGGGTTGTAGGTCTGGAGGAGGTTATAGAGATAGGGAGGGATGAGGCCATGGAGGGATTTGAAAACAAGGATGAGAATTTTAAACTTGAGGCATTGCCAGACCGGGAGCCAATGCAGGTCAGCGAGCACAGGGGGAGATGGGTGAACTGGACTCGGAACGAGTTCGGAATAAATTTCTCTAAATTCCCATGTCCACATTTATATTGACAACTACGTATATACCATGCTGTAATGACACCTTCCATTACAGGTAGCTTCCATTATAAGCGCAACATAAGAATTTATAATGAAAGTAAATACTGTAAAAGTAAGGACAGATTGCATGATCTCAAAATGTTTTTTTAATTTATTCATTCACGGGATGTGGGCATCGCTGGCAAGGCCAGCATTTATTGTCCATCTCAAACTGACCTTGAGAAGATGGTGATGTGCTGCTTTCTTGAACCACTGCAGTCCATGTGCTGAAGGTACTCCCACAGTGCTGTTAGGGAGGGAGTTCCAGGGTTTCGACCCAGTGACGATGAAGGAACGTCGATATACTTCCAAATCAGGATGGTATGTGACTTGGAGAGGAACTTGGAGGTGGTGGTGTGCCCATGCGCCTGCTGCCCTGTCCTTCTAGGTGGTAGAGGTCGCGGGTTTGGGAGGTGCTGTCGAAGAAGCCTCGGCAAGTTGTTGCAGCGCATCTTGCAGATGGTACACACTGCAGCCACGGTACGCCGGTGGTGGAGGGAGAGAATGTTTAAAGTGGTGGATGGGGTGCCAATCAAGCGGGCTACTTTGTCCTGGATGGTGTCGAGCTTCTCGAGTGTTGTTGGAGCTGCACTCATCCAGGCAAGTGGAGAGTATTCCATCACACTCCTGACTTGTGCCTTGTAGATGGTGGAAAGGCTTTGGGAAGTCAGGAGGTGAGTCAGTCGGCACAGAATACCCAGCCTCTGACCCGCTCTTGTAGCCACGGTATTTATGTAGCTGGTCCAGTTAAGTTAAATGATGACTGAATTACAGATACAGACCCTGGTCGAATTATCCACTTGCTTCATTTGAAGAATACACTTGGTTCTGACTCCCCACGTGCAATACCACAAAGGAAAAATATAACTTTAGAAAATAAACCAAGTTATCCCAAATGTTGCTGATTATTCACACGCGATATGTATTATAAACACATGTTGCCTCCTTTCTTTTTCATCTGCATCTGTCTAATGTTTGTAAGCCCTGTTAAGAAGCAAATAGCTTTTGGGTGGATAGGCTGCTCCACCTAAAATCTAATCACTTTCCAGGACTTCCCTCTCGGGCATCCTTTACAACCGTTTACCAAACTTAGAAATCAACCAGCAACGGTGAAATGACAGAAGTGTCCAAAGAACAGTTTGAACCCAAGGATTCTTTTGACTGGAGAATCCTGTGTGCTTTTGAGTGACCGTGTCAGGACTGTCCTGTCTCGCACTTTGGGTGACGGGTTCATGCAGTGTGATTGCGTCTCATTCCCTCCTATGCCTCAAGTGCCAGACCTTTGCCCCGTTACAGACTTTTAAGATTACGTGTGCGCTGCAAAAACGTAGGCACAAGCCAAAAGAATGAAACCATCTGGCAACTTTTCTGTCACGCCAACCACAACAATGTATAACAATCATGTTGCACTGAGGGGTTTAGTTTCCTCTGGTAGTGCAGTACGTAATGCACTTGTCTCATGACTCTCGGTGTTTTGTTTTAAGGCAGTTACTAACTCATTATTTTTTGGTTGGCGATTGCATCAAAGTAGCACGCAAAGGGATATTAGGCTTTCTGAGGAATGTGTTGCTCAAATGAAGTGAAAGAAAGGACTGTTGTCCATACTATCAGATGAATGTGTTCCTTGCCTGTTACTTTAGTGGAGATTTTAAGCCCGTTTAAAGTAAACAGTCTAATGCCAGCATTGAAACAATGGGCAAGATATACCACATGAAGACATGCTAATAGTAACTTCTGGGCTTAAACCTCTGAGGGTGTAAAGTGAGTTAACAGAACTTCGAAAATGGAACCTAGATTCTTCACACCTAGATCTCCGTTTGCTTTCTTCTGCGAGTCCTGAGGGCTGTTTTTGACTTTAGGCTGATCAACCGTGGGAGCGGGCTGGTCGGCCGCTCGTTCCGCATGTGAAGAGACCCCCCCCCCCCCCCACCACCCCCTGCGATTTTGAGGCCCCAGCCTCATGTATGTCTGCCAAGCCAGCTGCGGGGCACCAACCAGGCATTGCAACGCAGCTCGCCTGGATTGAGGGCTCAAGGTCAACCCGGGGTGGTCGCCAGCAAGGTAAGGGGCGGAAGCAGGGGTCGCGATCACAGAGGGTGGCGGTTCCTGGGCGGCAGCAACCCCACATTAATTTCATGATGCACCTCTGCTCCACCGCCTGCTTCACGACGACATGCAAGCCGTGATCCTGACCAACGGTTCCACTACAGACCCAATTCACGTACGGACTGCGGTCAAGCAAGGCTGTGTCATCGCACCAATGCTCTTCTCGATCTTCCTGGCTGCAATGCTCCATCTCACCCTCAGTAAGCTCCCCGCTGGAGTGGAGCTAATCTATAGAACAAATGGGAAACTGTTCAACCTCCGTCGCCTCCAGTCCAGATCCAAGGTCGTCCCATCCTCTGTCGTCGAATTACAGTACGCAGACGACGCTTGCATCTGCGCTCACTCTGAGGTTGAACTCCAAACCATCGTCAACACCTTCACTGAAGCATACGAGAGCATGGGCCTTACACTAAACATCCGTAAGATAAAGGTCCTCTACCAACCTGCCCCCGCCACACAGTACTGCTCCCCGATTATCAAAATCCATGACGAGGCCTTGGACAACGTGGACCACTTTCCATACCTTGGGAGCGTACTGTCAACAAGGGCAGACGTTGATGACGAAGTCCAACACCGCCTTCAGTGTGCCAGTGCAGCCTTCGGTCACCTGAGCAAGAGAATGTTTGAAGACCAGGACCTCAAACCCAGCACCAAGCTCATGGTCTACAGAGCAGTAGTGATACCCACCCTCCTGTCTGCTTCAGAGACATGGACCATGTACAGCAGGCACCTCAAAGCACTGGAGAGGTACCACCAACGCTGCCTCCGCAAGATCCTGCAAATCCATTGGCAGGATAGGTGCACCAACGTCAGTGTTCTCGCTCAGGCCAACATCCCCAGCATCGAAGCTTTGACCACGCTCGATCAGCTCCGATGGACGGGCCACATCGTCCACATGCCCGATACGAGACTCCCAAAGCAAGCGCTCTACTCGGAGCTCCGACACGGCAAGAGAGCCCCAAGTGGGCAGAGGAAACACTTCAAGGACACCCTCAAAGCCTCCTTGGAAAAAGTGCAACATCCCCACCGACACCTAGGAATCCCTGGCCCAAGACCGCACAAAGTGGAGGAGAAGCATCCGGGAAGGCGCTGAACACCTCGAGTCTCTTCGCCGGGAGCAAGCGGAAGCCAAGCGCAAACAGTGCAAGGAGCGCACGTCAACCCAAGCACCCCACCCACCCGCCCCTTCAACCACCGTCTGCCCCACCTGTGACAGAGACTGTAGGTCCCACATTGGACTCAGCAGTCACCTGAGAACTCATTTTTAGTGTGGAAGCAAGTCATCCTCGGTTCCGAGGGACTGCCTAAGAGACATTAATTTTATGACGCACCTCTGCTCCTCCGAGGCCCATAAAAATAATTCGACAAAACCTGTGGTCAGGCCTCTTCAGTTCCATCGCCCATGGAACTGGTTGGAGTGTGTGCACGGCGCAGGTTCCGCCCAACTCCAACCTAATAGGGTAATCGGGGTCCTGTTTACCTCATAGGACCGCAATCTCCATATTAACAGGGTACTAGTGCCTGAATCAGGCGAGCGCTTTGGACATCCAGTGGTAGGCCCCTTTCAAAATGGCGCCGCTGCATCGCAGGCGTTAACGGGGCGGTAACGCTACTGATTCCAAATTTAAGGCCAAAGGCAGTGAAAACATTTTTTCCCCCCCTGGTGTATTGGAATTTGTCCCATTTTTTTCTGAGGCGGATTCCAGAGCGACAGAACGACAAAATAACCGAGCTGTATTTCGGGATGTTGTTTCTGGATGAAGTGCTTTCCCCTACTTGTTCAGGGCGGGTACCTGCAAGCCAGCGAGGGTAAAGCCAGAAACTTGGAGTTTTACAGGCAGGCTGAGCCGTTTGCCCCCCCACCCCAGGCAGTCAAAAGAAGACGGCTGCTGTCGATGGGTCTTGAAATGTTCAGAAACACCCAAACTCTCTTGTGTAAGATCAGCTGTGCCACTGAAACTGGGGCCGCAGTCAGTGGTGTCAGGGTAAAGAAAGAACTGGCATTCCTGGGACAACTTTCACATCTGCAAGACCTCCCAAAGTGATCCACAGCCAACATTTGAACAAAAGCAAAATACTGCAGATGCTGGAAATCTGAAATAAAAACAGAAAATGCTGGAGATACTCAGCAGGTCAGGCAGCACCTGTGGAGAGAGAAACAGAGTTAACGTTTCAGGTCGATGACCCTTCGTCAGAACTGGAAAAAGCTGGAGATGGAACAGGTTTTTAAGCAGGTGTAGGGGGGAGGGGAGGAAAGAACAAAAGGGAAGGTCTGTGATAGGATGGAAGGCAGGAGAGGTTAAGAGACAAAAGGGATGAAGGTGCAAGGCAAAAGGAGATGGTAATGGGACAAGTTAAGAAACAAGATGACTCTAGATGAAGTGTAAATGGCAATGGCAGAATGATCGACAGCTGCCATGTGAGAGAGAGAAAAGAAAATAATGGAATAAAAAAAGATAGGGGCAGAGATTGTGGTCTGAACTGTAGTCACTGTTGTTCAGTGGGCAAAGGCGGCAGTCAATTTGGGCACAGCAAGGTCCCACACGCAGCACTGAGATAAGTGACCAGTTGTGGGAGAAAGGTTGGCTCGAGGACTCGGGCAGCTGCCCTGCTGCTCTCGGAATAGCGGCGTGGGATCTTTTACGTCCACCTGAGAGGGCCTCGGTTTAACATCTCTTCTGAAAGACGGCACTTCCGACAGTGCAGCGCTCCCCTCAGCGCTGCGCTGGGAGCATCTGCCTGGATTATGTGCTGGCGTCTCTGGAGTGGGACTTGAACGTGCAACCCTCCTAAATCACAGGCAGGCGCGCTACCGCTGACACTAAATCACTCTAGTGAGATAAAAGTCAGCCTAAAGTACCTGCTTTTATGGAAATTACACAGCACAAATTTTGATCAGGCGATTGAGCGACAAGGACCCCATTAAAATTCATTCCCCACCTTCCAGCAGCGAAGCAGCTTTTTCTCAAACTTTAGATCAAGATTAACCTTCAGCTCAGGAATTTGTTTCTCATTTTAAGGCCATTGAGATAAACTCTAAAAATCCATTATTTTTTACTGGGAGTGAATTGTAGAGAAAACCCATGTTTGCAGATGGTGTCTGTTAGTTAATAAACGCTCCCTCTGCCATTTACATGCTTTCTGTTATAAAAACCTCAGAATCCATTTGGTATTCATGTGATTGACCATGGCTGATGCTCATATTGTGCGGTGCCAGAGGTATCGCCGTTATGCTGAAAGCCCTGTTATTGGCTTTTCGTTCACTTCCCTGTTAATTAAGGAAGCAGGCGCCAGCATCTCTCCCGCTCCCCACCCCCCGCCCCCCCCCACCGCCAACCCCCGCCGAGGGTTGCCAAGGATTGGCCCTGGAATCTCCAGGAATTGAAGATTCATCTCCTGGACAACTACTGCGAGCTAACTCCGGGAGAGAAAAATCATAGAGGAGCATTAAAAATCAAATGTGTGTGATTTTTTTTTTCTTTCATTTTCTATAAACATTTATTAGATATAAAAACATTGGAGAATGGACCAAAAAAAAACCCACTGTCGGGCTGACAGTCCAGCGTCAGCCAGTCGAGTAATTAAGAGCCTGTTTGCCTTCCAATTGGCATGGGTGGGCGGGGCCCCGCGAGGATGGACATGTCGAGGCAACCAATGGCAGGAGCGTGAGGGGGCGGGGCCGCTCAGAGGCGGGAGATGGCGTGATGGAACCTCCCGGAATGCGTCCAACCAGAGTTTGGCAACCGTAACCCCCGCCGCCCCCCCTCCACCTAACCCCCCCCCCCCACCCCCGCCCCACGCTCTCGAGCAACGAGCTCCAGATGAAACGAGTTCCTTGCATTCCGAAAACAAATCGCCTCTCTGGCAGACAAATCCACAGGCTCCTAAACCGGCCGGGGATTGGCTGTCAGCTGCTGCAGTGCCTGAGGAGCCTCCACACACAAAAAAAAAGACTGAAGAATGCAAATGGCAATCTGGCACTGCCGAATGAATCCAAAATGAGGGTGGAAAAATAAAATCTCCCAAAAAATGAAGGCTGTGAATTTTGGCCGTTCGCCTGCCCTGAGATTGTATGAGGCTGAACAGATGGCTTGAAAGAAAATGATGCTTGTTTTTTCGTGATATTTGTGTAATCAGAGAATTAAGTTCCTTCCAATCACCTACCGGGCACATCTTGAGGTCAATGGCTGCGTTGTTAACCCTCTGAGTACTGAAGCCTAGACTTTCTTCTTTTGGCATTATTACTGCCAGACTGGGCTATTGATGGGTTTCAGACAGTTTCAAATGGTCCGAGGTCAGCTTATTAGCGCAACTTCAGCTGTAGACTTGGAATTGATCTAGAGAAGCCACCAATGGTGGGGAAGGAAAACTGCGTGTAAATCAAATTTAAAAGGATGGAGACAATTAAAGGTAAGTGTCACAATAAGGAGGTAAAAATTCTCAATGTCTTTCGAGAGCCTCAGAAGGCATCTCAGCCCACGATCAATCAAAGGCTGAAAGGGGGTGTGGCCGAGAAGAGATGGGGGGTGGAAAATGAAGTGAAAAGATGCCACAAGCTACGAACGTGAGTCTGAAGGCAAGTGGCGGAGCGGTTCAGTGCCTGATCTCTGCTAATTGGCTGCTGAAGCCTAGGTGGTGCGGCAGAAGATTATAAGGAAGGTGGCCCTCTGTGCCAAACCATGCTCTATTCCCATGGGCCGGCCAAGTTTCAGGCCATTACTGTCACTGGATGTCCCAGCTCCTGGGATGAGAGGGTTGTCCTCTGAGGAGAGATTGAGTAGATTGGGCCTATACTCTCTGGAGTTTAGAAAAATGAGCACCTCTCTGTGTCTTCATACCCCCCCAATTCTACAGCTGCTGATCCCGCCCACTGGAAATGGTGTGGGACACAAACCCGGCAAATTTCCACCAGAGAGGGACTTCCACCAATTTTCCTCATCCGGCCGCCATGTTATCACCCGATTTTTGGGCGGCATGGACGACAAAATCCAGTCTTAGATGTTCTTTGCATCCTAAAGATACAGGGCTAGAAATTGGCCTCTTTTGCGCCTCCCGTTATCGCCTCCGGGGGGCGATAACGGGGCACTAACGACTTACTGACCGGGCGCGGCGAAAGCAACGACTCCCGCAAAATTCAATGGAGGGGGTGGCGCCGGCAGTAAAACTTACCACCTTGAACTCCTGCGCCCCGGACATTGTGGCGTCATCCGGTGCGCATCGCCCCGTTCCCGCCCCGGATCCTAAATTCGCTTCCGCCCCCTGCAGCTTCGCCGGGCGTCAGCTACGGCAGCTGCAGGAGGCGTTGTGACCGCGGCCGGCCGCTTGGGCAGCGGTAATTAAAGGGATTGGTGGTCAGGCAGGCCAAAAAAAAATTCTCACCCCTTTGTGCTGTCTCTTGAGCGCTTGGGGCTGCTCCTCGCGGATCGCGGGTGCCTTCGCTGACCCAATCCCCAGTCTTACCTTTAACTGCTGTGAGCATTGGCCCTTCCCTTTAAGGGAGGGAGAGAGTCTGCGAATCCGGCAGCGCGGCACGGAACATTGATCAGCGCCCGGCCGATACCGCCCCTCGCACTCCCTTTAGTGCTCTAAGAGGGAAGTGGTAGCGCTTGATTTAGCGTTCCACTTCCCTCTTGGAGCACTACAATTGAATTTCGAGGGAGCCTCTCATCATTAGCGCCTGGCGAAGTTTTAGCACCCCAAGTGGGGCTATAATGAATTTCTCCCCCACAATCATTTCTCATCCTGTAATCCCAACATAAAGGATTTTATTTCACTTCTTAATGTGATTTTTTTTTAAGAAACAGGCGTTTTCTCATTTGAAATGATGGTAGTTTGATCCTCAGCCTATGTTGAGTCACTTGATCTCACTGGTCGTGACCCTTAAATCTCACTGGTTAAGGAGATACACAGTTGGTCCAATCTCAGTGCCTCTTGACTATGGGAGGATTCCAGCTCTCTCAATTGTGATCCAATGATCCCTTGCTGGGATGTTGCCTGGCGCGGTCATCCAGTGAGGGCAGGATCGTGCTCTGTTCTGATAACATACCCGTGGGGTTGGACAGGTTCATGTGAAGAATGACCACTTGCTTTGACCAAACCTCACTCCAGTACAAATCCCATCTTGTGATGTGTTCATTCTTTATGCTAGGGGCCTGCCTGAGTAAGACAGCACAATCAGTGCTAGGTGTTGTATTTGGCTACAGTTTTGTCTGGTGGACTTCCCCACACGAGGAAATGGATTGAAGTGGCCTGCATTCCACTTAGGAGCATTAGCTTTCACATTGGACAAGAGAGACAGTACTTCTATTTGCCTGTCTTGGATTCCAACCAAGGTCCCCGAGACAAAAGAACAGTGTTCTGCCATGCTGTGTGTAATCCTTCATCGGATGTTTTCCCCTCTGCGTTGAATTCAAGCTGAAGCCTTGAGCTCCAAAATTCTGCGGGGCTGCATCAGGGCATCAGGGAAGCAACTGTGTCCCGGTAATGACCCACAAATGAACTGCTGATTTATGTAGTGATTTATTAATGCTCTGAAACATTCCTACATCAAGGTAACACTCTATATATAAAACAAAATGAAATTGAATTGTTCAGTCTATGAAAGCGAAGGATAATGAGCTCCTCATCTTGGCTATGCTGGTGGTTGAGGAAGGGTTTTTTTTAATTCACTTATGGGCGTACCGTGGCTGCAGTGTGTACCATCTACAAGATGCATTGCAGCAACTCGCCAAGGTTTCTTCGGCAGCACCTCCCAGACCCACGACCTCTTCCACCTAGAAGGACAAGGGCAGCAGGTGCATGGGAACACCACCACCTCCAAGCTCCCCTCCAAGTCAAACACCATCCTGACTTGGAAATATATCGCCGTTCCTTCATCATCGCTGGGTCAAAATCCTGGAACTCCCTCCCTGACAGCACTGTGGGAGTACCTTCACCGCACAGACTGCAGCGGTTCAAGAAGGCGGCTCACCACCACCTTCTCAAGCGCAATTAGAGATGGGCAATAAATGCTGGCCTTGGCAGCGACGCCCACATCCCATGAACAAATTTTTTAAAAAGCCAGGGGAAACAGCCTCTCAGCATCTACCCTGCCAAGCCCTCTAAAAATGTTATACCTCTCCAAGGAAGTTAGATAGAACAAATTAACTGCTAAAATGTAGCTTCCCAAAACTTTTTTTTACTTTACTCTAAAGAACTTTTTGGGACATGCCCGGTTGTTGTTCAATGTGAAACTTTGTTTTCTTCAATATTGGTTGCAGTTACTTTTTGAGACCAGGTGGATGTTCCCCATTGTGAAAGCATTAACTGGCTTAATTTAACAACTGCTCTCACTGCACTCGTGAACTTGTCAATGTTTGAAAATAAAACAGACAGTCTGGTTGCATTGATGCTAGCTTTTACTTAATTAAAAGAAAATATTCGGGCCGGAATTTGCTGGAGCGGATTATCGCAGTTAGTTAGACTTTTTCCTGCACCCTTCAGCTCAAAAATGCTTTTGCTTGGGAAGTGCGAGCTGATACCAGGCTGACAGCGAGGGCAACAGGACATCTGGGATAACAGCAGAAAATGCTGGAAACACTCAGCAGGTCAGGCAGCATCGAGGAGAGAGAAACAGAGTCAACGTTTCGGGTCGAAAACCCTTTGTCAGAACTTCATCAGGACATCTGGGACCTTGGTGAACGACGGGACCGATGGTGTATCTCCTTAACCAGTGGGATTTAAGGATTGAGAGTAAACAGAGGAAGGACGGAGAAGAAGGGTGAATTAGAGTGGGTGACGTTTAATGTCAAATCATGTACAGAAAGAGAAGTAAAAAGAGGGAAAGAAAGATTGGAGTAAGAGAGAGCGAAAAAAGAGACAGAGAGGAAAAGTAAGAAAATAAATTAAAAATCTAAAATTTAATATTTTAAACAACTCCAACAACAATTCACTACCTGAAGGAATGAGACACCACAGTTTAAATTGTTCACTTTCTGGGCCAGAGGGGTTGACTGGCATTAACAATTATCACGTAGTTAAAAAGATACTTACGTTGGTAATTGCAAGGTTAACTTTCTGCAGCGAGTTTAATGGGTAATTAATGTACAAATCCAGCAAGCTCTTAGAAGTAACGGGGAGGCTGAGGACGGGGCAAACGGCGGAGCGGCGTATATCAACCAGCAAGTTCTAGAGATTTGCAACTCACGCCGTATCTCTTAATCGCCCTGAACTTGCTGGCCAAGTTGCACATTATAGTTGGATTCTAAAAGGGTTAAGCTCTGCCTTTCACTACAGCACAGCTGACACTGTTTTCCGGTTCATATGGAACTTCTGTCCGTAATCCAGGAAACCTGCAGATGCATTTTCCCCAAGGGTGCCCTGATGTCATTATAGGAGCTGGGACTCTTCGGGACCGGGAAGAGGGTAAATTACATACTATCTCTGAAAACAAAAGTGGTAAGTTATACTCTTTAAAAAGTTAGGACGTTCTGGAGACTCTGATAAACTTTGTGCAACATTGTCCTCAACCGTACGCACTATTTTGGGAACCGAACAAAAGAGGAAAACTTTTAACATGAAACATCCGCTGACAAGAATTTATTCTTAAGCATTCTTGAAATAATTTTTGACTCACCAGAGAGCTGAGCTTCAACAGTCAAACTATGCAAATAGGCCCAGTATTCGTTCATTATCGACCGGGAAATCGGGGAAGGCATCAAAAGGTTAGAGGTGAAGGGACGCGCTGGCTGGCGATACTTTGTTTTAGGTCTGCCAAAGCTAGGAGTTCATTGGCCCGGCCGAGCTCAGCTTTTTTCCAGCAGGGATTAGGGCTGTGCTTCTCATCACATTCCTCAATCCCTTCTGGCTTTCTCCAAATGGTCAAAACTGCTGCGTTTCTGATGATCCAAGCTTTTGTTGGAGGGCGCAGCCAGTAACGGTCCTGTATTATTTGGCTCCTGAACAGTCCCGACCGTAAAACAATCTCGAGACGACCAGTGTAGAATGGTCCACCCTCCTTCCAAACGCTATCCCAACTCCCCTGCGCCCAATGGCACATGTATTTCTAGGAATGGGGGCGGGGACAGAGGGTGCTGGGACATGCTCCTTGGAAAAGGTTGAATTTTATGATTAAAAACGGTTCATTTTGATTAATTTTAGGAACTTTTGTAATTTCACAACCGATAGATTTTTTTAGGCTAAAAATCTAGGCAAAATAAGTGCCATTTGGCCGGGAAATTGGCTTAGGCCTATTTCAGGCCCGAAACAGGCGACACGCTCGGAGTGCGCTCCAGAATCCGGAGGCCCAAAGCTCGTCCGAAATTCTGCCTTGGGCCTCATCGGCATATTTCAGGCGCGCAGTGGACACTAATTGGACGTCCAGAGGTCACTCGCTGGTTCAGAGAGGAACAATTTAGGCCGGTTGCAGCACTGGCAGCGGCCCTCGAGTTGGTCCTGGTGGAAGCGAGTGGGGGCGTTGTGGGGTGGGGGGCGGTCTGCAATCGCAGGCTGGCAGCAGTGCTGTGGAGAGCCAGGAGGAGCACTCCTGCTTTGGTTTGCCATTCCTCCCCGGATCGTCCGGGAATCTTCTGGAATCCCCGACTGATCTCCCGGGCGCCACTGCGAACAACCCGAGAGAATAGTTCTTTGTAGGGGGGCGGGGGGGGGACTCCAGAGTGTCGTACAAGGAAGTGATCATTACTGGTGGTAATGTTTCCTCAGTTCGGAGGTCAGGTTGGAATACTGATCGCACTGCTGTGTGCTGAGCCTCCTTTACAGTGTTCCTGTTAAGATGTGTGGCCACGCAGTGGCCTGGAGATCCCACGGAGGCCACTTGCCAACTTCTAAATGGACAAAATCGCGCATGCGGGACAATTTGAATGGGCTGCGCAGCCCGCTAAAGGGTCCGCACACCCAGAAAATAATTAGCAAGAACATTGATCCTTTGCTGATAATATTATAGCCTGAAAGATTGATTGGCTTTTACCCATGGAGTTTACCGTTTGCAAGAATTGTTTAACAAATGGACTTGGGGAAATAGCACATTGTCACTTTTAACACTTAAAAAAATGTGACTTAAATCTTTATGATCTCAGTCTTTTCCTCTATAGGAAGCATCATTTAGTTGTACCAATCTTTTTGTCACAACTGCTATGACCATGAATGATCTTCACAGTGATTGCAGCATGAGGTTCCCTGGTCCTCCATACTGTCAATGATAAATCTGCCCCTACAGTTTCTCGTACAAATTCGGTATCCTCTTCAGTTTATCGCGTTGTCACATAGAACATAGAACAGTACAGCACAGTACAGGCCCTTCGGCCCTCGATGTTGTGCCGAGCATTGTCCGAGACCAAGATCAAGCTATCACACTCCCTATCACTCTGGTGTGCTCCATGTGCTCATCCAATAACCGCTTGAAAGTTCCTAAAGTGTCCGACTCCACTATCACAGCAGGCAGTCCATTCCACACCCCAACCACTCTCTGAGTAAAGAATCTACCTCGGACATCCCTTCTATATCTCCCCCCATGCACCTTATAGTTATGCCCCCTTGTAACAGCTGCCTCTACCCGAGGAAATAGTCTCTGAACATCCACTCTATCTATCCCCCTCATCATCTTATAAACCTCTATTAAGTCGCCTCTCATCCTCCTCCGCTCTAAAGAGAAAAGCCCCAACTCCCTCAATCTTTCCTCATAAGACCTCCCCCCCAAACCAGGCAGCATCCTGGTAAATCTCCTTTGCACTCTTTCCAATGCTTCTACGTCCTTCCTATAGTGAGGTGACCAGAACTGCACACAATATTCCAAATGTGGTCTCACCAAGGTCCTGTACAGTTGCAACATAACCTCACGGTTCTTAAACTCAAACCCTCTGTTAATAAACGCCAACACACCATAGGCCTTCTTTACTGCTCTATCCACTTGAGTGGCAACCTTCAGAGATCTGTGGATATGAACCCCCAGATCCCTCTGTTCCTCCACGTTCCTCAGAACCCTGCCGTTGACCCTGTAATCCTTATTCAAATTTGCCCTACCAAAATGAATCACCTCGCACTTATCAGGGTTAAATTCCATCTGCCATTTTTCGGCCCAGCTCTGCATCCTATCAATGTCTCTTTGCAGCCTACAACTGCCCTCCACCTCATCCACTACTCCACCAATCTTGGTGTCATCAGCAAATTTACTGATCCACCCTTCAGTCCCCTCCTCCAAGTCATTGATAAAAATCACAAACAGCAGAGGACCCAGCACCGACCCCTGTGGCACACCCCTGGTAACTGGTTTCCAGTCCGAAAATGTTCCATCCACCACCACCCTCTGCCTTCTATGAGATAGCCAGTTACTTATCCAATCGGCCAAATTTCCCTCTATCCCACAACTCCTTACTTTCTTCATGAGACGACCATGGGGAACCTTATCAAACGCCTTACTAAAATCCATGTATACGACATCAACTGCTCTACCTTCATCTACACACTTAGTTACCTCCTCAAAGAATTCAATCAAATTTGTTAGGCAAGACTTACCCTTCACGAATCCGTGTTGACTATCCCTGATTAAGTTGCCCCTTTCCAAATGGTCATAAATCCTATCCCTCAGGACCTTTTCCATTATCTTACCAACCACCGAAGTAAGACTAACCGGCCTATAATTACCAGGGTCATTCCTATTTCCTTTCTTGAAGAGAGGAACAACATTCGCCACTCTCCAGTCCTCTGGCACCATTCCCGTGGACAGTGAGGACCCAAAGATCAAAGCCAGAGGCTCTGCAATCTCCTCCCTTGCCTCCCAAAGAATCCTAGGATATATCCCATCTGGCCCAGGGGACTTATCGACCCTCAGGTTCTTCAAAATTGCTAAAACATCTTCCCTCAGAACATCTACCACCTCCAGCCTATCCACCTTTATCACACTCTCATCCTCAAGAACATGGCCCCTCTCCTCGGTGAACACTGACGAAAAGTATTCATTCATCACCTCTCCTATCTCTTCTGACTCCATGCACAAGTTCCCACTACTGTCCTTGACCGGCCCTACCCTCACCCTGGTCATTCTTTTATTTCTCACATAAGAGTAAAAAGCCTTGGGGTTTTTCTTGATCCGACCCGCCAAGGACTTCTCATGCCCCCTCCTAGCTCTCCTAAGCTCTTTTTTTAGCTCATTCCTTGCTACCTTGTACCCCTCAATCGACCCAACTGAACCTTGTTTTCTTATCCTTACATACGCTTCCTTTTTCCTCTTGACTAGACATTCAACCTCTTTTGTGAACCATGGTTCTCTCACTCGGCCATTTCCTCCCTGCCTGACAGGGACATACCTATCAAGGACACGCAGTAATTGCTCCATGAAAAAGCTCCACTTTTCGTTTGTGCCTTTCCCTGATAGTTTCTGTTCCCATCTTATACTCCCTAATTCTTGCCTAATTGCATCATAATTACCCCTCCCCCAATTATAAACCCTGCCCTGCCGTATGGCCCTATCCCTCTCCATTGCAATAGTGAAAGTTACCGAATTGTGGTCACTATCTCCAAAGTGCTCTCCCACATACAAATCAAACACTTGGCCCGGTTCATTACCCAGTACCAAATCCAACGTGGCCCCACCTCTTGTCGGCCTATCCACATATTGTGTCAGGAAACCCTCCTGCACACACTGTGCAAAAACTATCCCATCCGAACTGTTTGACCTATAAAGGTTCCAATCAATATTTGGAAAGTTGAAGTCACCCATGACAACTACTCTGTGACCTCCACACCTATTCATAATCTGCTTTGCAATTTCTTCCTCCACATCTTTATTACTATTTGGGGGCCTGTAGAAAACACCTAACAACGTGACCGCTCCTTTCCTATTTCTAACTTCAGCCCATATTACCTCAGACGGCAGATCCCCCTCGAACTGCCTTTCTGCCGCTGTTAAACTATCCTTGATTAACAATGCTACTCCTCCACCTTTCTTACCAACTTCCCTACTCTTACTGAAACATCTATACCCCGGAACTTCCAACAACCATTCCTGTCCCTGTTCTAACCATGTCTCCGTAATGGCCACCACATCGTAGTCCCAAGTACCAATCCACGCTCCAAGTTCTCCTACCTTATTCCGGATGCTCCTTGCATTGAAGTAGACACACTTCAAGCCATCTTCCTGTCTGCCGGTACATTCCTGCGACCTTGATACCCTCCTCAGTACCTCCCTACACTCACCACTGGCTCGTGGACTACAGCCCTTTTTCCCATCCCCCTGACAAATTAGTTTAAACCCCCCCGAAGAGCCGTAGCAAATTTCCCTCCCAGGATATTGGTGCCCCTCTGGTTCAGGTGCAAACCGTCCTGTTTGTACAGGTCCCACCTTCCCCAAAATGTGCTCCAATTATCCACATAACTGAAACCCTCCCCGCTACACCATCCCTGCAGCCACGTGTTTATCTGCACTGTCTCCCTGTTCCTCAACTCGCTAGCACGTGGCACCGGCAACAAACCAGAAATTACAACATGGTTTGTACTGGCTCTCAGCTTCCTAAATTCCTGTTTTAAATCCCCGTCCCTTCTCCTACCTATGTCGTTGGTACCGATGTGTACCACGACTTGTGATTGTTCCCCTTCCCCTTTGAGGATTCTGAAAACACGGTCCGAGACGTCACGGACCCTGGCACCCGGGAGGCAACATACCATCCGTGAATCTCTTTTGCTGCCACAGAACCTCCTATCTGTCCCTCTGACTATTGAGTCCCCAATAACTATTGCTCTCCTGCTCTCCCCCCTTCCCTTCTGAGCCACAGGGACGAACCCAGCGCCGGAGATCCGGTCACCGTGGCTTACCACTGGTAAGTCGTCCCCCTCAACAGTATTCAAAGCGGTATACCTGTTACTGAGGGGAACGACCACAGAGGATCCCTGCACTGACTTCTTCCTCCTAGCCCCTCTCACCGTCACCCATCTATCTTCATGCTTTGGAGTAATTACATCCCTGAAGCTTCTATCTGTGACCTCCTCTGCCTCCCGAATGATCCGAAGTTCATCCAGCTCCAGCTCCAGTTCCCTAACACGGTTTTCGAGGAGCTGGAGATGGGTGCACTTCCCACAGGTGTAATCAGCAGGGACACCTACGGCGTCCCTCACCTCAAACATTCTGCTGGAGGAACATTTCACTGCCTCCCCTGCCATCCCCTCCAGCTAACCATTCTGTGGAATGAAGTGAGAATCAATAACTGTTCGGATCATTTTCACAGAAAGGAGTAATAGAATCATAGAAACTTACAGCACAGAAGGAGGCCATTCGGCCCATCGTGCGTGTTCCGGCTCTTTGAGAGAGCGGTCGTGCGCAGTCCCACATCCCTGCTTTTTGCCCGTAACCCTGTAAGTTCCTCATCCTCAAGCACCCGTCCAACTCCCTTTTAAAATTATTTATGGAATCAGCTTCTACCGCAATTTTCAGGGAGAGCGTTCCAGATCTCGGCAACTCTCGGAGTGAGAAAAAATCTCCTCATCTCCTCTCTCAGGGGAAAAATTCGGTCACGCCCCCGTTGGGGCGCTAACTTCGAAAAAGTTAGCGCCCCTGCGCCGTAAATTGAGAGGTAGCGCCCCAAGCAGGAGGCAGGGCGCGACTGGAAGCGCTCCCCCTCCTTCCTGGGACACTACCATTCAATAGCACGGCAATAAATGCTGACTTTGCCAGCGACGCCCACAGCCCAGGAACGAAATTTCCAATTCAGGTATAGCAAAAAATTAGATTCAGAATCTATCCCAACAATATGCCTCAACCTCAAACTTCAAGAGAGCACCTTAAGCTGCTCCATGGCAATCCTTATAGTCCCTCTGAGTTAGACTTCCAGTTTGTGCTAAGGGTTTGTGCCTATGTGAACTACATTGAAACTGCCCAACTTTCATTACACTTGGGACCTTAGCAGCCATCAAAGAAAGTGTCATTTCATCCTAGACTGGATTTAAACACTGATGCCAGAGGTGAATGTGCAACATGTGCCACCTCGTCCTCTGTATTTTTCGACAAGGAGCTTCAACGTTTTGTGCACACATACCCCAGGTCTCTCTGTTCATGCATCCCCTTTAGGATTGTACCATTTAGTTTATATGTCCTCTCCCCATTCTTTCTACCAGAATGTATCACTTTGTGGCAGATCGCCACCCAAAACGGGCATAATCCACTCTTCCGTCTGTGGACAAATTTCCAGCCCCTCCCCTTTAAGGCACATTACCTTTAAGGCAGAAGGGGGCGGGGCCTCAGGTTTTACCCAGAGAATTCTGGGAGCAGCTCTCGCAGCCATTTTGTTATAGCATGCAGTGAATAAAAGTTTCTTGTTTTCCACACATGGATTCAGCCTCCATTCGTGTTTCGCGGCAGCCTCAACATTGGTGACCCCGACGCTCAGAACGTATTCCGAGCACTGCAATGGCGGACACGAACGCAGTTTCCGTGAAACTGCTGGAGTTTTGGGAAAACCAGCCCGAAGCCTGGTTTCTCCAAGCTGAATCTTGCTTCCGGCTGCGAAATATCACCACATTGCCCGACACGGCGAATCCACCTCACACGTCCCACTAAGCCTGCACCAGGCACGGTTTGTTTTCATCCGGCACGACGCCCACCGCGGACCCCTTCAACCCCCATACAACGGGCCCTACAAGGTGCTACGGGCTGGGGACAAATTTTTCACCCTGCAAGTGGGCAACAGGACCGAAAAAGTGTCGGTGGACCGACTCAAGCCAGCACACTCGGAGCCCGGGGAGCAGGTCCCTGTAGCTCGTCCACCTCCACGCAGCCGACCTGCCCTCAAGCCAGTTCACCCGGCTGCTCCACACCCGGCCGTTCCACGTTCACCGGCGTCCTACAAGAGCCGCTCCGGCCGGCCCATCAGACCGCCGCACCGTCTCGTCCACACCTCCTAAGCGGATTCTGGGGGGAGCTGTGTGGCGGATCGCCACCCAAAACGGGCATAATCCACTCTTCCGTCTGTGGACAAATTTCCAGCCCCTCCCCTTTAAGGCACATTACCTTTAAGGCAGAAGGGGGCGGGGCCTCAGGTTTTACCCAGAGAATTCTGGGAGCAGCTCTCGCAGCCATTTTGTTATAGCATGCAGTGAATAAAAGTTTCTTGTTTTCCACACATGGATTCAGCCTCCATTCGTGTTTCGCGGCAGCCTCAACAACTTCACACTTTTCTAATCTGCCACGTGTCTGCCCATTTCACCAGCCTGTCTATGTCTTCCTGAAGTCTATCATGCTCCTCCTCACTGTTCACTATACTTCCAAGTTTTGTGTCATCTGCAAATTTTGAAATTGTGCCCTGTACACCCAAATCCAAGTCATTAATATATATCAGGAAAAGCAGTGGTCCTAGAACCGACCCCTGGGGAACACCACTGTATACCTTCCTCCAGTCCGAAAAACAACCGTTCACCACAACTCTCTGTTTCCTGTCACTTAGCCAATTTCGTATCCATGGTGCCACTGTCCCTTTTATTCCATGGGCTTCAACATTGTTGGCAAGCCTATTATGTGGCACTTTGTCGAACGCCTTTTGGAAATCCATGTACACTACATCAACCGCATTACCCTCATCAACCCTCTCTGTTACCTCATCAAAAAACTTGATCAAGTTGGTTAAGCACGATTTGCCTTTAACAAATCAATGCTGGCTTTCCTTAATTAATTCACCCCTATCCAAGTGACTGTTAATTTTGTCCCTGATTACTGTTTCTAAAAACTTCCCCACTATCGAGGTTAAACTGACTGGCCTGTAGTTGCTGGGTTTATCTATACACCCTTTTTTGAACAATGGTGAACATTTGCAATTCTCCAGTCCTCTGGCACCACCCCCATGTCTATGGATGATTGGAATATTATGGCCAGCACCTCCGCGATTTCCGCCCTCAATTCCCTCAGCATCCTAGGATGCATCCCATCTGCTCCTGGTGATTTATCTACTTTAAGTACAGCCAGCCTTTCTAATACCTCTTCTTTATCAATTTTTATCCTATCAAGTGTCTCCACTACCTCCTCCTTCACTATGTCTATGGCAGCATTTTCTTCCTTGGTGAAGACAGATGCGAAGTACTCATTTAGTACCTCAGCCATACCCTCTGCCTCCATTCATAGATCTCCTTTTTGGTCCCTAATCGGCCCCACCCCTCCTCTTTCTATCCTTTCACTATTTATATGCCTATAGAAGACTTTCTGATTACCTTTTATGTTGGCTACCATTCTATTCTCATACCCTCTCTTTGTCCCTCTTATTTTCTTTTTCACTTCTCCTCTGACCTTTTTATATATTGCCTGATTCTCAGATGTATTTGCAACCTGACATCTGTCATACACGCTCTTTTTCTGCTTCATCATATTCTCTATCTCTTTCGTCATCCAGGAGCCCTGACTTTAGTTGCCCTGCCTTTCCCCCTAGTGGGAATGTACCTCAACTGTACCTGAACTATTTCCTCTTTAAAGGCAGCCCAATGTTCCATTATAGTTTTGCCTGCCAATCTTTGATCCCAGTTTACCCGGGCCAGATCCGTTCTCATCCCACTGAAATTGGCTTTCCCCCAGTTAAACATTTTTACTCCAGATTGCTCCCTGTTCTTTTCCATAGCTAATCTAAACCTTATGATACTATGATCACTGTTCCCTAAATGTTCACCTACTGACACTTGCTCCACTTGACCTACCTCATTCCCCAGAACCAGATCCAGCAATGCCTCCTCCCTCGTCAGGCCGGAAACATACTGATCAAGAAAGTTCTCCTGAACACACTTCAGAAATTCTTCCCCTTCTCTGCCCTTTACACTATTACTATCCCAGTCTATATTAGGATAGTTGAAGTCCCCCATTATTACTCTATAGTTCTTGCACCTCTCTGTAATTTCTCTGCAAATTTGCTCCTCCATATCTTTATTACTATTTGGTGGTCTATAGAATACACCTAATGGCACGTCTATTGTTTCTTAACTCTAGCCATATAGATTCTGTCATTGACTCCTCCAGGACATCCTCCCTCTCCAGCACTGTAACATTCTCCTTAACCAATACTGCCACACCACCTCCTATCTTTCCTTCCCTATCTTTCCTGAACACCTTATAACCAGGAATATTTAATACCCAATCCTGCCCTTTTTTGAGCCAAGTCTCAGCTATTGCCACAACATCATATTCCCATGTGGCTATTTGTGCCTGCAGCTCACTTACCTTGTTTACTATGCTTCATGCATTAACATACATACACCGTAAACCCATCTTAGACCATCCTCTATTTTCTCTCTTAGTTTGACCCCACCTAATACCTTACCATTTCTTACTTTAGTGCTCTCTGCCTCTCCCAATCCTTTGAGCACTTTATTTCCCCTTTCTAATGTTACATCCTGGTACCCATCCCCCTGCCAAATTAGTTTAAACCCTCCCCAACAGCACGAGCAAACCTCCCTGCGAGGATATTGGTTCCAGCCCTGTTGAGGTGCAACCCGTCCGGCCTGTACAGGCCCCACCTCCCCCAGAACCGGCCCCAATGCCCCAGGAATCTGAAACCCTCCCTCCTGCACCATCTCTCCAGCCACACATTCATCTGTTCTATCCTCCTATTTCTATACTCACTCGCTCGTGGCACCGGGAGTAATCCGGAGATTACTACCTTTGAGGTACTGCTTTTTAATCTCTTTCCTAGCTCCCTAAAATCTGCCTGCACGACCTCATCCCTCTCTACCTATGTTGTTGGTACCAATATGGACCACGACCTCTGGCTGTTCACCCTCCCTCCTCAGAATGTTCTGCAGCCGCTCAGAGACATCCTTAACCCTGGCACCAGGGAGGCAACATACCATCCTGGAGTCATGTCTGCGGCTGCAGAAACGCCTGTCTGTTACCCTAACTATCGAATCCCCTACAACTATTGCTCTCCCACTCTTCTTCCTCCCCTTCTATTCACACAATTAAATATCGTTATATTAATTAGTTTATCTAGTTACGTTAGAGGGAATAAAACACTAATACTCACCCACCAATCACCTACCTGCAGTCCTGTGACGTCACTCCTTGTTTTTGATCTTCTTTTGTAATTCGGCGGCCCCGAGCTCTTTATCCTGCTCTGCCGCCTCTGCAGCCGAGTCCTGTCAGGTCCGCTGTCCTCGGGCCCCGCGCTCTTTATTCTGCTCTGCCGCCTCTGCTGCCGAGTCCTTTCAGTTCAAAGAACCTTGAAATGAATAAAGAAAACTCTTCCAGTAGCAGGAAGTAGCACACAGCCACTCAAACTTCAAAAACCTGTCAGGTTCGAATCATTGGTGATGATCCCTTTAAATAGTGTCGCTGGAGCCGGCTTCCTACTGCTGAACGCCACCTGAACCTGTCGTTGCTTTCTCCAGCCGTTAAGGTCAATGGTCAAAACGAAGTTGGGAGATCGGGTGTCAAGTGAGCGTTGCACACTCACTGACGTCATGATCTCCGTGATTGCGATCTCCCTGGCGATCGAGTTTACCAGCAGCGCTACCAGCAAGACAGATATGGCATGCGGCGCTGGAACTGCCATCAGCTGGTGGTAGAGCTCTGAACGGCGTTTTAACGCCATCTCATGGCGCTAACGTGTGACGCTAAACACACAAATTTCTCCCCCCATGTGCCTACTTGCTGACATTAGTCCGTCCAAAGTCTAGACAGGTGTATGTTGAGTGGGAGTGACATAGTGTAGTGTTGGTGAATGGGGAGATGTTTCTGTGGCGTGACATACAGAACACAAGGAGGAGTCAACTGGAAGCTTCATGGGAGTTTTGGATTAAAGTCAATAAACAGGAGTCAATTGGAGAAGATCTCCAAGATATTGAAACAAAGCTGGTGAGGTGATAAATAAAGAAAAAAAAAGACTTGCATTTATATCGCGCCTTTCACGACCTCAGGACGTCCCAAAGCGCTTTACAGCCAATGAAGTGTTTTTGAAGTGTAGTCACTGTTGTAGGAACTGTGGTAGCCAATTTGCACACAGCAATGTTGTACAAACAGCAATGTGATAATGACCAGATAATCTGTTTTTTTTGTGATGTTGATTGAGGGATAAATATTGGCCAGGACACCGGAGATAACTCCCCTGCTTTTCTTCAAAATAGTGCCATGGGATCTTTTCCATCCACCTGAGAGAGCAGACGGGGCCTCGGTTTAACATCTCATCCAAAAGACGGCACCTCCAACAGTGCAGCACTCCCTCAGCACTGCACTGGAGTGTCAGCCTAGATTTTTGTGCTCAAGTCTCTAGAGTGGGACCATGAACCCACAACCTTCTGACTCAGAGGCGAGAAGTGCGAACCAACTGAGCCACAGCTGACACAAGGATGAAAAGTGGGATTATCTAAAAAATAAATCATGGCAATCAGCAGTCAGCAAGTGTTGGAGCCAAGGGCATGGAACAGTTCAGATTGTTTCCAGCAGTGTTGGGATTTTTTTGGCTGTAACTGGTATTATTTTGTTTCAGGAAGACCACCATAACTACTATGTGTCCAGAAGCTACGGGCCAAATGACTCCAAAACGAAGGAGCTCTGGGTCGACTTCACAAAGGTGGACAAGAGCAAAGTGAGGGTCCACGGAATTCTCTCAAACACACACCGACAAGCTTCAGTAAGCTTCTAATTTTTTTTTTCTAATTTTGAGAATAATTCCTTGGAGTGTGCTTAATCTTTCACCCCTAACCCTACAGCTCTGCCCAACACGTTGTATGTGAATTTTACTCTAGTATTGTCCATCACAAGGATTATTTGGCACAGGTGAGCTAATGGCGTGTAACTAAAGCCAGTGGCACGGATTGACATGAATATGTACCTTGGTGTAAGAGTGTTCAATGTTGAAGTCTATTTAACCGGTCATTATTCATTGCTTACTTGCCCAGACACTGTTTTTAAAATTGAGAAACTTATGTGAAGATCCAAATCCCATAGTCAAGGACACCACAAACATTGAAAAAAAGCAGGCGAGAAGATGAGATAAATCAGGAAGTAATGTTTAAGTGGGGCCAAGCTTGGGAGACCAGGGGGGAAAAAATTGGGTATCGCCCATTTTGGGGCGCTAATATCGGCCGGGTGCAAAGTTTAGTGCCCGGCGCTAATTATCGCCTCCGACTGCAAAATTAGCGTGTATCGCCGCTGAAGGTGATTTGAGCGCTAAATCAGGCGCTACACACCTCTCTTAAGGCGCAAACGTCGGGGAGCGAGGCGCTACCTCAGAACGCTACCGAAGCTCAGGCAA
Organism: Squalus acanthias; assembly: GCA_030390025.1. Taxonomy (NCBI): domain Eukaryota; kingdom Metazoa; phylum Chordata; class Chondrichthyes; order Squaliformes; family Squalidae; genus Squalus; species Squalus acanthias. The sequence continues at coordinate 7,942,025 of CM059437.1, read as the reverse complement.
TGTCAGTAACCGTGGAAGCCAGACAGACTGGCACCGTCCAGTTCTTAAAGGGGAGGGGCCATCTTGCTGGCCAGCCACACCCTGCTCATTGCAGCCTTGAATCTCGGCCTGGAGAGACCTCAAAAGCAATTGTGTTGGAAGCACTAATGGATAGGCCCAGGGAAACAGCTCGGCACTTAGGAATCTCAAGAGTGGTGCTGAGGGCCAAAACTCCTTAGGACAGTGTTAAATCTCTCCAGACGTCTCTCTCCCTCTCAACGTGCGCGTACCAAAAATTTTGCCGACAAGAAAAGGCAGGAAGTGCCCGCCTTTAAATCGCGCTCCCCCAGCCCCTTCCCGACTTGAAAACGTTCCCCTCTACCTGTCGTTCCTAGCGGCAGGCACTAAGGCAGGGGCACGATTCAATATCAAGTCCGGGGCGCTACCAGGGCGTTGCACGCTCGACTGACGTCACGATCTGCGGGCGCAGGAGATTGTGGCGGTAGTGTTTAGTGCCGCTGCAAAACAACTGGTCAATTTTGCGTGCGGCATTAAAATCGCCGCGCTCGGGCGCTAAGTTCCTAGCGCCCCGTTAGTGCCCCCCCCCCCCCCCAAGGCGCTAACAGGAGGTGCTAACCAACCGAATTTTCCCCCCCAAGAGTTCCACAGTACGCAAAATGGGGTCTGACCAATAGCTGGTGCAGCAAACAATACCACCTCATTTCATTTTGTACTCTCTTCCTCTGCTAATGCAACCAAGCGCCTTATTTGCCTTTTTATTGTCCTTTGGCATGGTTTGCGCCGGTAAGGTTGGCAGCCCTGGTTGGACATAATCCTGGAGGTTTCATCACATGACATCCTGCCTCCAACCGCACCGCGCCCGCACTCTTGTCATTGGTCGCCCGACATGTCCTTGCTCGCAGCGCCCCGCCTTCCCACGCCAAGTGGAAAGCGAGTAGACTCTTCATGACCCGAGTGGCTGATTCTTGACTGTCAGTCAAAGAGCCTGTTTTCCCACATCCAATATTTTTATAGCTGGTAAAATTTGTTAAAAACAAACCCTACAATTTCGTAGTACCGATGTGATTTTTCTCTGCCGGGGTTTGCTCGCGGCAGTGTCCCGGAGATTGCTCTTTAATTCCTGGAGACTCCAGGGCAGTCCCGGAGGGTTGGCGAGTTCCAACCCTATGCACCAGGTCAGCAGCGGAGATTGGACCTGTTGGTGGCGGCGGTGCGAAGGATGTGATCAGTCGAGGCTCTCTTTGTGTGTTGCATTTGGTAAGGGTTCTAATTCCGGGGCCTGACCCCCGCCCCCCAACCCCCCCCTCCCTCGGCTGGAGCCGTAGAGTTTTCAGTCCATTGAGACCCTGCGGTTTAAGACTTTTGAGTATTCTTTGCCTTTTTAATGCTGTGCACAGACTCTGTGTTTATTCTGCTTGTCATTTTCATTCTTTCCCACAGAGAGTGATTCTGTCTTTCGATTTCCCTTTCTATGGCCATTATTTGCGCCAGATCACCATAGCAACAGGAGGTAAGTGGCTTTGTGTTGCAGACATGAAGTGAATTTGTCACAATTTAGTTCCTTATGAGGTGTCAGAATTTCTCTGTCAGGTACAGGGCTGGAGTTGAGTTTAATCTCCCCAAATAATACAGTAGCTGGGTTATTGAGTGCTGGTCTGCCGTGTAAACAAAGGCTGCATTCTGCTTCAGCGCAATTACAATGGGAGCTACTCCTCGACCTCCGCCCCAAATAGGGTGGACCTATTGCTGGAGGTTTCATTACATGGGTCGGCCATTTAGGCCAAGATGAGGAGGAATTTCTTCACTCAGAGGGTTGTGAATCTTTGGAATTCTCTGCCCCAGAGGGCTGCGAATGCTGAATCATTGACTATATTCAAGGCTGAGATAGATAGATTTTTGGACTCTAGGGGAATCAAGGGATATGGGGATCGGGCGGGAGAGTGGAGTTGAGGTCGAAGATCAGCCATGATCTTATTGAATGGCGGAGCAGGCTCGAGTGGCCGTGTGGCCTACTCCTGCTCCTATTTCTTATGTTCTTATGTTCTTATGACCGCCCACCTCCAACCACCCCATCCAGCTGACAAGCCTTTATTTCCCCATCTCCAAAATGAAAATTAAAAAAGCAACGCATCATTTTTCTAATGCTCCTTTGATTTTTCTCCTGGGGTTGCTCACAGCCGTGTCCAGGAGGTTATTCCTTAATTCCTTGAGACTCCAGGACGATGTCCTGACGGGTTGGCAACCCCTAACCCGAAAGGTGAGCAAAGTTGCCGGTTCAGCTTGAAGCTTGTGTTGGGAGGCCCAAGCCAATTTCAGGCTCAGCCTCATTTAAATGCTGACCGTGAACAGCGGGCACCAAATGGGCATTACTACAGCCCTCCCCCCCCCCCCCCACCGCCACCAGCTCTCCCCCCACGCATCCCCCCTCCCCCTCCCTCCGCCCCCACCACCAACCACCGGTTGTGGGAGGGTGTGAGGTAAGTAAAAGGGGGTAGAATTTCCGCTCTTTTACGCCAGTTGTATCAGTGCAAAATCCGGGCGCACTCGGCCGAACCAGTGCAAAAAGATCGAGGAATTTTAAACGCAAGTCACGTCACGCCCAAAAACCACTTGCGTCGGGTTTTCCGTGATCTTTAATGTTGGTTCAAGAGTCAATTCGCCCGGATCAGGCCCTGCCCACAAAACTGGCCACGCCCCCCAGGTCGCCGTTGCGAGATTGCGCTGGCCTGGGAAGGCTTTTCAAATTGCGCTCGTTTTCTGAGGCGCACAGGCACGAGTCGGCATGCTTTAAACTTTTTTCTCATTATCAAGAATATTTTCATTTACTAAGAAACTGACTAGTGTAGACCATTGAGACGAGTAAATGGTTCAGTATAATTTCCTTTAAGTCATTTTCAATGATTTTAAATCAGGTTACTCACAGGTGAAGGATTGGACACTCTTTTTGTGATAAACCCATTTTCAGCTCTACTCGAGGAATACTTTTTAATGGAAAAAAACCCAATTTTGTTTTATTACACTGTCTGATTGCGCTGGTTCATGGAAGATTTTACAGTTGTGATTATGCCAATAATTTATAGCGGAAATTTGAACTGTACCCTAACTGGTGCAATTTTAAGCACACTTTGGGCGCATTTTGCCGATTGCGCCCAAAGCGGAAACTCTTACCCCACGATTTTTAAAGTAATCTTTCCAGCTGGAACTAAAACGCATAGCAACGGTAAGATAGCTAGAAAAACAAAACTAATGTTTTTTAAATAATTGCTTTTTTGACACACCATCACAGTGTACAAACTGAAAATAATTCAAACCAGTTGACCCAGCAAGACAGAAATTTCTCTGGACATGTTAGAGACCAAGGGTTAAAATCTTAGTTAGTTTTAAGTTGGTTAGTTGCTTAGGATCCCGGTTCAGCAACGCCTCGATTTTTAAAATTCTCATCCTTGTTTTCAAATCCCTCCACAGCCTCCCTATCTCTGTAATCTCCTCCAGCCCTACAACCCTCTGGGATCTCTGCGCTCCGCCATTTCTGACCTCTCGTGCATCCCTGATTTTAATCGCTCCACCATTGGCGGCCGTGCCTTCAGCTGCCAAGGCCCTAAGCTCTGGAATTCCCTCCCTAAACCTCTCCGCCTCTCTGCCTCTCTTTCCTCCTTTAAGACGCTCCTTAAAACCTATCTGTATGACCATCTGCCCTAATATCTCCTTATGTGGCTCAGTATCAAATTTTGTTTGGGAACGCTCCTGTGAAGCGCCTTGGGATGTTTTACTACGTTAAAGGTGCTATATAAATGCAAGTTGTTGTTTAGTTCACACGCCTGTGAATGGGCCATGCCGGAATTGTATCTGAAGACATGTATGTGTTGGGGGGGGGGAGAAAATGAAAGAAAGACTTGCATTTCTATAGCGCCTTTCACGGCCACCGGATGCCCCAAAGTGCTTTACAGCCAATGAAGTACTTTTGACGTGTTGTAATGTCGGAAATTACATTAGAAAATTAGAAATTAATGTAGAGAATTACAATAGAAGTTGTTTGAGTGTAATGCACAACCTTGTACCAAAGACAAACATCCAGCCAAGCACCTACGTTATGGGTGAAACCTTTCACATGCTGTCCCACATATCTCTCCTAACCATAGCTTCTACAGATCAATAATGTCTCGGAGCCCAGAGCTGTGGGTATAAATTGGTTTCAGAGCTACACAATAAACACTTAAAAATGCATTAATAACAGTAAATCCTGCATGCAATGTGCTTCTCGTTCATCATTGTTGAATGCAGTGGCCAATATATATTCAGTTTTTATTGTACTTACTGATGCATTTTATTCTGACACCAAAGACTTGAGGACTCTAGGATGAGGGGGCATAGTCTAAAAATTAGAGCCAGGCCTTTCAGGAGTGAAGTTAGGAAACACTTCGACACACAAAGGGTGGTAGAATTTTGGAACTCTCTTCCTGAAATGGCACTTGATGCTGGGTCAATGGTTAATTTTAAGTCTGAGATTGATAGATTTTTGTTTACCAAAGGTACTAAGGAATATGGGGCAAAGGCGGGTTAGGTCACAGATCAGCCATGATCTCATTGAATGACGGAACAAGCGCGAGGGGCTAAATGGCCTCCTCCTGTTCCTATATGTTCCTATGTCTTGTTATTGTTATGCTTTGAAGTTGTTTCAAATTTACTGTCTGATTTGATCTCCGTTGCTGTTGAGGACCTAAGTGAAGATCCAAGTTCACCCCGAGTTCAAGATAACGTCAAGTTGAAACGAGTAGAAAGAAAAAAAAAAGAAAGACTTGCATTTCTATAGCGCCTTTCACGACCACCGGACGTCCCAAAGTGCTTTACAGCCAATGAAGTATTTTTTTGAAGTGTAGACACTGTTGTTGAGCAGGAGAGAAAAGATAATCCTAGAAGTACAAGATAGGTGACAGCAAGATTGTTTTTTAAAAGGCTATTGATTGTAGGAGGCAGGGAAGGGTGAAGGAGGTAAGGAGCTCCATCATTTTGATATGCAGAACAAGAATGAACTGGAGTAGGAGATGGTGTGATGAGTCCTGATTTCAACACAGTGGAGATGCAGAAAGGAAAACAAAGTAGCACCTAGGCCGATATGTTTGCAGCTCAGGTGGAAAGTTCAGAGGGCCAATGGTCTTGGTAATATCGATAAAGACAGGAAAGATTGCAGAAAGGGTAGTTGGAGACCAGAGGTGAGAGAATCGAGTATCAAGACAGCAAACTGGTTTCCTTCCCGAGCAGGGGTGAGGGAAAGATAGTAGAGGGGTCTTCGCCGACATGATTTGGAAAGAGACTGACTCACCACATGGTAGACTACCAAGCCATGCCAAACCAAGATGGTTCCAGATTCTATCTTCAGTCTATAATGTGTTAGTTGATCTCAACCATTGCAGTGATAGAATCTCACAGCACAGATGGAAGCCATTCAGCCCATCCCGCCTGTCCCAGCTCTTTGAAAGAGCTCTCCAATTTAGTCCCACACCCCAGCTTTTTCCCCATAACCCTGCAAATTAGTCCTCTTCAAGTACATGCCCAATTGCCTTTTGAAAGTTCCTATGGAATCTGATTCCACCCCCCTTTCAGATAGTGCATTCCAGATTTTAACAACCCTCTGTGTGAAACAAATTCTCCTCATTTCCCCTCTAGTTCTTTTGTCAATTATTTTAAATCTACGACCTCTGGTCACCGACCCACTTGCCAGAGGAAACATGTTCTCCCTACTTGCTCTATCAAAACCCCGCACAATATGATGGGGCACTACAAGTGGCCTCAGAATTCTTAGGGTAGGGAAAGGGAAAACTGTCAGGATTCCCAATGCTCCTCATTACACAGAGGCCCCTGAACGAACCTATAGGCATGCGCGCCTTGGACAAGGTCGCGATGGGGCTCCTGTAGATGAATAATCTGCCAATGTTCACTGTCTATCCTCGCGTGTGATGAATGAAACGTGAACATTTAATTGAGAGCTGCCAGTAACTCTGAAGCTGTATCCCAGCGAGAGTTGGAGAGGCAGTGAGAAAACAGGGGAGGGGAGAGGGCTGGTGGGGCGCGGTGGTGGTGGGGGGGGGAAGGAAAGTGTTAAATTCTCCCAGTGCTTTCTTTTTAGTGTCAATTTTATGCAACCCGGTGGCATTTTTTTTCATGCAGGCTGGTGCCAGAGACAGCGGGATAAAGCTCTTTCTGTAATGTTTGGTTGTCGAAAGATTTGGAAAGTGCGTGAGTGCACTGAACTGTGTAATGCAATGTGTGATCTCCGACAGCAGGCAGACAAACACAATGAGAAAATGCAAACAGTGGTTGTTCAAATGCTGCCAAGGCGAGCAGGAGACAGCGCTGATTCTAAAGCAGCCGCGGATTATTAATCTGAAACTTGAAGTTAAAATTTCTCGTCAACACAAACTTAACCCTTGGAGTGCCGACCCATGCATTATGACACATTGTACCAATAAAGCTGCTAAAAGATTAGGAATTGATTTACAAAATGTAGTGTTAACCCTGAACTATCAGAATGGACACTAAAATCACAAATTTAAATAGAAATTGGAACACTTTGGGGTAGATTTTAACTCCCCCTGCCCTCACTTCGCCCATTGGGAATGGTGTGGGTGGAGAGGAGGGGGTGAGGGTTAAGATGATGGGGGCGGGAGGGGGGGTTGTCTTCTCACGTTCCCGCCCTCGCACTATCTTTACTTACCTTAATTCAGAAGTCGCACAACACCAGGTTATAGTCCAACAGTTTTATTTGAAATCACAAGCTTTCGGAGCTGCTGCTCCTTCGTCAGGTGAAGTGAGGGAATACGAATCGGCAAAGCATATATAGACAGAGAACAATGCCTGTGCAGCGTACAATGTCAGACGACTACAGTTAATCTTTCTGACTGCCTTTTATCACACCTCGGCAGAGAGACAATCAGGTCAGTCAGGAAGACATTATATCAAAGACATAGAAAAATACAGCTAAGACAATGAGGTGGGGTCACAGGGGGTCAAATGTGTCAAATACTGCAGTCTGTATGGAAAACCATACCTTAATTCAGGCATGGGAGGGCTGGCAGCCTAAGGAAGGCCGGGGCCTACTTTACATCGAAAATTTGCAGTCCGATGGACATAATCGCTGCCATAATAGCATTTTAACATCTGGATTCTGGAGGCCTGCATGGGGCCAACCCAGACCGCAGAACCATGGCTGGAGTCACGGAGTGGGCGGAAGAGGCCACGGTAAAATCACTTTTCTGTGGAATGACTGTGGGCCTGGAGGAGCCGGAAGCCTTGAGCCTCCCCAGCCACTGCCTTGCCTCTCCCTCCAAGAGCCACCAGAATTATAACCTCTGATTTTAACTTGAGGCGGGCGGAAGTGCGGAGAAGGAGTGAACCCCCGCCCCCCCCGCCCCACCCCACCCCGCCACCCCCGCAGAGAGTTTCAGCTGAGGCAGAGGCCACTTTAACTCATTGAAATGTGTCTTGACTGCTTCCCGCCTGAAGCCGGCGAGAACGATGTCAGGGGCGGCACGCGGGAGCGCGAAATCGAGTGGGAGGCTGACGTCGCCAGGGACCCAAGGGAACAGTCCCCGGCAACGTATGTGAGGGGAGGGCAGTGGCGGGGTGGGGGGGGGGTGGGGTTGCGGTCTGGGCCCATCGTGGTTGGAGGAGGGTGGGTAAAGCCTTGGCGAGCGGAGGCCCGAGGTAATTCTCCTGCTCCTCCTGGGCCACGCCCGAAGTGGGCCTCTTCTGACGGGATGCTGATTTCCGCCAGCTGACGTTAAAATTGCGTCACGGCGCCAATGATGTCCTCCAGTCGCGACATTTCCATTTTAATTAGGCCACCCGCCCGCCTGGTGCGGGCGGCTTCCCTCCTGCCGGAATCCCAGCAGGAAATCATCGGGAATGTTGCAGCAAACCCCCTCCACCGTCCGCCATTTTAACTACCCGCCCGTCCCGTTCACGCCAGGGGGGCTGGTTTAAAATCGGGGCTGTAGTCGCTACAATTGTCCTCAGTGCCCCTAAGCCAGGGGCAGGAAAAATCCATGGCCCCGATCCCTGTCGAGAGATTCAGGAGCTTACGTGCAGGAAATAGATGAGGCACGTCTGGGTTCAGCTGTAATTGCCCAACACACACAGACAAAACAACCTGGTAATAATAATCACCCCTGGTCTCGCAGGAGTCACTATATTCAGGTGATAGGTGAGGGGGAAAATCAAAGGGGGGGAAAATGTGATCTGCATAACAATATATGATAGATTTTTGAAATAAAAAGAGAAAATGCTGAAAATACTCAGCAGGTCAGGCAGCATCTGTGGAGAGAGATACAGAGTTAACGTTTCAGGTCGATGACCCTTCGTCAGAACTGGAAAAAGCTGGAGATGGAACAGGTTTTTAAGCAAGTGTAGGGGGGAGGGGAGGAAAGAACAAAAGGGAAGGTCTGTGATAGGCTGGAAGGCAGGAGAGATTAAGTGATAAAAGGGATGATGGTGCAAGGCAAAAGGAGATGGTAATGGGACAAGTTAAGAAACAAAAGATGACTCGAGATGAAGTGTAAATGGCGATGGCAGAATGACCGACAGCTGCCATGTGAGAGAGAGAAAAAATAAATAAATGAAAAAAAAGGATAGGGGCAGAGGTTATGGTCTGAAATTGTTGAACTCAATGTTGAGTCCAGAAGGCTGTAAAGTGCCTAATTGAAAGATGAGGTGCTGTTCCTTGAGCTTATGTTGAGCTTCATTAGAGCACTGTAATAGGCCGAGGACGGAGAGGTCAGAGTGGAATGCTGCCTGACCTGCTGAGTATTTCCAGCATTTTCTCTTTTCATTTCAGATTTCCAGCATCCGCAGTATTTTGCTTTTGTATGATAGATTTTTGTTAGGCAAGGGTATTGAGGGTAATGGAACTGTGGCTGGTAGATGGAGTTAAGGTACGGAGCAGCCATGACCTAATTGAATGGCGGAACAGGCTCGAGGGGGTGAATGGCCTACTCCTGTTCCTATTTTGCTATTTATTAAACCAGAGGGACTCCCTTCCTTTTCATTTGTACGGTCTGGGTTCCTAAGCAAATGTATAAGAAGAAGGTTCATCAAATGCATTTTGGTGCAGAACACCAAATAAATATGTTGGAAAGTACGCAGAGTGTACACAGTGATGCGTGCACCAAGTTCAACACCAACGGAGAAACCCAATTATCAGGAACAGTAGGAGGTGGTGCTGGTTTCCAGTACATCAGATCTCACTCCTGTAAAGTGGGCTCCCATCACACTGTGTGGCTTCCATTTAATCTTCAGCCTTCTGTTTCCATTTAGAGAGACACTCGACGCTGCGCCGCTGCTAATACAAACCATTTCAAAAGCGAATTCGAGCTTTACTTGCAGGTCTTTTAAAAACAATATTGATACCGTATGTTCAGGATGTGTAATTCTGTCTCAGTCCCTGTGGTAGAGGCAAGCTGATCTCATTCCGAGTGGGTGGCAGTAGTTCTACGAGCAGAAACTTTTAGAGGGCTTGACAGGGTGAATGCTGAGAGGCTGTTGCCCCTGGCTGGAGAGCTTAGAACTAGGGTTCATGGTCTCAGGGCAAGGGGTCGGCCGTTGAGAATTGAGATGAGGAGAAATTTCTTCACTCAATGGGTTGTGAATTTTTGGAATTCTCTACCCCAGATGTTCAGTCGTTGCGTATGTTCAAGATGGAGATCGATAGATTTTTGGATATTAAGGGAATCAAGGGATATGGGGATCGGGCGGGAAAATGGAGTTGAGGTCGAAGATCTTCCATGACCTTATTGAATGGGGGAGCAGGCTTGAGGGGCCGTAGGGCCTACTCCTGCTCCTATTTCTTATGTTCTTATGGTGGTATCAGGATTTTTGAAAATTAAGCCAGTCTTCCTCACTTCAGTATCATTCAAGAGGAGCACTGAGACAGAACGACCTTGCATTTATATAGTTCCTTTCATGACCTCAGCGCTTTACAGCCATTGAAGTAATTTTGAATGTTGCAATGTAGGAAACACAGCACCATTTTGTGCACAGCAAAGTCCCACAAACAGCAATGTGAGAGCAACTGGATGATGTGTTTTATTGATGGTTGGGGGCTAAATATTGGCAAGGACACTGGGGAGAACGCCCCTGCTCTTCTTCAAAAAAGGGCCACAAGATCTTTTATGTCCAACTGAAAGGGGGCCTGGGTTTAACGTCTCATCCGAAAGATGGCACCTACGAGCAGTGCAACGCTCTCTCCGTACTGCATTGGGAGTGTCAGCCTAGATTGCCGTGCTCCAGTCTCTGGAGTGGGGGTTGAACCACGCAACCTTCTGATTCAGAGGTGAGAGTGCGACCATCTGAGCCAAGGCTGACACTTGGCTTCTTTTGTGGTGCCGAACGGGACCTGTTTCATCATGTTTATTATTTGGCAAGTGGGGATGTTTCAATTTTTACAGTTTGTGACTGCAAATCTTACACCTAGGATTTAGCCAGCGTTCATCGCCCTACTCGTTGCACTCAGATCCAGTATAAGCTCTCCTTATTCATGACTTTTAAACTGTCGTTTTGAGTAATGCCAATTTGATGTAAATTGTCCAGCTTTCATTTCCCTCTCCGGGTCCCCAACTGTGCCAGGAAGCGCATCCCAAGTTTCCAGTCGTGACATCATGCAACTCAGCTGAAATTTGGCATATGTACAGTCAGCTCCTGAATTCACTTGGCTCAGACGGAAAGACACAGTTCCCCTGTTATTAAAATCAGATTGTACTTTTAGCAGTTTATTAATCTCAAACATCTCTGTGGGTGTGAAGAATTAATCTCACTGCACAACGGGGCTGAATTTAAACAACAACAACTTGCATTTACATAGCGCCTTTAACGTAGTAGTAAAACGTCACAGGGCGCGTAATTGACACCGAGCCACATAAGGAGACATTAGGACAGGCGACCCAAAAAGCTTGGTCAAAGAGGCAGGTGTCATAAAGGAGGAGAGAGAGGTGGGGAGGCGGAAAGGTTTAAGGAGGGAATTCCAGAGTTTTAGGGCCGAAGCAGCTGAAGGCACGACCGCAAATGGTGGAGCGATTAAAATAGTGGATGCTCAAAAGGCCAGAATTAGAGGAGTGCAGAGACCTCGAAGCATTGTAGGGTTGAAGGAAGTTATAGAGATAGGATGAGGGCGAGGCCATGGAGAGATTTGAAAACAACAATTTTAAAATTGAGGTGTTGCTGGACCGGGAGCCAATGTAGGTCAGCGAGCACAGAGGTGATGGGTGAACGGGACTTGGTGCGACTTAGGATATGGACAGCACTTACCTCAATGGCAGAAGGCAGGGCCGCTAATGGTGGGGCGACGGAACTGAGGGATGTGCAAGAGGCCAGAATTTGAGGACCGTAGACCTCTAAGAGGGTTGTAGGGCTGGAGGGGGTTGCAGAAATGTGTGTGTGGGGGCAGATGGGTGTGAGGATATGGAAGGATTTGAACACAAGGGTGAGAGTTTTGAAATCGAGGCAACGTTGGACTGAGAGCCAGCGTAAGGTCCCCAGTCTCCATCTCTTTCCCCGACCACTCCCCAGCAAACCTGCCACCATCCCCCCCCCCCCCCCCGCCCACGGTTGCCGGCCCTCCCCATTGCCCAGCCGGGTTGCTACAGGCAGGGCTCGGAGAACCACAGCCCCCAGGCCATGCTCCTCCAATCTGCAGCATTTCCTCCACGTGCTGTAACTGCTCCTGGCTTGCACGCTCGACCCACCCAGGCAGCAGCTCCCTCCAATACAAACCTCTGGAAGTGCGGCAAGCAAGGGTGGGGGGGGGGGGGGGGGGGGGGGGGGGGGAAAACAGCTGATTTGCTGCAGAGTCGACGCGCATGCACAAATTGGCGTCGCAACAAACCTTTCTCACAAGTTGCCAACAGCAGAGCTCAGGGAAAATGAACCAACGATTTTGGTAGACTCCCGCTGAAGCCGCTAAGTCCGATTAGAAGGAAGAGAAATATGGATAAATATTTTGTTGACAGTCAGATTGCAGTTTATAGGGATGGGTGTAAACTGGGAGGATCAAATATTCGAATGGGCAAGATGCTTTCTTGTTTTCAAATCCTTGCTTTCCAATCCCTCCATGGCCTCGCCTCTCCCTATCTCTGTCACCTCCTCCAGCCCCACAACCCCTCCGAGAGCTCTGCGCTCCTTCATTTCTGGCCTCTTGAGCATCCCCAATTTTCTTCGCTCCACCATTGGCAGGCCGTGCCTGCAGCTGCCTGGGCCCTAAGCTCTGGAATTCCCTCCCTAAACCTCTCCGCCTCGCTACCTCGCTCTACTCCTTTAAGAAGCTCCTTAAAACTTACTTCTCATCTGTCCTAATATCTCCTTAATTGCCTAGGTATTAAATTTTGGTTGATCATGCTCCTGTGAAGTGCGTCTACCACAAACAGCTGTGGAGGCCAAGTCACTGAATATATTTAAGAAGGAGATAGATAGGTTTCTAGACACAAAAGGCATCAAGGGGTATGGGGAGAGAGCGGGAATGTTGTATTGAGATAGGGGATCAGCCCTGATCATATTGAATGGCGGAGCAGGCTCGAAGGGCCGAATGGTCTACTCCTGCTCCTATTTTTCTATATTTTACTACATTAAAGGCGCTATATAAATACAAGTTGTTGGTTGTCTCATTCCATGTTTTCCAATGATTTTGTATACGAGGAATCTATTCACCATGTAGTAAAAGTTGCACTAATGGGGACAAAGAGAAGGAAGCTATAATTCAAAATGATCTTGTTCTCCTGTGTGATGTACATCATCTTGATGTCTTCGTTGGTAGTTAATTGGAGGCCCAAGGCTGGGCCTTCCTGACAGCCTGGCAACCAGCAGCAGGCTCAGCATTGAGGGCAATCTGTCACATTGTGCACTGGGAGAGTTGCCCGTTAAATTCAATGTGCTCTGTGCAGATAAACTGTTTGATTGTTACCATTGTGTTTACTGGGCCATCCTAAACTGTGAAATTGGATATCATGAACACATGGTGCTTAAATTCAGACAAATCCAACTCGCTAATCACCCATTAAAGGTGTTTAAGTCCTAACTTCTCTTGATTGCAATGTCTTGCCCTGGGACACCATTTTCTAGGCACCATCAGCCCTTTGATATCACCAGGTTGCCATTTTTCATAGAATCATAGAATGTTACAGCACAGGTGGAGGCCGATCGGCCCATCGTGCCTGTGCTGGCTCTTTGAAAGAGCATGTGTCAGCAGGCTGTTCAACCATAACAAGTCATACAGCCAAACCTGATCCTTCTCTCGGTTCGTGTCCACACTTTGCGGCAGGGGTCACTGGATTGTCATCAGGAGTGGGAACTCTGGCAGATTTCTTTCCTTCTCCTTAGCTCGATTACTGAGGTTAATTGTAATTCCGAACTGAACACAGCACAGAGGTAATGTCACACCTGGGTCATCGACCTGAAACGTTAACTCTCTTTCTCTCTCCACGGATGCTGCCTGGCCTGCTGAGTTTTTCCAGCGTTTTCTGTTGTTATTTCTGGGATTTTCCTTGTTTGTATCACCGAGTACCACACTGGATGGTATATTTACCTCCATAAACTTCAGTGTCAGCTGTGGCTCAGTGGGCAACACACTCGCCTCTGAGTTCATGAAGGTTGTGGGTTCCAGTCCCACTCTAGGGACTTGAGCACATATATCTAGGCTGACACTCCCAGTGCACTGCTGAGGGAGTGCTGCACTGTTGGATGTGCTGTCTATCAGATGAGATGTTAAACCGAAGCCCCGTCTGCTCTCTCAGGTGGACGTAAAAGATCCCACGGTACTATTTTGAAGAAGAGCAGGGGAGTTCTCCCCGGTGTCCTGGCCAATATTTATCCCTCAATCAACATAACAAAACAGATTATCTGATCATTATCACATTGCTGTTTGTGGGAGCTTGCTGTGTGCAAATTGGCTGCTGCATTTCCCACATTACAACAGTGACTACACTCCAAAAGTACGTCAATGGCTGTAAAGCGCTTTGAGATGTCCGGTGGTTGTGAAAGGCGCTATATAAATGCAAGTCTGTCTTTCTTTCTTTCAGCTCATCCAAAACTCTGCTGTCCTTATCCTATCCTGCACTGTCCCATTCAGCAGCCAGCAGCCCTATCTATGTCTACTTTGGCTCCTGGCCCCCCCCAAAGCCTCCAAATTTGAAATTCTAATCCTTGCGTTTACACCCCTCTATGGCCTTGCCCCTTCCTGTCTCTGTATTCCCCTCCAGCCCAACAGTCCCCTTGCCCCTTTCTCTCCATTCCTCTGACTGTGGCCACTTATGCTTCCCCCCACTCCCGCTACCCAATCATTGACAGCCGTGTCTTCAGCTGCCTAGGCCCAATGCTCTGGAATTCCCTCCCTAAGCCCCTCCACTTCTTTTCCTTTAAGACCCTCCTGAAAGCCCACCTCTTCGACCAAACCATCTGGTCAGCCCTCCTAATATCTCCTTCTTTGTCTCGGTGTCCATTTCTCCCTTGCACCTCTCCTGAAGCACCTTGGGGCATTATTTTCCTTCATTAAAGGTGCTATACAAGTTGGTGGTTGGCTAAAGCTAGAACTGGGTTGAACGTCAGGTGTGCAAGGGAGAGTGAGCTCTGCCCCTTTACACATTCACCAGGAAGGCTGTGATTTTATGATTCGACTCAGCAACTTCTGTAATCCTTCCAAATGAACTGTTACCAATGGTCCTTTTTATAATCTTTTATTTTGCCTTGCATGCTTAATGCGGTAAAATCCATTTAATTGCAAAGCAGATCATTTTAAATGTAATATTATTTACTCCATGAGAGTAATTGAAACATTTCAGTCCCTTATCTGGAGTATGTAATGGACTTGACTGACTGAGTGAGTGAGTGAGTGAAAGCGAGGGCTCTGATGGGTTATGGACTTTACTGGAAATGAACTATGAGGTCTGGTTAAACATTTTTCAGCATTCCAACCGCTGCCCCCCCTCCCCCCTCCACCTGTTTGTTCAGCAGTTAGATCCAATCTGAAGTGTTGTGTCTTTCTGTCCTTAGCAATAAAATTCACTCCTCTGTCTTACCGGGGTGTGGGGAAAAATAGAATCAAAAAAGTCATTAATTTGAAACTGGTCCAATCAAGGCCCCGTCTACTCTCTCAGGCAGGGATGTAAAATATCCTATGGCACTATTCGAAGAAGAGATGAGGAGTCCTGGCCAATATTTATCCCTCAACCAGCACATAGAAAAACCAGAATGGTTCCGGGGATGGGGGATCTTAGCTACAAGGACAGGTTGGAGAAGCTGGATTTGTTTTCATTAGAGCAAAGGAGGTTGAGGGCTGATTTAATAGAGGTGTACAAGATTATGGCGGGTTTGGATAGGCTAGATGGGGAAAGGCTGTTCCCACTAGTTGATGGTACAAGGACTAGGGGACACAGATTTAAGGTTTTGGGCAAGAGATACAGGGGGGATGTGAGGAAAAACTTTTTTACGCAGCGAGTGGTGAGGACCTGGAACTCGCTGCCGACGGAAGTGGTGGAAGCGGAGACACTCAGTGTTTTCAAGGGGAGACTGGATCGGCACTTGAGGGAAATAAACTTGCAGGGCTACGGGGATAGAGCGGGGGAATGGGACTGACTGGATTGCTCTGCAGAGAGCTGGCACGGACTTGATGGGCCGAATGGCCTCCTTCTGTGCCGTTGTGACTCTATGACTCAACCAACATCAGTTTATTTCATCATTATCACATTGCTGTTTGTGGGAGCTTGCTGTGCGCAAATTGTCTGCCGCGTTTCCCGACATTACAACAGTGACTACACTTCAAAAAGCACTTCATTAGTTGTAACAGCACTTTGGGACGTCCTGAGGTCATGAAAGGCGCTGTATAAATGTAAGTCCTTTCATGTTTCTCTATGTGCTGGTACTGCACAATGTGGTATCTCTTTTAGCGGAATATGTTGTGTGCTGGTGCAGTGTGGTGATGTTGTGGTACGGTATGTGCTGGTACTGGTACTTCTTGTGGTGTGCAGTGTTAATCATTGCTACCAGATGTAGGACAACGGCCTCCTGATTTAATAGTTGCAACTGGATCAAGGGGAGCGCATTCCCACCACAGGAATGTCCACTTCTCCCCACCCCTCTATGGTGGAACCAATTGTCCATATGCATTGGGTATGACATCTCGAGAATGTACTGAAGCATGAAGGCTCATTTATTCACAGAAACACTGGTTTTCCATTTACAATTTACGATAATAGGATTTCTCAGGGCTGCACCGAGCTCGCAAATCTGTGAGGGTCAGAGGCTTATATCTGCCATTTACACTAATTAAATGTTAACATATCGATTAAGAGCTTAACACTTACAGGGGCTTAGAATATGAACTGGAAAACTATGCGCCTAAATATTAGACAGAGAACAAATAGGAGACGGTTTCATCTTTAAGTAACTACACCCTCAAAAGAATGTGAATTTGACAGGTGTTGGGGACACGGTGGTGGAGGTGCAGCCTTGTGAATGAAGTGGATGTTGATTCAAATAGACTGATAGGCTAAAAGTCTTCTCGCTCTCTGTCTTTGTAGTTGTTAAATTGTGAAGTGAAGTTTTAAGGTGTCAGCTGTGGCTCAGTTGGCTAGTCACTCTCACTTCAGAGTCAGGTATGGTCGTGGGTTCAAATCCCACTCCTGAGAGTTGTGTATGACATTTAGGCTGACGCCCCCAGGGTAGTGCTGCACTGTCGGAAGTGCCACTGTTTGGATGAGGAGATTGGCTGCCACGTTTCCTATATTACAAAAGTACTTGTAGTCTACGCTTCAAAAAGGATTTAATTGGTTGGAAAGTGCTTTGGAACGTCCTGAGGTCGTACAAGGCGCTATATAAATGCAAGTCATTTTTACTTTTTTTGGCATTTTTAACCCTATTCCTAGTGAACATGAGTCCACAGCATAGAACTACCCACAAGTTGTCACTTGTGTTGTCCGTGGAAGACAGCAGGGCAATGTTGAACAGTGGAGGTGCAGGAATAGTTGAATATCTGTAGTTTTGTTTCACACCCTTCGAGGATTAGGAAATATTTATACAGAAGTTCCCCTCAGGAGATTAAATATGTGGGTAGAGCCCATTATATTTGGTCTGTAGAAGGAGCAGGGTTGATGAGTTCAATGGCCTTTCCATACTTCATATGCTCTTAGCAGTTTTTTATTGCGGCTAAGTCATGCTTGGACCCACGTGGGAGTGATTTGTCCTTCTAGGAGATTGTTTTTTTCTCTGTATGAATGAATGAGTGAATGAACGTTGCATTGTAGAGTCCCTGTTAACCTTTATGATGGGTTCATGGAAACTATGTGGTTTTATTAGTCATGTGGTAAGCAATGGCTAGTCAAACTGGAAAAGCAATGAACACAAATGGGCTGAGTATTCCCTGCCAACACAACCCTCCACCCCTACAGCCACCTGGGAAACACATGAAAGAGAGCTAACAACAGGCTCATGCACCAGTTCCATGTGACTGTTGCCCGGTCCCACTTGCCCCATTGACCCTGATGTCCCTCTCACCTCCTGTCTAACTGCATCCCCTGTGACTACCCGTCATGCCTCCCCAGCTCGCTTGCCCCCAGCCTGTGCTCCCCACGTCCACTGCCTGCAATCAGTGCAGTGGGAGATCCACCATGTAAACATTCCACACTTGCTCCTATAAGAGCAGTAACGGCAACAAACCTAAGGTAGTCTGGAAACAGTTTTATCATTTTCTTGGGTGAGTAATGCCCAAAAAAAAAGAAAAGAACCGCTTATCTTGTGGCATGTAAGCAATTGACAGTGAGATAAGGTGAGGTGACGTTCCATTCCCAAGTGCTGTCACCCCTCACCTTGCTGAGCAAAGGAAAGTCCTTGAGTGCAACAAATATTACGAGGGCTTCTAATTTGTCTTCTTTTTTCTCTCAGGTTTTATATTCACCGGGGAGGTTATCCATCGGATGCTGACTGCCACTCAGTACATTGCCCCACTCATGGCGAACTTCGATCCCAGTTACTCCAGGAACTCCACCATCAGATACTTCGATAACGGTAGTTTTCTTTTTACCAATGTGGTTGGTAGGAGACGTGCAGGATTTAAGGGCTACAGATGAGACCACACATTAAGGGGGAAAAATTGGGTAACGGCCATTTTGGGGTGCTAATATTGGCCGGGCGCAAAGTTTAGCGCCCGGCGCGAATTATCGCCTCCAACTGCAAAATTCGCCTCTATTGCCCCTGGAGGTGATTTGAGCGCTAAATCAGGCGTTACACACCTGTCTTAAGGCGCTAACGTCGGGGAGCGAGGCGCTACCTCAGAACGTTACCGAAGCTCAGGCGATGTCAGTAACCGTGGAAGCTAGACAGACTGGCACCGTCCAGTTCTGAAAGGGGAGGGGCCATCTTGCTGGCCAGCCACTGCCTGCTCATTGCAGCCTTGAATCTCGGTCTGGAGAGACCTCAAAAGCAATTGTGTTGGAAGCACTAATGGATAGGCCCAGGGAAAGAGCTCGGCGCTTAGGAACCTCAAATGCGGTGCTGAGGGCCAAAACTCCTTAGGACAGCGCTAAATCTTTCCAGACGTCTCTCTCTTATGTTCTTATGTTCTCCCTCTCAACCTGCGTGTACCAAAAATTTTGCTGACAAGAAAAGGCAGGAAGCGCCCGCCTTTAAATAGCGCTCCTCTGGCCCCTTCCCGACTTGAAAATGTTCCCCTCTACCTGTCGTTCCTAGCGGCAGGCACTAAGGCAGGGGGCGCGACTCAATATCCGGTCCGGGGCGCTACCGGGGCGTTTTACACTCGACTGACGTCAGGATCTGCGGGCGCAGGAGATTGTGGCGGTAGTGTTTAGCGCCGCCGCAAGACAACTGGTCAATTTTGCGAGTGGCGCTAAAATCGGCACGCGAGCGGCGCTAAGTTCCTAGCGCCCCGTTAGCGCACCCCCGCCCCCCCCCCCCCCCCCCCACCACCCCGGAGACGGGAATGGGAGGCGCTAACCAACCAAATTTTTCCCCTTAAGTCTTTCTTCTACCTTTCTCTGCCTCCTTGCTTGGGGCGCAGAGCCAGGGGTTCCAGCCAGACACACCCAAGTGCTCATTCTTCTCACTTTAGTCTAGATAATGAATGTTATCCTGCAGGACTTTATACCCAGGCCTGAGCCAGTCCTCACCTGACTTCCACACATTGGCACACCTCCCAGCAAGAACCAGGAGAGCAATCAAGAGCAGGAAATCTGAAATAAAAAGAGAAAAATCTGGAAAAACTCAGCAGGTCAGGCAGCATCTGTGGAGAGAGAAACAGAGTTAACGTTTCAGGTCGATGACCCTTCGTCAGAAGTGGAAAAAGTTAGAGAAGGAATTCTGGTTGATTTTATTTTTTTCTTCACCCCTGCCCCCCCCCCAAGTGCAGCATTTTCCCCGATCTACAGCTGAGTCAAGCAAGTTAGCACAGACCAGCGATCGAGCCTGATCTGTACGAGTCCGTATCACACTGAGCAAAGCATTTGTCTGCAAAGCCACCGGGGGAGGACCGGGGAGTGAAGGGGGTTCAGAGGCAAAGGACTGGCGAGGGAATTGGGATGGGGGACAGGATTGGGGAGAGCACAGGGATAGAGGGACAGGACTGGGGAGAGCACAGGGATAGAGGGACAGGACTGGGGAGAGCACAGGGATAGAGGGACAGGACTGGGGAGAGCACAGGGATAGAGGGACAGGACTGGGGAGAGCACAGGGATAGAGGGACAGGACTGGGGAGAGCACAGGGATAGAGGGACAGGACTGGGGAGAGCACAGGGATAGAGGGACAGGACTGGGGAGAGCACAGGTATAGAGGGACAGGACTGGGGAGAGCACAGGGATAGAGAGACAGGATTGGGGAGAGCACAGGGATAGAGGGACAGGACTGGGGAGAGCACAGGGATAGAGGGACAGGACTGGGGAGAGCACAGGGATAGAGGGACAGGACTGGGGAGAGCACAGGGATAGAGGGACAGGACTGGGGAGAGCACAGGGATAGAGGGACAGGACTGGGGAGAGCACAGGGATAGAGGGACAGGACTGGGGAGAGCACAGGGATAGAGGGACAGGACTGGGGAGAGCACAGGGATAGAGGGACAGGACTGGGGAGAGCACAGGGATAGAGGGACAGGATTGGGGAGAGCACAGGGATAGAGGGACAGGACTGGGGAGAGCACAGGGATAGAGGGACAGGACTGGGAGAGCACAGGGATAGAGGGACAGGACTGGGGAGAGCACAGGGATAGAGGGACAGGATTGGGGAGAGCACAGGGATAGAGGGACAGGACTGGGGAGAGCACAGGGATAGAGGGACAGGACTGGGGAGAGCACAGGGATAGAGGGACAGGACTGGGGAGAGCACACGAATTCAAGGGAGAGACAAATGATCTACAGTTTTGAATTACTTATTTACAAGCATTAAGCGTATAATTTTGAAGTTTACAAACACTTCTTTTTCAGTAGGAGACATAACAAAATGCGCAGATTTATAAATGGGAAATTTAATTCACATGTGGCTGTGATGTCTGGACCGTGTCTGTGGTCAGAACGCTACACCTAGTAAAACTCCCGCGTGTCTGTATTCCTGGAAATGGTGCAGAGGCGACCAAAGAGCAGCACTGCCTCGTATCTTGCTCTCCCCCAGGTCATCTGTCTATTAGTTCCATGGTTCTGGCACAAACAACTGCTTGGAATTTTACTGGTTACTGCATTCCAGACATGGCTGGGAGAGAGATTTAAGGAGAAGGTAATAGTTGTCGAAGCGCAGTCTGCAGAAAGTACTCCCGCCATCTTGTTGAGACAAAAAAAACATCTTTTCAGCCAAACTAAAAAAAAAAGAACGTGTTGAAGAGATTTACTTTTTGAATTGTTTCCCCCGCAACCATTGGGCCTAAAAAACAACCAAGAGGTTGCTTGGCTGGTGTTGGTTATGATGCTCCCTCGGTGAACAGCATGGTGCTGATCAGTGACCCCCTCCCCCCCTTTTTGGTCCTGGATGGCATTTTAGGAGCTGTCAGTGGCGTTAGCATGGAGCGCTGGCGCAGAATGGCTGTGAATTCGATCGCCGCTAGAGTTTCAAAATTCAGTCAGCATCCACCTTCGAAATGAATGACGCTCAGTGTGGACTGAATGGAAAACGTTTGGCAACAGTATGTGTCTGGGAATACGATTTGAAAAAAAAAAAATAGGGAATTCCCACTTGGTAAGTGCGTTGGCCGGTGTGAAACGGAGCTAAACAGATCAGCACGATCCCAGGATTGATCCCTGGTACGCACCGGTTCATCCCAGACAGCGATCAGTGGACATTATGACTGACCTCAGACCCCTTGGTTAGGGAAGGAGGGGGGGAGGGGAAATTCAGCCGTTCTTCATTACTATCCAGTGACTGCTGCTGAAATGTGCGAGTGTGTTGACATTGGATGAAGGACAGAGAGTGCACTAGCTGAGTGCTTGTCATACTGGACCAGCAGCCCAGAGGCTATGAGTTCGACTCCCACCAAGGCAAGTTGTCAAATTGAATTCAATAAACGCTTCTGAACAACCTGACTCTAATTTGAAGATTATTCCCCCTTGTTCTTGATTCCCATCAGAGGAAATAGTTAATCCGTAACTACCCTAACAAATCCTTTTAACCTTTAAAACACCTCAATCAGATCACCCCTCAATCTTCTATATTCAAAGGAATAGAAGCCAAGTTTGTGTAAATTGTCCTCATAATTTAACCCTCTAAGTCCCGGTATTATTCTGGTGATTCTACGCTGCACCCCCTCCAAGGCCAATATATTCTTCCTGAGGTGCAGTACCCAAAACTGAACGCAGAACTCCAGATGGGAACTGACCAAGGCTCTATACCAGTGACCAAGGCTCTATACCAGTGATCAAGGCTCTATACCAGTGACCAAGACTCTATACCAGTGACCAAGGCTCTATACCAGTGATCAAGGCTCTATACCAGTGACCAAGACTCTATACCAGTGACCAAGGCTCTATACCAGTGACCAAGGCTCTATACCACTGACCAAGGCTCTATACCAGTGACCAAGACTCTATACCAGTGACCAAGGCTCTATACCAGTGATCAAGGCTCTATACCAGTGACCAAGGCTCTATACCACTGACCAAGACTCTATACCAGTGACCAAGGCTCTATACCAGTGATCAAGGCTCTATACCAGTGACCAAGGCTCTATACCACTGACCAAGACTCTATACCAGTGACCAAGGCTCTATACCACTGACCAAGGCTCTATACCAGTGACCAAGACTCTATACCAGTGACCAAGGCTCTATACCAGTGACCAAGACTCTATACCAGTGACCAAGGCTCTATACCAGTGATCAAGGCTCTATACCAGTGACCAAGGCTCTATACCAGTGACCAAGGCTCTATACCAGTGACCAAGACTCTATACCAGTGATCAAGACTCTATACCAGTGACCAAGGCTCTATACCAGTGATCAAGACTCTACACCAGTGACCAAGACTCTATACCAGTGACCAAGGCTCTATACCAGTGACCAAGGCTCTATACCAGTGACCAAGACTCTATACCAGTGACCAAGACTCTATACCAGTGACCAAGGCTCTATACCAGTGACCAAGACTCTATACCACTGACCAAGACTCTATACCAGTGACCAAGACTCTATACCAGTGACCAAGGCTCTATACCAGTGACCAAGGCTCTATACCAGTGACCAAGGCTCTATACCAGTGATCAAGACTCTATACCAGTGACCAAGGCTCTATACCAGTGACCAAGGCTCTATACCAGTGATCAAGACTCTATACCACTGACCAAGACTCTATACCAGTGACCAAGACTCTATACCAGTGACCAAGGCTCTATACCAGTGACCAAGACTCTATACCAGTGACCAAGACTCTATACCACTGACCAAGACTCTATACCACTGACCAAGGCTCTATACCAGTGACCAAGACTCTATACCAGTGACCAAGACTCTATACCAGTGACCAAGACTCTATACCAGTGATCAAGACTCTATACCAGTGAAAAAGACTCTATACCAGTGACCAAGGCTCTATACCACTGACCAAGACTCTATACCAGTGACCAAGGCTCTATACCAGTGACCAAGACTCTATACCAGTGACCAAGGCTCTATACCAGTGACCAAGACTCTATACCACTGACCAAGACTCTATACCAGTGACCAAGGCTCTATACCAGTGACCAAGACTCTATACCAGTGACCAAGACTCTATACCAGTGACCAAGACTCTATACCAGTGACCAAGACTCTATACCAGTGACCAAGGCTCTATACCAGTGACCAAGACGCTATACCAGTGACCAAGACTCTATACCAGTGACCAAGACTCTATACCAGTGACCAAGGCTCTATACCAGTGATCAAGACTCTACACCAGTGATCAAGGCTCTATACCAGTGACCAAGGCTCTATACCAGTGACCAAGGCTCTATACCAGTGACCAAGACTCTATACCAGTGACCAAGACTCTATACCAGTGACCAAGACTCTATACCAGTGACCAAGGCTCTATACCAGTGACCAAGGCTCTATACCACTGACCAAGACTCTATACCAGTGACCAAGACTCTATACCAGTGACCAAGACTCTATACCAGTGACCAAGACTCTATACCACTGACCAAGACTCTATACCAGTGACCAAGGCTCTATACCAGTGACCAAGACTCTATACCACTGACCAAGACTCTATACCAGTGACCAAGGCTCTATACCAGTGACCAAGACTCTATACCAGTGACCAAGACTCTATACCAGTGACCAAGACTCTATACCAGTGACCAAGACTCTATACCAGTGACCAAGGCTCTATACCAGTGACCAAGACGCTATACCAGTGACCAATGCTCTATACCAGTGACCAAGACTCTATACCAGTGACCAAGACTCTATACCAGTGACCAAGACTCTATACCAGTGACCAAGGCTCTATACCAGTGATCAAGACTCTACACCAGTGACCAAGACTCTATACCAGTGATCAAGGCTCTATACCAGTGACCAAGGCTCTATACCAGTGACCAAGGCTCTATACCAGTGACCAAGACTCTATACCAGTGACCAAGGCTCTGTACCAGTGATCAAGGCTCTATACCAGTGACCAAGGCTCTATACCAGTGACCAAGACTCTATACCAGTGACCAAGGCTCTATATCAGTGACCAAGGCTCTATACCAGTGACCAAGACTCTATACCAGTGACCAAGGCTCTATACCAGTGACCAAGGCTCTATACCAGTGACCAAGACTCTATACCAGTGACCAAGACTCTATACCAGTGACCAAGGCTCTGTACCAGTGATCAAGACTCTATACCAGTGACCAAGGCTCTATACCAGTGACCAAGACTCTATACCAGTGACCAAGACTCTATACCAGTGACCAAGGCTCTGTACCAGTGATCAAGACTCTATACCAGTGACCAAGGCTCTATACCAGTGACCAAGACTCTATACCAGTGACCAAGACTCTATACCAGTGACCAAGGCTCTGTACCAGTGATCAAGGCTCTATACCAGTGACCAAGACTCTATACCAGTGACCAATGCTCTATACCAGTGACCAAGGCTCTATACCAGTGACCAAGGCTCTATACCAGTGACCAAGGCTCTATACCAGTGATCAAGGCTCTATACCAGTGACCAAGACTCTATACCAGTGACCAAGACTCTATACCAGTGACCAATGCTCTATACCAGTGACCAAGGCTCTATACCAGTGACCAAGACTCTATACCAGTGACCAAGGCTCTATACCAGTGACCAAGACTCTATACCAGTGACCAAGACTCTATACCAGTGACCAAGACTCTATACCAGTGATCAAGACTCTATACCAGTGACCAAGGCTCTATACCAGTGATCAAGACTCTATACCAGTGACCAAGGCTCTATACCAGTGACCAAGACTCTATACCAGTGACCAAGACTCTATACCAGTGATCAAGACTCTATACCAGTGACCAAGGCTCTATACCAGTGACCAAGGCTCTATACCAGTGACCAAGACTCTATACCACTGACCAAGGCTCTATACCAGTGACCAATGCTCTATACCAGTGACCAAGACTCTATACAACCTAGATTTCCACCCACTGGATCACTATCAAAAAATAGAAAGCAGTTTTTATTAACTAAAATCAGCACCTAAAATTAAAACGAATCTTAAATGGCAAAAATATTTTAAAGTATCCTTCTCGGCGAATATTTTCTTTTCTCTCCTGCTGAGTCTCCTGTCATAACAAGTTTGTTCCACCTGCAAAGAGCATTGAGGAGCTCCAGAGACTGACTCATTATTTTTATTTTTCTAACACAAGAAGGCCACATTCCCTGGCGCAGAGCGCAATGACATCATCATGACCGAAGGGGTCGGAGGGCAGTCAGCGCTCGATGAAGTGAAAAATAAAACAACAATCCCGCTTTGATCGGGTTCAGCAAACCTACCATTTCCACGGTTCCAAAATACAAAAATTATTGCGACGCGTTCAAATATTTTTCTTCTACAGGAGCGGGGCATTTTTAGAAGAGTAATATCGATTTCAGTAAAAATAATTACAGAATCCTGGAGCTCTTTCTTTAAAAAAATATTAAATTGTGTAATCCCTAAAGCTCTTGTCTAATTGCTCCACTACATCTGTGAGATATTAAAATCATGTGTTGAGTTCAGAGGGCTGATTGTAAATGGTATAGTCTCTCAACTGGTTAAGGAAGGGAGCAGCTGAGCTATGAAGACCAGGAAGGTCCCAAGTTCAATCCCCATTTGGCGCGGAGTTGGCTGATCTCAGCGAGGCTACCAGTAAAGGGAACTGATTCTCCACAATACCTTTGGGTTCAGGCGGTGGGGAAACCACCCATGGTCCCTCCTACTGATCATTGTTCAGCAGACGGCGTGCGTGTGGATGTTGGGCGAAGACAGGATCAGGATTGGCACTGATGCCACTGTCGTTTATCCTGCCAACACTCACGATGTAAAGTCCACACAAATAATGGCCACTTGGATGAGTGGGTCACATGGAACTGTGCTCTAGCTGCGAGTCAGTGCTTTCAGGAGGGTAGGAAATTGGCAGCAAAGAAATGCAATAGCCTAATGAGGTTTGCTGATTGGCGCTATGTCCCCCTCAGCATAGCTCTGTTGTAATGCACAGTTTATGCCGATGCTTTGCCTCAATGGACTGTATTCAGGTGAACTTAGGCAAGAGATATTGGGCAACCTCCAGGAGGTAGCATCAAGCTGCTTGGGGTTTACACCCATTGAACTATGACAACAGCCCTATGCAAAGCCAAGTTTTATCTGCCCGGACACTTTTTAAGCAGAGAGCCCAAAATTCATCAGGAACCACTCAGCTGGGGGGAAAAATAATGTAGCGGGACTCTCCTCAGTTACTGCAGTTTGTTTTAAGTTATTTCTGATGGAAATCTGCTGGAAAGATTCAGGGAAAAATAAAAAATGGAAGCATATGTGTTAAAGGGGTTACCGTGTCACTGATTGGCTGAGGGTGAATGATGTCATGGTCATGTGGCTGCCGCATGGAGTTGTAGGTATATAAAGAACTACCTTAAGCGTGAAGGGCAGGACAGGAGCAAAGAACAAAGGGACAGTTTGAATCCATGATCGCCTGTTCTCCGAAGGATTGGGGTAATATCCATCTTTTGTTCTTACTGCCTTGTTACTATATGTAACTAATTGTATTTGATCATTAAAATTATTGATGCCCACCGTATTGGTTATCTTCTTGAACTGATCTACACGCGCACACAGCCTGTGACTTTCCATTCATTATTGGATGGGAAATCACGGATTGAGTGCCCACGATTTCCTAAGGTGCCCTGCCTCCAAGCACCGTTCCCCACTGGGAATGCCAGATCGCTGCATCACCCCTATAGTGCAAACGCAGCCACACCTGGAGTCAGGACTTATTTATTCATTCATGGGATGTGGATGTCACTGGCAAGGCCAGCATTTATTGCCCATCCCTAATTGCCCTCGGGATGGTGGTGGTGAGCCGCCTTCTTGACAACTGAGTGACTTGCTAGGCCATTTCAGAAGGGCAGTTAAGAGTTGACCCCATTGCTGTGGCTCTGGAGTCACATATAGGCCAGACCGGGCAAGGACGGCAGATTTCCTTCCCTAAAGGACGTTAGTGAACCAGATGGGTTTTGATGATAATCCGGTAGTTGCATGGTCACCATCACTGATACTAGCTTTAAATTCCAGATTTATTTAATTAACTGAATTTAAATTCCCCAGCTGCTGTGGTGGGAATTGAACTCATGTCTCTGGATAATTAGTCCAGGCCTCTGGATTACTAGTCCAGTAAAATAACTACTATGCTGCAGTTATAAGAATATTGGAGATGGAGGGGGTTAAAGGCTTTTTCACTGGGCGGGGCGGATAGAGGCAGGAGCAATGTTCCCGCTAAGCTGCACGTGTGCAGCCGCGCAGTCTTCTCAAAAGGTCCCGCGCAGACCGCTCATCGGCTTTTACGTTGTAAATACCGCGCACATTAGTCCAGACCTTTGGATTACTAGTCCAGTAATATAACCATTATGCTACCGTACCCCTGTGTCAAGGACCCAACCTTGACACTGCAGTGAAGTAGAGTAAGACTCTCGAGAGGAGGAAATCTCACTCCACTTCACCTGAGGGTCAGGTCAGACCTTAACTCTGGATTTTCACGTACATAGCTTTAGTGTCAGAACCACTTCACACCAACACTAAATCTGTAATATAAATATCTAAGACACCTCTGGATTCTGTGATGGAGGATTGAAGGTTTATGTGGATGGATAAGCTAAATTGTACTGAATGGCCTCCCTCAGCTTTATTTATCTTGTGATCTTTTAAATATAACTGCTCTTTATTTCCAAGCCAGTGGTCCCACCATGTAGCAATCGTTGGCAATGAAAACATCTTTCTCTGAATAGACCAGTAAAGACTCGAGTTACAATACTTCATCTGTCTGAATGCAATTGTCCCTGTAATTGAGTTTGATAATAACTTGGATTGCACAACGAGAAGAATTACTGTTAGATTAAAAGTCAAATTCCAGTGTCGTAGAATTCTGATTTTGAGATTTCTCCAAGTAAAATGTTAAGATTCGTGTCAGTTTTTAATTTACTGCTGGTTCTGCTGAAGATCTTCACAGCTGCAAAGAGAGAGCTTTAATAATCTGACTTTAGGAGAGCTAGACAAGTATCTGGAAAGGTATGGGATCAAAAGATTGTATCAGGATAAATATAGATAAAGGACAAAATCATCTTTGTTGTAGCGACGTTGGAACCAGCAGTAACAAAACAAGCAGTCCATCTTTTTAGCTTACCATATTTTTACAACCAATTAATTTGGGCTAGATCTCCAGTCATCCCACTGAAATAAATAAATTTCTGGCCAACACCTTAATCTTCAACCCTTTTTCTTTATTTGTTCACAGGATGTGGGCATCACTGGCAAGGCCAGCATTTATTGCCCATTCCTAATTGCCCATGAGAAGGTGGCAGTGAGCTGCCTTGAACCACAATTCTTCTTTGTCATGGTTTGGTACAACTGAGTGGCTTGCTAGGCCATTTCAGAGGGCAGTTAAGAGTCAACCACATTGCTGTGGGTCTGGAATCACATATAGGCCAGACCAGGTAAGGACGGCAGATTTCCTTCCACTAAAGGACATTAGTGAACCAGATGGGATTTTTACAACAATCCAGCAGTTTCAGTAGCTTCTTATTCCAGATTTATTTAACTAACTGAATTTAAATTGCCCAGCTGCCATGGTGGGATTTGAACTCATTGCCCCTGCAATCATTAGTCCAGGCCTCTGGATTACTAGTCCAGTAACATAACTATTATGCTACCGTACACCTAAAATACTATCTCGATATGTACGCCTGGACATGGATTTCTTCTGGGTTCACCTGTTTCCACGACATTCACCATTTTATAATACCCCTAGGAAGTTTTTTTTAATTCATTCTTATTGGTGTTGCTGGCCAGCCTGGCATTTATTGCCCATCCTTAGTTGCCCTGAGAAGGTGGTGGTGGGCGGCCTTCTTGAACCGCAACTCACGGTCTGATACAACTGTGTGGTTTGCTAGACCACGTTAACTTTCTCTATACCCTTAGCAATCTTATATAAGATCGTCTCGCTGGCGTTTCCTTTCCGGGTTAAAAAGCCCAAATCTCTTCAGTCGTTCCTGATAACTCGAGCCCCTGACACCAGGGATCAGTTTTTGTGGCTTGTCTCCACGTTGCCACCAGGTGCTCGTGTGTCTCTGTGCCGAGTCTCACTGGTCCTGTCTGTACCGTTTAGGGACTGCATTCGTCGTCCAATGGGATAAAGTGTTTCTGCCTGACCGAGAGGACATCGGAAGTTTCACCTTCCAGGCCACGTTGTGTCAAGAAGGGCGGATCGTGTTCAGTTACAAGGATGTGAGTATGTAAGGGGCAAGCTGGGATGGGGAGAGCCAATGACTTCACTCCCACTGAAAATACTGGGGGAAGGGGGAGGGGGGAATAGAGGGGTAGCAAGTCTCCTTATACCTGTCATTCTGTTGACTAAAACTTTGGCAGCTCCACTCTGTCCTATGACAAAGGGCAGGAAAAAGGTCATCTCAGCCCAGACAGAAAAACATTAGGATTCATTTAGAGAAGAGAGTATCTTCAGGTAATGCCCCAATCACCTGATAACAAGTGTTATAAATCACATCCAAAGCATCCATCAGGATATACAGTACTGGAGGGAGGCGAGGGAGAATGGAAATTTTCCAAATTTGCAATCCCTCCAGGCGCGTGTATCGAAAATTTGGGCGTGCAATGTGCACGATTTCCGACATAAGTTAGACAATTGTGTACATTGCATGCTCGAATTCCTGGTCTGTGCTTCTGGAAGGTGAGGCTCCCTGCTTGGTGTATTAAGTCAGTGGAAAATTACCCCAATCATTGAACATCTTCATGCATGAGCAGTGAGCATCGGTAGGTTATTCGACTGAGGTATTGCAACTGAACCTGATCCTTTTATCACTCAGTCATTGAGTAGATTGGGCCTGTACTCTCTAGAGTTTAGAAGAATAAGAGGTGATCTCATTGAAACATATAAGATTCTGAGGGGGATTGACAGGATAGATGTTTCCCTTGGCTGGAGAGTTTAGAACTAAGGGCCGGGCCTAGTCTCAGGATAAGGGGGTCAGCTTTTTAAGACTGAAATGAGGAGGAATTTCTTCACTCAGAGGGTTGTGAATCTCTGGAATTCTCTGCCCCAAAGAGCTATGGATGCTCAGTCGTTGAGTATATTCAAGACTGAGATAGATCGATTTTTGGACTCTAGGGGAATCAAGGGATATGGGGATCAAGCGGGAAAGTGGAGTTGAGGTCAAAGATCAGCCATGATCTTACTGAATGGCGGAGCAGGCTCGAGGGGCCGTATGGCCTACTCCTGTTCCTAAGTCTCATCGTTCTTATGTTCTCATCCAGCGGGATTTACTAGAAAGTGATCAGGGACTCAAACACTGGCAGATATTTTTCTCCCCCCTCCCTGACCCAGGACTGCTGAAATCGGTCGTATAAACCCAGTGGCGTCTGAGATTAGTTAACGAAGCACAGTTTAGGGATTAAACAGTGAATGTGTCGATCTGTATGGCCACAACCACACAGTGCATTTAGCCGCTGGAGTGATTCACACATTGAATACAAGGGTATGAAACTCGCGTCTTGAGATGGTCTGAAATAGCACAAAATCTTGGCATAGTCAACACTAAAACATTGATGAACGGTGGAGATCTAAGGTTTCAGCTAAAGATGGAATGCAGAAATTGCTCAACTTGGGAACAGAAAAAAATCATTGTTTTCTTTTTGCAACTCATGGTTTGTTGGCGAGAGAAACCTTGAAAGGTTAAACGCCGTAGTGGAATTGTAAATGTTTTAATAATTAGCCCCAAATGCACCCAAATTGGAACCACAGAAGAACAGTGGTTATTGCACCTGTATGACATTTCCTGTTCTCGTACCATCTTTCCTTGTGTGGCCTCTCTCAGGGAAACTGCCCAATCTGTGCCAATTAGGCCTGAATTACAGCAAGCCGTGAGCGGTTGCTGGTCTCTGCTGGAATGTTTGGTGAAGATCTGCAGGCCAGAAATTCCTGACTATAAATGGGAGCCTGCTTTTGGGTTTTGGTGCCTATAGAATTCTAAAAGTTATAGATATTTAATTTGTGAGGTTATAGAGCCAAGGGGCAGAGAATGGAAGACACACTGGGTAATAATGTTGTTTGTTCGGGTGGTCCAGTCGATTAGGTACACTGTCCAAATGGATACAAGTCTCTCTCTGCTCATTTTACGATTGTACGTTAAGTGAGTTTATCTAGTCTTGACCTAGTCCCCAGTGGGCATCAGGCCACTGCAGAGAACTGACGACAAATTGGCACTAACTTGGCAACCTTATTCAGAGTGGTGTGGAAAATGGAGGTGCTCTTCTGAGTTGGGGCTTATGGCATATTGGGCCGGAGGAGAAGTAACTTTACCTGACGTGGGAGTGCTCAGTGCTGCCCCCGTGGTTCCCAGAGTGGAAGTGTACCATTCCGCAGCACTCTTATCCCGCACCTGAGAAATTCACCAAAAGAATTATTGGAAAAGGAATTGAGAGCTACTTTGTCAAACAAGTGGGGCAGCCAAAACGGCTGTGGCAATGTCATCATAATCTTTGAAACAGTGTCTAGAGGCATTTTGCGTTGGCTCTCTCCTCCCCTCCAAAAGAACCACTAAAATTGGTCTCTGTAATGGAAATCACTTTCCCTTTCGCTCGTTATATGTACCTGAACCAAAGAGATTTCATGTGTTCAGCCCTAGTCCAACATCTAATACCCTCACCGAGAGGTTTACTGATTTCATCGATAAGTGGTTGGGCGGCTCTCACTCTTTGATAACAAGCACAGTGAAGTTCAATGAGTAATAAAACGGTACAAAACAATGACCTCCACCCCCACTCCCCCCCACTCCCCCACCCACCCCCATGAGGCTGCCCCCTTCAGTAAGCCCACATCACAATTAAAGCCACACTCATCTTTCGCAAAGCGTTGGAACCAAAGTTCCTCGCTTCCCCTATTGTAGCACTAGAGCAGGAAGTAGCGTTACGCCGCCGCAAGAAAGAAAGAAGAAAGACTTGCATTTATATAGCGCCTTTTGCGACCTCTGGATGTCCCAAATGCGCTTTACAACCAATGAATTACTTCTGAAGTGCAGTCACTGTTGTAATGTCGTAAATTATGAAGAAAGGTTGAGCAGGTTGGGCCTGTACTCATTGGAGTTTAGAAGAATGAGGGGTGATCTTATTGAAACATACAAGATCCTGAGGGGGCTCGACAACGTAGATGCAGAGAGGATGTTTTCCCTCGTGGGGAAATCTAGAACTCGGGGGCATAGTTTCAGAATAAAGGGTCGCCCTTTTAGAACTGAGATGAGGAGGAATTTCTTCTCTCAGAGGGTCGTAAATCTGTGGAATTCTCTGCCCCAGAGAGCCGTGGAGGCTGGGTCATTAAATACATTTAAGGTGAAGATAGACAGATTTTTGCAAGATAAGGGAGTGAAGGGTTATGGGGAGCGGGCGGGGAAGTGGCTTTGAGCCCAAGATCAGCCATGATCTTATTGACTGGCGGAGCAGGCTCGAGGGGCCAAGTGGCCTATTCCTGCTCCTATTTCTTATGTTCTTATGTTCTTATGGAAAGCTGACACCAAATCAGTCTGGATTTTGGATTCAGTTATTTCAGATTATCACTAAGAATATCACAGAACCCATTGCTGGCACAATGTATGCATGAGTTACATGGGCAGAAAGCATGATATGCATCAGAACCTCTCTTTAAACCCAAGCCCAACCCTTTATTATTCCATTATCTGAATATCTGGACTGCACTAACATACACTAATCAGATGCTAATACACTGTTGTTTTTCCTTTATTACTGATGGACCTTTAGTTTTCTCTTGTATATTTTTTTATGTGGCAATGAAATAATCGCGCCAAACCTTTTAGAAACCGTTGCTTTTGATGATGGTGAATATAGATTGTGGTAATTTGGTTCCTAACCCTGGAGGCAACACTTCACATAAAAGGAACTGCTGTTAGATTCAATTGAGAGACCTGCTCTCAACTAGCTATTCTGTAGATGTGAAATGAGACAATTGCTATAGAAACTGTCATCAAGGAATATGGATGGCTCATGCCAAAGAAACTTGTAAAAGTAGCCTGCAGCTGGCATTCTTAGTTTTTAAAATACTTTACAGTGGAGCGAAAGAGGCAAAGTCTGAAGTGTTTTGTGTTCTTCACGATGAGAGATGTCAGTGCTGGGGAATTAAACTTCTGGCAGAAACCAGAACTCCCAGATCAGCTATAGAACAGGTTAGATGCAGAGCAGGAGCGTCCCAAGACTTTTGTCTTTGTGGCTCATGTAGGTGAATAACGTGGAGCGTCCGACGTATACACCCCCACGTATAAAGATCAAATCCACGTTCCGACTCATTTGCACAAACCTCGAGCTTCTGATACCAACAGATCTTGGTGTTCTGAGGCAACAGAATCATGGAGTGCCTTTGCCAAACCTCCAGGCCCACAACCTTCAAACAGGACAAGTCAGCAAATAAGAAACATAAGCACGCTTAGGTCTGAGTTACTAGGGTTTTGAGGTCCGGATGTCTGGGTATCAGAGGTCATATGTGGCCACTGGGCTGCCACTTGGCGATCCCTAATGTAGAGTGTAGATGTATCTACTCTGTCCTACCCATATGCCCTGACCCCCAGTGTCAGAGGAGTGTCAGACTTCCTACTACAGCAGTGTGGCTAATCCGGTTTCCACATCTACCACTTTAATGCCAACTTGTGGATACGTTCACACTCTGGATTCATGCTGAATTGGTATTGGGTCCAAACTCCCACGAAGCCATTTCACTTGGGATCTTACAGCCAGCAGAAAGAGCAAACCTGACCCATCAGTTTCGAAGGCTAGTTCATAACAGAGAAAGGACAGTGTGCTAGCCATTGCACCATCCGATTTGTAAGGATTTTCAGCTCTAGATTTCAATAATTAACCCATGTGTCACAGGCATTGAAACAGTTCATTGAGATTTATTTTAATGAGGCATCCTTCAATGTTCTGCCAATCTTTTGTTCATTTGTTGGGCAGTCCACCACCCACACATAGCCTTCCACTGGCACTCCAGCTATGGGAAGCTGCACCCTTCTGTAATTCCATTATACAATGCTCTTCCACTCTCACTCTCACTCTCACACACTCTTTCAAATTCACACTCACTCACAGTCATACACTCACACTCACACACTCACTCTCACTCACTCACTCACTCACAATCACACTCAGTCACACTCACTCACTCTTACACACACACACTCACACACACAGTCACTCACATCACTCTCACTCTCACACACACATTCTCACTCACACTCACACAGTCACACTCTCTCACACTCACACACAGTCACACACTCACACACATCTCACACAGTCACACTCACTCAGTCACTCACACGCACTCTGACTCACATTCACACACTCATTCACATACTCACATTCACACATTCACTCACACATTCAGTCACACTCACTCTCACACACACTCACACTCAGTCACTCACACTCACAAACGCACTCAGTCACGCACTCAGTCACACTCACATTCACTCACTCACATACCCACACACACTCTCACTCTCACTCAGTCACACTCACTCACACACACACACTCACTTGCACTCACAAACTCAAACTCGCACACTCACTCTCACTCGCACACTCTCTCTCACTCAGTCACTCACACTCACACATGCACTCTCACTCAGTCACTCACACATTCATTCACATTCACTCACACACTCACTCACACCCACTCACACACTCACTCAGTCACACTCACACAGTCACATTCACACTCACTCAGTCACTCACTCACACTCACTCACACTCACACTCATTATCACTCACAAACTCAAACACACACACTCATTCACTCACTCACACACCCAGTCATACTCACTCACACACCCAGTCATACACTCACTCACAGTCACTCACACTCACACATGCACTCTCACTCTCTCTCAGTCACGCACTCACTCACACATTCATTCACATTCACTCACACACTCACTCACACTCATACCCACTCACACTCACACACAGACTCACTCTCACTCACTCACACTCACATACTCACATTCACACTCAGTCACAGTCACACACTTACACTCACTCTTACACACATACACACACACACACACACACTCATTCTCACTGTCACACACTCACACTCACTCAGTCACACACTCACAGTCACACACTCAGTCACACACTCACACAGTCACTCACACAAGGGGGTGGTGTGTGGGGTCAGCCTCACCTCTGACTCAGTGAGTGGTTCGAATCGCTCCCACGTCCCTGGTTCTAGACCTTGGACTTATTTAGGGGTCGTGAACAAAGGTGCAGTAGACAACAGGTTTGATGAAAGAACTTTGACTTTTATTCAAGGAAGTAAAACACAACACAAACACTCTTATCACTCTAAAGGTGGGGAACACTTCGGTACAAGCGAGGGAAATAACATTAGAAGACTACTTCACCCCTCCCAATCCCACTTCACTAGCTAGGTTGGACTCTGGAGAACCAGGGATAATGCTCACCAAACAAATCCTTGACAGTTGAGAGTTAGGGTTTAGAGTCTTTTGAGTAAGAGGTTTCATGAGGCCCTTGTTGCCGCGAGGTGTCCGATAGTCACTGAGGCAGTCGCTCTGGTTTCTTCTTGCGTGTTGGTCTGCTTGTGAAGCTGTTGGCCTTTTTTTAACTTCTTGCTGTAACTCTGCCTCTGTTTAAACTGTCTTCTTCCAAGCTGTGGAACTGCCTTCTGCCTGCTTGTCCTGCACTCTGTAACTGCTTGATGGGCCTTCAATTATACTAAATTGAAAGTGGCCTTCTCAAAGCCAAATCAAATCCTGGTCATTGTAAGACCTCGTTAACAGTAACGACTTTACTAGCATGTTAACTTGTTTTGTAAATGTGTGAAGTGGTTCTCCATCCTGTCGATCTGTTGTTTAATCAGAGTTTGCATTGTCCTCGTGTTTTGGGTTTCTTGACTGGGCCTGGGGATTTTCAAAAGGTGTCTTGAATTATTCAATTTTGGATGTGTTTGTGAGGTTATGGGTGAGGTTCTTCCTCCTGCCTGGATTGCAGTGCAAACAAATTCCAGACAGCTTGACTCCAAAAGCTGTCCACTGCCTCGCCACACCCCTCCGCAGCCTGTCTTGTGTCTGTGAAAGGTGTTTTTCCCCATAGTCATTTTCAAAAGTCATTTTCCTCAGGGGTTTTCTTCCCTGATCTTTAAAAATGTCCAAAACTGAGGTTTTTGCCTCAAATCACTTCATTAAGGTCACATCATCCCAAATTCATATGAAAAATCCAAAAATCACCCCTTTTAGGGTTCTATAGGAGTTTCTGGGGGATTTTGCGAAGCTTACAACACTCACACTCACATTCACACATTCATTCACATTCACTCACACACCCAGTCACACACTCACACTCACAAACTCACACTCACTCACACTCATACCCACTCACACACTCACACTCACACACTCACTCACACACTCACAAACTCACTCTCACACAGTCACTCACTCACACATTCAGTCACGCTCACTCACAGACTCACACACATTCACACACTCATTCACATTCACTCACACTCACAGTCACACACTCACTCACACTCACTCACACATTCAGTCACACTCACTCACTGACTCACACTCACTCACACAGTCACACTCACACTTCCACTCACACAGTCACACACTCACTCACACTCACTCACACATTCAGTCACACTCACTCACTGACTCACACCCACTCACACAGTCACACTCACACTTCCACTCACACAGTCACTCACACTCACACACGCACTCTCACTCACTCACTCACTCTCACATTCACTCACACTCACTCACACTCACACACCCAGTCACACACTCACACACCCACTCACACTCATACCCACTCACACACACTCACACACTCACTCTCACTCACACTCACAAACTCACACTCACACTCACACTCACTCACACTCATATCCACTCACACACTCACTCACACTCACTCACACAGTCACACTCACACTCACTCACACACTCACTCACACTCACACACACTCACTCACACATTCAGTCACACTCACACACTCACTCACTCACATTCACACACTCATTCACATTCTCACTTACTCACTCTCACACTCTCACACTCACACACTCACACATTCACTCACACTCACTCACAAACTCACTCACACACTCACTCACACTCACTCACACATTCAGTACACTCACACTCACTCACTCTTACACTCACACACACACTCACTCACACTCACTCACACAGTCACACTCACACAGTCACTCACACTCACACACACCCACTCTCACTCACACAGTCTCACTCACTCTCACTCTCACTCACACAGTCTCACTCACACTCACATTCACACATTCATTCACATTCACACTCACTCTCACACTCACTCACACTCTCACTCACTCACACTCACTCACTCACACTCACTCACACTCACACACACTCACTCACACATTCACACACATTTTTATTGAGAATGCATGAAAGAAAAGAGCCCTGTAAATTAAATGAAAAAGTCAAAATAAGTGCTTGGTTCAAACTATTTTTTAAATACTCAGAGTGACTGAATTTAAGGCATGTTGCTCATTCTGTGTGGCATCTGATCTGATTGGAAAAGAACGTGCCATAAAGCTTCATATCCTCCAGGGGTGAAGAGTTGGGGAGTAAAGAATGGGCCTTGTCAGCCTACACAGATGAAATGAATGGTTGGGTGCTAATGTTGCTTTTTAATCTATTCTCTAGGTTCCAATAACTGTGACTCAGATAAATTCTGCACAGCACCCTGTCAAAGTAGGGCTGTCTGATGCCTTCATGATAGACCATGAGGCACCGCACGTTCCTGGTAAGTAAACTGCCTTTCGAGCCTGCTCAATAAATCAATATGGCAAATGAAACCGAGAGGACAATGCGACATTTTGACTCGCTGTCAAAGTCCAAAAATGGGCAAATTTTATCATTCCCTCCACACACTCATCTTTCAGGCTCGGCAAACAAGTGTTTAACTGATAGTTGCTTCCACAGAAGAAGCAGCAAGCTTTTTGGTACAAATACTATGTGTACAGGTGGGAAGAAATACAGCTTGCATTTATATAGCGCTTTTAACGTAGAAGAGTGTTCCAAGACAGCTTCGCAGAGGCACGGGCAAAAAAAGGGACGCCAACCCAAAGAAATAAGAAAGAACTTGCATTTTCGTGGCGGAACAGGCTCGAGGGCTGAATGGCCTATTCCCGTTCCTATGTTGGTATGAGGGTAGATATTAGAAGTGTTGAGAGAGGTGAGGCAGAGGGATTTGGGGAGGGTTTAGAAGGTGAATGCATGGCCGCAAGTGGTGAGGTGAAGGAATGGGGTAACGCACCAGAGGCCAGAGACAGAGGAACAGGAAGTTCAAGAGGAGGGGGTTGTAGCACTGGAGGAAGTTACAGAGATAGGGAAGAGTGAGGTCATGAAGGGATTTATAGAGACCCATCTCCACCTCATGTTGACAAAAGTGAGAAGTCGCACAACACCAGGTTATAGTCCAACAGCTTTATTTGAAATCACAAGCTTTCGGAGCACTGCTCCTTCATCAGGAAACTTCACCTGACGAAGGAGCAACCGCTCCGAAAGCTTGTGATTTCAAATAAAACTGTTGGACTATAACCTGGTGTTGTGCGACTTCTCACTTTTGTCCACCCCAGTCCAACACCGGCATCTCCGCATCATCTCATGTTGGTTTAGTCTTCCATAGGATATCCTACTCCCCATTTTCTATCTTTGTGGTGATTCCCATCCTTCTTCAGGTAAGAAACTCAGTATGATCACATAATGCGTGGGGGAAAAAAATGAAGTGTTGTCGTCTTCTTCTTCCCTTTCTTTAGACTTCCCAACTAAGGACCAACAAAGCTCATCCCACAAAAATATAGATGGTAGGTAACCATGGGATTAAAACCTTCCATTTTCTGGTTAAGAAGAAGTTGACCCACCTCTTGTACAGCGAGACTGCGCCTGTTCATCAGTTTCTATTTCTAAGACCTTTCTGACAAGTTGTATCTCATAACAGTCCCCTTGTAGAAAGTGTCCTGCCGAAAAACGGTTCCATTATCTTAATTTGCTTTCATTGGCAAGGTTCTGCCTTGACCCAGTTATTTGCACATTCGCTCAGTTAATCAACAGGGTAACTTCAGACTTCTCCCAGTTGCAGCCGTAAGCATTTTCCTTATCCCTTGGCACAGCATTTTGTTTTCTTTTGTCTGACAAAAACATTTGAGATGCATTAAGATGCTTTTTATTGCCTTTTATTGGTACAGAACCGTTGCAAATTGTAAGTATTACCTCGGAGCAAAACTGCCCAGAGCCGAATGGCGGGTCACATTTAGTCTAAAACACTTTCACAGAAAAAAAATCATTCACTTTATGATTTTATTATATTATTCTGAAATTTATCACCTTTAAGAAACCTCGGATTTTATTTCGAGCGGGCTTGAGGCATCAGCTGCCACGACAGTTGGGAGTTAGGTCACCGCCAACGCCCACCCAGCCGCTGAGCTCCTGGTCTCCTGTGGAGACCCCCGAGCAGACAAGGAAAATTGGAGGGTCATCCCTGGGCCGCACTCACATACACCCTGGCATTAGATCAGACTGACATTGGCAAATGCTAGAAGTAGGTCACTCACTCTCTTGGGCTTAGGTAGTCTGTGCCCTGGAGGCGGTGGTGGGGGTTGGGGGGGGGGGTGGGGGGGGGGGGTGGTGGTGGGGGGGTGGTGGTGGGGGGGGGGGGTGGTATGGAGATTGGAGAGAAGTTAAAATCAAAAGAAACTTGGTAGTGTTTTTGATATTTAATTATAGACACACAAATAAGAAACACGTTAGAAAAGAGAGTGTAGTGGACCATCAGAATTACACAAGGGAGAGAGCACTGCTACTCATCCTAGCCCAACAAAACGGAAATTTAAAAGGTTTGGGGCCCTAATATGGAACAGCTACCAGTGGTCCCTTTAAGGACCACAGATTAGGCCGCTCACTGCCTGGTACTGCAAAATTGCGATTACGTCCTACAGTGGCATTGGACCCTAACTTCCATATTTAAACAGCTGCCCGCCCAAAATAACAATCCAAGGGCTAGCCAAGGTTTCCCCCCATCCTCCCACCTAATTTCCTCTGCTAAGACCCCTTTTTTCAGGTGAGAAAGGGGCGGGCTGCAGTTGAAAATCTCCCCCCGCCTCCATTTGTTAAATTACGGCAGCTCTGTGATTGGAGGCCAGTCAACTGGTTGTCTTCTCTTCCTCCATTTGTTTGTCTGTGGCCTTCCCCAGATGAGGTTAAGCAGCAAGTTGGTCTTGGATGAGTCAGCTTTGACTTTGCTCAGATTTCAGACAACTGGCCACCCTATTGGCTCAGTTTGTACGTGCACTGCCAGTGTGGAACTGAGCCACCTAGGAACGTAGGAACAGGAGGAGGCCATTCAGCCCCTCCAGCCTGTTCCGCCATTCAATGAGATCATGGCAGAGACCTGGATCAGATTTGATTGCTGGTCTGTATTGACTTTCTTTCTTTAGCTGGGTTGACAGTAGAAGCAATACAGTTGTCTTCTGCGCCATTTTAAATTCCCTCCATGACCTTGTTCCTCCTCATTTCTGTGTCCTCCTCCAGCTCTACACTCTCCGAGTTCTCTGCGCTCCTCTAACTCTAGCTTCTTGCGCATCGCCGATTTAAATTGTTCCACCATCGGCGGCTGTGCTTTCAGCTGCCTGGGCCCAAAGCTCTGGAATTCGCTCCCTAAACCTCTCTGTATTTCTACCTACACAGGATTACCTAGGATATACGGCACAGAAACAGGCCATTCGGCCCAACCAGTCCATGCCGGCGTTTATGCTCCACTCGAGCCTCCTCCCGTCTTTCCTCATCTAACTCTATCAGCATAACCCTCTATTCCCTTCTCCCTCATATGCTTATTTAGCCTCCCCTTAAATGTATCTATACTTTCGCTTCAACCACTCCCTGTGGCAGCGAGTTCCACATTCTCACCACTCTCTGGATAAAGTTTCTTCTGAATTCCCTATTTGATTCATCGGTGACTATCTTATATTGATGGCCTCTCTCTTCTCCTTTAAGACGCTCCTTAAAACCTACCTCTTTAACCAAGCTTTGGTTTGTGAAGCGCCTTGGGATGTTTTACTATGTAACGGCGCTATATAAATGCAAGTTGTTGTTGTTGTGAATAGAGGAAAAATCAGCAATGGTTTGCGTCTCTAGTCACTATCCAGTGACCCCTGCTAGGAAGAGTGTGGGGGAAATTTTAACCTAAGTTAACGGAGAGTAATATTGGGCGGGATGTAAACCCGGCATTCCACCCGATCCTGTGGGTTTTCCCGACAGACGGCTTAGATTAAAATTACCCCGTGCCTGTGTGTGGATTTGCGAGTGAGAATAAGATCATGCTCGACTGTAATGATCTCTACAGTCACGTAACCTGTTGACATGAAGGGTTGTACATGAAGACCGATCAGTTGAGTAAGGTACCAGAGGGTGAGTGTTGCTGATCGCACCTTACCCCCCACCTCAAGCGAGAAAGCAAAGGAGGAAACTAGAGGGGTGACCCCCCCCCCAAAAAAAAAGAATTCAGCAAAGCAAATTCAACATGTTCTGCTTTCTGGGTTAGTGCATTTCCCTTGAAGCTGATGTGAATCATGACCATGGGAATCAGCTTTAGTAATCCAAAGCCAAAGATCACAGTGTTCTTCTCTTAAATTAAGACAACAGGCAAATTCTGAGTTCCAGTCACTGAGCACTTTGCAGCCAAATAGAAACTGTGGTTTGGCTCCAAATCTTTTGCTGGTGTTAGAATAGTACAGCACAGAAGGAGGCCATTCGGCCCATCAAGTCTAATGTTTACAGTTTGGGGCTTGGAGTGTTTGATCTTTTGAGTTTCAGCTTTTTTTAATGATATTCAGAAATGAGACGATAAGTCTTCTTCACTTTTTAGGATTTGGGCGAGCAGAAGACACCTTGATGTATAAAAGCCTAAAGTGGGCAATTAAATGACCTCAAATAAAACCTACTCTTTGTCCAATGTTATTGCCACAATTGTATTCACGCTGATGTTAAAACGTAGGGGGCTGTCAATGCAACCTTCAGCAACAGTAGTGCATCGGGTGCTGACTCCCCCCATCGAGGGGCGCTTAGAGCCTGGGCAACAGTTGGGCTCCATACTGATTAAAGCCTTGATTCATATGTAAATGAGGGGCAGCGATTCAAAAGCAGCAGTAGAATGAAACAACCCTCCACTTCTTCCAGGTGGCGTTGTTCACCAGACGACAGAGCAGTATTGATGTACCATGCATGGCCCTAGTCCACAGTCTTTTGGGGGAGTGAGTTCCAGATTTCCACTACCCTTTGTGTGAAAAAGTGTTTCCTGATTTCACTCCTAAACGGCCTAGCTCTAATTTTAAGGTTATGCCCTCTTGCTCTGGACTTTCCCACCAGAGGCAATAGTTTCTCTGTATCTACCCCACAGGGTCCCTTTATCATTTGAAACTCCTCAATTAGATTGCCTCTCAACCTTCTAAATAGCCAGGTTTATGCAACCTGTCCTGATGATTTAACCCTTTAAGCCCAGGTATAATTCTGGTGAATCTGCGCTGCACCCTCCCCAAGGCCAATATATCCTTCCTGAGGTGCGGTGCCCAGGACTGTACTCCAGGTGCGGTAATCATTTGGATGAGATGTTAAACTGACCCCATCTGCCCCCTCAGCTGGACGTAAAACATCCCATGTAACTATTCAAATAAGAGCTGGGGAGCACTCCTGCTATCCTGGCCAACACCTCCAAAACACCTAACCTGGTCATTCATCTCATTGCTGTTGGTGGAATCTTACTGTGCGCAAATTGACTGTCTCCCTTGCCAACACAACGACAGTGACTGCGCCTCAAAAGTAATTCTTTGGCTTGAAAGCACTTTGGGAATTCTTTGGCATTCTCTGCCCCAGAGGGCTGTGGATGCTCAGTCGTTGAGTATATTCAAGGCTGAGATCGATAGATTTTTGGACTCTAGGGGAATCAAGGGATATGGGGATCGGGCGGGAAAGTCAGCCATGATCTTATTGAATGGCAGAGCAGGCTCGAGGGGCCGTATGGCCTACTCCTGCTCCTA
Source organism: Squalus acanthias (assembly GCA_030390025.1). NCBI lineage: Eukaryota > Metazoa > Chordata > Chondrichthyes > Squaliformes > Squalidae > Squalus > Squalus acanthias. The sequence goes on along the minus strand of CM059437.1, from coordinate 7,898,695 downwards.
ATTCTTATGTTCTTATGGGACATCCTGAGAACCCAAAAGGCACTTTCTTTCTCTGACCTTGTGCCGCTCCAAGTAATTAACGCACAGCATGCTGAATATTTATTATAGTGAGCGGACCTCACATTAGAGGGTGAGGTCAGCCTCTTGCTCCACAGGTGTGTGCAGTGCCCGACACACATGAAGCCCGAGCTCCAAATGTAAATGAAAGAAAGAAAGACTTGCATTTCTATAGCGCCTTTCATGACCACCGGACGTCCCAAAGCGCTTTACAACCAATGAAATACTTTTTGAAGTGTAGTCACAGTTGCAAACAGCAAGCTCCCACAAACAGCAGTGTGATAATGGGAAGAGCGAGTGAACCAGTGAGTGAGTGAGGGACAGAGAGAGGGAGTCTGTTTATACACTGCCTCTCTCCCTGTGCAGTTGGGATGGGGATGGAGGGAGAGAGCGAGTAAGTGAGGGAGGGAGGTTGTGAGGGAGAGAGGGAGGGAGACAGTTTGTATACTGCTTCTTTCCCTGTGAAGGATTGAGTGGGGAGTATTGGCGGGGGGGGGGGGTTGGGGGGGAGCGGGGGAGAGGGAGCGAGGCAGTCTGCTTGTACAAAGTGCAGCCAGCCTGTGAGTTCCAGCTTCTTTCCCTGTACAAAGTGGGGTGGGGAGGGAAGAGGGATAAAGAGAATTTATCCTTCTCAGATGCCCTCTCTGTGACAAATAGGAAGTGATAGTTGAAGCTGTTAGTACAAGCGCTGTTTTGTATTTGTGAGAAATAAGACTTTCAATTCTTTCTGAGTGCTCCTACTCTATCCTTTGGGCAAGTGAATAAAATAATGTCAAAGTCCATTGAGTTAAGCAGCGTTGGATCGGAAGGGTCGCAAGTGAATATTGCTTGGGCTTCCGAACCCTTGAAAGAAGCTGCGATCTAATGATTGAAACTTGCAACCGTAATGGATTTGAAGATGAAGACAAGGAGAATTGAGTTCCAGGGTCACAGTGTAGTTTTAAACAAAACAGAAGAAATGAGATTAGAGAACGAAAGCAAAAACAATCTACACTGAAGACAGTGTGCTCAGGGGACCTAAGGGGCATCACAATCAATAAACCGGAGGACTGAGACAAACTGCAAATTTGGCACTTTTAAAAGATGTGTGGCTTTTTAACTGGACTATTAATGGATCTCCTGTGCCGAGGCCCATGGAAAGTCAGGACAAAGCAAATTACCCTCAGAGTGCATTAGTGATGCATTAGGTATATACAGTGAAACCTGTGAATTATGGACATCTAGGGGACTGGCATCAGCTGCCTGTTCCTTGCAGGTGTCTGTATTTTCCAAATGGTCATTGTACTGTATGTAGTTTTAGCCAGGCTGTAAGTAGATAGTCATCAGTGGATGAATTTTACACGGTAAATACTCATACATTCCTGCAAACCAATCTCTAATTTCATAAAATCAGCAGTTAATATATAATTAATACATATGGGGTTCTGCGGCTGATTAAGCTCTGGCTAGTGGTAGATGTGTGCAGTTGCAGGCGTGACCGTGTGATTGGTAATTTTATAAAGAGACAATCCTATCAAGACTCTGACAGGCACTTGCCCACCAAACCGTCACCACCTCAGTACAGTGTCCCGTGTGACATTTCCATTTATCACATCAGCCACCTCTATGGCCTTGTTGAGGTGGCAAGACCAGCACTTATTGCCCATCCCTAGTTGCCCCGAGAAGGTGGTGGTGGGCGGCCGTCTTGAAATACTGTGTAGTGGTTTTTGTACAACTGAGCGACTTGCTAGGCCGCTTTCATAGAATCATCGAATCACAGAAATTTACGGCACAGAAGGAGCCATTCGGCCCATCGTGTCTGTGCCGGCCGAAAAAGAGCTATCCAGCCTAATCCCACTTTCCAGCTCTTGGTCCGTAGCCCTGTAGGTTACAGCACTTCAAGTGCATATCCAAGTACTTTTTAAATGTGATGAGGGTCTCTGCCTCGACCATCCTTTCAGGCAGTGAGTTCCAGACCCCCACCACCCTCTGGGTGAAAAAACTTCCCTCAACTCCCCACTAATCCTTCTACCAATTACTGTAAATCTATGCCCCCTGGTTATTGACCTCTCTGCTAAGGGAAATAGGTCCTTCATATTCACTTTTATCTAGGCCCCTCATAATTTTATACACGTCAATTAAATCATCCCTCAGCCTCTCTATTCCAAAGAAAACAAGCCCAGCCTATCCAATCTTTCTCATAGCTAAAATTTCAGAGGGCAGTTCGTGGTCAACCACACTGGTGTGGGACTGGGGTCACCTATAGACCAGACCGGGTAAGGACAGCAGGTCCAGGCTTGACCCCGCATTCTGCTCTGTTAGTGCCTCTTGGTTAGGGAGAAGATTATCAGCCAAGCTTCCTGGTCCAGATCGTTTCTCAGTGACACCTGCTGGAATTGCACTTGCGTGGACATCATGTGAGTACAAATGGGGCTCATCCATGAAACCATCCACAGCTGCATAGCCTATTGACACTCACTAAGGTTTACACATGATGGGTAATGGCCTCTTTGCTCAGGTATCAAGGTGTACATAAAAACATAAGAAATAGGAGCAGGAGTCGGCCATTCGGCTCCTCGAGCCTGCTCCGCCATTCAGTAAGATCATGGCTGATCTTCCACCTCAACTCCACTTTCCTGCACTATCCCCATATCCCTTGATTCCCTTAACATCCAAAAATCTATCGCTCTCTGTCTTGAATATACTCAACGACTGAGCCTCCTCAGCCCTCTGAGGTAGAGAATTCCAAAGATTCACCACCCTCTGAGTGAAGAAATTTCTCTTCATCTCAGTCCTAAATGGCCGACCCCTTATTCTGAGACTGTGACCCCTGTACTCACAACCATGGAAACGTGCCCTAAGAAGAAAGAAAGACTTGCATTTCTATAGCGCCTTTCACGACCTCAGGACGTCCCGAAGCGCTTTACAGGCAATGAAGTACTTTTTGAAGTGTAGTCACTGTTGTAATGTAGGAAACGCAGCAGCCAATTTGCACACAGCAAGCTCCCACAAACAGCAATATGATGATGACCAGATAATCAGTTTTGAGGTGTTGGTTGAGGGACAAAGATTGGCCAGGACACCGGGGAGAACTCCCCTGCTCGTCTTCGAATAGTGCCACGGGATCTTTTACATCCACCTGCGAGGGCAGACACCGCCTCGATTTAATGTCTCATCCGAAAGATGGCACCTCCGACAGTGCAGCACTCCCTCAGTACTGCACTGGGAGTGTCAGCCTAGATTTTATTTACTCAAGTCCCTGGAGTAGGACTTGAACCCACAACCTTCTGACTCGGGTGAGAGAGCTACACACTGAGTCACAGCTGACACTGTGGAAGAGTGGAAGGGAGAAAATTAACAATAAAAAAAAAGTCAGCCAACACGCGATGATTAGCAGTGTACATCTGTTCCTGAATGTTATAAAGGAGAAGTGATTTGGAGAGCAATCCTTTTTCCCAGCAGTGAAACATAATTAATGAAGTGCAGGGTCAGGTCAATTTCTACTGATGGTTTGTGATTAATGCTTAATCCTTCAATTAGATTAAAAGCAGAAGATGTAAAAACACAAATGGCCGTGAGCTAATTGTTACTTTTGTATTTTAATGATTACTTGACAACTGTGCAATCTGATGTAGTAGCCATTACAGAGACCTGGCTACAACCTGAGCCTGATTAGGAGCTAAATATTCCAGGCTATACGATCTTTATGAAGGATTGATTCCTGGGATGAGAGGGTTGTCCTATGAGGAGAGATTGAGTAGACGAGGCCTATATTCTCTGGAGTTTAGAAGAATGAGAGGTGATCTCATTGAAACATACAAAGTTCTTACAGGGCTTGACAGGGTAGATGCAGGGAGGATGTTTCCCCTGGCTGGGGAGTCTAGAACCAGGGGTCACAGTCTCAGGATAAGGGGTCGGCCATTTAGGACTGAGATGAGGAGAAATTTCTTCACTCAGAGGGTGGTGAATCTTTGGAATTCTCTTCCCCAGAGGGCTGTGGAGGCTCAGTTGTTGAGTATATTCAAAAATGAGAAGTCGCACAACACCAGGTTATAGTCCAACAGTTTTATTTGAAATCACAAGCTTTCGGAGCGGCTGCTCCTTCGTCAGGTTACCTGATGAAGGAGCAGCGCTCCGAAAGCTCGTGATTTCAAATAAAACTGTTGGACTATAACCTGGTGTTGTGCGACTTCTCATTTTTGTCCAACACCGGCATCTCCGCATCGTGGAGTATATTCAAGACAGAGAGCGATAGATTTTTGAATATTAAGGGAATCAAGGGATATGGGATAGTTCAGGAAAGTGGAGATGAGGTAGAAGATCAGCCATGATCTTATTGAATGGCGGGAGCAGGCTCGAAGGACCATATGGCCTACCCCAGCTCCTATTTCTTATGTTCTTATGTTCTTAATTTTCTAGAACAATGGCCTGGAAATTCGGGCACAGCACCCGTTTTTCTGGCGCTAAACGGCCTTCTAAGCCTCCAATATGGCGGGCAGGAAGTGCGCGCTTATTACGAGCTAGTCGTGCACCATATTGGTAAAGGCCAAAACATCGGCATTATCTATGTTTCTGCTTGGAGTAATTCAACTCTAGAATCAACCAGTAAATTAACCAGAGACAATTGCTGCCTACTTTACTCCCATTCTTCCACTAAAGGATGCTTTAATTTCCCCAATAAGAAATTTGGAACATGATAATTATTAAGTGTATTCTGGTGATTATGACACGTTGATTTACAGAGGGCATAACAATCATTTTCGTCATTATTTTAGCCACGCCAGTGAATATTTTGGCACAAGTTGAATTGGAATGGTTTAATCACATACTTTGCAAATCTCCAGGGAGAGATCCTGATTGCCCGTCCTTGGCCCGATCCCCTGTGTCACAGGGAAACCTCATGAGTGCACTGCTCCGGACAGGACAATATTGGGAATCAAGACCCAGCACAGGTGATTCCTGATGCTCCCGGATAGATCAGGAGATTTTTAGAGTACTCACTGGCATGGCGAATAGCCACACTATAAATACCCACTCAGCATTATCAGAAAAGAAAGAAAGAACTTGCATTTATATAGAGCCTTTCACGACCTCAGGACGTCCCAAAGCGCTTTACAGCCAATTAAATACTTTGAAGTGTAGTCACTGTTGTAATGTAGGAAACACGGCAGCCAATTTGTGCCCAGCAAGCTCCCACAAATAGAAATGCGATAACTGACCAGATAATTTGGTTTTTTTTAAGTGATGTTGTTTGAGATATCAATTTTGGCCAGGACACCAGGAAGAACTCCCCTGCTCTTCTTCGAAAAAGTGCCATGGGATTTTTTTTACTTTCCAAGATCATGATATTTTTAAAGTACCAAAACTAATTAATCCCGATTTTTAAACTGACTTCAGGGAGTTAGATGGTGACCTTTTTACTAATTAATAAACTATTATTTATTTTATAATGAAACACAATTTACAATAAGAAATATTTTTGTGTAAACCGCTATCATCATAAAATGTTACAATGAGCAGAAAAGTGGAGTTACTGGAGAACCCGGCGAGATATTTCAGAGTACATTGCGGGTTTGTATATAGAAATCAGATAACTGGGAGTGAGTTGCAAGCTAAAAGCTAATCGAAGAGTTGAAATGTTTTATATGTAAAATAACAGATACCCGAGACTGATTTATAGAATCTGATTTATTGGATGCTTTCGATGTAGAATAAAAGATGCATGGGTTTAAATTACAGGCTGGAATCTAATTGAGGGACTCAAAAAAGGTCATGCACGCAATAGCGGATACCCGGGAGTGAGTTCCCGGCTGGAATCTCATCCCATCGGCTGGCCTGTTTCTTGTGTGATATAACTTTCTGTTTCTATTTGCAGACGGTCAGCGACGAACGATTTATGAATATCACAGGGTGGAAATGGACATGACGAAGATCAGCAACAGCTCAGCCTTGGAGTTCACCCCTGTTTCCAGTAAGTTGTGACTTTTACGGGGGGCTTGAACTTTATCTTGGGTCAGGGAGGATTCCTGTTTTATTCACTCTGCCAACACGACTGGCCTCCGTGTGCTTTGTTCTCCTGTTGGAAGAGATCATTGTAGTTCTCTCTAGTTCCTAATTGAATGGCGCATTCTTATTACACTCAGAAGCTGACACAGTAATGCTACAAACCAGGCTTTTAAGGAGAGGAGAGCTCACTGAACTAAAGAGGAAATGGGGACTAGATGGCACAGTTGTTTAGCACCTTTTGTATCTGGACTAAAATCCAACCTAATTTATAGTATGAAATTTGCTGAAAATGGCCTTCCATCTGGCACTAATTGGCACTTTCTTTCGGGCTGTAAAGATTGCTGGTGCAGAAAATCGGTACGTCCGCTCTGGTTCAATAGTGGATGCTCTTCTGAGGAGCAAGGGGTTAAAGCACATCGTTGGGGGGGTCAGTGTTACTCTGTGTTTGGCCGTGTGCTACCTGATCTCGGCGTGCTTGACACTAAGGCTGGGTGCCAAAATCTTGACACCTTTCACTGTGATGAACATCATTTTTTAAAAAAGCACCAAAAAGATGAAAAATGTAAAGAGGAAAAGCCAACGGATGTACAAGAAGGAGGTAGAGAACTGAGAAAGAGGATTGCGTGGTGACATGGCACGGACACATCATGCATTCTATCAGAAGTGTGGAACCAGATAGCCACATCTCACTCCCTGGAAGTATTTGCAGTCTAGTGCTGGAGGGGCGCTATCTCATAGAGAGAAAGAGAGAGAGAGAGAGAGAGGGGTAGATTTTGACTTTTGATTGGCCACCCATTCCAGCAGCGAAGAGGCCCCCGTGATTTTGAGGCTCCTGCCTCTTTCAAATTTGGCAGCCGAGCTACAGGCGCCTCGATCCAGCTCATCAGGTTGAAGCCTAAAAATCGGGCCGGAGCTACCGCCAGCAAGGCAGGTCATGCAAGGGATGGGGCGGGGGGGGGGAGTCGCAATGGTGGGAGGATGGGGGGTCCCGGGGTGGCAGCAGCCCCAGGTTATTTTTGTGGGACCAGAGGTTCACTCCTGCTCCTCCAGCCCCACAGAAATGATTCAAGACTTACCTTTGGCCGGGCCTCTTCTCTCCCATCACCCGTGGAACTAGTCGGAGTCTGCGCACGCAGGCCCTGACCAGTTCCGACCTAAAATGGCAATCGGGCTCCTATTTGTGTCATAGGATCCCGATCCCCATATTAAAAGGGGCCTATCGCCTTGAATCAGGCGGGCGCTTCGGACATCCGGCAGAAGACTCCTTTTGAAACGGCGCTGGCCACATCGTCGGTGTTAACGGGGGGGGGCGGTAAGGCTACCAACTCCATTTTCGAGGTGGTTACCGCCCCGTTAACGCCAGGAGAGGGCATTCAGAGTCCACCCCAGAGAGTTCGATTGATACCTTGTTTATAATTTGATAGATAATGTACTTTGGGTGATATTTTGTTGACAGATTCATGGTGGGTAAACCGGTCAACCGGACCACTTTAAAGTGGTCTTTAAGCCCTTCCTAATGGGGCCTCACCGAAGGGAACAGGGTGTAGCACAGGAAAGCGACTGATGAGAGCTGGTAGCACAACAGGGTGCAGCACGAGGAGTTATCAGAGGCAGACTGGGTCCCTCGTCAGCGGTTCGAACAAGGAGGTGGCGCTAAATTCAACAAATTAAGGCTCACGTCCTCCTTTTGTAGCAGTTTTGGAATGACCTGCTGCAGACAACATTGACAATCTCTGCCCACCATAACTACCTGGACTCATCAGTAGGCCCCAGTGAGGCAAACATGATGTTGGCATGGCTTCTGTAATTGGTGTTCCCTGAACGCTGATTTGAGGAGGCAGACGGCATATGTATGAGACGGCTGGAAGAGCTGCAGAAGCTGTGCCGAGTAGCTAGTGGCCGATGTGAACTATTTCAAGAAAGGAGGTCAATGAGCAGTCATGAACACAGCAAATCCTCACCCCCGGGCATGTTCGGACTGCAAGGTATATCCATTATTTACAGACTTGTCCATGGTGGGTTAAATGTTCTCTATTTCGTCAGTGAAACAGAGGAACAGGTGCGCTGGGAAACATCCCCAAAGCAGGTTTCTATGAATGGATAACAATGACACAGGCAGCTCCCCCCCGTCAGTCATCCTGCAAAAGGAACAGGTATAGAAAACGCTCACATCTCTCTTAGGCGTAGCTGTGGAATGTGTTAGTGCTTCTACAGTAGACAATACTGATCATATCACAAAGATTAGGGAAGCCACTCAGCCCATCTAGCTCATCATGCTATTGAAAATATAAAATTCTTAAGGGGCTTGATAGGGTAGATGTTTCCCCTGGCGGGGGAGTCTAGAGCTAGGGGTCACAGTCTCAGATAAGGGGTAGGCCATTTAGGACTGAGATGAGGAAGAATTTCTTCACTCAGAGGGTGGTGAACCTTTGGAATTCTCTGCCCCAGAGGGCTGTGGATGCTGAGTCTTTGAGTATATTCAAGGCTGAGATAGATAGGTTTTTGCACTCTAGGAGAATCAAGGGATATGGAGATCGGGCGGGAAGGTGGAGTTGAGGGCGAATATCAGCCATGATCTTATTGAATGGCAGGGCAGGCTCGAGGGGCCGAATGGCCTACTCCTGCTCCTAATTCTTATGTTCTTGTTATATTATGAAACCTACAATTCCACATCACAGCATCTTGAATGACCTCAGAGTTTTTGGCTCCACTACACTACTCAGAGACCATTCCTGGTATTATTCACTATTCAAGACCTTCGTCCTGAGCTTGTCTTTAATTATTTTGTACCCTTGGCCTGTAGTGGATTAGCCTTAACTATTCCACTTAGTATCTTATGTACTCGAGAAGGTTCCCTCTCCTTCCTAAACTGAAGATTATGGTCCGGAAATTCTGGGACTTTAATCCATGGGCGTAAGTGCCGAACCCCCGCCCCTCCTTACCCGAGGCCAGAGACCCCCAAATTCCAAGCTGGACCGGGTGCATCAGTGGCAGCCGCCCCACCACCCCCCACCCCCCAATCCGAGCCAACCCACCCTTCCAAATCAAGCCCAAGTCCTTCGGAGGTCCAAGTGGGCTGAAGAAATGTTTTCTTATTAAAAATTTTGGCTCTCACTGGCGCTGAACTGACCAGAGAAGGTAATTGATCCCCTGCAGGATTAAACACCTAGCTCTGGTGAAAATCTGGGGCCTCTAGAAGGCTCATAGGGACTTTTCCACTGGTGTGAATTCCACCATGGCTTTTCAAGGGTGTACAGGGAGTAATTTCCAGGGAAGCCTGGGAACTGTTCCCGACATGCCCCCTCGATGTGGGGGAAGGTGGGCAGAGGAACTGCTCATAAATCCCCTGATAGGAATTTCCAGGTCTGATCGAGTTGTGGTGGAATCCTGGGGTATCCGGGATCCGGCTCATTTTCCGACCCCAATTTTCCACTGTCGCTTAGGTCCTCTCCAGTGTCAAGAAGTTCAAGACCGATGAGATTTTCTACAAAAGTAGCGAAGTTATGCTGAATCTTTCTAAAGCGCTGGTTAGGCCACAACTGGAGTATTGCATCCAGTCCTGATCACCATACTTTAGGAAGGATGTGAAGGCCCTTGAGAGGGTGCAGAGGAGATTTACCAGAATGGTTCCGGGGATGGGGAATCTTAGCTACAAGGATAGGTTGGAGAAGCTGGATTTGTTTTCATTAGAGCAAAGGAGGTTGAGGACTGATTTGATAGAGGTGTACAAGATTATGACGGGTTTGGATAGGCTAGACTGGGAAAAGGCTGTTCCCACTAGTTGATGGTACAAGGACTAGGGGACACAGATTTAAGGTTTTGGGCAAGAGATACAGGGGGATGTGAGGAAAAACTTTTTTACGCAGCGAGTGGTGATGACCTGGAATTCGCTGCCGACGGAAGTGGTGGAAGCGGAGACATTCAATGTTTTCAAGGGGAGACTGGATAGGCAATTGAGGGAAATAAACTTGCAGGGATAGGATAGAATGGGGAAATGGGACTGACTGGATTGCTCTACAGAGAGCCGGCATGGACTCGATGGGCCGAATGGCCTCCTTCTGTGCCGTTATGACTCTATGGGGGAAAAATTCGGTTGCTTTGCGTCTCCCGTTAGCGCCTACAAGGGCACTAATAGGGCGCAAAGCAACTAGCGCCCGGGTGCAGCGATGTTTGCACCGCTCGCGAAATTGACCAGGCATTTTGCGGCGGCGCTAAACACTACCGCCATGATCTCCTGCACCCACAGATCATGACGTCAGTCGAGCGTGCAACGCCCAGGGAGCGCCCTGGACCGGATATTGAGTGGCGCCCCCTGCCTTACCGCCTGCTGCTAGCAACGACAGGTTGAGGGGAGCGTTTTGCAGTCGGGAAGGGACTGGGGGAGCGCTATTTAAAGGCGACCACTTCCTTTTTTTTGTCGGCAACATTTTTGCACCACGCATTCTGAGAGAGAGAGAGAGAGACTTCTGGAGCGATTCAACGCTGTGTGAAGGAGTTTTGGGTACTGAACAGCACTTTGCAGGTTCATTTTGATTTGACTTTCCTTGCATCGATTTAGAAGAGACTATGGGCGCTGCAGTCTGTGCTCTTTCCTTGGGCCTCTCCATTGTTCTTTCCAGCTGAGATTCAAGGCTGCAATGAGCAGGGTGTGGATGGAGAGCAAGATCGACCCTCCCCTTTAGGAACTGGCCGGCGCCAGTGTGTCTGTGTTCCATTGCTGACTGACATCACATGAGCTTCGCCAGCGCTCTGAGGTAGCGCCTCGCTCCTCAGCGTTAGCACCTTAAGAGAGGTGTGTAGCGCCTGATTTAGCACTCCATATCACCTCCAGGGGCGATAGAAGCCAAGTTTTCAGTCAGAGGTGATAATTAGCGCCAGGCGCTAAACTTTGTCCCAGGCCAATAATTGCGCCCCAAACGGGGCGATACTGAATTTCTCCCCCTATGGCTCTCCTCATAGCTCAGTCCACTATCACTAGCAATCAGCCTTGGGCCCTTCTCTGCACCAGGGCTGGGATATTTCCCTTGTGTCTCCAAGGTGCCCAGATCTGAATGCATTATGCGGCATATGGGATGGACCAGGGGGCTGACAGCTTCAGCTTGACGGCCCCAGACTTGGACTCTGCCAATTGACCTAGTGCTCTGCTGATCTCTAATCATCGTTACCGGCTAGACGCACTGGCAGACCACAGTGAGACAGGCACGATGCTCACAGCGCTTCTGCAATTGGTATTCTGCGAGCACAGAACTGGAGGATTTGTGCATAAAATTAACAAGCTGTAAATGAGACATTTTGAGATTGGAAAGTTTTTTTTTGGAGTTGCAGATATGGGGAACAGATTCTCAGATAAAACAGCACCTTTAGAGCTGGTGAATATCAAGTTAGGAAGAGGCCAGAGGGTTATAAAAGATAAACAAAGCTAGAGATAATCGAATGATGTGAACAGTATGACAGTCCTTAGGTGCCGGAACTGTCAGGCAACAGGTCTGGGATGTACAATGTAGGATACGAGTCCACTTGACTTACCTTTAAGTGCAGGGAGTCACTTTGCAAAACCTTTTCTCTATTGATTAGATGGGTTGGTAGAGTCTGTGATGGAGTGTAGATTTCCCATGGGTGGCTTACTGGACTTTTTCTTCAATCCACAATTTTTATGTTTTTAAGAGAGTTCCCTTGGTCCGTCCTCACTATTGGTGTCTGTGTCATAGAGCTGGTTTTTTTTGAAGGGGTATTTGTCCCTTCCACTTCTGTGGTCTCCTGGTGGCACGTACTGTCCTCAGGTGAGCGAGATAGGAAGCAGCCAGACGACACACACCCCACGGATGGTTCCCACCCTAGTGTCGCATGTCTTGTTTCACTCATGCGATGCAATCCCTGGTGAGCTTGTAGTCATCCCATTGTGACGTGTCTTTTTTCATGGATTGAATGTTTTTCCTAGAGGAGTCTGTAAGCAAAAATATTTAAAAACTAACAAATGATCTACAACAGACTCCTTTAACTTTTCATATTCTAGAACTTGGAGTAAACTGGATTCGAGGAAACGGTTTCCAGCTCTTCTTATCTATAGCTTTCCACATATTGCCCATGGCATATGACTCAGTTGTCTTGCTCAAACATGCTCACATCTACACTTGTTCAGCAATGAGTTCTAGTGACAAGTCCTCACCCAATTCATTCAGAAACAGCAACTTACATCTCTATAGCATTCCTTGCGTAAATAGAAAAGTGCTTTACAGAGGGGGACACCGAGCAGGATTGAATTTTAGATGGAGGCGGCCGACAGCAGCAGAGCCAAAGAGAAGGGTTTTTAGGAGGCTTTTGGAGATGGGTGGAAAGGTAGAGGGATTAATGTAGAGACTTTAGTGGGTTAGGTTATGTTAGCTAAAGAATAGTCACCAATGGTGGAGTGGAAGGAGAAAGGTGTAATCTGGTGTCAGAGGAGCATAGGGTGTGTAGGGGCTTACGATTGACTCGGATCATTGAGACAGGGTGGGTCAAGGCCATGAAGTGTTTTGAAAACAAGGTAAAGAATCACAAAGTCAATTTAATGGGGGCATGGGGAGCAAGTGAAGCTGGGAAAGGAAGTGATAAATGGGAATGTGGGACTTTGTGCAAGAGAAGACATAAAATCCAAGAGGTCCTGAATACATTCTAGTTTTTGGAGGGTGGAGGCCAGCAAGGAGAACACTTGAGATGACAATCCTCGAGGCGGTAAAGCTATAGATTCTGTATTGGCAGCAATGGGGGAGAGGTAGGTGTCCTTCAGAGAGATTTAGATGTCTTAGTACAAAAAACACAGAGAGTTAGCATGCAGGTACAGCAAGCAATTAGGAAGGAAAATGGCATGTTGGCCTTTATTGCAAGAGGGTTGGAATACAAGAGTAAGGAAGTCTTGCGACAATTGTACAGGGCCTTAGTGAGACCACACCTGGAGTACTGTGCACAGTTTTGGTCTCCTTATCTAAGGAAGGATATACTTGCCTTGAGGCGGTGCAACGAAGGTTCACTAGATTGATTCCTGGGATGAGAGGGCTGTCCTATGAGGAGTGATTGAGTAGACTGGGCCTATACTCTCTGGAGTTTAGAAGAATGAGAGGTGATCTCATTGAAACATATAAGATTCTGAGGGGGATTGACAGGATAGATGCCGAGAGATTGTTTCCCCTGGCTGGAGAGATGGAACTAGGGGGCATAGTCTCAGGATAAGGGGTCGGCCATTTAAGACTGAGATGAGGAGAAATTTCTTCACTCAGAGGGTTGCGAATCTTTGGAATTCTCTACCCGAGAGGGCTGCGGATGCTCAGTCATTGAGTATATTCAAGGCTGAGATCGATAGATTTTTGGACTCTTAGGGAATCAAGGGATATGGGGATCGGGCTGGAAAGTGGAGTTGAGGTCGAAGATCAGCCATGATCTTACTGAATGGCGGAGCAGGCTCGAGGGGCCGTATGGCCTACTCCTGCTCCTAATTCCTATGTTCTAGGTAGGGCCAAAGGCAAGCAATCTATTAGGGGTGAAGGAAAGTGGTCTTGGCGATGAATCCAATGTGGGAAGGAAATTCAGTTCAGGGTGGCAGCCAAGAAGGTTGATGAAGTCAAGGCCAGAGGAACGGAAGTGCAGAGGGGAGCCAAAAAGCTTAGCTTAAGTTCTACTGACATTAAGCTGGAGAACATTTCACCTAATTTCTGAAACATTTTTGGATCAAAGGTCTACAGCGGAAGCAGCTGATGTTTTGAATCCCACAGAGGGTTTCACTTTAACGCTCAGTCATTTAATGATTCCAGGCTGGTTTTGGGCAGTTTCCTCCTTCCTATTTTAGTGCTGTAATTAATTCCAGGGATCCTTTAACTGTTCTCACTGTCTGTTTTCTCTAATAGTTCACTGAATTCATACCATCATCTGCTCTCTCTCACTCACAGTGTGTCTGCAACACCTGAGTTGTAACGCCTGTGTCAACGCTGAGGACCGCTTCAACTGCAGCTGGTGTGGTGTTCTCCAAAGGTAAGAGTCTCCTACCCCCTCTCCCATGTGTAGACTAGAGCTCACTTAAGGGGTAAGCAGCATCTAGGAGGAAAACTTTCTCGCCCAATATCTAATCTTCCAATTACGAAATGATTACTCTTTTTTTTAAGTCTTTGAATTACCTCATGCTCAAAGAACAATTCTCGTTTTGGGTCTTCTTCATGCCAAGTCGCTGCGCTGACATCACTGACGAAAATTGGCCACCACCACCTGGAGTGGCCTGCCCTTTATTTTAATGGGTTTCACTAATTTTGGACAGGCCTCGGAGCCAATCTGAAACCACCCAACCCAACCCAACCCTGGGAAAACAAGCTCCTTGCTGGCCAATGTGTTAGTCTAGAGCTGGACAGCTCCAGAAGGCTCCCAGGTCATCATTGGATCTCAGGTGTGTTTTGTCCTAATGAGGAATGAAAGAAAAAGAAACAAAGAGCTTGCATTTCTATAGCGCCTTTCATGACCTCGGGACGGCCCAGAGCACTTTACAGCCAATGAAGTACTTTTTGAAGTGTAGTCACTGTTGTAATGTAGGAAACGCGGCAGCCAATTTGTGCACAGCAAGCTCCCACAAACAGCAATGTGATAATGACCAGATAATCGGTTTTAGCGATGTTGGTTGAGGGGTAAAGATTGGCCAGGTCACTGGGAGCGTTCCCTTGCTCTTCTTTGAATAGTGCCATGGGATCCTTTACGCCCACCTGAGAGGGCAGGCGAGGTCTCGGTTTAACATCTCATCTGAAAGACGGCACCTCCGACAGTGCAGCACTCCCTCAGCGCTGCACTGGAGTGTCAGCCTAGATTTTGAGCTCAAGTCTCGAGTGGGGACTTGAACCCACAACCTTCTGACTCAGACGAGAGTCCTACCCACTGAGCCGCGGCTAACACGGAATGGGCCCTCAGTTACCGTTATCTTGCTCCTGTTGCCATCTGCATGAGGAGAGAGGGCAGCGGATTCTGGAGTAACTGATTCACAGTTTAATCGATGAGTAGGGTCTGTGGGTTTAGATAGTTCAGACTGCTGGCATTCCCTGTTCTTGTTCAGAAGGGGAAGGTCGTCGTTGCAAATGATCCAACAGAACGTTCAGAGTCAGTCATTATTCTGCCGATGATTGATTACTGCAGCCAACTAACCTTATCGTGTAGGGCTGCTCGAGAACTCAGGCGGGGGAGGGGGTGGAGCGGCGATCGCGGCGGGGGGCGGGGAGCAGCAGCGATGGGAAGGAGGAGTGCCGATCGGGGGGGGGGCAATGGTGATCAGAGGAGTGGTGAGTCAATCGGGGGGGGGGGCGGCGATCAAGGGGAGGTGACGATCGGGAGGGGGTACATGGGGGTGCGGTGGCCGTAGTGGTTCTTTGAATGTGACATCTGAAGTGGAGAGGTATTTTTGGTGTATCATCATTTTGTATATTATTTGTATATTATTCTCAAATGTTCAAATGTATCCAGCTCCATCCTGCTGATGTACGTACACATTTAGAAAGCTTCTCTGGTGGCTCAGTGGTTGAGAGCACCATCCAATGATGTACTGCGACCACAAACATCAAAGGACCCAGCACCGATCCCTGCGGTACACCACTGGACACAGGCTTCTAGTCACAAAAACAACCTTCGACTATCAACCTCTGCCTCCTGCCACTAAGCCAATTTTGGATCCTATGTGCCAAATTGCCCTGGATCCCATGGGCTCTTACTTTCTTGACCAGTCTCCCAAATGGGACTTTGTCAAAAGCCTTACTGCACTACCCTCATCCACACACCTAGTCACCCCCTCGAAAAATTCAATCAAATTGGTCAGACATGATCTCCCCCTGACAAAGCCATGCTGACTATCCCTGATTAATCCCTGCCTCTCCAAGTGGAGACTAATTCTGTCCCTCAGAATTTTTTCCAATAATTTCCCTACCACTGATGTTAGGCTCACTGGCCTGTAATTCCCTGGTTTATCCCTACTACCCTTCTTGAACAATGGTACTACGTTAGCTGTTCTCCAGTCCTCTGGCACCTCCCCTGTGGCCAGAGAGGGGAGATCTCTGGGGCATTGATTGATCTCAGTCAGGGTAATAGTAAAGGAGCTACAATCGGCCTCAAAGCCTCTGATTTAAGCAGGCGCAAAATCTGTCAGAACTCCAATTTCTAATCACTAGCGAGGGGCCAGGCGCATGCTAGTGTGGCCATTAACCGACATTAACTATTAATGAGCACCTCTGTGCTCACTGACCTACATTGGGCTCCCGGTCCGGCAACACCTCAGTGTTAAAATTCTCATCCTTGTTTTCAAATCCAACCATGACCTCGCTCCTCCCTATTTCTGTATCCTTCTCCAGCCCTACAATTAGGCATGGGCAATAAATGCTGGCCTTGCCAGTGATGTCCACATCCCATGAATGAATTTTTTTTTTTAAACCCTCACAAGATCTCTGTGCTCCTCTAATTCTGGCCTCTTGCGCATCCCCGATTTCCATCGCTCCACCATTGGCGGCCGTGCCTTCAGCTGTCTGGGCCCTAAGCTCTGGAATTCCCTCCCTAAACCTCTCCACCTCGCTCCCTCTCTCTCCTCCTTTAAGATGTTCTTTAGAACCTACCTCTTTGACCAAGCTTCTGGTCACCTGTCCTAATGGACCAAAAATTAGTGCCGCTACGCGAGAGTACGCACTGTGTACTCTCGCGTATTCTGTCTCCAATTGCCGGTTTTCTGCATGCACTGCGCATGCGCTGAAAACCGGCACTTGGTGATTAGAAAAGGGGGCGGGTCCTAGGTGAACCGCGTGCGCGCTACAGGCTGCGCGCACGCAGTGCACTTAGTGGTTTCAACGCGCAGGTAAGTACGGAAGATTCTACAAATAAAAAAAGGAGGAGTAAGACCCACTTTTAACAAGGTAAGTAGTGAATTAAGTATTATTTTGAAATTTTTTTAACAGGTATATCTTTTTTAGAGACTTTAAAGACAGGTAAGTTTATTTTTATAACTTTTTAAAAGATTTTAAATTTTTTCAAAAATTTAATTTTTTATTTAAAATGGTTTATTTAACTATACTTATTTTATTAATGTGATGGTTTTTTTTTTAATTTAATTGAGGTTTAGCGGTTCTTTTGGGGGGGTATAGTATTCATAGCTTTCACAGCACTTATGTGAAAGTTATGAATGGAAGATGGTGTGCTGCCATTGGCTCTAACTGAGTCACGTGATCCCACAGCTCGCACGAATTAACTACGCCTGTGGGATACGCAAGCCCAGCACAGCAGCTGTCCAGAACATCAAGTTCGTGCGAGCTGGAACTGAAAAAGCCAACGCGCAGTGAGAGATCGCGGGGAGGCCTTACCCTCGCACGAAGGCTTCCTCACGAATTTTTGGGCCAATATCTCCTTATGTGGCTCAGTGTCAAATTTTGTTTGTGAATGTTCCTGTGAAAGGCACTATATAAATGCAAGTTGTTGTTGTTAAGGCAAACACATTAAGACAAGGTGTTGGAGGTCTGCGGGCACCTACTGAACATATATCAGCAAGAGTCAGCACTTTCAGGAGAGGAGGGAACTGAGGAGGAGAAATTGGGAAAATATCCGTACAATTTCTCTTTTCTCGGCCTGTATTCCTGCTGCCGCCTTGGTGCACATGCTCCAGGGACACCCTCAGTCCTGTCCCTTCAAAGACAAGAAAATACTTTTCCCCGTCTAGTTTTTCCATCCTTTCCCCCCTCAGTTATACTTGTCAGGAGTAGGACAAGTGCAAAATCAATGGACATGAGTCAAAGCTGTTGCTATATCGAACCCTTAGAAAGAATAGAACAAACACAAAATCAATGTCATTGAATCATTTCATTCACACATTAAGAACATTTCCTTTCCTCCAATTAGATGGAATTACAAAGTCTTTAAGTACTACATGGAATCACAAGCTTGGTCAGGCCCCATCTGGAGTACTGCGTTCAGTTTTGGGCACCGCACCTAAGGAACGATATATTGACCTTGGAGATTCACCAGAATGATACTGGGGCTTAGAGGGTTAAATTATGAAGAACAGTTTGCATAAATATGGCTTGTATTCCCTTGAGTTTAGGAGATTGAGGGGTGATCTGATCGAGGTGTTTAAAAGATTTGATAGGGTAGATACGGAGAAACTATTTCCTCTGGTGGGGAAATGAAGCACAAGGGGACATAATGTTAAAATTAGAGCGAGGACATTTAGGAGCAAAATCGGGAAGCACTTTTTCACACAAAGGGTAGCAGAGGTTTGGAACTCTCTCCCCCAAAAGGCTGTGGATGCTGGGACCATTGGAGCTTTCAAGAATGAGATCAAACGATTTTTGTTAGGTAAGGGTATCAGGGGACATGGAGCAAAGACAGGAAAATGGAGCTGAGGTGTAGATCAGCCATGATCTAACTGAATGGTGGAGAAGGGCTAAATGGCCTACTCCTGTTCCTGCTTGTAAGTTAGTACACATCCCGTAATTCAATCCAGAATGGGTATCTGGAAAGAATATTAAGGACTGTAACACATTCTCTGAAAACATTGAGTACCGTAGCCCGTTCCTACATAGAAACATAGAAGATAGGAGCAGGAGTAGGCCATTCGGCCCCTCGAGCCTGCTCCGCCATTCGATGCGATCATGGCTGATCATCCAAATTCAGTACCCTGTCCCTGCTTTCTCCCCATATCCCTTGATCCTTTTAGCCTTAAGAAATATATCTAACTCCTTCTTGAATATATTTAATGAATTGGCCTCTACTGCCTTCTGTGGTAGAGAATTCCACAGGTTCACCACCCTCTGGGTGAAGAAATTCCTCCTCATTTCTGTCCTAAATGGCTTACCCCTTATCCTTAGACTGTGACCCCTGGTTCTGGACTCTCCGACCATCGGGAACATCCTTCCTGCATCTAGTCTGTCCAGTCCTGTCAGAATTTTATAAGTTTCAATGAGATCCCCTCTCATTCTTCTAGACTCCAGCGAGTACAAGCCCAATCGACCCAATCTCTCCTCATACGTCATTTCTGCCATCCCAGGTATCAGCCTGGTGTTAAGTGTAGTAGCTGTTGTCTTTGAAGAGCATCAAGCACATTAGGGTACATTTGGCAAGACTCCTCTCCTGGTCTGGAGTCTCAGTCGGCGGGAGTGCAGATCCGAGATTGGACGCGGAGGTCGGGGCTCCTGATTCGCTGCGCTCCCCATTTTCTGGGTGGCTAAAGAAATCTGCCCCAAGATCTGAGTCTCTCAAAAGTTACCCCATTGAACATTGTGGTCACGTTGCTGCAAGTGGGACGTGGCAGATGGTGCACTGTCAGACCGAGCTTTGCATCTCAATGTCATATCCTGTCCCTTGGCTTCAGCCTCATCTCTAACACAACAGACAGCGCAGCTGTTACTGCAAACAGCCATTGATATCAATAAAACAGCTTACAGCACTAAATGGCCCCAGAATTGATGTCATTTACTGTTCAATAACCATAGGCTGTGCAGCTGCCTTTGATACCAGCGAGATACCACTTTTTAACAGGACTGTCTTTTGACTGCCCTGAGTTGTAGCATGTCATTAAATTTCTCACTGCAGTTGTCATTCCCCTCCACAGTCACACCTTGGTACAAAATGGAGAAGATTTCAACTGCACTTAGAAACACAACTGTTCCAAAACAGAATTTGACTCCTGTACTATCTGTGTCTCTCTGCTGCTTCATTCTCTTGATCGCTCTGTCTTTCTCCATCATGCATTTTCAATCTCCAATTCTATCTGGGGGAACTGATAGGGTAGATAGAGAGAAACTATTTCCGCTGGTTGCGGGGGGTTCTAGGACTAGGGGGCATAGCCTAAAAATTAGAGCCAGGCCTTTCAGGAGTGAAGTTAGGAAACACTTCTACACGCAAAGAGGATGGGAACTCTCTTCCACAAACGGCAGGGTTGATGCTCGGTCAATTGTTAATTTTAAATCTGAGATTGAGAGATTTTTGTTAACCAAAGGTATTAAGGGCTATGGGGCAAAGGCGGGTTTCTGGAGTTAGGTCACAGATGAGCCATGATCTCATTGTATGGCAGAACCAGTCTCAAGGGGCTAAATAACCTACTTCGGTTTCTTTGTTCCTATCTATATCTCTCATTCTAATGTTGTTTTTCATTCAGTTTATCTCATTTTGTCTCTGACTCACACTCTCACATTCTGTCATTCTCTCCCTTGCTGTCTCTTATTCTCTCTTCTACTCTCTTTTTCTACAACCTCTCAATCGTTCTTTTTTCCTTACTCTCTCGTTAGTTTTGTTACCCCTCATTTTCTCTTTTTGTTGCTCTGTCTTATTCTCTCTCTCTCTATCTCTTGTTCTCTCACTCTTTGTTCCTTTCATCTTTTTTTTTTCTCTCTGTCTCTCTTGCTTTCCCATTTTCTCTTTCACTCTCTCATTCTCTCTCTTTTGCTCTACCATTCACTCCATCTTGCTGTTCCTCACTCTCCAATGCATTTAATTCCACATCCTTGTCCTTATTTACAAATCCCTCCATGGCCTCGCCCCACCTTGCATCTGCAGCCTCCTCCAGCCCTATGACCAAGCTCATGGCCTCTGCTCTTCCGTCTCTGGCTTCCTGTGCATCTCCCTCCCTTTGTTCCACCATCAGTGACAGAGCCTTGCCCTCTCTTTGGAACTCTGCCACTTTAAAGCCTCCCTCTTGCTGCTTGTCTCCCCACCTTCAAAAGTCTCCTCCAAACCTACTTCTTTGACCATGACCAGGAATTTCCTTGTAAGCTGCACTTCCAGTGAAGTTGTGCCAGCAGATCGGGAGCAGATACAAGAAAATTCCTGGCCCATGTCTTTAGTCATCTCCCCTAACTCTCCCACTCTTAATGCTCAGGATCCATTTCTACTCTGTGAAGCTTCTTAGGCCATTGCTACATTAAAGGCAGTAATTGTTGTTATTTTTGCTGTCCCCTCTTTCAATCAACTTCTCCCTGTATTAATGACCAATAAACCGCAGCATTCATTTTGGACATGCTTTCTGTTCAGTCCTTCTGTATATTATTGGGCAACATTGCAGTCTTCTAAAGCACTGCATGTGCCCGAGACTGACAGATCACCCAGCCATTCAGGGGCTCAAGTTTCCTGGTATTACGGCCAAGAAGTTAGGACTGCCCATTCTGGTCATTGCAAAGATTCTCGCATACAGAACACAACAGGATAAAAAGGGAGCTGCCGATATTACGTGTAATTTAAAAATATATAGTTTCCACAAAGTGAGCAGAAGCTAGAACAGCAAAGCATGTGGAACAGCGTTAGAGGGTCAAAATAGTTCATTATTCATTAGTCAAACAAACGAACAGCCATTGAATCTACCAGAACTTGTGCCAGCAAATAAATGGCTAGACTTTTGAAAACTTACAATTGTCTGTAACATGAGCAGATTCTCATTGGCTACAGCCAGATGTGTTGTCATTAAGAAGAAGCAGATGTTGGCCTGTCTGGTAAATACTGACTCCGGGGTGGAGTCTAGCCCTCTGCTGTCTATCTCACAACTTTTGCCGCATTTTTTTGTTTCACTCATTGGTAACATTCGGACACACTTGACCTTCCCTATATCCTTGGGGGGGGGGGGGGGGGTGGGGGTGGGGGGGTGGAAATGGGGTGAATGAAATCCCAGGCAATGTCTGCTTAGGAACCATTACCTTTGAAATAGTCACGGTCTGCTACTACCTCATCCGCCCACACCCACTGCATCAACGTTTACATAGGAATTCAATTAAATCTCAACTACAACAATAACTTCTATCTCTGTAGTCTCCTCGCATACAGAGAGACTTCTTCAAGCGCTTTACAGCACCGTGTGTGATGAGCAGGAGGGAGAAAGGAAAAAAGAGGGGAGTCGAGAAGCACGGGCGAAGGGAAGAATCTTTGGGAGACATTCAAGGTAGGGAGGGGGATGTCATTGCAGAGGTGTTGAGGGAGCAGGTTGCGGAGAACTGGCTGAAGGAGCATCCTCAGATGGCTAAACGGAAGAAGGAGGAGCGAGCCAGAGTTGGGAGAGTGGGGATGAGCACAGGACGTACTTCTGGAGGAGGTCATTAACATAGGGTGGGACAAGGAAAAGTTGGAAGGTAAGGGTGGGGATCTTACCTTATAGAATCATAAGGGCAATCCCCAGTCTTCTTGGTTGACTCACTTCTTGAAGGGGGTGAGGTCCCTCACAACAACAACTTGCATTTATATAGCACATAAGGCGCAACACAGGCGCGTTATCAAACAAGATTTGACACCGAGCCATATAAGGAGATATTAGGACAGACAAAGAGGTAGGTTTTAATGGACGTCTTAAAGGAGGAGAGAGAGGTAGAGAGGCGGAAAGGTTTAGGGAGGGAATTTAGGGCCTAAGCAGCTGAAGGCACGACCGCAAATGGTGGAGCGATTAAAATAGTGGATGCTCAAGAGGCCAGAATTAGAGGAGTGCAGAGACCTCGGAGCATTGTAGGGTTGAAGGAAGTTATAGAGATAGGATGGGGCGAGGCCATGGAGAGATTTGAAAATAACAATTTTAAAATTGAGGTGTTGCTGGACCGGGAGCCAATGTAGGTCAGCGAGCACAGAGGGTGATGGGTGAATGGGACTTGGTGCGACTTAGGATACGAACAGCACTTACCTACCAGGGCACAGTTCAGTCAAGAATACACTTAAAGCATTTTTAACAAAACCTTCAGGCATCTTTACTTTTGAACACTTTAGGAGCAGCCAAAACACTCACTAACCTTCTTCCCAGAACCTCATGGCCAGCGAACAATGATTCTGCAAAGTTCTTGGCATTTTGGCTCCTGATGCTCTTTGCCCCTTTAAGAAGCCTGGGGCCTTGAGGCCCAAGGTGCGGCTGAACATCCTGCCACCTGATCACTACCCACCGCTTCGGTGTGCACCTGAATTCTGCTCTCTTTATTCTAATGAGAGCCATCAGGAACTCTGGGTGCTAGCAATCTGCCACGGGCAAAGCGCACTCCTGGTGCACTGCGCACACACTTGCCTCCGACCGGTGACCACCCAGGAAAATCAGCCCTCCTAAGTCCCACTGTGCATTTAAGATGTTGTCGAGCACATCCTGTCAAAGATGACCACTTCTTCATTGATGGAGATCCTCAACGTGGAGCTGTCCCAGCATCCTCTGCAGTAGTGAAACCCCTCTATTAACCCCATCGGCTGTAGAAAGATAGCACCCGGGGGGTGAAATTGCTCTTTGGCGGTAATGCCTGTTTTACACCCATTGGCCGGAATTTTAATCTGGTGGCGGGTCGGTACCGGGGGGAGCCTAGAAAGCAGTCGAGAAACTCCCGCAGGCCCTGCCGAATTTAATGACAGGGCCTGATTAGCATTTGAAAGCTCTGTGTCCCGCCCACAGCCGCTAGAGAGGTTGGTTGGCTGCGGGTGGGTAGGCCTGCGGCACTAGGCCGCAGAGAGGAGGGAGGGAGCAAATGGGGTGGGGAGGGTGGTCGGGGGCCAGAGGACGATCGGGGCCAAGGCAGGGGGTGGGGGGGTGGGGGCCGAAGGCGCATTGGAGAGGGGGGGGTGGTGGTTGCGGGCCGGAGGAGCATCAGAGCTGGAGCGGGGGGAAGTCAGAGGCCAGAGGGGGGGATCGGAGGCCTGGGGGAGGGGAGGTCGGGGGGATATCGGAGGCCTGGGAGGTGGGGGGGAATCAGAGGCCGTGGGGGCGGGGGGTGGTGTCCAATCGCGCTGGACTTATCTCCTGGATCCAGCAGTCCTCGCCTCCCTTTAGCTGGCGTGTTCCCCGAGGCCCGGGAAACCCAACCAGCCAGAGTTAAATTTGTAATGGTGGATCACCATGAGGCATGCCAGCCTCATTATAATATTTAAATGGTGGACCACCCTCCTAGGAGCGGGTTGGCTCCCCCATCCTGCCTCCATTAAAGCCGGAAGTGGGCGGGTTGGAGGCAAGATTCAGTTTTTTTAACTCTTTAACCTCCCACACGACCCCAACCCACCCATTTCTGGGGGGTTAAAATCCCCCCTATTGTCTTCAATGGAAAAGAAAATCAGGCGCGGGGTAAAGCCTGCGGCCGATGCGCTATTGCCCGTCTTGCGCTACCGCCAAAGATCACTTTCACCCCCAGCAGGTCATCAGCTGGCAGTCAGGAGGGAAGGGGGAATGAAGAAAAAGGAAGTTAGAAAAAGAATGAGAAAAAGAAGAAAGATAGAAAAAGGGAAAAGAAAACAGAAAAAGACGAGATGATAGAAGAGTAAGATTTTAACGCCATTTTAACACCAGAGGATGTAGTATTACTTCCATTTTTACATTGCTGCAAACAGGAGTCATGAGGAAGAACCCCAGACACGTACATAGGATTACACAGTATTTACTGCACAGAAACAGGCCATTCGGCCCAACCGGTCCGTGCCAGTGTTTATGCTCCACACGAGCCTCCTCCCACCTTACTTCATCTCACTCTATCAGCATAACCTTCTATTCCTTTCTCCCTCATTTGTTTATCCAGCTTTTTCTTTAATGCATCTGTGCAATTCGCCTCAACAACTACGTTTGGTCGCGAGTTCCACATTCACACTACTGTCTTGGTAAAGAAGTTTCTCCTGAATTCTTTATTGGATTTATTAGTGACTATCTTATATTCATGGCCCCTAATTTTGGACTCCCCCACAAGTGGAAACATCTTCTCTACCTCTACCCTATCGAACCCCTTCATAATCTTAAAGACCTCTATCAGGTCACCCCTCAGCCTTCTCTTTTCTAGAGAAAGGAGCCCCAGCCTGTTCAGTCTTTCCCGATAGTTCTAACCTTTCAGTTCTGGTATCATCCTTGTAAATCTTTTTTGCACCTTCTCCGGTGCCTCTATTTCCTTTTTGTAATATGGAGACCAGAACTGTACATCGTACTCCAAGTGTGGTCATACTCAAACATAATGCACAGAGAAGGGATGGAGAAACATGGTAAGTAGATGGGCAGGTGGGGGTTTCGTGAGAGAGGGGCGTTCCATTCATGTTCCTAAGAATGCATTTGTTCATTGGTTGGTTCATCAAAACACAGCCAGCAGTGAAAAGGAATGCTTTGTTTACAGAGCTGCTTTCAGGGAGATATTTGGGAGGGGGCGAGTCTCATACCATAAAAATTAAACAATGGCACAGTGCCAAAAGTTATTATCAGCATCAGGCTGCAAAACAGAACACAGATGCTCGCAACATTTCAACTTTGGGCCTTATCCATCAGATGCCCTTATTTAAAAGAAACAATGGAGACAGAAGGAATTCTGAGCAGCTTGGGTTTGCAGATTTATGTGCACTGGGAGCTGGACTGAGGGTGTTTCAAATTCCATCAGTTCAGACACGCTGGCACATCACTGGCTTTTTGCTGACTTCGTACCAGTCAAAGTATCTCAGGACAGCATAGCATTACAAATGTATCTGTTTTTAAAAGACCATCTGGAGACCTCCCCTGATGGTTCCGTTGGTAAGTGTACGGCCTCGTGTGGAACTGAACCAGATACTCTGGGATTGTCCAAAGCACCCTTACCCTTCCAACAATAGGATTGAAAGACTTGCATTTCTATAGCGCCTTTCACAAGCCTCGTGACGTCCCAAAGCGCTTTACAGCTAATGAAGTACTTTTTGAAGTGCAGTCACTGTTGTAATGTGGGAAATGCAGCAGCCAATTTGCACACAGCAAGATCCCACAAACCGCAATGTGATAATGACTGGATGGTCTGTTTTAGTGATGTTGGTTGAGGGATAAATATTGGCCAGATCACTGGGGAGAACTCTCCTTTTCATCGAATAGCGCCTTGGGACCATTTACGTCCACATGAGATGGCAGATGAGGCCTCGGTTTAACATCTCATCCGCAAGCCTGCACCTCCGACAGTGCAGCACTTCCTCAGTACTGCACTGAAATGTCAGACTAGGCTTTGTGCTCAAGTCTCTGGAGTGGGGCAGAAACCCACAACCTTACTGACTCAGGGGCGCGTGTGCTGACACTTGGGCTTGGTTGTGATGCTTCCCATGGTAAAATAGCTAGCGGATGATCACTATCTAGGCAGAAACATGAAGAAAGCCCAATGGGGCAAGGTACCAGGGAGCAGCTAGCGTTCCTGGAATGTTAGGGAAAGTTTTCCAACATTGCGCTACAAGGTAGGCGACATTGCATATCAGATATTCCGGCGCACACTCCTGGCAAGGTTCTAGCCAAAGTCGAAACATTTTCCTTGTCTCAGGAGATGAGAGAAAAGCGAAGGAGGCACAATATTTTTTTTAATTGCATTTGAGATCTGTGCATAAACATACCAATTGAAACCACAAATTCCCTGTACGCAACACACTGATGGGATCCTAGACAAACTCGACCACTAATTTATGAAAATCCAGCCCTCTCTTCTTGCGACTTTCGTTCAAATTGATTCCTATTGAGACTTGAGAACAAAAATCTAGGCTGACACTCTAGTGCGGTACTGAGGGAGTGCTGCACTGTCAGCGGTGACGTCTTTCAGATGAGATGTTAAACCGAGGCCCTGCCTACTCTCTCAGGTGGACGTAAAAGATACCATGGCACTATTTCGAAGAAGAGCAGGGGAGTTATCCCTGGTGTCCTGGCCAATATTTATCCCTCAATCAACATCACTAAAACAGTTTATCTGGTCATTATCACATTGCTGTTTGTGGGAGCTTGCTGTGTGCAAATTGGCTGCTGTGTTTCCTACATTACAACAGTGACTACACTTCAAAAAATTACTTCATTGGGTGTAAAACGCTTTGAGACATCTGGTGGTCGTGAAAGGCGCTATATAAATGCAAGTCTTTCTTTCTTTATAACTCATTACACCTCAAAAAGTACTTCATGCATAGTGTGCTTTGAGATGCCTTGAAGTGAAAGGCACTATATAAATGCAAGTATTATCTATTGTATATACTCTCTGATGAACGGTTTTACAGAGCTATATTTATCATTGTTTCCCTTTTGGATTCGAGTGCCATCTTTGCTATTCAATTTTACAGAGAAAGATTATATTTACTGAGAAACTTAGATGAGGGGCAATGAATGGCCCGTCGTGCAGGTTACCATCAAAGTTAAAGAAAGGGATAGAGACGGCAAGGAGCATTGACGCAAGCGTGGGTTTTAATTGCCTGAGGTTGTGGCAGGAAGGGAAGACAGAGCGGTCAAGGGATTCCCAGGTCCGAGATCCTGGGAAAGATTGAGTTGGAGTGAGAGATGCTGCAACACATATTGATTTCAACACAGTGAGACTAACAGAGAGGATGAAGAGCATGTAGTGCCATGTTTGAGAACCTTAGGGGGAAGCAAAAGATGAAAGTTCAGAAAATCAATGATCATAACAGCAATAAAAAGAGAGCGAGAGACAGAATAGTTGCAACGGAAAGGAAAGGTTGGAAGTTTGAACTCAGGCTTTGACCGTTCGATATAAGGAGTATTTTTTTATCTTGTAGGGTGGAAGCTGGATGGATTACTCATTCAATCACACCTTCAAGTACTTGCGTCTGTGAGCTTTTGTGTGGCTCTGAGCTGTTTGCAATGCTAGGCCCTTTGCAAAGCAGTTACCATGGCAACATTTCATAAGGTCGCACTCATGTTTTCATGCTGTTACTTTTTTATATATATATATATAATGAATGCATCAAGGCAGAATTCCTGCGCCAATAGTTAAAACTCCTCTCCGATACGGGGATAAAACAGTTCCAATCGTCTGATGGTCTCCTGTCTCGCAGTGCCAGTCTTTGCCAGATTACAACATCTTACGTGCCCTTTTCAGGCTCTTTCAAGTAATCCTATCAGACCAAACTTTTCTGGCGTGTGGCTAAACATTCCAGAACCATTTCTGGTTCAAACCAGTTTTGTTTTGGTTCACGGGCTCCTGCTGTGAGAAAATCTCGTTAACATGCGGACACACATGACATCATCAGCAAGCTGGGATTTCATTTATTTTTAAAGATACAGCATCTTTTAACGCTCAGCCTGTCTTGTGTGGCCTTTATTATTTTCTGCTGGTGAGTTCGTGACATTGAACGACCTCCAACATTAGCAAAAGCATGATTCCTTTGATTCCTTCCATTTTGGTGTCCCTCCACATGTCAGTAATGTGCTGGGGTGGAGTGTGTTACTGTGCTGTAACTGTGGATTTCGCAACAAAGACCAGACAACAACAACAACAACTTACATTTATGTAGTGCCTTTAACATAGTATAACATCCCAAGGTGCTTCACAGGGGCGTTATCAAACAAAATTTCACCCCAAGCCACGTATGGAGATATCACGATTGGTGAGATGTAGGTTTTAAGGAGCGTCTTAAAGGAGGAGGGGGAGGTAGAGAGGCGGCGAGGTTTAGCGAGGGAATTCCAGAGCTTAGGGCCCAGGCAGCTGAAAGCACGGCCGCCAATGGTGGAGCGATTAAAATCGCAGATGCGCAAAAGGCCAGAGTCGTAGGAGCGCAGAGATTTCGGAGGGTCGTGGGGCTGGAGAAGGTTTTAGAGATAGCAAGGGGCAAGGCCATGGGGGGATTGGAAAACAAGGATGAGAATTTTGAAATCGGGACTTTGCCGGACCGGGAGCCAATGTAGTTCAGCGAGCACAGGGGTGATGGGTAAATGGGACTCGGTGCGAGTTAGGATACAATCAGTAGGGTTTTGGATGAGCTCAAGTTTACAGAGGGTGGAAGGTGGGAGGCTGGCCAGGAGAGCAACTATGTGATCAAGTACATAAATTATTTTAATAGGGAATTAGGCAGTTATTTGAAAAGGAAGAAGGAACATTGAAGGGTATGGGGAAAGAGCAGGAGGATGGCTCATATGGAGAAAAACATCTGCACAGACTTGATGGATTGATTCTGTGCTGTAAAATTTTATGATTCTAAGGAAAGATTTTCATCGCCGTTTCCAAGCACATTGACAGTGCATAAACAGCACAGGAAATTTAAGTGTAAATAGTGACATAAGAAAACTACTAGGCACTTGGTCTAAGCGTTAAACAAAGCTTTAATCAACTGTTTTCCAACATGGAGATCTAGTTGTGTCCTTCACTAGTTCCTGTTGAGGAATGTCCTAAGCAAGCTGGGCCCATGCCCGAGTATTTATACTCTCCCTGGACAGCGCCACCAGCAGGCCGCCCAGTATTACTTCATACATGAATGACAAGATTCATGTCAAATAGTTTCCGCCCATTGTGCGTCATTAAAATGTTCCCCCACCACCACCCCCCCCACCCCTCCCAAGTTTCCTCGTGCTTTTTTAACCTTCCTGTGATCCTCCCACCGAGTCACCACCCACCTTGTTTACATATGTCAGAGTGATACCCATCGGCGCAAAAGCTGCAAGTTTTCTGGGTTTGCACTCTGGCTAAATTAGACTGAGAGTTGTGAGGCACAGCCGATCAAGGCGGAAGGGAGGAGTTTGAGATTGAAGAGTCCATCTTGACCAAAGAGCATTGTGAAGGGTCATTTATGCAAGTGTTGCTTTAAGAGGGTGAAGAGTGTGCTGGGCAAAGGAAGAGGTGTCCAGTGTGTTACCCTGCCTGCCCTGCTGAGGAGGTGGAACTCACTGTTCTGAAGTCCCAGGGGTGAAGGAATTGTCACTCATTGCCAGTGCCACCTCCCTCTGGGTGGCTGGAGCGCTGTATCTGGGTGGTTTGGTGACATCCACATCCACATCTCTTGCTCCTGCCTTCAATCTTCTCCAGGAGCGGGTGGAGACCTGAATGAGTGAAGTTCTACATTCTTCCTCTTCGGTTTCGTGCATGCACTGCTGCCTTCTTGAAAGAAAGAACTTGCTGTGAGGACATCCCAAAGCGATTCACAGCCATTTCGAAGTGTAATAAAAAAAGACTTGCAGTTATATAGTGCCTTTACCGATCACCGGACATCTCAAAGCACTTTATAGCCAATGAAGTACTTTTTGAAGTGTTGTCACTGTTGTAATGTAGGAAACATGGCAGCCAATTTGCGCACAGCAAGCTCCCACAAACAACAATGAGATAATTGTGATATCTTGGGACACAGCATGTATATACAACTGCACAACATGGCTTCCCGTAATAACTGTACTGCCCACGTGCTTTATTATTATATACATTAGTAGTCACTAGTTGGCGTTATTACACTTCTCCCTCCTTATTGAAGAAGTTAATCATAGCAACTAATCAATGTACATGACTTGCATGGTATACACAACTTTTGGTATATATTTCTCAAATGGTACCTATTTTATGTTTCCAAATTCTACTATAGAATTCTGTAACACAAACAAAAGATATGAACCTATTTCCCATCTTTACAAATTAAACTTTACCACTGGTTTTCTGTTTCGAAGAGGATACCTTCTTCCTTGAACAGAACTTTCAGATCTTGTTGTAGGACTTTGACTCATTCTAGGCTGAGCCTGCAGAGAATTTTTCTCCAAGGGCTGATCTTGATCTACATTTGGACTCGCTACACTTTCAGACCGTTTGTCTGCCTGACTCGGGCTCAGACTTAAATTCTGACTTTCTCTTGGCATACTGTTTCTGGTATATCTGATGTAGGATTTGCTACTGGTACTCTACTTGTAACAAGACTATCTGACTCATCAGAATAAATTGAATCGTCCCAACTTTCAACTCCTTCCACATCTGTAGGTAAGATATGATCAATGTGAACAAACCTAACCTTTCCGTGATCAAACATCTTGACCAAATATGTGCGAGGGCCTCACATCTTCACTATTCTTCCTGGTAACCACTTTAACCATTTATGGTGATGGTTCTTCACTCTAACCTTCTGGTTCAACTTCACACATCTCTCTCTAACTTTAACTTTATCATGACTCTCTCTCTGCCTTGATTGTTTTTCTTCTACGGATTGTGCCAAGTTTGGCTTTAACAACAAGAACCTGGATCGTGGCTATCGTTTGAGAAACAACGCTGCTGATTTTCTACCAGTAGTGGTATGAGGAGTATTCTGATAGGTAATCAGAAAATCTGCCAGTATGTGGTCCAACGACAATTGACATTTCTTTGGATTTGGATCCAACATTTGCTTGAAGAGGGCACGTTTGACAATTTGTACTGTGCGCTCTGCTGCACCATTTGAAGCTGGGTGGTACGGTGGAACTCTGGTATGTTTCACACCATTTCTGCTCATGAACTGTGTGAACTCTTCTGAACAAAATTGCGGCCCATTATCAGACACAATTTCTTCTGGGAGGCAATCTTCGCAAATTGTCTAGTGTTTTGCTTGTTATTATCCACATCGGAAACCCCTCTACCCACTTCGAGTGACTATCTATCACTATGAACAATTGCTGTCCTTTTAGCTCAGCAAAATCTATATGTAACCTTTGCCACACTCTGGAAGGCCATTTCCATGGCTGTAATGGTACTGATGGTGGTTTCTTGCTCACCAATTGACATGTTGTACACTGACTGACTACGTACCGTATCTCTTTAACTAAACCTAGTCTCCATAAGTAACTGCGTGCAAAGCTCTTGGTCAAGCACATTCCCAGGTGCTGGTCATGAAGATCTCCTAACAATTTAGACCTGAACCTATTTGGGATATCACTCTTGCTCCCCACATGATACAATCTTTATCTGCTGACAATTCATTCCTACGAACGAAGTATGGATGGATATCTTCCTCTGATACCTGGTTTGGCCATCCATTTGTTATGTAATCATACATCTTTGACATAATTGGGTCACGTTTGGTTGCCCTTCCAATCTCTTCAGCTGTGACTGGCAGCTCATCAATGTATGAGAAATAGAACACTTCTTCCCTATTGGGTGTAACTTGTGATGGGGATGGCAACCTGGACATAGCATCAGCATTACTCAATGTCATACGTATATGTTGACAAAATCAAAGCCCTGTAGGGGGTGGTGGTTTGTGTCAGCTTCACCTCGGCCGATTTAATTCCAAGCGAGGTCATGCGGTTCCCCAGACAGTTCCCATTAACTCCAATATCCAAACTGTCTTTACAGAGGTTGATCCCACCTTCCTTTACAGCCTTTTCTCCCTTACAAGTCCAGACATGTCTTTTAAAATACCAAATCTCGGTTTTTGCACTAAAATGTCCTTCGGTTAAGCCCAATGCATTTCACCACCTGTAATAGTTAGAAAAAGAGTCCAAAGTCTTTTTCCTTAGGGTTGGTCTTCGAGTTTTGGGGGATCTGTGAATTTTGAGAATCTTACAGCCCATCTCTGCATTCGGGCTGCAGTTAAGGTTGGAACTGGGGACTTTGGATGGAGGATTGCTGTAAGGGGATTATGGTCAGTAATTATGGTAAACTTACGACCAAACAAGTATTTGTGAAACTTCTTGACCCCAAAATCAATGACAAAGCTTCCCTTTCGATCTGCGCATAATTCCGCTCACTGACACTGAGTGCATGAAGCAAAAGCAATTGGTCTCTCCTCCCCACTATCTAGTACATGAGAGATCACTGCCCCAACTCCGTACGGAGAGGCGTCACACGCTAGCTTGATCTCCTTCGATACATTATAGTGAACTAACATGGTATTCTCTACTAACTGGCTTTTACACATCTTTGAATGTTGCGTCGCATTCTTTTGACCACTTCCAAGGGACCTGTTTCCTCAGCAGCTCATTCAGTGGATGTAACAATGTAGCCAAGTTTGGGAGGAACTTTCCGTAATAATTAAAAAGACCCAAAAATGATCGAAGTTCAGAGACATTCTTGGGAGTGGGTGCATTTCTGATTGCATCCAGCTTTCCCTTGGTTGGATGTAAACCATCCTTGTCTACTCTGCGCCCTAAGTACTCCACTGAGTTTTGAAACAACTCACACTTGTGAGCTGTCACTCGTACTCTGTGCTTCTCTAGCTGTTTGAGCACTTCATTCAACACCTCATCATGGATTTGCCTGTTTGGTGCTGAAATGAGTGTCATCCAAATAACACACTACCCCTTCAATCCCTTGCAAAATTTGGTTTATCACCCCCTGGAATATGTTGAGGGTGGAAGACACTCCAAATGGTAGCCTATTGAACTGATATAGACCTAGGTGAGTATTTATAGTCAAGCATTACAGTGTCTTCATTTACTTACTGTCCATCATCCCGTCAAAATGAAATGACCATCCACTAATCGCTAATTGATTAGCCCATAATAAGCATTTGGCCATGTCTGTTCAAAACCACTCAATCTGCGCTGATTGATTTTTTGTGAGTGTTTGTTTCAATTCAACTGCTGGAAACAGATTCAGGATCACAATCTTCTTGTAAAGGATGTGTCCATGGCACACCAAGCTGACACCTGCTGGGAACAAGAGGTTGAAGCATTTTGTGCTCTTGAGTCTTTGAATCAAGAATAGAGCGGTTGACTGCAACTGAATCTAAGCTTACGATAAAACAATGGAGCCCAACGCAGTTCAGAAAGTCTCAGTACAAATCCCAGTCTTAAATGTCATCGGTTCTGGCAAGTTCCGATTCTGGATGGTCTTGAGAAATCGCAATCCAAGGCTCCTTGGACGACCTACAAAGTTAAATCCCATGGAGAAATACAATAGGACACCAACGATTTCCATGAGGGCCATGGGATCATACTGCGGCATGATTCATCACCATCGGAGAGGTGAGGAGGGAATAAAAACTGCGTCCATAGCACTGTGCTGACAAGTCATTCTAAAATGTAGCATTGTGAGACTAAGGAAAACTTGGAAGGAATTGATCGTAGCACAGCCGAGCGGCCCCACAGCCAAGGATCACTTTAAAATCAATAGATCCCAGACCCATAGGACAGACTTGGAGCTTCTCCTTTGAGGTCCTCTTGAACATTCGTCATCATATTTGAGTGTAATTGCTCCCAGATGTGTGCAACGGTAAACAGCACAGATGCGCAAATTATTAACTACTGCCATTGAAATGAAAAGGATGATGCTTAAGCCATACATCTTTACATTAATAGAGCCTTCTCTGTCCATTACTGTGGGTGCACTGGGTACTAGCTCCACTCCAGTGACCTGAGCACAAAATCTAGGCTGACACTCCAGCGCAGTACTGAGGGAGTGCTGCAATGTCCGAGGTGTCGTCTTTCGGATGAGACGTTAAACCGAGGCCTCGTCTGCTCTCTCGGGTGGATGTAAAAGATCCTGTGGCACTGTTTCGAAGAAGAGCAGGGGAGTTCTCCCCGGTGTCCTGTCCAATTTTTATCCTTCAATTAACATCACTTAAAAAAGAGATTATCTGCTCATTATCACATTGCTGTTTGTGGGAGCTTGCTGTGCCCAAATAGGCTGCTGCATTCCCTACATTACAACAGTGACTACACTTCAAAAGTATTTTATCACCTGTAAAGCGTCCTGAGGTTATGAAAGGCGCTAAATAAATGCAAGTCTTTCTTTCTATGAGGAAATTTGGCTGCACAATTCACGTAACAATAATTATCTCTTTGGAGTTTTCGCCCTTTATCACCCTCACCGTCCTGAGGTCAGTGTTGCTGAGGTAGAGTAGTGACTCTGTCTGGTGCTGTTGTCCAATGTGCTCCAGCTCAAGCTGTTCAGCAACTTCTTGTAGACCACCCTTAAAGTTTTTGCAGCTTTTCATCAAGTACTTCACATCATAGATAGCAGGAATCAAGGGATATGGGGACAGTGCGGGAAGGTGGAGTTAAGGTTGAAGATCAGCCATGATCTCATTGAATGACAGAGCAGGCTCGAAGGGCCGAATGGCCTACTCCTGCTCCGATTTCTTATGTTCTTATGAAAGAACAAATGTAGGATATCAAAGAACTCTTGCTCTTCTTCAGGTACCTTTACCTGAAGAAGGAGCGGAGCTCCGAAAGCTCGTAATTTTAAATAAAACTGTTGGACTACAACCTGGTGTTGTGCGACTTCTCATCTTCTTCAGGTAGTCATGAATGAGTTAGAAGTTTGAGGCCAACCACTCTCTGGTGCATCATCCAAGTGGCCGTTCTTCATAGAATCACAGAAATTTACGACACAGGAGGAGGCCATTCGGCCCATCGTGGCTTCAAGTGGACACCTAGACAATGAGTGCCAGCAGGCGACTCAAACCTGGCGGGCATCACCCTTAAGTCCACTTTGTGCCTCAATTGGCATCCATGCAGCTACACTTGCCAGTGGAGGGATCACGTGATGCTTGGAACCCAGGCCGGTTTTCCGCTCTCGGTTGGGATTAGTCGCAGCCGCTCTTCTGCTGCCCCGGCAGAGTTCAGCCAACTCCGCCCAGTTTGTACAGGAGGCCTTCCCGGTCTGTTTGGCTCGCGAGCGCACCTGCCAGTGCGATCAGCTATGGAGTCACTGGGGGAAGCGCTTGTAAAACTATCTGACCTGTTTCTGAAGGGGCGGAGATCACCTCGTGCATAAGCTAGGTAGGCACTGTGTAGAATTATCATGGCCAGAGTGATCTCCTGGACTAGTTTCAATAGCCTAAGGGGAGACGGAGAGGAATTTACCAGTTCTTTTCGCCCAAATTGGCCTGGGTTTTTATGTGTTTTTTCACCTCTCCCAGGAGATCATGTGGTTTGGGGTGGGGTGGGGAGTGTATATATTGTGATACACAAGGTATTGAAATTATGTGGGACAGGCTGGACGGAGCAAAGGGTCTTTTGTTCGTATGTTCGTAATAAATTCGCATCGACTTAGAGGAAAAGGGAGGGAACAGACCATGCCTTTCTCCTCCTCTACCACTTTTTTTACAGAGCACATTCTTTACTCTAATAAACATTATACAAAGTACAAGCTTCAAAGACCTGTTAATTTTAGTGTTGTTTGCAGAATTGACCTAATCTTCCGGAATGGATTCAAAAGAGTCATAACGAGGCGACATAGTGGAAAATTCTGGAACCGAATATCGCAGGCTCCATGTAACCTCTCTTTATTGAATGCTTTCCAGTACCTCGACAATTATCTATTTATATCTACCCAGGACAAACAAGCATCAAGGTCATTTTTTTTCTACTTAAAGGGATACAGCCATTGCAGAAACGTGTTTGGCACACTTTGTATTTGCCAAGCACATCCTGGACTGGTGCCATTCATGTTGAACAACATTGCTGCATCTTTAACACATCATTCGATTACTTGCATGTAATGTGTGTAGCTCTCCAGCCTCATCTCTATCCTTGGAGTTAATGACAGTTCAATTTTAAGGTTTAGACCGTTAATTATAGAATCATGCAGCACAGAAAGAGGCCATTCGGCCCATCGTGCCTGTGCTGCCTCTTTGAAAGAGCTCTCCGATTAGTCCCTCTCCCCCTGCTCTTTTCCCATAGCCCTATAAACTTTTCCTTTTCAAGTATTTATCCAATTCCCTTCTGAAAGTTACTATTGAATCTGCTTCCACCGCCCTTTCAGGCAGCGCATTCCAGATCACAACTGGCTGCATAAAATGTTCTCAAACTGTGACATTGAAACATTAATATTTTACAGTAATAAAGCTACTCAAATGTAAAGAGAAGTTCAAATCTGTAATATTAATCCTATACTACAAAAATAAACATTAAAATTACTGCACAGAAGGAGGCCATTCAGCCCACTATACCAGTGCTAGCTCTTCAAATGGAGTTAGCTACTCCAATCCCATTCACCTCCTATTTTTCTTCTAATAGAGTTCCTCTGGTGTCTATTTGTAGTGAGACCATACACAGATTCTTTAGACATACCCATTTACAATTTCACCACCAACAGTGAAGAGATATGGGGATCTCAGAGGATACAGATTTAAGGTGATTGGCAGAAGAACCAAAGGCGACATGAGGAAAACCTTTTTTTACTCAGCGAGTGGTTAGGATCTGGAACGCACTGCCTGAAAGGGTGGTAGAGGCAGATTCAATCGTGGCTTTCAAAAGGGAGTTGGATAAGTACCTGAAGGAAAAAAAAATTTGCAGGGCTACGGGGAAAGGGCGGGGGGAGTGGGACTAGCTGAAGTGCTCTTGCAGAGAGCCGGCGCAGGCTCGACGGGCCGAATGGCCTCCTTCTGTGCTGTAACCATTCTATGATTCTATATTTAAATGGGCGGAAAATCAGGCAGACTCCCTCTCGAATGTGCGATACTCCCTCTGCGAATTCCCTCCATTCACCTCACCCAGGTGGTCTAACATCACCAGGGGCGGGAACAGGACGACCCACCCTGAAATCTTCTTATCTTCCTAATTCTAAGTTGATTTGCTCTTAAAAACAATTACTTTCATACTACAGCTGTAAAATCAGCACAAAGCAATTTTGCTTCACACCAACACTGAGTTAGCCTATTCCCTTATTTGCTTTCTCCTGATTCCAGCTCTTCATTTTGGGAGCAACTAAAAGAAAGACTTGCATTTATATAGCGCCTTTTACGACCTCAGGACATCCCAAAGCAATTCACAATCACTGAAGTACTTTTGAAGTGTAGTCGCTGTTGTAATGTGGAAAACGCGGCAGCCAAATTGCGCACAGCAAGCTCCCACAAACAGCAATGTGATAATGACCAGATACTCTGTTTTTAGTGATGTTGATTGAGGGATAAAGATTGACCAGGGCACTGGGGAGAACTCCCCTGCTCTTCTTCGAAATAGTGCCATGGGAGGTACAGAAAATAATCAAAAAGGCTAATGGGATGCTGGCCTTTATATCCAGCGGACTAGAATACAAGGGGGTAGAAGTTATGCTGCAGCTGTACAAAACCCTGGTTAGACCAGACCTGGAGTACTGTGAGCAGTTCTGGGCACCATACCTTAGGAAGGATATATTGGCCTTGGAGGGAGTGCAGCGTAGGTTTACCAGAATGATACCCGGACTTCAAGATTAAGTTACGAGGAGAGATTACACAAATTAGGGTTGTATTCCCTAGAATTTAGGAGGTTAAGGGATGATCTGATCGAAGTTTTCAAGATATTAAGGGGAACAGATAGGGTAGATAGAGAGAAACTATTTCCGCTGGTTGGGGAGTCTAGGACTAGGGGGGGACATAGTCTAAAAATTAGAGCCAGGCCTTTCAGGAGTGAAATTAGGAAACACTTCTACACACAAAGGGTGGTAGAAGTTTGGAACTCTCTTCCGCAAATAGCAATTGATGCTAGATCAATTGTTTATTTTTAATCTGAGATTGATAGCTTTCTGTTAACCAAAGGTATTAAGGGATATGGGCCAAAGGCAGGGTATATGGAGTTAGGTCACAGATCAGCCACGATCTCATTGAATGGCGGAACAGGTTCAAGGGGCTCAATGGACTACTCCTGTTCCTCTGCTTCTATCTGTTATGTCGACGTGAGAGGGCTGATGGGGCCTCGGTTTAACATCTCATCTGAAGGACGGTATCTCCAACAGTGCAGCACTCCCTGGGAGTGTTCACCTTGGTTTTGTGCTCTAGTCTCTGGAGTGGGACTTAAACCCACAACCTTCTGACTCTGAGGCTAAAGTGCTACCCATTGAGCCACAGCTGACACCATTGGCTTTTGATTGGATGAAAACTAGCTTCCATGGATGTGTCATTCCGCCAATCAGATGTTAAGAATAGAAAATATTGATGTGGTCAAGCCATAGACATATCAAATCACAGGTCAGTAAACTTGTTAGCGGCCACTGAATCCCAGTCATGCTCAGACTTGTTCACGCATTGGCAGGTTGGCAGGGGTTAATAATAAGTCATTTGGAGCTTCAATGAGACCGCTGTTTCTCTTTTGAAGTGGTACAGTTTCTTGTTCTTGTGTTGAAATACTCTGGGAGACTGCACTGGCTGGATTTAAACTAAAGCAGCTGCTATGGACAGAAAAACAATGCCGGTCGGTTAACACAGCCTCCAGCGTTGCGCATTGGGAAATCTCGTTCAAAGTAGGGTTTCGCCTGCGATTAATCAACGAGGAGTTTCTGTACGTTAGTGATTATCCTGCACAGTTGGAAAAGGAAAATCTCAGTCTGTCACTCAGAGAGCTCAACAGCTTTCCCTGTAAGTTTAGCCAAAAGCGAAGCATTGCGACTGCTAATGATCAGTCAGCAGCTGTTGGTACGCAGCATACGTTCAATCTGAAACGTGAAATAAAAACAGAAAACCCTGGAAATGGACAGCAAGCTAGTCCGCGTCTGAAAGAGAATGATAGGCTGGCATTTATCAGACAATGGAAATGAAAATGGGGGGAGATGTATAATGGGGGGTTGAATCGATATCGCCCGTTTTACACTGGCGCCCAAAGATAAAATGGCCCCCCCTCTTTCTTTATAAAGGCATTGCTTTGATTTTCTTCTCCTGTGACACGATGCAATGGAAAGTAAACATGTTGGAAAGGAACATAGGAACAGGAGGAGGCCATTTAGCCCCTCGAGCCTGTTCCGCCATTCAATGAGATCATGGCTGATCTGCGACCTAACTCCATATACCTGCCTTTGCCCCATATCTCTTAATGGCCCAGAAATTCGGCCGAATACGGGAGAGTACGCACTGTGTACTCACCCGTATTCGGTCCCGAAGTGCCGGTTTCCTGCATGCACTGTGCATGCGCGGGAAACCGGCACTTCCGATATTGCGAAGGGGGCGGTTCCTAAGTGAACCGCGTGCGCACTACAGGCTGTGCGCACGCAGCACACTTAGGTTTTTTTTCAGGTTTGAACGCGAGGGTAAGTATGGAAGATTTTACACATGAAAAAAGGAGGCGTAAGACCCCCTTTTAACAAGGTAAGTAGTTAATTAAGTATTAATTTAAAAAAAATTTCAACAGGTTTATCTTTTTTAGAGACTTTAAAGAAAGGTAAGTTTATTTTTATAACTTTTAAAAAGAATTTAAATTTTTTCAAAAATTAAAATTTTTGTTTAAAGTGGTTAATTTATTTAACTATAGTTATTTTATTAATGTGATGGTTTTTTAAAAAAATTAATTGAGGTTTAGCTGTTCTTTTGGGGGCAAGTTGTATTCATAGTTTTGACAGCTCTTCCTGTCAAAACTATGAATGAAAGATGGTGTGCTGCCATTGGCTCTAACTGGCCCACGTGATCCCAGAGGTCGCATCGAACTAACTGCGCCTCTGGGACACGCACACACTGCGCGCCGGCACCAGGGATAGGCCCAGGACCAGAAGTTCGTGTGGGCCCGAACCATAAAGGCAGGCACGGTAGGTAAGATCGCGCCGGATCCTTACCCCCGCGGCAACCATCGAAGTCTAATTTCTGGTCAACAAAAATCTATCAGTCTCAGATTTAAAATTAACCATTGACCTAGCATCGATTGCCGTTTGCAGAAAAGAGTTCCAAACTTCTACCACCCTTTCTCAGCGCTCCCGATACGTAATAACTTAAAGTTTTAGATTGTGTTTTTCTGTTTGGTATTTAGATGTTCCAATGGGTTTGACCGACATCGCCAGGAGTGGCTGGACTATCACTGCATGGAGGAGGTACAGTAAACACTACCTAATGCAACTTTATTCTTAATGTTGGGAGGCAATCTAGTCCGAGGTGAAATCCTCAAGTAATGGGTTGGATTAATGGAGTATGATACTTTCTGTAGGATCAACGTAGCCGCAATAAGCGAGCTTCCATTCTTAAACTGGCTTCTTAGCATCAATTCCAGACAATCTTGCGACAGATATATCTTGTGTGCAGTGTCTCAGCAATAAGTGAGATGTGGATCACTGATCGCCAAAAAGAGGCTGAATCCATCAATTTTGCCACTAGCCAGTAAACAGTAACAAGGTCTATCAGTACTGATCCCGTCAGAGCTGGGAGTCCTTTCTGTTTACACTTTCTGGATACTGAAAGCATGTTTTAAAATGTACACCCGTTTTCTGCCTTACAAGATTTTGATAGCATTTTTAATCATTATATATTCTAACTACAATTTCAAAACTTTGGGAATAACTTTAATTATAGAATCATGCAGCACAGAAGGAAATCATTCGGCCCATCGCAGCCTGTGCCGGCTCTTTGAAAGAGTTCTCCAATTAGTTCCACTCCCCCCCTGCTCTTTCCCCCATAGCCCTGCAAATTTTTCCTTTTCAAGTATTTATCCAATTCCCTTTTGAAAGTTACTATTGAATCTGCTTCCACCGCCCTTTCAGGCAGCGCATTCCAGATCACAACAACTCGCTACGTAAAAAACTTTCTCCTCCTTTCCCCTCTGGTTCTTTTGCAAATTATCTTAAATCTGTGGCCTCTTTTTTATATTCGTTCATGGGAAGTGGGCATTGCTGGCAAGGCCAGCATTTATTACCCATCCCTAATGAGAAGGTGGTGGTGAGCTGCCTTCTTGAACCGCTGCAGTCCTGTGGGGTGAAGGTACTCCCACAGTGCTGTTAGGGAGGGAGTTCCAGGGTTTTGACCCAGCGACGATGAAGGATCGGCAATATACTTCCAAGTCAGGATGGTGTGTGACTTGGAGGGGAACTTGGAGATGGTGGTGTTCCCATGCGCCTGC
Organism: Squalus acanthias; assembly: GCA_030390025.1. Taxonomy (NCBI): domain Eukaryota; kingdom Metazoa; phylum Chordata; class Chondrichthyes; order Squaliformes; family Squalidae; genus Squalus; species Squalus acanthias. Next base: position 7,857,318 of record CM059437.1, on the reverse strand, counting down.
TGCCCTTGTCCTTCTAGGTGGTAGAGGTCGCGGGTTTGGGAGGTGGTATGGTTCTGACCCTCCTGCGAGTTGGAAACTCTATCAAGACCCTTCATAATTTTGAACACCTCTATTAAATCTCCCCTTAACCTTCTGTGGTCTTAGGAGAACAATCCCAGCTTCTCTAGTCTCTCCACATAACTGAAGTCCCTCATCCCAGGTATCTTCCTAAGAGTTAAGGATTTTTTTCTGAAGTATAAATTCTGCCTGTGGACATCTGGAATTACATCTTTACTGTTGAACGCAGAGTCAGCTTGTTTCCAGATCTAGGCTAAAACCCTCTTTGTTGTATGCCCAGAGACCTCCCAGGCAGGGCTTCCTCATCCAATTTTTTCCTCCTCCCTTCAGGGACATGCCACAGCGACAGCCAGGCATCTGAGTGGCGTGGGCGATCGAGCTTACATGCTCCTACTCCACAACACTTACTGGAAGATTTTACACTTTGGCACAGAAAGGGAGCAAATATTGGGAAATTGCAACTCCCTCCACCCCCACCCGCCCCCCGCCCCTTCCCCTCCCCCCCACCCCGCCCTAACGATAGCAGGCGCAGTTCCACATAGGTAGCGCAGAAGCGGAAAAGCTTAAGGTTTAGTGCTGATGCGCTCGATGCCTTCACTACCACCCTACAGAAACTTCTTAAAACTCTGACACGGTCGCGCCGGGGGTGGGGGGGAAGGGGGGTAGACACTGACCTTTGACCTCTAGGGCCTGTGTTCAAATCCAGCCCAGACTGAAAGGATAAAAAGTCTTCTCTATCTGCTGGCTGTGTGAAATTGAGTTGGGGCAGTCTTCATTTCTACACCAACAGCGTAGCACTGTCCCTTATTGCAGCCTCTCAGAGAAAGTGGTCAACCGATCACTGTCGTTCATTAACTCCCATCCATGCTTCTAATCCTTCCATAATTACTTTTTGGACTGTTCCAGCACAGTGACGAGCTCTGCGAGGATCTTCCAGAACATTCCCAGGATGTCTCCTCAACAGCAACCCTTTTAAATCCATTGGAAAGTGACGTCACCACCACCACGTCAATGCTGCTGTCGAGCAGCCTCACGACAGAAGGTAAAACGCATCGGTCTGTTATTTCTCCCACCCACATTTATACCAGGGATTGGACGTAACTCAGGGCGGATGGACCCGAAAGAAATTGCATGCCCTGCTGTGCGGACCTTCTGAAATTGGTCTATTAAAGGAATCCTATTAAAAGTCAAGCTCACTGTATACCTCTCAGTGTCCACAGTCAGTGGCAATAGTGCTCAAAAGGAGCGAAATACTGAAAACTCATGAATCACACAGAATGCTGGAGTGCGTTTTTGCATCTTGTGATTCTCCATTCACTCAGATCCCAATCTCAGCTGGTCTGTAAGGAGAGTGGGTTGACGAAAGAAAGACTTGCATTTCTATAGCGCCTTTAATACCCACCAGGCGTCCCAAAGCGCTTTACACCCGATGAAGTACTTTTTGAAGTGTAGTCACTGTTGTAATGTAGGAAACACAGTAGCCAATTTGCACAGCACACAGCAAGCGCCCACAAACAGCAATGTGATAATTGACGTAAGAAAACTACTAGGCACTTGGTCTAAGCGTTAAACAAAGCTTTAATCAACTGTTTTCCAACATGGAGATCCAGTTGTGTCCTTCTCTAGTTCCTGTTAAGGAATGTCCTGAGCAAGCTGGGCCCATGCCCGAGTATTTATACTCTCCCTGGACAGCGCCACCAGCAGGCCGCCCAGTATTACTTCATAAGTCATTTCCACATGAATGACAAGATTCATGTCAATAATGACTGGATAATCTGTTTTAATGATGTTGCTTAAGGGATAAATAGTGGCTAGGACACCAGGGAGAACTCCCCTGCTTTTCTTTGAAATAGTGCCATGGGGTCTTTTACATCTACCTGAGAGAGCAGACGGGGTCTCGTTTTAATGCCTCATCCAAAAGACAGCACTTCGAACAGAGCAGCACTCCCTCAGTACTGTACTGAAGTGTCAGCCTAGATTTCTGTGCTCAAGTCTCTGGAGTGGGACTCTGAACCCACAACCTTCTGACTCAGAGACAAGTGTGCTACCCACTGAGCCACGGCTGACACTGAAGCAATGAGCTTCCTGACGAAGGAAGAAGGGGGGGAAATTACAGTGGCCTCATCCTCTGTTACCAGGCTGACACACCTCTTAGTAACAGGCTTTGGGGGAGAAATTCGGTATCACCCCGTTTGGGGCGCAATTATCGGCCGGGCGCAAAGTTTAACGCCTGGCGCTAATTATCGCCTCCGACTGCAAACTTGGCTTCTATCGCCCCTGGAGGTGATTGGAACGCTAAATCAGGCGTTACACACCTGTCTTAAGGCGCTAACGCCGAGGAGCGAGGCGCTACCTCAGAGCGCTGGCGAAGCTCAGGTGATGTCAGTTAGCTATGGAACACAGACAGACTGGCGCCGGCCAGTTCTTAAAGAGGAGGATCGATGTTGCTCTCCAGCCACACCCTGCTCATTGCTGCCTTGAATCTCGGCCTGGAGAGACCTGTACATCAATTCTGCTGGAAACAACAATGGAGAGGCCCAGGGAAAGAGCTCAGCGCTTCAGCGACCAGGCCTTGGTGGCTCTGGTTGGCGCTGTGGAGCGGCGACGGGCACTGCTCTACCCACTGAGTGGCAGGAGGCCATTGCCACGCGACTACAGAAGAGTCTGGAGGGAGGTGGCTCAGCACGTCTCCTCAGGAGCCTGGTGCCCAGGACCCACACCCAATGTCGGAAGAAGTTCAACGACCTCACTCGGATGGTCAGGGTGAGTGGCTGCTTTTCAATACCTCTACATCCCTCCATCTCAACCTCACTCTGTGCCCAGAGGGTTTAAAAACCCCAAATGCCCAACACTCATCGAAGACCTATGGCCATCTCTTAAAACACACACGCACATTCCACACCTTGCATACATTAAAGGCTATTCAACTATGGGAAGCACATCAGGCAAGCACATGGCTGCAAATTCACTCAGACGCCGTCCTTTATCTTGCAGGCCAAGCTATCTCATAACAGGCGCCAGCAGCAATGCACAGGAGGAGGACCGGCTGACCTACACACCCTCAGCGATTTGGAGGCGCGTGTCCACAGGATCGTTGCCAGCCAAGTGATAGGTGCCATGGCCGCTGGAGAGGTCGACCCCCTTGGGGACAGTAATGGTAAGTTCATCAGCTTTCTCTCCTCTCTCATTCCACTTGCCCCTCACAACACCAGCCTTTTACACTTTCAATCCAACTTACTAAATGTCTCCAGTCCTTGCTCCCTTACTGCCCCCCTGTCCTGACGCTAAAGCCACTCTTCTACCTCCCTGCTTTCAGATAGTGAACCACCAGCTGACCAGCTTGTCCCTCAACCAACCAGTGGCAGCGACGCCCCTGGCGAGGAGGAAGAGGAAGCCGGAGCCTCACCGCCTGCGTCTCCCGAGGGAGCCCATGCCCACACTGGGACCACGCCTTCCCTGGAGGGGAACAGGGGGGAAGGGTCTGAAGCTCCGGGACCCAGCAACGCCATGGCTGCAGCAACGCCATGGGGGTAGGGAAGCTCGGGGGCCATCTCCCCGGAGGGCGAGTAGGCAAGCGAGTTCTGCTGCACTGGACGCAGAGGAGGTGCGCGTCATTGCGGAAATGAATAGCCAGGCCTTGAGCATGCACACTGAGCTCATGGGTGCAATGGCAAGGGTGCCCGAAAGCATTGATGGACTGGCAGGGAGTATGGAGCACTACGCTGCAGCACAGGCCGACGCAACACAACGGCTTAGTGCTGCAATTCAGTCACTGGCTGCTGCGATCCAATCTCAGACTGCTCTCATGCAGTCTCAGATTAAGGTCACGCAAGCACTGACTGCTGCCATCCTCGCTGGGTCGGCCACATTGCCCCAGGGCTCTCACGGTGCCGCAGCAGGCCAGCAATCTGTGCTCGAGCAGATTGCTCCGGATGCTGAGGTACTGCCCCGTGGGAGTGCCAGTGTATCGGTCGAGCAGGAAGGTGCCGTCCTCTCTCAGGATGACAGCATTCCTGCTCCCACCACTGGCACTTCCCCATTGCACTTGCCACCGCCTGCAACACAGCCAGCCCAGACTGCTGCCCCTCATGCAGAGTTGGTGCAGTCTGCAGCCGGGGCCTCCAGGCCCAAAGCTGGTCGAGGGCGTCCTTCAAGGGCATCTGTAGTCTCAGGATCCAGTCTTCAGCAGCCTTCCACCAGCCTTGCTGCAGCCACTGGGGCCCCATTACGGAGGAGCAGTAGGGTGGGAAGGGCGGAAGTGCGCAGGGGATGGAGATCACCCTCGAAGGGCAAACAGTAGGAGGTCTAAATAAATGGTGGGAATGTTTGTAGTAATGGTCAAGGTTCGTGTGATTACATTTGCCGTTTATCTCCAGCTTGTGAGAACCAGTTCTGTTAATTCATGATTTGTTGTGTTTGTTTCTAATTGTTTGTCCTGAATAAATGACACACACAGAGTTTGTTAAAGAAAAAAGTTGTTGTATTCAAAATTTACATTTTTCGCCTTTGGTATCATTCCAGCTTTGGCCGGCAATAGGGGGTGCAGGTTGCTTTCCATGATGTTGTTCTCCATGCCAGAAGCCATCTTCTGAGTAGGGGCCTAGAAGCGGCTTGTTATCAGCCGTTGACGGACAGCCCTTGCAGTGGCAACATTGTGGGCCTCCCTCCCACCTTGGTGCTGCTGCTGATCATCCTCCTCATCCTCCTCCTTCTCCTCCTCTTCTTCCTCCTCCTCTTCCTCCTCCTCCTCCTCAGGTGGTGCACCAATCCCTAGTGGCATTGGCTGGGTCCTCAGGATTGCCAGGTTGTGAAGCAGGCAGCACACAACTAGGAAGAGGGAGACTCGCTCAGGAGAGTACTGCAGGGCTGTAGACAGCCAGTCCAGACAGCAGAACTGTTGCTTGAGCACGCCGATTGTCTGCTCAATTATGTTCCTGGTGGCGATATGGCTTTCATTATACCGCAGCTCGGCAGGGGTGTTGGGGTTACAGAGCGCTGTCATCAGCCAGGTGCAGAGTGGATAACCCTTGTATCCGAGGAGCCATCCACTTGGGTGATGCAGTGCCTGGAAAAGGTCTGGCACACCAGTATGGCGCAGGATGAAAGCATCGTGGCTGCTGCCAGGATAGCGGGCATTGACGGCAAGTATAAGCTGTCTGTGGTCACAGACCAACTGCACATTTAAGGAGTGGTAGCTCTTGTGGTTTCGGAATACCTCTGCATTTTCATGCGGTGCCCGCAATGCCACATGCGTGCAGTCAATGGTGCCCTGCACCATGGGGAAGCCCACTATCCTCGCAAAGCCACATGCACGTTCATGCTGTTTGGCCCAGGTCATGGGGAAAGAGATGTACTGGCATCTCCTTTTTACAGAGCATTTGTCACCTCCTGGATACAACAATGGACAGTGAACTGGGAGATATTCGCGATGTCCCCAGTAGATGCTTGAAAGGAGCTGCTGGCATAAAAATTCAGAGCCACTGTCACCTTCACTGCCACCGACAGAGACGTCCTGGTCCTCAGTTGAGGCTGCAGATCTGGTTGCAGCAGGTGGCAGAGCTCAGTGACCACCTCCTTGCTGAAGCGCAGCCTGCGCAAACACTACTCCTCAGACAAATAAATGTAGGAGAATTGCTCCCGGAATACCCTGGGAGGGTAAGGTCTCCTGTGCAGAGGCCTGTTGGCCCTCCTCCCTCTGGCCATGTTTGCCACTCTCTCTCTGTGTCTCTGATGCCTCCAATTCTGCAGGTGCAGGACGACGCCCCGAATCAGTGCAGCCCCCACAATCTCTTCTAAATCGATGCAAGGAAGGTCAAATCAAAACGAGCCTGCAAAGTGCTGCTCAGTACCCAAAACTCCTTCACACAGCGTTGAATCTCTCCAGAAGTCTCTCTCTCTCTCTCAGAATGCGTGGTTCAAAAATGTCGCCGCCAAAAAAAGGCAGGAAGCAGCCGCCTTTAAGTAGCGCTCCCCCAGCCCCTTCCCGACTGCAAAACGCTCCCCTCTACCTGTCGTTGCTAGCGGCAGGCGGAAAGGCAGGAGGCGCCACTCAATATCCAGTCCGGGGCGCTACCGGGGCGTTGCACGCTCGACTGACGTCACGATCTGCAGGCGCAGGATATCGTGGCGGTAGTGTTTAGCGCGCCGCAAAATGTCTGGTCAATTTCGCGAGCGGAGCAAACATCGCCAGGCCCGGGCGCTAGTTGCTTTGCGCCCCGTTAGCGCCCTCTTAGGGCACTAACGGGAGGCGTTAATCAACCGAATTTTTCCCCCCTTTGTCTTTGACGCTGCCTTAAGGATTAATGTCTGCAAATGTAACTGCTGGATGCTCCCTGTGATACAAAAAAAGGAAAGGTAATTTATGCTGTTGCTTCGGAGCTTTGTCCGTTGGGAGTGCGTTTCAGCATTTCAGGCACGTGCTTGCCTGAAGAATCATGGGCAGCTTGTGTGCGAATTCCCAATAGGCTCTCCCGCTGGGTGCAGCTCCATGCCAGGTGTTTCAGTTTGTAAAATGACTCCTTGTATTTCCCAATCATGGCCCAAACTAAGGCTGTTTAAAGGGAGGGGGTCACTAAAATGCTAATGTTGTTTTCATCTTTTCGGTTCTTTTTTTTAAACAATAAATCATCGCTTAAAGCAGTTTTAAAGCGATTTTAAAATTCCCATCCTTGTTTTCAAATCCCCCTGTGACCTTGCCCCCCCCCTCACTATCTCAGTAACCTCCTCCAGCCCTACAAACCTCCGTTCCTCCAATTCTGGTCTCTTGTGCCTCCCTCGACTTCCTTCACCCCACCATTGGCGGCTAAGCCCTATTCTCTGGAATTTCCTCCCTAAACTTCTCCATCTCTCTCTCTCTCTCTTCCTTAAAACCCACCTCTGACCAAAGCTTTTGGTCACCTGTCACTTGGCTCGGTGTCAAATTCTGTCTGATAATCGCTCCTGTGCAGCGCCTTGGGACGTTTTACGACGTTAAAGGCGTTATATCAATACAAGTTGTTGTTGTAGGAAATTAAATTGCGCGGTGCTCAATAAATTAGCCTACGTGGTGATTTAGCTGAGGGCCGAGTGTGAATCGCAAGCAAACGCTGGCCAATCTGTTTCCCTCCTCCTCCTCCGCCGTTCCCTCTGTCTGGCTGATCTGAAGGTGGAGGAAGCTCCCACGTCGTACAGGAGGCAGCTGGTTTTAACAGTCAGCTCGCACTCCACTCACCTGCACCGGCTGCCAACTGGACAAGAATGTCAAAATAAACATATCGGGATTATAATGGGGCAGATTTTCAACATTGGCTGAACGGCCCACTTCCGTCTGGTAACCTGAACGTGCCGCGCACGCTAACCAGACGGAGCAGTCAACGACAGGACTTCATTATCTCCCACGCTGCAGCAATAACTGAAGCGGTAAAAATATTTTAATTGCTTTGGTCTTCTTTTCTTCAGATCACAGTTTGGATTTTATTGTACAATAAAGCGCATTTAAAGGAACTATTGCCATGTTAATACAATAGCTCTGAAATTGCAAGTCTTTGCCTCTGGCATGCAGTCTCACTTGACTGTGGAGTGGAAACTGGAAGAATAAGCGCTTGTAAAAATAAATGTTTGTCCTCTCCCAGGATAATTAATAGAATCCATAATGTTACCGTAAACCCACAATTACAACAAAGGTGTGAGGGTGGATAAATATTCCGGAAATTTTCTTGATTACCTTTGAGAAATATTTACATAGAACTTTCCCTCGGATATTAACTGGGTAGGGTGGAGCCCATGATAGGGTAGACCGTACACGGATTGTGGAAGAATTGGGCCCGCTGAGTCAAATAGCCTCTTCTCATGATCTTACTAACATTCTTAGTCCTGATATTTGCTAATTGTTGTACTATGCACATTCAGAGGTCTATTTCGCAAGGCACTGCACCACTGACAGGCATTGCACACAGCCATCCCCTTTCAACAACAGCAACAACTTGTATTTATATAGCGCCTTTAACGTAGTAAAACATCCCAAAGCGCTTCACAGGAGCGTTATCAAACAAAATTTGACACCTAGCCACATAAGGAGAAGTTAGGGCCGATGACAAAAAGCTTGGTCAAAGAGGTAAGTTTTAAGGAGCATCTTAAAGGAGGAGAGAGAGGTAGAGAGGCGGAGAGATTTAGGGAGGGAATTCCAGAGCTTAGGGCCTAGGGCCTAGGCAGCAATGGTGGAGCAATTAAAGCCAGGGATGCTCAAGAGGCCAGAATTAGAGGAGCGCAGATATCTCGGGGGGTTGTGGGGCTGGAGGAGATTACAGAGATGGGGAAGGGTGAGGCCGGGGAGGGATTTGAAAACAAGGATGAGAATCTTAAAATCGAGGCGTTGCTTAACCGGGAGCCAATGTAGGTCAGCGAGCACAGGGTGAACGGAACTCGGTGTGAGTTAGGACACGGGCAGCCGAGCTTTGGATGACCTCAAGTTTACGGAGGGTAGAACGTGGGAGGATCCCGGAAAATCACTGACATGGAGCCTCACAGAATTCATCCTATATTATCAAATTACGGGGTCAAATTATAACATTGGTGCTCCTGGCACAGAACTTCAGGCATCGGGAGCACAAAGGGCATTGGGCCAGCCAGAACTCCCCGTTTACACTCTCAGGAGCGTTAAAGGTTGAAAATTTACCCCATGGTGGCATGGCCTTGCTTGGGCCTACCTCAGTTTGAAAGGGAATTACATAGCTTGTTAGACCGCTTTCCTCATTGCACTGCTAAAGCTAGGGTCATTCTACAAACTTATTAGTGTAATGAGCATAGTTTGAATATTTGGCGATAAATTGATTGGTTAGAGCAGCTATCTGACGGAAAGCATGTGGGCTTTTTTTCCAAAATGTGTAGGCAAAACCAAATGAGGGATTTTGATATATAGGGAGAAACTGTTTCCACTGGCAGGAGGGTTGGTAACCAGAGGACACAGATTTAGATAATTGGCACAAAAAAAACCAGAGAAGTGATAAAGAGAATTTTTTTTTACGCAGCGAGTTGTTATGGTCTGGAATGCGCTGCCTGAAAGGGCGGAGGAAGCAGATTCAATAGTAACTTTTAAAAGGGAATTGGAAATATACTTGAAAAGGAGAAATTTGCAGGGCTATGGGGAAAGAGCAGGGGTGTGGGACTAATTGAATAGTTTTTTTCAAAGAGCCGGCACAGGCACGATGGGCCAAATGACCTCCTTCTGTGCAGTAAGATTCTATGAATCTATGAATGCAATACACCAACTGTAGCTGATGTACAATAATGAAGTGTGTAGGAAATGGATTTGAGTATTTTATGAAATGTATGCATATGTAATGGAAATAATTAGCAAATGATTAGAGGGCAAAGTGCAGGGTGGTTAAAGTAATTTACTCTGTCAGTAACGCAACACTTGTGCCAGACTATCCCAAGGCTGTTTCAAACATTAAACCTCAATCATAACTATTCTAATGACCCAAACTCACAGTTCATTAAACATTTCTGCAACTTCCACATTAGCCTCATAAATCAGCACAGTATAATATCAGAGCCTAAACTGTGCACGATTTGCTTCAATTCACACCTGTTATATGTTGACACCTTCAACAAGAAGCACAACTGTTGTTTTTTATACGTGTCTTCACTCTGTAAGTTAACACTACAGTAGTTATCTCCCGAGGCTGTGAGATGTCATGAATGTCGGCTAACCAAGACCTGTTTGAGCTGAAGGAAGCGTGGAATGTTGGAATTGTTTTCAGCTAATCTGTAACTCATGAAAATATCCGCCCCCCAGCCCCACAGCCAGCTGTTGCTATTTAAAAACAACACAATTGAAAGCACATGGATTTTTTAATCCCTATTAACCAAAAGCACACCCTGCAACTGACCCCCAAAAAATGAGCCATATCAATATCAGCTAGAGATTTGTGTTCAAATTGTCAGATTGTTAGAATAGACGAGAGACGAATGGAAAGACCAGTGGGTAAGAGTTCCTCTGGTCACCCCCCGTCACGACATCATTCTTTGGATGTGCCTACAATTTTTCTAGAAAACATCGGACGCAGAAAAGTCACAAACACGTTTGCCATGTCGCTACACAGAACAACCAGCGGAAGTCTTACTCTTGCTGTAGTTTCACCTCTCCAAGCCTGAGTCAGAATCTGGACCAAACCGCTGGACTGAAACTCCTGGCACTCCTGGCCGGCCTTCCATGTTCTACCCTACGTAAACTTGAGGTCATCCAAAACTCGGCCGCCCGTGTCCTAACTCGCACCAAGTCCCGTTCTCCCATCTCCCCTGTGCTCGCTGACTTACATTGGCTCCCAGTTAAGCAGCGCCTCGATTTCAAAATTCCCATCCTTGTTTTCAAATCCCTCCATGGCCTCGCCCCTCCCTATCTCTGTAATCTCCTCAGCCCCACAACCCCCCGAGATATCTGCGCTCCTCGAATTCTGCCCTCTTGAGCATCCCTGATTATAATCGCTCAACCATTGGTGGCCGTGCCTTCTGTTGCTGAGGCCCTAAGCACTGGAATTCCCTGCCTAAACCTCTCCGCCTCTCTACCTCTCTTTCCTCCTTTAAGACGCTCCTTAAATCCTACCTCTTTGATCAAGCTTTTGGCCACCTGCCCTAATTTCTGCTTATGTGGCTCGGTGTCAAATTTTTTTTGTCTTATAACACTCCTGTGAAGCGCCTTGGGACGTTTTACTATGTTAAAGGCACTATATAAATACAGGTTGTTGGTGTTGTTGAAAGGCGGTAAAATTCAACTTACCATTACCCTTTCTACAACAAATACAGTATATGCAAGAGCTTGGAAAACACCAAGGCTCGACATCTCCACCAGGCAAACCTTCTTGAACTTGTAGGGGCCCGGTGCAAAATTCAGTTACAAATGGGAGGGGCTTGTGCAAGCTCCGCCCAGTTGTACCGGTGTCTTGAGCGGCCTACCCCACGATCCTTAAAGGGACCCACTGGAAATGGCCATGAAACTTTTGAAAAGTTACGTTTCTGAAAAATCAGGAGCGATGCCGACGCCCTATCACCCGTTTTTACACATGGACCACAACGACAAGATCTACCCCATTATGTTGTCATCAGCCTTAATAGGTTGGCATTGTCTGTTTGCCCAAACCCCCACCCCAGCTTGTTGGTAAAATTCATGAGAAACTCACCACGTGGAAAATTGCAGCTCCCAAAGAGTGAAACCCACTGTTACTCAGAGCCATGTATGGATTCCCTTACTCGAAGTACTCCTGGGCATTCCTCGCTACGACAGCATTGTCGTGACATGCTAAATTTTTTCTAGAAAACTATGGTAGTCCTTAGGGTTTCCAACCCTCCTGGATTGGCCCGGAGTCTCCAGGAATTAAACATTAATCTCCTGGACTCTGTTGCGGGCAAACCCAGGAAAAAAAATCAGAGGAGCATTTAAAGGCATAAGAACATAAGACGTAGGTGCAGGAGTAGGTCATTCGGCCCCTCGAGCCTGCTCCGCCATTCAATACGATCATGGCTGATCTGATCTTGGCCTCAACTCCACTTCCCTGGCCGTTCCCCATAACCCTCGACTCCCTTACCATTCAAAAATCTGTCTATCTCCACCTTAAATATATTCAATGACCCAGCCTCCACAGCTCTCTGGGGTAGAGAATTCCAAAGACTCACGACCCTCTGAGAGAAGAAATTCCTCCTCATTTCTGTTTTAAATGGGTGCCCCCTTATTCTGAAATTATGCCCCCTAGTTCTAGATTCCCCCACAAGGGGAAACATCCTCTCTGCATCTACCTTGTCGAGCCCCCTCAGGATCTTATATGTTTCAATAAGATCCCCTCTCGTTCTTCTAAACTCCAATGAGTATAGGCCCAACCTGCTCAACCTTTCTTCATAAGACAAACCCTTCATCTCCAAAATCAACCTCGAGCTATGTCTTTTTCATTTTCTTTGAGCACTGTAGGTTAGTAGTTATCAAAATATTGGACGTGGAAATAAAATTGACGGACAGACAAAAATCATCCAGTTGGATGAAGAAGGGTTGGTTCGCTTTCCAATTGGCGGTGTGCCACGAGAATGGGTGATCAATGGCGGGATTGTGGGGTGGGGTGGTTGGAGGTGGGAGATCATGTGATGAAACTTCCTGGAAGACATTCAAGCAGAATTCGCAACCCTAGTGATGCTGTAATGTGGATAACTGAAAGTTAACATGCAGGTACAACAAGCAATTAGGAAAGCAAATGGCCTTTATTACAAGAGGATTTGAGTATAAGAGTAAAGACGTCTTACTGCAATTATATAGGGCCCTGGTGAGACCACACCTGGAGTATTGTGTACAGTTTTGGTCTCCTTACCTAAGGAAGGAAATACTTGCCATAGAGGGAGTGCAACGAAGGTTCACCAGACTGGTTCCTAGAATGGGGGGATTGTCCTATGAGGACAGATTGAGTAGACTAGGCCTATATTCTCTAGAGTTTAGAAGAATGAGCGGTGATCTCATTGAAACATACAAAATTCTTACAGGGCTTGACAGGGTAGATGCAGGGAGGATGTTTCCCCTGGCTGGGGAGTCTAGAACCAGGGATCACAGTCTCAGAATAAGGGGCTGAGATGAGGAGAAATTTCTTCACTCAGAGGGTGGTGAATCTTTGGAATACTCTACCCCAGAGGGCTGTGGAGGCTCAGTCATTGAGTATATTCAAGACAGAGATCGATAGATTTTTGAATATTAAGGGAATCAAGGGATATGGGGATAGTGCAGGAAAGTGGAGATGAGGTAGAAGATCAGCCATGATCTTATTGAATGGCGGAGCAGGCTCCAAGGGCCAAATGGCCTACTCCTGCTCCTATTTCTTATGTTTTTATATGCATGAAAGTGTACTGATTGTGTCTCTCTGTGGATGTGTCTCTCTCTGTGGAACTGTTCAAAGTGGATTTGACCCTTCGCTAGACCCACTGTTTTTTTTTCTCCTCTTCCTGCGAATTGTTTGGACAGACCGCCCAAATTTTCCCTGTCCGAAGGAACATCATTCAGGATTTGCGATATGTTTCTCGGTTGGATCCATCGTGCAAAAGGGATACATTTTGAAAGCAGTGCAGTCGGCCGTCTTAAGTTTGATGCAGTGCTAGCAATCAGTGACTCTATTACCCTTCAACAGGACAATTTTAACTTGGACAAAAAGCAAGGTTTATTATCCAGGAATAACATGGAAACTATTGCGGGTGCAAGAGGAGCGGAATGGGAATTCAGAGGGCTAGGCAGAAAAGGAAAAGAACAAAGAGAAGGGAAGAAATCAGATCCACAGGAATAGGATTAGAAATGGCAGCCAGATTTATTAATAAGAATATTTATTGTTATATTTGCAAAAGACAAACCCACAGCCCACATATCATAGACCTGAGGTTATTATCTTTCATCAATCAGCAATACAGCCTCATTAATCTGTTTTTTTTTTCTCTTGCAGATGACACTAAACTGATTTTTCATCTGAAGGATGATGGTAAGTGTTCAGCCTCACCTTGGGTTAGACAGTCTGTTTTCACTGGCGGTTGGTTCGGTAACAGGAGGGAACAGATGTAAGATAATTGGCAAAAGAACCAGAGGGGAGATGAGGAAAATTTTTGTTTACACAGTGAGCTGTTATGATCTGGAATGCGCTGCTTGAAAGGGCGGTGGAAGCAGATTCAATAGTAACTTTCCAAAGGGAATTGATAAATACTTGAAAAGGAGAAATTTGCAGGGCTATGGGGAAAGAGCGGGGGGAGTGGAACTAATTGGAGAGCTCATTCAGAGAGCCGGCACAGGCACGATGGGCCGAATGGCCTCTTTCTGTGCTGTATCATTCTGTGATTTTATGAATTGGGGCTCCCAGTTGTTAAATAGGCAGAGAGTTTTTGCCCTTGAGAAGGTGGTGGTGAGCCGCCTTCTTGAAACGCTGCAGTCCAGATGGTGAAGGTGCTCCCACAGTGCTGTTAGGGAGGGAGTTCCAGGATTTTGACCCAGTGCGATGAAGGAACAGCCGATATATTTCCAAGTCAGGATGCTGTGTGACTTGGAGGGGAACTTGGAGCTGTTCCCATGCTCCTGCTGCCCTCTTCCTTCCAGGCGGTAGAGGTCCCAGGTTTGGGAGGTGCTGCCGAAGAGGCCTTGGCGATTTGCTGCAGTGCATCTTGTAGATGGTACACACTGCAGCCACGGTGAGCCGGTGGTGGAGGGAGTGAATGTTTAAGGTGATGGATGGGGTGCCAATCAAGCGGGCTGCTTTGTCCTGAATGGTGTCGAACGTCTTGAGTGTTGTTGGAGCTGCACTCATCCAGGAAAGTGGAGAGTATTCCATCGCACCCCTGACTTGTGCTTTGTCAGTCATGGAAAGGCTTTGGAGAGCCAGGAGGTGAGACACTCGCCTCTGTTGCTGGTGAACTCGATGCTGTACTAGCTTTAGTTGCTGAGGGCAGTATTTGTATTTACCCATTGTAGCTAATAGTTTGCTAGCTCTAGGTTTCTATCTTATTATCAAGCAAAGAAATGCACATCAAGATTCAGCAAAACAAAATGGCTTTTTTTAAAACAGGATTGCAAGAATATAAAGTTGCAGTTTAAGTGTCTCCCCACACAGGTGCGCAGACGCACACACACCAATCCGTTTTTATTTGTTCTCGCGATGTGGTGACACTGGAAAAGGACACTTTTTTTGCCCTAGTTTCCTTGTGAAAGTGGTGGCCAGTTTTACACCCATTTTACACTATCACCCAGAGTCAAAATGACTCCCCTTTGTCTTTCTGCTTCAATCGTGATGAAATCTTACACAAGAGAGCGAGACCCGTCGCACTGTCGATCTCCCCCGGCCCCGTGCTCGCTGTCATTTCTGCTCGCTCACTCAGGGGAAGACTGGTCATAGGGTCAGAATCCCCAGTGCCTCCGCCAATGGTTCCATATCGGTATTATTGCCCACCCCACTCTTTTTTTCTCTGTGAATCCCCAAGAATACTGCGCCTTTTAGCGGGGGGGGGGGGGGCCCAGTCTGCTCACTGCACCGAAACACCTTGGCTGAGTTTGTTTTTGGCCCAGGGTGAAGCTGTTGCCCTTGAGAATGTGTCTTCACTTGAAGCCCTGTTTCTTCTAGTTAACCGTGTCTTGTGAGACAATGCAAATGTTGTCCTTTAGAGGCAGCGTTTGTGGGGCGTATTTCGACATCGCAGTTTGTTTCTGGTAAGATTGTTGGGATGTAATGAGCCACTGGAACCAGTGGGCAACAAGAAACTGAGCTTTTCCTTTGAGACCAAATGTAATGGGCGGAATTTCTATTTTCATTCAAAACGAGGCAGCACTGGGAATAATTATACCAATTATTATTGATCAAATTCCATGATGTACAACAGGCCAAGACCTGGTCTGCTGGTTTTGATTAATTATCTGCTCGTTAATTGTGGAGATCTGATACTTCTTTGTGAATATGCAGCATATAATTGCTACATAACCAGGCCAATGTAACTTGAGTTTTTCCCTGTGTCCATTCGCACGCGCATTTTGGCTGCCGCTCCGGACCCGAGCCGTTCACTTCTATTTCCACTTTTTTCTCCCCCCCCCCTTTTTCTTTCTCTCTATCCCTCCCTGACAGGTCTCTCCTGTTGTCATGCTGCCTTTCATCTCTCCTCTCTCGGATACCCTGCCCTCCCAAATCCCTACCCCAACCCTTCATTACTCTTCGACCTTCCTACTCTCAGGCTGGACTCCCTCTTAGATAAGCCTACAGCTTCCCTCCGTGCCTCTCTTGGCATCCTCCGAAAGGCCCACCGTGGCACTCGTCACTGTCTCCTCACGAGTAGCAACCCCAACTGTCCCATCCTACTTGCCCACCGACCTTCCCATCCAGCGTGCCCCCGGGGGGCTAATCTTGCCAATCTCCTCCCCCTCCAAGTGCTGACCCTGTGACGCTGGCAGCAGATCAGCCATCATCGACCCTCTCCGCATCTCCCTCCAGAATGTCCGTTCACTTGCAAACAAGGCCCTTGCCATCCGTGAGCTTATCGTGGATGACTGCATCGACATCATGGCCCTGACGGAAACTTGGTTGAGGGGTGATGACACCTTAACCTAAATGAAGCTTCCCCGCCTGGCTATACCTTCCACCACTTGCCCTGCCCAGACCGCCGTGGTGGCGGTGTGGCTCGCATCAAGAAATCACACCTTGGTCTGTCCCCCTACTTCTCTGGCACTTCCTCCTCCTTTGAGAATCTCACCTCTCATTTAAAATTCTCGTTCTCTACCGCCCACCCAAGTATGATAAAAATTTTATCACCGAGATATCTTCACTGCTTTCCTCCCTCAGCCTCTGCACCAAGCGACTTCTCATCCTCGGTGATTTCAGCCTCCATCTCAATTCATCATGCTCTCTCTCCTCTGAGTTCACTAGCCTCCTATCCTCCCTTAGTCTCTCCCTCCATGTAAACTCCCCAACCCATATTCTCAGCCAACCCCTTGACCTTGCCATCTCTCGTGGCTTCACTGCTCCCACCGTGTCAATCGCAGATAAGGCCATCTCTGACCACTTCCTTGTATCGCTCTCCACCCACATCCCTCTTCCCCCACCCAACCCTACTTCTTTCTGTGTCCGCCCCTGGAAAAAATTCTTTCCCAACTCTCTTACAACTGCACTTACAAAGTCCCAACTGTCCAGCCTCTGGCCCTCCATTCACCATAACATTTCTGCAGCTAACTATCTGCTCAACCACACCTTCAATACCACCTTTGATGCCCTAGTTCCTATTAAAACCATTATTCTATCTCACTCTGGTCACTCCCCCTGGTACGGCCCTCATCTTCGCTCCCTCACGTCCAAGGGACGCAATGGATCCAGGATTATTCTGGAATGCAAAGATAACCCCCAGCTACTATTCTGCTAACCGTCTTCTTAAACCCCTCTCCCCGTATCCTCCACACTCACCTCCAACAACAAGTGCGAGGAGCTCATGGATTTCTTTGTCTCCAAGATTGAGACCATCCGTTCAGCTGCCTCTGCCACTTCCCTTCCTTCTCCTAGCCCACCGGGCCAAACTTCCTCTAAGTTTCCCCCTGCCCTAGCCCTGAATTCACATCTTTCTCCAGTTTCTCTCCGATCTCCCCTCTTAACCTCTCCAAGCTCAACTTGTCCATGAGACCCCCTTCCTGCTCCCTCGACCCTATTCCCACTAAACTGCTGACCACCCAACTCCCTTTGTTAACGGCTCGCTCTCCTCAGGTACTGTCCCCCTCTCCTTCAAATCTGCCATCATCACCCTTTCCTCAAAAAACCAACCCTTGACCCCTCCGTCCTTGCAAATTACCACCCCATCTCCAACCTCCTTTTCCTCTCCAAAGTGCTTGAATGTGTTGTCACCTTTCAAATCCGTGCCCATCTTTCCCGCAACACCATGTTTGAATCCCTCCAGTCCTGTTTCCATCACTGCCACAGTACCGAAATGGCTCTCATCAAAGTCACAAATGACATCCTTTGTGACTGTGACAAAGGTAAACTATCGCATTCTACCCTATATAAACTTGAGGTCATCCAAAACTCGGCCGCCTCTATCCTAACTCGCACTAAGTCCCGTTCACCCATCACCCCCTGTGCTCGCTGACCTACATTGGCTCCCGGTTAAGCAGCACCTCGATTTCAAAATTCTCATCCTTGTTTTCAAATCCCTCCATGGCCTCACCCCTCCCTATCTGTGTAATCTCTTTCAGCCACACAACCCCCCGAGATTTCTGTGCTCCTCTAATCCTCTTGAGCATCCCTGATAATAATCGTTCAACCATCGGTGGCCGTGCCATCAGCTGCCTGGGCCCTAAGCTCTGGAACTCCCTCCCTAAACCTATCCGCCTCCCTACCTCTCTTTCCTCCTTTAAGACGCTCCTTAAAACCTACCTCCGTCACCTGCACTAATTTCTTCTTATGTAGCCGGGGTCAAATTTTTGACTTATAACACTCCTGTGAAGCGCCTTGGGATGTTTTACTACATTAAAACGTAGTAAAACGTTGTTGTTTTAAATAAGGTTGGTGAGCTGCAGGCACAAATAGCCACATGGGAATATGATGTTGAGGCAATAACGGAGACCTGGCTCAAAAAAGGGGACTAAATATTCCTGGATATAAGGTGTTCAGGAAAGATAGGGAAGGAAAGAACAGAGGTGGGGTGGCAGTATTGATTAAGGAGAATGTTACAGTGCTGGAGAGAGAGGATGTCCTGGAGGGGTCAAGGACAGAATCTATTTGGTTAGAGTTAACAAACAATAGAGGTGCCATTACACTACTAGGTGTATTCTATAGGCCACCTACTAGTGGGAAGGATATAGAGGAGCAAATTTGCAGGGAAATTACAGAGAGGTGCAAGAACTATAGAGTAGTGATAATGGGGGACTTCCACTATCCTAAAATAGACTGGGATAGTAATAGTGTAAAGGAGGGGAAAGAATTTCTGAAGTGTGTTCAGGAGAACTTTCTTGATCCGAACGAGGAAGGAGGCATTGCTGGATCTGGTTCTGGGGAATGTGGTAGGTCAAATGGAGCAAGTGTCAGTAGGGGAACATTAAGGGAACAATGATCATAGTATCTTAAGGTTAAGGTTAGCTATGGAAAAGGACAAAGAGCAATCTAGACTCAAAGGGGGAAAAATTTGGTATTGACCATTTTGGGGCGCTAACATCGCCTGGGCGCTAACTTTAGCGCCCGGCGCTAATTAGCGGCGGCAACCGCAAAATTGAGTTTTAGCGCCCCAAGAGGGAAGTGGAGCGCCGAATCAAGCTCTCCACTTCCTTCTTAGGGCGCTAACATCAGCGAGCGGGGCGGAGACTTCAGCAGCGCTGCTCACTGGGCCGAGCAGCACTGCCGCGTTCAAAGGCTCCTTCCCTCCCTTAAAGGGAAGGGCCATCGCTGCAGGCTCTGCAATATAAAAAGTACTGACCTGGACCAGCAAGGCAGCCGCGATCCCGCGCGATCAGCCCGGCTCTTCAAGCAGAGTGTCGGGCTGATCGATCGCGGGCAGGAACCAGCGAAAAAATCTAGAACAGGAAAGGTAAGGTTTTTTTCCACTTTCCTCGGCCACCTCGCCTTTAATCATCGCCCCCGAAGCGGCCAGCCGCCCGTTATACGCCTCCTGCAGCTGTCGGTGTTTTCGACCGGCACTGCCGCAGGGGGCAGAAGTCAATTTCGGGTCAGGGGCACTACCGGGGCGATGCGCACGGTGATTACATCACAATCACCGGACGAAGGAGATCGGGGTGCAACGCCTTAGCGCCGTCGCAAAACTCCCGCTGAATATGGTGGGAGTCGATGTCAGTGCTGCACCCGGTCGCAAAGCCATTTGCGCCC
The DNA here is from genome assembly GCA_030390025.1 of Squalus acanthias. Taxonomy (NCBI): domain Eukaryota; kingdom Metazoa; phylum Chordata; class Chondrichthyes; order Squaliformes; family Squalidae; genus Squalus; species Squalus acanthias. Next base: position 7,837,939 of record CM059437.1, on the reverse strand, counting down.
CGTTAACGCCCCCGGGGGCCCTAACGGGAGGTGCAAGGCAACCAATTTCACCCCCAAAATACTTAACTGGAGGAGGGCCAATTTCAGTGGGTTGAGAACGGAGCTGGCCCGGGTAAATTGGAATCAAAGATTGGCAGGTAAAACTGTCATCGAACAATGAGCTGCCTTTAAAGAGATGGTTCGGGTACAGTTGAGGTACATTCCCACAAGGGGGAAAGGTAAGGCAACCAAAGCCAGAGCTCCCTGGCTGATGAAAGAGATAGAGAGTAAGATAAAGCAGAAAAAAGGGGCGTATGACAGATGTCAGGTTGAGAATACAAGTGAGAACCAGGCTGAATACAGAAAGTTCAGAGGGGAAGTGAAAAAGGAAATAAGAGGGGCAAAGATGGAGTATGAGAATAGACTGGCAGCTAACATAAAAAGGAATCCAAAAGTCTTCTATAGGCATATAAATAGTAAACGGGTAGTAAGAGGAGGGGTGGGGCCGATTAGGGACCAAAAAGGAGATCTATGCATGGAGGCAGAGGGCATGGCTGAGGTACTAAATGAGTACTTTGCATCTGTCTTCACCAAGGAAGAAAATGCTGCCAAAGTCACAGTGAAAGAGGAGGTAGTTGAGATATTGGATGGGATAAAAATTGATAAAGAGGAGGTACTAGAAAGGCTGGCTGTACTTAAAGTAGATAAGTCACCAGGAGCAGATGGGATGCATCTTAGGATGCTGAGGGAGTAAAGCTGGAAATTGCGGAGGTACTGGCCGTAATCTTCCAATCCTCCTTCGATATGGGGGTGGTGCCAGATGACTGGACAATTGCAAATGTTACACCCTTATTCAAAAAAGGGTGTAAGGATAAACCCAGCAACTACAGGCCAGTCAGTTTAACCTCGGTAGTGGGGAAGCTTTTAGAAATGATGATCAGGGACAAAATTAACATTCACCTGGACAAGTGTAGATTAATTAAGGGAAGCCAGCACGGATTTGTTAAAGGCAAATCATGTTTAACCAACTTGATTGAGTTTTTTGATGAGGTAACAGAGAGGGTTGATGAGGGCAATGCGGTTGATGTGTACATGGACTTTCAAAAGGCGTTTGATAAAGTGCCACATAATAGGCTCGCCAGCAAAGTTGAAGCCCGTGGAATAAAAGGGACAGTGACAGCATGGATATGAAATTGGCTAAGTGAGTAGTGGTGAACGGTTGTTTTTTGGACTGGAGAACGGTATACTGTAGTGTTACCCAGGGATCGGTATTTGGACCACTGTTTTTCTTGATATATATTAATGATTTGGACTGAGGTGTACAGGGCACTATTTCAAAATTTGCAGATGACACAATACTTGGAAGTATAGTGAACAGTGAGGAGGAGAGTGATAGACTTCAAGAGGACATAGACAGGCTGGTGGAATAGCTGGATACATAGCAGATGAAGTTTATCGCAGAAAAGTGCAAAGTAATGCATTTTGGTAGGAAGAACGAGGAGAGGCAATATAAACTAAATGGTACAATCCTAAAGTGGGTGCATGAACAGAGAGACCTGGGGGTATATGTGCACAAATCGTTGAAAGTGGCAGGGCAGGTTGAGAAAGCGGTTAAAAAAGCATACGGGATCCTGGGCTTTATAAATAGAGGCATAGAGTACAAAAGCAAGGAAGTTATGATGAACCTTTATAAAACACTGGTTCAGCCACAACTGGAGTATTGTGTCCAATTCTGGGCACCGCACTTTAGGAAGGATGTGAAGGCTTTAGAGAGAGTGCAGAAAAGATTTACAAGAATGATTTCAGGGATGAGGGACTTCAGTTACATGGATAGACTGGAGAAGCTGGGGTTGTTCTCCTTAGAGCTGAGAAGATTGAGAGGAGATTTGATAGAGGTGTTCAAAATCATGAGGGGGCCTAGACAGAGTAGATAGAGAGAAACTGTTCCCATTGGCAGAAAGGTCGAGAACCAGAGGGACACAGATTTAAGGTGATTGGCAGAAGATCCAAAGGCGACATGAGGAAAAACTTTTTTACGCAGCGAGTGGTTAGGATCTGGAATGCACTGCCTGAAAGGGTGGTGGAGGCAGACTCAATCGTGGCTTTCAAAAGGGAATTAGATAAGTACCTGAAAGAAAAACATTTGCAGGGCTACGGGGAAAGGGCGGGGGAGTGGGACTAGCTGAAGTGCTCTTGCAGAGAGCCAGCACGGGCTCGACGGGCCGAATGGCCTCCTTCTGTGCTGTAACCATTCTATGATTCTATTACTCCCTCAGCATCCTAAGATGCATCCTATCTGGTCCTGGAAATAGATTTCACCATCCAGATCCCTGATGCTTTCTTCGTGTCAAAACATTTTGTGGTTCATCTATTAGAATGAAGACCCAACACAAAGGGCTGGATTTTACCAGCCCTGAGGAGGCGGGTTTGGAGGCGGGACTGCTGGGAAAATGGGGAAAATTGGGAGCGGGTCCCAACCCGCCTCCGAACCATCTTCCCAGGAGGCGGTTCCCGGACTCGCGCAGGGACCCTTCTCCTAGCAGCGGGAAGGGGATTAGAGCCAATTAACTGCCTGTTAACAGGTAGTTAACAGGCAGTTAAGAGGCTTTTCACCATTTTCCGCCTGCTGATGCGGGCTTCCCGATGGCAGGAAACCCCGCCAGGGTCAGCGAGGCGAGCTGTGGGTCTGCTGCAGTGTAAGTGTGTAAATGACAGCTGCAGAGGTAGTGTGATGGGTACAATGGTGCACAGGTAAGTATGACAGGTGAGAGAACGTAGTGAGAAATATTTTTATTCTGTTTATATGTATCTGCAGGTGACAAGATTTGATGTTTCTGTAAAGCCTCATCTGATCGAGAGAATTGACAGATGGCTTCTGCAATCTCACATGCAGCTGCCATCTATTTTCTCCTAAGGAGAGAGTCATTGGAGAGTCTGGGTGCAAGGGCTCACCTTTGGACAGTGATTGTCAGTGTTTGACAGCACCTCAATGCTGTCAAACACTGACAAATCATCTGTCAAAAAATGATGGTGCCTGTCACTTTAACAAAACCGGCAGATTTAGCGTCATGCACTGACGTCATCTGACACCAGCTTTCCCTTAATTGGCCGGCAAGCCCGCAGGGCGAGCTTAACATGGCCAATCAAGGGAAAATAGCGTTTGTTCATCAGACGTCGCTGGGGCGGGACTAGAACCCGGAAACCAGCAGTCCCGCCTCCAACGTGCCTCCTCAGGTAAGATCGCAGCCAAACACTTCAATCCTGGTAAGTGTCTGGTTATTTTTGCAGAGAGCTGCTACTAGTTGTGGTTCTCAGTGTTGTGTTGCTATACTTTGTCTCAGAGCATTTGGAGTTTAACGGCACAGCAGGAAAAAATGCAGTGGATTTTGGAGTGTGTAGCTCTTAGAATCATAGAATCATAGAATAGCACAGCACAGAAGGAGGCCATTTGGCCCATCAAGTCTGAGCCTGCTCTTTCAAAGAGCAATCCACTCCCCCATTCTTTCCCCATAACCCTGCAATTTTTTCTCCTTCAGGTATTTATCCAATTCCTTTTAGGGGCTACTAATGAATCTGTATCCACCACCCTACAAACCTCAGATACCAGGGATCTACAGACCTCAGTTGGGTAAATACACGTCCCAATGTGGCATTGAATCGTACAGACTGGGTAGCCCAACTTCAATTCCTGGTCATTGCTGAGCTGGTTGATCTTAGCCGGGGTGGGATTACTGTTAGTATACCTGTCCTCAGACTCCCATTCCTTCATCTAATTACTGGCTCCTGGTGGAATATTGCACATGTGCGAATGCAAGTTAGGAAAGATTTGGGCTTGGCTTTACTGCCTCACGATGATTGAATGGGCTCCTGGCATTCACTGTATAGAAGCATGGCCATTTGGAGAAGGTACTGGAGGGTTGTCAACTCCTTTGGAATTGTATCCCTGCAAGGAATCAATGTTTTCAGGAGAGAAAGGGAGAGAACCGGGGTGGAGGGCAAACTGACCACGCCCACATTGGGCACACCCACACTGGGCACACCCATACTGACCACGCCCACACTGGGCACACCCACACTGGGCACCCCCGCACTGACCTTACTCACATTGACCTTACCCACATTTACAGAATTAAACCCGAACTCCAAGGGTTAAATTACAAGGAGAGATTACACAAACTAGGGTTGTATTCCTTGGAATTTAGAGGTTAAGGGTTGATTTGATCGAAGATTTCAAGATATTAAGGGGAACAGGTAGGGTAGATAGAGAGAAACTATTTCCGCTGGTTGGGGATTCTAGGACTAGGGGGCACAGTCTAAAAATTAGAGCCAGACCTTTCAGGAGTGAAATTAGGAAACACTTCTACACACAAAGGGTGGTAGAAGTTTGGAACTCTCTTCCGCAAATGGAAATTGATGCTAGATCAATTGTTGATTTTAAATTGGAGATTGCTAGCTTTTTGTTAACCAAAGGTATTAAGTGATATGGGCCAAAGGCGGGTATATGGAGTTAGGTCGCAGATCAGCCATGATCTCATCGAATGGCGGAACAGGCTCGAGGGGCTCAATGGCCTCCTCCTGTTCCTATGCTCCTACCTTACTCGCACCTACCATGCCCACACTGACCACAGCATCATTTTTCCTTCTCATACCTGCAGAAAGCTTTTAGATGAATGCTTTAATTACAGTTTCTATTACTAGATTTGCTTGTCATATTTTAGGTTAGTAAATGAAAAAAAAATTTCCATTTGCAAACAATATATTTTGTTTACTAAAAGCCTCTCTGCTCACTGACCAGCCCAATTAGTGTTGCCAACAGAGTAAGCTCTTGGGTTTATGAAGCTGTTTATGAGAAGAATGGTGAGATTGGCTCCCCTGCTAATTATGTTTTGGACTCCTGCTGTGCGTTATCCAGTGCAGCACACGGTGTCCCGGCAGCTTGCTTTTTCCACTGTTGTTTTGTAATATTATTCTCTGACTGCGGACAGTGAATGATGGGAACAATCTACTCTTTTTTTAGCACACTCTCTGAAGAAAGATGCAGTGATATGTTTGTGTCTGAGCCTGTCCGACAGTTTGCAATGGACACAGTCATTGTACATGATCTCAAAGATATTATGCAGAACTCCCTGAGGGGAGCTGAGACTGGCAGGTACACTCTCTCCAAAAACCACAAAAACACATGGGAAGTATCAGACACACATGGAAATACAAAGAGGAAGATGATGGTCCCTGACAGCAATACAAAAACAGATCAAAATGGAATGAGTACAAGATAAATGGAGAGATGTGAATTTTGTTTTTAAATTCCTTTCCCCTCCTCTCCCCTGCCCCCCCCCTCCCCCCCCATGACAACTTGCTGGGATACAGTTCACCAAGCACTCATCACCCACATATTTATTATTCCTTAGCAGTAAGTGTCAGAGTAACAAAGAGACAGAGACTGATTGTAATCCCCCACAAATACTGCACATAAAAGCACACAATGCCCCCCTTCTAAACCCACTTCTCTCTCCATCTTTAACCAGCTTCCATCCCACCTTCTTTCAGTGCAACCATGAGCAGATCAGAGTTGCATGTTGTGTGGTCCCTCTATTATATATGTGTGTGGTACTGTTTTGAGATGCAGATTGAATTCTGAGATCACAGAACTTAGAAACAGATTGGCCCAGAAATTGATCTCGCTCTGTTCCCGCGGGGGTAAGCCTTCCCCGCGATCTCTCACCTCGCTTGTGCTTTTTCAGATCCAGCTCGCACGAACTTGATGTTCCAGACATCAGCCGGGCAGTGCTTGCGTATCCCACCGGCGTAGTGAATTCGTGCGAGCTGTGGGATCACGTGACTCAGTTAGAGCCAATGGCAGCACACCATCTTCCATTCATAAGTTTCACATACGTGCTGTGAAATCTATGAATCTTACACCCCCCCAAAATAACAGCTAAACCTCAATTAAATTTTTTTAAAAACTCATCACATTAATAAAATAAGTATAGTTAAATAAATTAACCATTTTAAATAAAAAATTAAATTTTTGAAAAAATTTTAAATCTTTTAAAGAGTTATAAAAATAAACTTACCTGTCTTTAAAGTCTCTAAAAAAGATATACCTGTAAAAAAAAAAATCAAAAAAATACTTAATTCACTACTTACCTTGTTAAAAGTGGGTCTTACTCCTCCTTTTTACATTTCTAAAATCTTCAGTACTTACCTGTGCGTCCAAAGCATGAAGTGCACAGCGTGCGCGCAGCCTGTAGCGCGCACGCGATGCACCGAGGAACCGCCCCCTTTTCAAAAGAGCAATTGCCGGTTTTCAGCGCATGCGCAGGGCATGCAGAAAACCGGCAATTGGAGTGGGAATACGCGAGAGTACGCAGTGCGTACTCTCGCGTCGCGGGATCAATTTTTGGCCCATTATCTGGTCATTATCACGTTGCTGTTTGTGGGAGCTTGCTGTGCGCAATTGGCTGCCACGTTTCCTACATTACAACAGTGACTACACTTCACAAAGTACCTCATTGGGTGTAAAGCGCTTTGGGACATCCTAAGGTCATGAAAGGTGCTGTAGAAATGCGAGTTCTTTTCTTTCTTTCTCACTTATTCTTGGCTCAGCGCCCGTTCCTTAATTCCTTTTATCAATTAGATTTTCTTTTTTTTTTCCCACCCCTCTCTGTAAAGCACTTGATGATATAGTCCATATTAAAGGCGCTATACAAATGCAAATTGGTGTTGCTGTAATGTGGAGGAACAGCAAAGACTGCACAGAGATGATATAGTGTTCGCCACGTTGGGGGTCTGGTTGATCTTGCAAGCTGTCCTGAAGTCAAAATAAAAAGTAGACACCAGCCACGGCACCCCACCTGCTCATTTGCCATCTGAACTAGGTACCCTGCCAAAAGAGTCACTTGCTACCAGAGTCTGGACTGCCAGTGCTGACAGTGCCGTAATATAAACGCAGCAAGGGATCGCAGCCCCAATTTTAACTGGGGGCAGGTTTTCCACGGGCGGGTTTTGATGAAAGGGACCTCGCCGGCTTTGGGCAGGTGTCCTTGTCGCTGCTCAGTGGAGCAGGTAAAAGTTGTGGGTCGTCAGCTCACTGCAGCTCCAGACGGGTAAATCACATGGGGGATTTTAGGGCCCACTCACCCAGTTTGCACGGGACAGGTAGAGTTAAAGTCACCCCGAGAGAAATGGTATGGAGACAGCGATAGATGCAGAAAGCACACAGAGACATGGACAGAGACAGGAACTAGAATAGAACAGGAGAGGGGTGAAAGCCAACATCAAATAGGGAGAGGGAAATAAACAGAGGAAGATGAAGAGAGAGGGAGAGAGAGAGAGATAAAGAGAGGGACAGAAAGAGGGAGATGAAGACACAGGGACAGACAGAGAGATGAAGAGAGCAAGATAGACAGAGAGCGATGAAGAAAGTCAGAGGGAGATGGAGAGAGGGACAGACAGGAAGATGGAGAGAGGGACAGACAGAGGAAGATGGAGAGAGGGACAGACAGAGGAAGATGGAGAGAGGGACAGACAGAGGAAGATGGAGTGAGGGACAGACAGAGGAAGATGGAGAGAGGGACAGACAGAGGAAGATGAAGAGAGGGACAGACAGAGGAAGATGAAGAGAGGGACAGACAGAGGAAGATGAAGAAAGGGGCAAACAGAGGAAGATGGACAGAGAGAGGGAGCGAGGGACAGACAGAGAGAGAGAGAGGGACAGACAGAGAGAGAGAGAGGGACAGACAGAGAGAGAGAGAGGGACAGACAGAGAGAGAGAGGGACAGACAGAGAGAGAGATGCAGTGAGGGGACAGAGGGGTGACTGGACAGAAATGCAGAGACAGATCAGAAGAGATTGTTTTTGAAGGAATGAATGAAATAATGCAAAACAGATGACGAGGGAATAGAGAGATTTCTTTAAGAAATGAAGAAATTGGCCGAGAAAGATCTTAGGGAGATCAGTAGTTGATGAATTCCCATCGGTGTTGAATATGTTTCTATTTCAGATTTCTGTGGTTGACTTTTTCCTGTGGCAAAAAATCCACAAAGAATCAAATCAAATCTGCATTTTTACTCCTCAGTGATTTGAATCGGTTTGTAATTCAATTAATTTCGAGCATCCTTCTCCGTACATGATCTTGGTTTTAAGTGGCACAGTGTGCAGAGCCTAGAGTGGAAATAAACATCAACTGACTGACTTAGAAGCCAGTGAAATGGAAGTGAAAATCGGACAAAGCATATAATTGGCAGTCGACTTGATAGCGCCCTAAAAACACCAGCGCACAATGCTCAGATTGGCCCCCTGTGTTTCTCAGTCTTTACGTCGCTCCCTTTCTCTATGTAACTCATTCGGCTTTTTGATGACTTTCGTTGGGTGATGCTGTGATGGGGGAGGTGGAATCTAATCATTAAAATTTGCAAACAGAAAATAGCTGCTCATGTTTACAGAGAATTACCAAATCATGGAAACTAGCAACTAATATTAATTGCATCACCAAGTTGTGGTCCTACTGTCCTACTGTATACATGATGTGGAGATGCCGGCGTTGGACTGGGGTGGACAAAAATGAGAAGTCGCACAACACCAGGTTATAGTCCAGCAGATTTATTTAAAATTACAAGCTTTCGGAGCTGTCGCCCCTTCCTCAGGTAGAGTTACTGTGAGACAATCTACCAGAATTCACAGAATATAAACACAGAGAAAATGCAGAGATTCAATCTATCCCTACATCAAAGACATACTAAGAGCACAGCCAAGACAATGAGATGTGTCCCAGGGGGTCCAACGTGTCAAAACACCTGCTGGCTGTATATCCTCTCCATTTGGGTTTGTTTCTTGTGTTTGTTTCTTGTGTTTGTTTTTTTAAAAAGCTGGAAAGACCGGCAACGATGTCAAGTCACATTCTGTAGCGTGACATGAACCCGATATCCCGATTGAGGCCGTCCTCATGAGTGCGGACTGTATACAGGCACTGTAGTGTCTTGCACGATGTTTTAAAATGATAATAATGCCCCTTTTAAATACTGTTTGCCACAAGCCATAGTTTTTTTCCAAATTGATCTTACGATGTTTTCGTTGTAGATGTGACATTACGATGGCAAACAGATTATGCATATGAGAGTACTCATCAAAGGTCAGAGAAACTTAAATGTGACAGCTATGGGCTTTTAAGCATAAATTCATATTGATGGAACTCTTGAAAGAGTTCAGTCTTTTGAAGTTTATCTTTTCATCTTTCAATGTTTTTCTTTTCATATTGGCAGTAATTTTATATTCATTAAAACAGTGCTCAGTCAGAGCTGGGCTCTCATACACTGAACTCACTATTACTGCCATTTGCAGGCAAATCTCAAATCTAAGGCCACCAGCAATGTTCCCTCTTGCGTGGGTCCCTTTAAATTAGAATAGAATGATAGAGCACAGAAAGAGGCCATTCGGCCCATCGCACCTGTGTCGGCTCTTTGAAAGAACTCTCCAATTAGTCCCACTCCCCTGCTCTATCCCCATAGCCCTGCAAATTGTTCCTTTTCAAGTATATATCCTATGTAATCCTACATCCAATTCTTTTCTTGAAAGTTACTATTGAATCTGCCTCCACCACCCTTTCACGCACTGCATTCCAGATCACAACAACTCGCTACGTAAATAAATTTACTTTCATCCTACTTGATTCACCTGCCTTCAATTACCTGCATCTGATTGCAAGGAGCAATACAAAATTGGACAGGTGACTATCCCTGATGTGTGGAGGAACCCAAATCAGCACAACCCCACCTTAGGATCATTAGTCCAGGGCTCGAGATTACTAGTCCAGTAACGTAACCACTATGCTACCGTTCCCCCTTGTTCCACTAAGGATTTGAATGTGGAAAGAGAATAAAACATCATTTCTAGAGAATAATAAAAGTAGATGTCAATAATCACCTTTAAAGCACTTTCCTCCTCAATGATTTCCTTCTTTCCCCAACTGTTATTGTACACAGCAAATAAAATCCAAGTACCAGAAACCAATTGGATGCAGAGACGGATTTGGCCCCAGCCTCAAACTGTTTGCAGACTTTTCCTGGAAATTTTTTTTGGGTTACAATCATGAAATGTGCATAAATCTCTATTCCCAATAATCCCTGTTTTCCTTGGCAGTCAACAAATCCGTGTGGCAGGAACTCTGTAGGCCGGGCTGATCTGTGTGAGTCACCAAGTGGGGCTGCTTCTAGGATTTGCAGGAGCCAAATTCATGCAGGTGGAGTTTTTTTTCTGTGAAATTATCATGAGGAGGAAGTTCACCCCTGCGATTGCTTTCTCATTCAACTCTGATTTGCCAGCAACTTTTTCTTTGTACTGATCATGAAGCTGGGAAAGTTACATAAACAAAGGAAGAGTGTGGAGGGTGAGTGGGGGGGGGCGGGGGGAAGAGGAGGTGGGGGGGTGGGGTTAATTGATGAATTAAGACACTGGTCTTTCGCCTTTAAGAACTGGGCTGAAATCCAACACAGACTGATGGGATGAGAGCCTCCTTTGACTGCTATCTGTAAAATGAGTTTAGAAAGTCCCAACTCCTAGTATGCAAGAGGCAACAGCATAAAAAAAAAAATATTTTTTAGTTCTTAGGATAAGGGCAAAGCTGAATTTATTACCCATCCCTAGTTGACCTGAGAAGGTGGTGCTGGGCCTTCTTCTTGAACCTCTGCAGTCTTTTACCAACTTTACACTTTTCCATATTAAACTTCATTTGCCATTGATCTGCCTACTTACATAGTTTGTCCAAATCATTTTGTAGTTCCTGAGCTGCCATCTCAGAATCAACTGCCCCCCTAATTTCATATCATCTGCAAATTTGAATCCAGGTTGCTAATGTACATTAGAAACAGTAAGGGTCCCAACAGTAATCATTAGGTTAGCCCACTCAGCACTTGCCCTCTCCTTTCCAACATAACTCCCCTAACAAGTACCAGCTCTATCCTTCCCTTAGGGCTTACTCATTCTCTGGTGCAAGACACATGCTCCCTTCTGCATACAGCCTGGCTTAGACTGAGACCTTGTTTTATGGGGAATCACATGGGTCAGCCAGCTAGTACACTAATATGGCAATGGGAGACCCAGACTCGAGTATTCCAATGGTCCCCTGACCGGCCTCCAGCCTTGCACCCTCTTTAATCTTTAGCTCATCCAAAACTCTGCTGCCTGTAGCCTAACTCGCACCAAGTCCTGTTCACCCATCACTCCTGTGCTCACTGACCTACATTGGCTCCCGGTCCGGCAAGGCGTCGATTTTAAAATTATCATCCTTGTTTTCAAATTCCTCCATGGCCTCGCCCCTCCCTATCTCTGTAATCTCCTCCAGCCCCACAACCCCCTAAGATATCTGCGCTCCTCTAATTCTGTCGTCTTGCACATCCCTGAATTTAATCGCTCAACAGCTGCCAAGGCCCAAACTCTGGAATTCCCTCCCTAAACCTCTGCGCCTCTCTACCTCTCTCTCCTCTGTTAAGTTGCTCCTTAAAACCTACCTCTTTGACCAAGCTTTTGGTCACCTGTCCTAATATCTGCTTTTGTGGCTCAGTGTCAAAGTTGGTTTGATAACGCTCCTGTAAAGCGCTTTGGGACTTTTTTAATGTTATAAAAATGCAAGTTGTTGTTGTTGTTGAGTTGGAGTCATCAATCCTTATACAATGCCACATGTCAGATAATAAGTGTAACCACAACAGTGTTACTCATTAACTCACAAGGGCCATAATCCCAACCACGGTCTTGTTCAAGAGCTGCCCTCAAGAATGTGCCACAGATGCCACAATGGTCTGTGCCTGTGATCTCCCACAGATTAAGCTCCTAATTTGAACCATGCCACTGTAGTTAAATGTCAAAAAACAGGCATTTCTCCACACGAAGAGAAAGAAAAAAAAATAACTATTGGGCCAATAACAGGGCCTTTTACTTGGCTGGAATAGCCTTGCCTCCTAGTAGCATTCCCTTGCCTTCTTTGGCCGGAGAGCAAGAAAAGGAAAGGGAACAGCACTGAATCGACAGCTAGACAACTGAACACAGAGGCCTGGGGCACGGAGCACAGCAGAGGACTGCAGATGAAGGGAAGAAAAAAGAAAGACTTGCATTTATATAGTGCCTTTCACAACCACCGGACATCCCAAAGCGCTTTTGAAATGTAGTCTCTGTTGTAATGTAGGAAACACAGCAGCCAATTTGCATACAGCAAGCTCCCACAAACAGCAATGTGATAATGACCAGATAATCTGTTTTAGTGATGTTGATTGAGGGATTAAATATTGGCCAGGACAGCAGGGATAACTCCCCTGCTCTTCTTTGAAATAGTGCCATCAGATCTTTCACGTCCACCTGAGAGGGCAGATGGGGCCTCAGTTTATTGTCTCACCAGCAGGACAGCACCTCCGACAGTGTAGCATTCCCTCAGTACTACACTGGAGTATCAGCCTAGATTTTTGAGCTCAAGTCTCTGGAGTGGGACTATGAATCCACAACCTTCTGACTCAGAGACGAGGGTGCTACCCACTGAGCCACAGCTGACTCACATGGAGGGGAGTGGGGGTGGGGGGGGGTGCGGGTGAACTACACATGGTCCCCAAGTTGCTGAAATAGACCATCCATTTCTATTGGAGAATTTCTCTCCATTCCTTCATGTCTTAGCTATTTTAAAGCCTTCACTGTGAAACTACAGTGACTTCAAATCCTTGTCTTCAGTATATCTCTTTGCGAAGAGAAGTTAACATTTCAGAGCCAGTTATCGGATCAATTATTCAACCAGCAAAACAGGTCAGTCAGGTAATCAATACCAATACCAGCTCTTCTTTAGGGATTTACTTACATTAGAGTAAATTGGGTTAAGGACACATTTAGAACCTAAACCTTAATCACAAGGGACTGCGATTCATTGGCAATTAATTACTGTATTGTTGCCTCAGACACCATCGCCAGGACACTTAAAGCTTTTTAAATTAATGTCCAGTAAGGAAGAACGGACTGGTATGCTTGCTGAGACTGCAGTCTGAGAAATGCTGGCACTGCTCACCATTTCCCAGTCGGCAGATTGGAAGTGACCTCTGCCAATAGAACATTGAACCTGGCACTGAAAGAGTGGATTACAGAGGATTACATAGGATATACGGCACAGAAACAGGCCATTCGGCCCAGCCAGTCCATGCCGGCGTTTATGCTCCACTCGAGCCTCCTCCCGTCTTTCCTCATCTAAATCTATCAGCATAACCCTCTATTCTCTTCTCCCTCATGTGCTTGTCTAGCCTCCCCTTAAATGCATCTACACTATTCGCTCCAACCACTCCCCGTGGTAGCGAGTTCCACATTCTCACCACTCTCTGGGTAAAGAAGTTTCTTCTGAATTCCCTATTGGATTTCTTGGTGACTATCTTATATTGATGGCCTCTAATTTTCCTCTTCCCCACAAGTGGAAACATTTTCTCTGTATCCCCTCTATCAAAATTTTTCATAATTTTAAAGACCTCTATTAGGTCACCCCTCAGCCTTCACTTTTCAAGAGAAAAGAGACCCAGCCTGTTCATCCTTTCCTGATAGGTATATCCTCGTATTTCTGGTATCATCCTTGTAAATCTTCTCTGCACCCTCTCCAGTGCCTCTACATCCTTTTCATAATCTGGCGACCAGAACTGTACGCAGTACTCCAAGTGTGGTCTAACCAAGGTTCAATTCAGGTTTAGCATAACTTCGCTACTTTTCAATTCTATCCCTCTAGAAATAAACCCTTGTGCTTGGTTTGCTTTTTTTATGGCCTTGTTAGCCTGTGTTGATACTGTTAGTGATTTGTGTATTTGTACTCAGGATCCCTTTGCTCCTCTACCCCATTTAGATTCTTAGGGGGCGAAATTCGGTTGCTTGGCGCCACCCGATAGCGCCCCCTGGGGGGCGCTAACGGGGCGCAAAACTCTTAGCTCCCGGGCGCGGCACCACTAACACCTCCCGCGAAATTCAGCAGGAGGTTAGCGGTGGCGGTAGCCGGTAGCGCCCCGCTCGCCCCCCGGCCGCAAACTTCAGTTGCGCCCCCTGACCTATCGCCGGACGATATGTCCGACAGGGTCAGGGGGGCGTTTTTGCAGCCGCGGCGGCGCAATTTAAAGGGCAGGTGTCGGGCGGCCATTTTTTTTTCTGGCCAACTGCCAGCATCTGCCCCCTTCCCCTTTTTTCTTCGGGGTGCCGACCGCGATCGGTCAGCTCGGCACTCAAGAGGAGTGCGGGGCTGTTTTCCCGGCACCCCGCTCCCCGGTGGTCCAGCAGGGCCCCGGTGTGCGCAGCGCTAGGCCCCTCCCCTTTAATCAGGGGAGGAGGCCTGCAATGACGTGGCGCTACGTGCCGACGCGCGTGGCGCTGTTGCACGTAACCCTGCGAAATTCGCTTCCAGTAGCGCCCCGCCTCCTGCTTGGAGCGCTACCACTGAATTTACGGCGCAGGGGCACTAACTTTTTCGGGGCGCCCCAGTGAAGTTAGCGCCACCGAATTTCTCCCCCTATTTTCTTAATTTTCTTACCAAAATGTAATACCTCACATTTATCTGTGTTGAATTTCATTTGCCAATTATATGCCTATTCTGCAAGTTTATTACAAAAACAGAAAACGCTGGAGGTACTCAGCAGGTCAGGCAGCATCTGCCGAGAAGACGCGAGGTAGTTGACATTACTGATATAAAACCTTTTCTCAGAACTGAAAGAGTGGTGTCGGGAGACTGGCCCTTAGATTTTCCCTCTTAACAATTATGGTGAATTTTTGTACTCATCGAGTTGAGGGGTGCGGTTGCTGGAGAACAGAGCAATTTTTTTGCCGTTTATGTGACCACATCCTCCCACAGCATGAGTTGTACGGCCAGATGCAGACAGGCTCAAATGCTCGCCTTACTCCCACAATGTATTGTAACCTCAGCTTCAGAAGAACATTGTCTGCCGCACCATTTGACTTCCCACTCTAGTCATCCTTGTGGTCTACCTGAGTGACAAGGCCAACTTAGTGCCAAATCAGGCCAATTTTGTTCTCTGGTCTTGACCCTACTAGGTACCCATTTGACATAGATCCCTTACAGCCAGTAGAAAAAGGAGACTTTCATCCCATCAGTCTGGGTTGGACTGAGGTTGTATTGCTCTGACAATTGAATACAAGATGAAGAGGATTATATTCAGGCTATATAACACTCTGGCATGTCCATGCTATGCCCAGTTTTGGGCTCTGCACTTGGTGAAGGACATCGAAATTTGGGAGAGAGTGCAGACGAAGGTGACCAGGATGGCACCTAATCTGAGTTATGAGTTCCTACATTACAACAGTGACTCCACTTCAAAAGTACTTCATTAGCTGTAAAGCGCTTTGAGACGTCCGGTGGTCGTGAAAGGCGCTATAGAAATGCAAGTCTTTCTTTCTTTCTTTATGAGGATAGGCTCTGAGAATTACGGTTATTTACTTTGGACAAACACAGATTCTGATTGAAGTTTTTAAAATGCTGACGTCCAGTGGAATATATCAGATGGATAAGGATGTTAGGACAAGAGGTCACACATATAAAATCCAGAGTGTTAGCTTAGATGCCATGATGTGTTTATTTTCTCAGTCATTAAACTCTGGAACAAATCTGCCAAGGAATGTGGCGAGTATGAAGTCACTACAGTCTTGTAAAAGGGAACTTGATGAGCGCCTGAAAAAGAGAGCATATTTAGAGCTATTGGGGCTAAGCGGTTAGATAGTTTAGATTAGGATGAGGCATCGACAACCACAGTCTCCTGGAGCTTGATTATTGCCTTAGGGAGTTGGAGAGGAAATTCACCAAGTTTTCCCCGAATTTCCCAGGTTTGTTTTTGCTTCTCCCAGATTAGGGAGTGGACCAATGATGTATGGAGTTTACACTGTTGTCTGGATGGGGGTGGATTTGATAGGCTTGACAGTCTTACCGTACTCTTCCCAGTCGAGAGCTGCCCTCACAGGGAGGGTGAGTCAGAGAATTGGAGCCACAGCCTATTAGCCCTGTCTTCAGCTGAACTCCCTGCGAGTATAGCATCCTTGCTGGGAGTATGATATCGCAGAATCATCCCTTCATAGTAGACTCGGGCATAGGAGAGTAGCAACAACAGTATTTGATTTCCAGGTGCACCTCTAGTAATTTCCACCTGTTTCCCCTTTCCCTCTCACACTGTCCCCCAGCCTATTATACTGTCCCCCATCACCAATCCCTACTGGTCTGCACTGGCTCCTCCACTATTTGACATCACTCAGCACTCCCTCTCCTAGACTTTTCTTGCATTATGCATAACTGATTTATTAAATTGAAGTTTAAGAATGCGTGCTCCCCGCACGGAGGCTCACTGCCATATTGGGAATCGCTGGCATGCTCCCCATGATTTTTGTGCTCAAGTCTCGTGGAGTGGGACTTGAACCCACAACCTTCTGACTCAGGCAAGAGTGCTCCCACTCA
This sequence comes from Squalus acanthias, assembly GCA_030390025.1. Taxonomy (NCBI): domain Eukaryota; kingdom Metazoa; phylum Chordata; class Chondrichthyes; order Squaliformes; family Squalidae; genus Squalus; species Squalus acanthias. The sequence goes on along the minus strand of CM059437.1, from coordinate 7,821,510 downwards.
GCCACAGCTGACTCCTAAAACCTCCAACTGAACTCTGCTGTCATTTCTATAAGCGTGAGAAGTCGCACAACACCAGGTTATAGTCCAACAGTTTTATTTGAAATCACAAGCTTTCGGAGTCAGACTTCACCTGACGAAGGAGCAGCAGCTCCGAAAGCTTGTGATTTCAAATAAAACTGTTGGACTATAACCTGGTGTTGTGCGACTTCTCACATTTGTCCACCCCAGTCCAACACCGGCATCGCCACATCATGATTTCTATAACTGCTCAATGAAAAGACAAGAAAGACAAATTGTTGAAGATTGCTGCTTGTCAGCTAGTTTTACTGCATCTAAATTGACAACAACAAAAGCTTGCATTTATATAGCGCCTTTAATGTAGTTAAACATCCCAAGGCGCTTCACATCAAAGAAAAACAGAAAATGCTGCAAACACACAGCGGGTCAATCAGCAGATCTGGGAGAGAACACACAGTCTCTGAATTATTCATCAGACATATTTATAAGGATCACTCTACAGTTAATAAGGAGCTTTGCCTTGATTATATCGTAAACCATTGCCAATACTCACAATCTAGAGGATGACAAGCATGCTTCTTTATTGTATAATTTTTTTCATCATCTGTAGTGAGAGCACTGAGATTTCCTGGGAATGTACCAGTGAGAGAAGATTGGTCACAGAAACTATCCCTAAATGATTAGACGAGGGACTCAATCTAGGAAACCCCCCACTTGGTCAAAGAGGCAGGTTTTAAGTACCGTTTTTAAAGGAGGAGGGAGAGGTGGTGAGGGTTAGGGAGGGAATTCCAGAGTTTAGGGCCTAGGCGGCTTAAGGCACGGCCGCCAGTGGTGGAGCGATTAAATTCAAGGAGCTTTCTCAAGGCAGCTAAGGGTGGGCAATAAATGCAGCTTGGCAGTATTGCCCATATCCCGAGATCACATAAAAATCTCCTCTCTCTTGATCTATATTTATCTATATATAGAAAGAGATACATCTAATAATGTATATATAAATGTGTGTAAAGTTTGAGACAAATAACAGGTTGCAAACCCATTTAAATAACTGGAGTTGTGTTTCTGATGGAATTATATCAAAATAAGTCATTAAGAACATAAGAATTAGGAGCAGGATTAGGCCATACGGCCCCTCGAGCCTGCTCCGCCATTCAATAAGATCATGGCTGATCATCGACCTCAACTCCACCTTCCCGCACTATCCCCATATCCCTTGATTCCTCTAGAGTCCAAAAATCGATCTAGCTCAGCCTTGAATATACTCCCAAGGCACTTCACAGGAGCATTATCAAACAAAATTTGACACCAAGCCATATAAGGAGATAAAGGCGCGACATAAAAGTGTTTCTTTTTTCTTTTCATGGCAAAAAATGTTCATGATAACAAAAACAACAATTTGTATTTATATAGCGCCTTTAACATAGTAAAACATCCCAAGGTGCTTCACAGGAGTATTATAAGACAAAAAAAATTTGACACCAAGCCACATAAGGAGAAATTAGAGCAGGTGACCAAAAGCTTGGTCAAAGAGGTAGGTTTTATGGAGCGTCTTAAAGGAGGAAGAGAAGTAGAGAGGCGGAGAGGTTTAGGGAGGGAATTCCAGAGCTTAGGGCTAAGGCAGCTGAAGGCACGGCCGCCAATGATGGAACGATTAAAATCAGGGATGCGCGAGAGGTCAGATTTGGAGGAGCGCAGATATCTCGGGGGGTTGTGGGGCTGAAGGAGATTACAGCGAAAGGGAGGGGTGAGGCCATGGAGGGATTTGAAAACAAGGATGAGAATTTTGAAATCGAGGCGTTGCTTAACAGGGAGCCAATGTAGGTCAGCGAGCCTCGGGGTGATGGGTGAACGGGACTCGGGGCGAGTTAGGACATGGGCGGCATGTTTTGCATGACCTCAAGTTTACGGAGGGTCTGTAGAGACCATAAACATGCAAACAATTGGCATTCAGCCAGATTGACATTCTATAGACACAAAAGGCATCGAGGAGTATGGGAGAGAGAGCGGGAATATGGTATTGAAATAGAGGATCAGCCATGATCACATTGAATGGCGGAGCAGGCTCGAAGGGCCAAATGGCCTACTCCTGCTCCTATTTTTCTATGTTTCTATGTTTCTACCCTTGGGGTACAGTGTTCCAGGGCATCCGTCAGAGATAATGGCATAAAAGGTTTAAAAATCAACCCATAGAACCTGGATCTCAACCAAACAATGTAATATTGTGGCATATTGGACCCAGATTATGATCTCAAATAAGGCACTGCAATTTACAATAGGCTAAAGATCCCTTTGGAACGGTTCTGGGATTTTCATTTAACAAACTAAGGTCAGGAAATTTCAATTGAACGATTAAAACGTCCCGACCTCAGCTTGTTAATTTCTGTTATAAATGGACACAATGTTCAAGAGGAAGGGATTAGTCTGTGTGGTATTGTACTGTGGGGACACAGGGCATCAATTCACTTCATAAAGGTCACAGCTGCTTTAGAAAGTCATTATTTCATGTGAAGGTTTGATTTAACTTCGGTCATTATTAAGCTGACAATTCAGACAACTTTGGGATCTTGGGTATGGAATCATGGGATTCACAGCACCACTCCCCTGAATCCAACATTCCTGTTCAAGAATCTTTGGCTAAACAGAGAATGGCCTCCACCTAGACTCAAGACGCCTACGTATCTAATAGAAGCCCTGGACTCAGGAACAGGCCCCATCACTAGACCCCAACACTTGTGATTTAGCTAACATGTAGTTGACTCTTAACTGCCCTCCAAAGTGGCATAGCAAGCCACTCAATTGTCAAGTTAACTAAGGACGGGCAGTAAATGCGAGCCTTGCCAGCAAAGCCACGTCCTCAGAATGAATTCAAACACTAATGGTGATCCAAGGTCCTAGCTCCCCCCACTTGCTCATTCATACAAAGTTTCTCTAAGCCCTAGGCTTGAGTTTCACCACTTTTGTTATCTTCTTGGTGGCTTTCTGGCTGAGCGGGCGATCTGCCGCTGCGAGCCCAGTGGGGAGCAGATTCACCCACAGATTTTTCCCTCACTATTCATGGGCATGAAGTATCGTTCAACCAATCTGTGGTGCACAAAACCATGGGTGTCTAAATGGGTGAAGTAACTAAGGGACTGGGTGGGAGAAGAAGTCACTTAGTGCCAAGCCAACGCTGTAACTAATCATGGAGGAGCATCACTGTGATTTATTGAGAGGGACAGCCACTGTTCAGTGGATGAGTAATTCCTTTCAAACATAAATCATTGTGGGCATTTCCCTCTGATTTCAATATGTATACAAGTAACAAAACACTGCCGTCTTAAGGAAAGCAACAAGACAGATCCCTGGGGTTAGAGAAATGAGGAATGATAAGATAAGATGGCCTCAAAATGAGATGTTTCAAAGGAGCACCTTACAGAGTTATATAAGTTAACCCAGACAATACAGGGGCGATTTTGCCAGTGCTCAGGGGTCGGGTTTGAAGGCGGGACTGCTGGCAAAATCAAAAAGATTGGCAGCGGGTCCCAAACCCACTTCCAACCCGCCTCCAATCAATCTTCCCGGGTGTCGGGTCCCCGATTTGCGCAGGGACCCAACTCCTAGCGGCGGGAAGAGGATTATAGCCACTTAACTGCTTGTTAACAGGTAGTTAAGAGGCTTTTTCCAATTTTGACACTTCTACTGCAGGCTTCCCAACGTCGGGAAACCCCGCCAGGGTAAGTGTGGCGTGCTGTGGGTCTACTGTAATGTTTATGTATAGATGACAGCTGCAGAAGTGTTGTGAAGGATCCAATGGGACACTGGTGAGTTGCAGAGGTAAGAAAATGTTGGGAAAGTAATTTTTAATGTGTTTAGAATTTTCCGTACGTGATAAGTTTTGAAGTGTTTGTGTAGTCCCACCTCATTGGGAGAACCTCTCTCCCCAGTGACAGATCGCTTCTGTAATCTCATATGCAGCTGCCATCTGTTTTAGCCTAAGGAGAGAGTCACTGGAGAGCCTGGGTGCAAGGGCTCACCTTTGTACAGTGATTGTCAGTGTTTGCAGCACCTCAATGCTGTCAAACACTGAAAAAATCATCTGTCAAAAAGAAATGGTGGTGGCCCCGTTAAGAAAACCGGCAGATGACGCGTCATCAACTGACATCATCTGACACCGGCTTTCTCTTAATTGGCCGGCAAGGCCAATTGACGCAAAATAACGTCGGACGTCGCTGGGGGTGGGACTAGAACCCGAAAGGCAGCAGTCCCGCCCCCAACGTGCCTCTTCAGGTAAGATCCCGGCCTACATTTCAGATACATCAGGGTAGCGGGACAAGAAGGCAAACATTCGGGAATGGAAAGGATAAGTTTAGTGAAATGCCAGGGAGTATTCATAGAATCTTAGAATGAAACAGCACAAAAGGAGGCCATTTGGCCCATCATACCTGTGCCTGTATTGTGATCAAAAGCTGAATCGGGCGGCCTGGACGGGTGGTTGAGGCCAGGACACTGGAGTCACTTAAGAATCAAGTGGATGCTGTAATTCTGGAAGGATAATATAAAATGGACCCTAAAGTCTTTGTCATGTGAACCAGTCTTGCTTCTTGTCTTACTGTAGAGGGATAGCTAAATGCAGTGTGCCGCACACGTATGCAGCCTGCTCGTTGAGCCCTTTTTAAAAATAAGAAAAAGGAAAGAATTTCATGACCTCAGGATGTCCCAAACTGCTTTACAGCCAATGAAGTTCTTTTGAAGTGTAGTCACTGCTGTAATGTATAAATATGTAATGCAAACCTTCTGTCATCGGGACAGCTGAACCTCAGCGTACGCTGCCTTAATTAATGAGGTTTTTTTTTACTGTCCTCTTCTTCCCCCCATCTCCCTGTGTTCTCTTGCAGCAATCACAGATGACAGTCCCTCAGAGAAGAAAGGAGGTCCCCTGCATACTGGTGTGGTGGTGGGCATCGTGCTGGCGGTTATTGTAATCGCTGTCATTATACTAGTCGTCATCTACATCAACAGTCACCCCCTGTCTCCCGCTGCCTTATTTTTTATTGAGGTAAGCTGAAATTTCTTTTATGTAGCCAATTAAAAGGGAATGTTTGAGCGTCTTGGGTAAACACGTGGGACGCCCGCCTACTGCTTGCCGTCAGGGGGCTGATTGTCATTGAGGCAGCCACCTCCAAGGAGAGTTTATATTGCATAGAATATACAGCACAGAAACAGGCCATTCGGCCCAACTAATCTGTGGTGTTTATGCTCCACACAAGTCTCCTCCCATTCCATCTACCTCATCTCAGCCTTTCAGCATATCCTTCTATTCCCTTTTCTCTCATGTATTCGTCTAATTTCCTTTTGAAAGCATCTAAGCTATTTGCCTCAACCACTTCCTGTGGTTGTGAGTTCCACGTTCTAACCACTCTCTGAGTAATGGAATTTCTCCTTATTTCCCTACTGCATTTATAAGTAACTATCTTGTATTGATGGCCCCTAGTTTTGGATTCTCCCACAAGTGGAAACATTCTCTTCACATCTACCCTGTCCAACCCAGTCATAATTGTAAAGACCTCTATCAGGTCACTTCTCTTTTCTAAAAAGATAGAAGATCAATTTTGCTCTCCATTTGGTAAGTTCAGGGTCCCATGCTGAAAGGGAGTGTAGATGAGGGTAGATGCTACAATGTTGTAGCCCCTTGGAGTGGCCTCAATGCTGAGAACATTGAATTTACCTCAGAAAACATTAGCTAGCTACTCTAATGGTTCAGAGGGTGAATGCACTGTGTGGTGTGGTACTGGACATAAGAAAACATAAGAAACAGAAGAATTAGGAGCAGGAGTAAGCCATTACGACCTAGCGAGCCTGCTCCGCCATTCAGTAAGATCATGGCTGATCTTCGACCTCAACTCCACTTTTCCACCCATATCCCTTGATTCCTTTAGAGTCCAAAAATCTGTCTATCTCAGCCTTTAATATACTCAACGACTGAGCATCCACAGCTCCTTGGGGCAGAGAATTCCAAAGATTCACAACCCTCTGAGTGAAGAAATTCCTCCTCATCTGAGTCTTAAATGGCCTACCCCTTATCCTGAGACTATGCCCCCTAGTTCCAGGCACTGCAGCCAGGGGAAACAATCTCTCAGCATCTATCCTGTCAATCTCCCTCAGAATCTTGTATGTTTCAATGAGATCACCTCTCATTCTTCTAAACTCCAGAGAGTATAGGCCCAATCTACTCAATCTCTCCTCATAGGACAACCCTCTCATCCCAGGAATCAATCTAGTGAACCTTCGTTGCACCGCCTCTAAGGCAAGTATATCCTTTCTTAGATAAGGAGACCAAAACTGTGCACAGTACTCCAGGTGTGGTCTCACCAAGACCCTGTACAATTGTAGCAAGACTTCCTTACTCTTGTACTCCAACCCTCTAGCAATAAAGGCCAACATGCCATTTGCCTTCCTAATTGCTTGCTGTACCTGCATGCTAACTCTCTGTGTTTCTTGAACTAGGACACCTAAATCTCTCTGAAATATGGATTGGAGAGGCCCAGGTTTGATATCTGGTCTGTGTCAATCTTGGCTGCGGCAGCAGATGGAGAGGTAAAACTGACCTCAGTGCCATAAGCCTAAGAGTTAGAATCAACCAGGCTTCCAGCCCCTGTTTTCTGCCGGTGACCCCTACTGGAAGCTGGATATCAGCTGATGACAAGGGTTCATCAATCTTGCCGGCCATGGATAAATAGCCTGCCGACACTCACTGTCTAGGCTATGCATGAAGAATGGTCTCCAAACTGGCAGCAAAGGCATCCAAATATTTACCTGCAGAATATATTGAATAAGACGGCTTTTTTTTTTCGGCAGGCTCTTCCAAGGTCTGCTCCTCATGTGCACAGGGGAGATTCTGGTCACGTCCAATGTTTTTGTAATTATAATCAGGAATAAATTACTACTCATCACCCAGGGCTTGACATTGCGAGACAGAATATGACAGTTCCAGTAATATATGTCAAAACAGGAAGGTGAGGATTTACTGGGGCAATTAGGAAGGAAAGGAAACTGTAAATTATTGATTTCTGCCAGCAAATAAAATTGTGGGTACCTTCAAAATGAGCCACAATTTTAAATTAAAGCAAGCTAAACTCTTCTTCACTTTGCTTACAAAGGAATTACCTAATTTATTAGCACTGTGACCCACAAAAGCTCTGTTTTAGATTGTTGAACCCTGCAGTCTACTTTGAAACTGATGAATTAAATTGTATGTTTTTAATTTTTTTAAGATTCCCTATGTTATTAATTTTCCCGCCAACATTACATAATGTACCACAGAGACAGAATTCGTTCATATCAAAATGTAACCGATCTGTAAGGTGCCTACAGAAAAACTGATTTTGTGTTTGCTTGAATGTGGCAGTGGGTTACCTACCAGCTATCAAATTTCTCCGCTGGTGAGGGGGAGTCTCGGACAAGGAGACATAACCTTAAAATCAGAGCCAGGCCGTTCAGGAGAGAAGTTAGGAAACACTTCTTCACGCAAAAGGTGGTAGAAGTGTGGAACACTCTCCCACAAAAAGCAGTAGATGCTGGGGCTCAATTAATCATTTTAAACCTGAGACTTGATAGATTTTTGCTACCAAGGGTATTAAGGGATATGGAGCCAAGGCGGATGGATGGAGATAGAATACAGATCAGCCATGATCTCATTGAATGGCGGAACAGGCTCGAGGGGCCATACAACAACAACAACAATAACTTGTATTTATATAAGAACATAAGAATTAGGAGCAGGAGTAGGCCATACGGCCCCTCGAGCCTGCTCCGCCATTCAATAAGATCATGGCTGATCATCGACCTCAATTCCACTTTCCCGCCCGATCTCCAGATCCCTTGATTCCCCTAGAGTCCAAAAATCTATCGAGCTCAGCCTTGAATAAACTCAACGACTGAGCATCCACAGCCCTTTGGGGTAGAGAATTCTAAAGATTCACAACCCTCTGAATGAAGAAATTCCTCCTCATCTCAGTCTTAAAAGGCCGACCCTTTATCCTGAGACTATGCCCCCTAGTTCTAGACTCTCCAGCCAGGGGAAACAACCTCTCAGCATCAACCCTGTCAATCCCTCTCAGAATTTTGTATGTTTCAATGAGATCACCTCTCATTCTTCTAAACTCCAGAGAGTATAGGCCCAATCTACTCAATCTCTCCTCATAGGGCAGCCCTCTCATCCCAGGGATCAATCTAGTGAATCTTTGTTGCACAGCCTCTAAGGCATTTATGTCCTTTCTCAGATAAAGAGACTAAAACTGTGCACAGTACTCCAGGTGTGGTCTCACCAAAGCCCTGTACAATTGTAGTAAGTCTTCCTTACTCTTGTACTCCAACCCCCTTGCAATAAAGGCCAACATGCCATTTGCCTTCCTAATTGCTTGCTGTACCTACATGCTCTGTGTTTCCTGTATGAGGACACCTAAATCTCTCTGAACACCAACATTTAATAGTTTCTCAACATTTACAAAATATTCTGTTTTTCTATTCTTCCTACCAAAGTGAATTACCTCACATTTCCCCACATTATACTCCATCTGCCACCTTATTGCCCACTCACTATAGCGCCTTTAATGTAGTAAAACGTCCCAAGGCGCTTCACGGGAGTGTTATAAGACAAAAATTTGACACCGAGCCACATAAGGAGATATTAAGGCTGGTGGAGGTAGGTTTTAAGGAGCGTCTTAAAAGAGGAAAGCGAGGTGGAGAGGGAATTACAGAGCTTAGGGCCTTGGCAGCTGAAGGCACGGCCACCAATGGTGGAACAATTAAAATCGGGAATGCTCAAGAGGCCAGAATTAGAGGAGTGCAGATATCTCAGTGGGTTGTGGGGCTGGAGGAGATTACAGAGATAGGGAGGGGCGAGGTCATGGAGGGATTTGAAAAGAGGATGAGAAGTTTTAAATCGAGGTGTTGCTTAACTGTTCCCATGTTCCTATGCCCCATGAAGGACACTTTAGCATATGGCCCCTGTTGGTTACGTTAGTAAAGACACTACCCATTGTGATGCTGTAAGGAAGGTCTCAGGTTCGGTCCTTAGTCTGTGCTGAGTTATCCAATCACAGCCACAGGCAGTGTTATGGGCGTTACAGATGGCTACAGCTTTCCTCATTATGGGAAATGAATGTGATATGTCCCCAGGTCCATTAGCCTACTGACATTCACACGCGAATTATGGCCACTTGGAATATATACCAACCAGGAAGCAATCATTCCAATGTATTAGTGTCTCTCAGTATTTATTTTAAGACACACTTTTCTTTAAGCTACATCCTAATGTGACGTAGACTCAGTGACACAGCACTACATTTTACAAAGCTTTTACCTGATACAACGACGTAAATCAAAATGAATTACTCCATCACTAGCACTGGCAACACTCTAGCGATTGCCTATTGCCTCATGTCTGAGCTCATGATCGTCCGCCCTCCCGTCTCAAGGTCCCAGTATCACAATCGTGCGAATTTTCACTGAGTCTCTCTCATTGGAGATGGAGCTGTCCCACTATCCACGGTGTTGATGATAGAGCCCTGGTAAAACTATAGGTCATACAGCAAGAGAAAGAAAGAACTTGCATTTATATAGCACCTTTCACAACCTTAGGATGTCCCAAAGCGCTTTACAGCCAATGAAATACTTTTTAAGTGTACTCACTGTTGTAATGTAGGAATCTCAGCAGTTAATTTGCGCACAGCAAGGTTCCACAAACAGCAATGAGATAATGTTTTAATGATGGTGGTTGAGGGATAAATATTGGCCATCTCCCTCGGTACTGAACTGGAGTGTCAACCTAGATTTTGTGCTCAAGTCTCAGGAGTGGGACTTAAACCCACGACCTACTGACTCAGAGGCGAGGGTGCTACCCACTGAGATACTGCATAAAACGAATGGGAAAGAATTTGGTCCAACGGAGCTCTATGTTGCAGCAGTGAATGGTTATGGCTTAATCCATTGGAATTCTGTGCTTGGATCAGAATTACCCCTGACTCAAGCATGGATTCCTCTGGAGTTGATTGTGTTTAAAGGTGGGTAATTTCCCAGAATAAGGAAACAAGTCTGGAGCATTGGAAACTTTCCAGGGGCAGCAATGTATCAGGGTGGGAAGGCAAAATCAGTTTGGAAATCTAGTAATTCCATCAGAGCGTGGCACAACTAGAGGAGAAATGGAGACAAAATTAAAATAAAATATTATTTGATGGAAATATCCAAAAATATAAAGCCTTCAATAAGGTAAATCGGGAGAAACTATTTCTGCTGGTCGGTGAATCGGTAACTAGACGGCATAAATTTAAGACCATCAAAAGATTGAAGAGAGACGATAGGAGTTTTTTTTTTGTTGATGCAGATGGTTGTTAGGGAAAGGATTGCCCCACCAGAAACAGTGACCGAAGCAGAATCCAGAATAGCTTTTAAAACATAAGTGGATAAATGTTTGAAAAAGAAAAAAACTTAAAAGGGTAAGGGCAAAGGGCAGGACAATGGGACTAAGTGGATAGCTCCTTCAGAGTACTGACACAAGCATTAATGGTGTCTTTCTGTGCTGTAAATGCTGTGACCACCAAACGCGAGACTCTAAACGTATTAGTCTGGAAGCCAGTGGTGTTCCTAAAGGTTGGCAGCCTATAACTTTTCTCCCATGGCACAGTTTACCATTATTCAGATTAAAAAGCTTCATGTGAACTGTACCCTGGGGAGTCGTTGCTTCTAATTTTGAATTTTAATACATTTGGAACTGGGTCGTAATTCTTTCGTTATAGCACTCGAGTGCTTAATGAAAAGAACACTGGCATTTCAAATGATCCTGATGCTCAGACTTTAAAAATAAGATATTAGTCCAATGAGAGCCATTATCTTCTGGCTTCTCTAACGAAGCTTCCTTCTGGCCCTCACCAACATCTCGGGCTGAATCAGACAGGGCTCAGTCTTTGTGGAAATCTTTGACCTGGGTCGCCCCGCTGTCAACTGTGACCTGTTTAAGTTTGCTACGCTGCTGGTATTCACACAGCAGATAAGACCAGCTCTGCGCAATACAAGTGACTCTGCATTAGGTCAATTCAATCCTGTTTGCTTGTCCAGGTGTGCCATGGTTATTTTACATAAGAACATAAGAAATAGGAGCAGGAGTAGGCCAATCGGCCCCTCGAGCCTGCTCCGCCATTCAATAAGATCATGGCTGATCTGATCCTAACCGTCAATCTACTATCACAGAACCATCTCCTGAACCTAACAGAATTGGACACATGAAATAGGAGCAGGATCAGGGCTACACGGCCCCTGGGCCCACTACGCTACCCACAGGGCCATGACCGATCCGAACCTAGACTCATGTCCAAATTCCTGCCCGCTCCCCGTAACCCTTAATTCCCTTTACTTCTAGGAAACTGTCTATTTCTGTTTTAAATTTATGTAATGATGTAGCTTCTACAGCTTTTTGGGGCAGCATATTCCATGGACCTACCATCCTCTGAGTGAAGTAGTTCCTTCTCATCTCAGTTTTGAAAGAGCAGCCCCTTATTCTAAGACTATGCCCCCTAGTTCTAGTTTCACCCATCATCGGGAACATCCTCCCCGCATCCACCCGATCCAACCCCTTCACAATCTTATATGTTTCAATAAGATCGCCTCTCATTCTTCTGAACTCCAATGAGTAGAGTCCCAATCTACCCAACCTCTCCTCATATGTCCATCCCCTCATCCCCGGGATTAACCGAGTGAACCTTCTTTGTACTGATTCAAAGAATTAATACGTCAGTAGATGAACTAAACAAAAAATAGACAGTGGGATATAATACATAATAAACAACCTGCTCCTAAATGGTCACAGTGACATTCTCTAGTGGGTCAGATACTGAGATAAGAGATGCAACTCAGTGCTTTAGTCAGCTTTCAACTGTGGCTCAGTTGGTAGCACCCTCGCCTCTGAGTCAGAAGGTTGTGGGTTCAGTTCCCACTCCAGAGACTTAAAGTACAAAAATCTACACTGACTCTCCCAGTGCGAGTACTGAGGGAGTGCTGCACTGTTGGAGGTGCCGTCTTTCGGATGAGATGTTAAAAACCGAGGTCCCGTCTGCTCTCTCAGGTGGGTGTAAAGGATCCCCATGGCACTAATTCGAAGAAGAGCAGGGGAGCTATCCCCGGTGTACTGGCCAATATTTATCCCTCAATCAACAAAACAAAAACAGATTATCTGGGTCATTATCACATTGCTGTTTGTGGGAGCTTGCTGTGCACAAATTGGCTGCCGTGTTTCCTATATTACAACAGTGACTCCACTTCAAAAAGTACTTCATTGGCTGTAAAACACTTTGGGATTTCCAGTGGTCGTGAAAGGGGCTATAGAAATGCAAGTCTTTCTTTCTACTAGCCAACCTAGCTCACTAATGGAACCTGGAGGGGTAGACCTGTCACTGGGGACTGGGATTCTACTCACTTGGCTCCAGATAACTCGACGGGCACAGAGCCCTAACGGGTAGGATAGTGCAGTGATTATGTTACTAGTAACGCCATGAGGCCTAACTATTAATCCAGTATAACGTGAGTTCAAATCCCACCATGGCATTTTGAGAATTTGAATTCAGTTTTAAGAATACTCTGCTAAAGTGGTTCAAGAAGAAGATCCACCCCACCACCTTTTGAGGGCTGGGCAATAAAATGCCAGCCTTGCCAGCGATGCTCACATCCTGAGAATGAATTTTTTTTAAAGTCCAAAGACTTACTTCTCCGGTAAGCTACTCAGTTTCAACTGATTACACTCCAGTAGAGTAGGGGGGCAGGGGGGTTCGTACTTCTGGGGTTCTTAAGTCTCAGCTGTGCCAAACTGCTCCAAGTTCTCTGGGCTTACATAAGGGGGATGTGACCCGACGGGGGAAAGAGTGTGAAGTCTATATCGGGCAAACAGAAGCCCTGCAGGTGGGGGTAGACTTCTCAGTCGCTTAACTTGGAGAGTCTTAAACATCCTGATGGGTTTCAGTGTGCATCAGGCACCCAGCTGACCAAAAAAGAACCTCCAACACAAAGCAGACTAAAACCTTCACTACTGTCCCAACATATACCGGACTGCGGTGCCTGTAATCGATTGCAAGTGCTTGTTGAACCATACCCCACAGCTCTGAGCCGCTACACTTCAAGAGCAGAGGGCAGGAATTGGAAGGGGAGGAAAAAAGTGCTACAAGTCAGGAAAATAGAGCAGTTTTGGGAGAGAGGAAAGCTCAACTCAATCTCTTAGAACTGCAATATGAAATTAAGTATGCCAGGGCAGGTCAAAACTGCTTGAAGCTGGTTGACAGTCAATGGCTACAACCAATTTCTATCACAGGGCGATTCTGCCCTCTTGAGCATCCCTGATTATAATCGCTCAATCATTGGTGGCCGTGTCTTCTGTTGTCTAAGCCCTAAGCTCTGGAATTCCCTCCCTAAACCTCTCCACCTCTCTACCTCGCTCTCCTCCTTTAAGATGCTCCTTAAAACCTACCTCTTTGACCAAACTTTTGGTCATCTACCCGAATTTCTCCTTATGTGGCTCAGTGTCAATTTTTTTGTCTTATAATACTCCTGTGAAGCGCCTTGGGACGTTTTACTACGTTAAAGGCAGTATATAAATGCAAGTTGTTGTTGTTATCGTGAACGCTTTTTGCCATGAAATGAAACACTTGCATTTATATAGTGCCTTTCACAACCACCAGACATCCTAAAGCCTTGAAGTACTTTATTGAAGTGTAGTCGCTGTTGTAATGTGGGAAACGCGGCAGCCAATTTGCCCACAGCAAGCTCCCACAAACAGCAACGTGATAATGACCAGATAATCTGTTTTAGTGATGTTGATTGAAGGATAAATATTGGCCAGGAGACCGGGGAGAACTCCCCTGCTCTTCTTTGAAATAGTGCCGTGGGATCTTTTACGTCCACCTGGGAGAGCAGACGGGGCCTCGGTTTAAAATCTCATCCAAAAAGACGGCACCTCTGACAGTGCAGCAATTGCTCAGCACTGCACTGGAGTGTCGGCCTAGATTTTCGGGCTCAAGTCCCTGGAGTAAGAATTGAACCCACAACTCAGAGGCGAGGGTGCTACCTTCTTCTTCTTAGGCAGTCCCTCGGAACCGAGGATGACTTGCTTCCGCATTAACAATGAGTTCTCAGGTGACTGATGAGTCCAATGCGGGACCTACAGTCTCTGTCACAGTTGGGGCAGACGGTGGTTGAAGGGGCGGGTGGGTGGGGTGCTTGGGTTGACGTGCGCTCCTTCCGCTGCTTGCGCTTGGCTTCCGCTTGCTCCCGGCGAAGAGACTCGAGGTATTCGGCGCCTTCCCGGATGCTTCTCCTCCGCTTTGTGCGGTCTTGGGCCAGGGATTCCCAGGTGTCGGTGGGGATGTTGCACTTTTTCAAGGAGGCTTTGAGGGTGTCCTTGAAGCGTTTCCTCTGCCCACTTGGGGCTTTCTTGCCGTGTCGGAGCTCCGAGCAGAGCGCTTGTTTTGGGAGTCTCGTATCGGGCATGCGGACGATGTGACCCGTCCATCGGAGCTGATCGAGCGTGGTCAAAGCTTCGATGCTGGGGATGTTGGCCTGAGCGAGAACACTGACGTTGGTGCGCCTATCCTGCCAATGGATTTGCAGGATCTTGCGGAGGCAGCATTGGTGGTACCTCTCCAGTGCTTTGAGGTGCCTGCTGTACATGGTCCATGTCTCTAAGGCATACAGGAGGGCGGGTATCACTACTGCTCTGTAGACCATGAGCTTGGTGCCGGGTTTGAGGTCCTGGTCTTCAAACTCTCTCTTCCTCTACCAACCGAGCCACAGCTGGCACGTTTAAATCAAACCATACCTTTAGAGCACAGAAGGGCTAAGTGCACCCCTGATGCAGTTCTGTACAGCTCAGTTCATTTCAAAAAGCAGAATCAACATCTGCAACCCAGAGCCCCATGTTAGATTCCACAATATTTCAAAGTCAAGCTCAGGGTGTGTAAAATATAACTTATCCAGGCAGCATATCTGACTAATAATTAATGAGTAACTGGGTTATCAGCGCACTGTGATGCTGTGCCTATTCATCCCAATCAAAAATTGATCTTCCGTGACATTGTTCCCTGACACAAACGTATTTTGGAATGGAGTAGTCTTCAGCAGCTGAGACCTCTAAATGGGCTTGCTCATAAATTGAGCCCCAGGTTCATCCAAGGCTTGAAGAGGCCGAGGTCTTCAAATTATTTGAGATTTCAGTTAGAGCCTGAAATTATTTTATGACACTGACAGTTACAATTTTTAAATGTTTCGAGTTATTAAACCTAATTAAATTTTCAATGTTTGTGTCAAAGTGCAATTGCTGCCTTCTGTTATAAAAACAGAAAATGCTGGAAATACTCAGCAGGTCAGACAGCATCTGTAGAGAGAGAAACAGAGTTAACGTTTCAGGCCGATGACCCTTTGTCAGAACTGGAAAAAGCTGGAGATGTAAAAGGTTTTTAAGCAAGTGTTGGGGCAGGGAGAGGGGGGAGGAGAGGAAAGAACAAAAGGGAAGGTCTGTGATAGGATGGAAGGCCGGAGAGATTAAGAGACAAAAGGGATGATGGTGCAAGGCAAAAGGAGATGGTAATGGGACAAGTTAAGAAACTGAGTTCTGTGTTTGTTGTGGAATACGATTCTTGGATTTGGTTGATCTATGTTAACGATATGAGCAGAATCCCTCTGAGATCTCTGCGCTCCTCCAATTCTGGCCTCTTGCGCATCCCCAATTCTTATTCCCCACCATTGGCGGCCATGCTTTCTGCTGTCTAAGCCCTGAGCTCTGGAATTCCCCCCCCCCCCACCCTCCCCCCGGCTAAACTTCTCCGTCTCTCCAACTCCCTCTCTTCCATTAAGACGCTCCTTAAAACCTACCTCTTTGACCAAGCTTTGGCTCGCCTGTCCTAATATCTCCTTTTGTGGCTCGGTGTCAGATTTTGTTTGATAATCGCTCCTGTGAAGCGCCCTGGGACGTTTTACTACGTTAAAGGCGCTATATAAATGCAAGTTGTTGTTGTTATTAGTACAGACTAATCTGGAAGGAAGTAGGATTGCTACAGGCACAAAAAGATTGTTCTGTATGCAAGAAAACGGCATTACCAAGTTAGCGTTAGGCGAAGAGCACAGTGTGGCCACTTCAGTATCATCTCATTTACGTCGGTCTTGTGGTTGCCTTTGAACAGGATTTAGTGCACTTAAAAATCATATCCAGTGGGTAGGAGCAGGTGGGTCTCGCGATCCGAGCTGTGATCTATAGGGCAAATTGATTGGCACTAGCGTCCGGTTCTTGTAAGTTCAATACTTGAAGCTGCACGTAGCAACTCTGATTAGAGGCACAGGCTGGAAATAAGAGTGTGCTGACAATGTAGCCGTCTCTTATGTACCACCACCTTTGTGGCTCTCCAGCTTCTTTATCCCTAAGTGGTGTGCAGTACGCACATTCAAATGGCAGATCTTTTTAACCGTGCTCCTTAGCAGAGGCGAAACTGTATTATTAACTGAGCATCATCATTATTTCCTCAAAGCGCATGGTGTATGGCTGCAATCAGTTTCACCCCTGTTACAAAGCATAGATGAATGAGTATGATTACACAGTGGTTCTGCTGTAAGGATTTCAGCACAATAGAGATCACTTTAGAGCACTTATAAGAAGAATACAACCCAATGATAAACTTTATCCACATATAAATCTATTCTTTTCACCGCATAGTTATTTACTACATATAAATCAATTTTGGATAATTAACTGTTATTTCAGATCATAATTTCAGTCCAGGTTTATCTAAGATTGATTTTCTGCTCTTTGCATACCTTGTTTATGGCCTATCATCTGCAACACAATTTAGCGAACAAAATTGGATGACATCAATGCATCCATGATTTTCTCTGTCCTTATACATTTTCTTTCACATAAAAACTAGGACTGAAAATGCGAAATCCCTGGCATGTACAAGCTCGTGTTGCTCCAGATATTGGTCCTGACATTCTGCTGAAGGTCTACTAGTAACTCCAGCAGAAGACCAGTAGAATCCCCATAGCAGTTCAAGGCCATTGTATCTGCTGCAACTTGAACTTGCTCTGGTGGCAAAACTAGCGATCAGAAGATAAAGTATCGGTTGCTGTGTGGACCAAACCCGTGGAAAAAACAGTCGATGCCAAGCTGTTTTCAAATCCCTCCATGGCCTCGCCCCTCCTTATCTCTGTAATCACCTCCAGCCCCACAAGCCCCCGAGATCCCTGCGCTCCTCTAATTCTGGCCTCTTGCGTAACCCTGATTTTAAACGCTCCACCATTGGCGGCCGTGCCTTCATTTGCCTAGGCCCTAAGCTGTGGAATTCCCTCCCTAAACCTCTCCGCCTCTCTACCTCTCTTTCCTCCTTTAAGGCGCTCCTTAAAACCTACCTCTTTCACCAAACACCTGCCCTAATTTCTCCTTATGTGGCTCAATCTCAAATTTTGTTTTATGACGCGCCTGTGAAGCGACTTGGGACGTTTTACTACGTCAAAGGCGCTATATAAACGCAAGTTGTTGTTGTTGTTGTTTGATTAATTCCTTTGAAAAGGAGCTGCATAAATATCTGGTTGGGAACAGGGTTGGAGGTTCTGGGGATGAGTATAGACAGGCACCGCCTCATCTCTCTTGGTACCATTCCTCACCAACTGTTTCTCCTCTGTGAATCACCCTGGAATATTTACTAAGTTAAAGGTGCTACACAAGTGCAGCTTGCAGTTGACTAAGGTAATCAAATGTTCCATAAAATACTCAGGGCTGGATTTTCATTGACCCGTGGAGGCGGGTTTGGAGGCGTGTGGGGGGTTAAAATTGTGAAAACTGGCGGGCGGGCACAAGCCCGCCTCCATCCCGCCTCCACACAATTTTCATTAAATCGTGCCTGCTGGTCCCGACTCCGTCCCGCCTTTAAGAGGCGGGATAGGCTGTTAAGGCCCTTAACAAGCACTAAATTGGCTCTATAATGCCATTTTGAAAGGCCTTTGTGATTTTAACCCTTGTTCTACGTGAAGCACGCCTGTTCTGAACCACGAATGTGAAACCTGGCGGGAGCACATTTCAAAAGCTGACTATCAGCTGCAGGTCCACTATTATAATGGAGAAGTAGTAGTAGTAGGGAAAATATCTGGGAGCAGACCTAGGGCTGCTGCTGCTCATTTTGCATCCAGGTCCTCTTACAGCAAAGGCCAGGCAGTCTTTGCAGACCTTCAATGCAGCAGCAATGATGACATCATCAGAGGCGACTTTCAGACTGAAAACACTAATTGGTTCATGGGTTCCCACATGCTGGAACTCAATTGCCCAATTAGGTGAAAATCGCATCAATCTCCCACATCCAATTGCAGTCGGGTGGATAACACGAAAAGTGGATAACACGACCCCAACCCGCCCCAGTATCAAAATCCAGCCCTCTGTCTTTAATACTGGCAAGCAGGAGTAGAGTGTGGGGGGTGGGGCAGCAGACCAAGGTTGAATTTGTTGATGTGAGGATAAGATGAATACTCTGGCATTTGTTGCTTGGTTACCTTTGAGGATCTTGGAGTACCTATACAGAACTTACCATCTGGAGATTATGTGAGTGGAGCAGGTAGAGTCTGTGATGGGGTGGGCTTTGACGGGCTGAATGACCTTTCTTGTTCCATGTTTTTTAAATTTAAGATCTTATTCCAGGAACTAAGTCCAGTTAAAATCCCTTTAGTTAACCAATTATTTTCATTACCACTCGTGTTAAGATTTCCTTGGTATGCTTCGTGCAGTAAAATTGTAACCACGTTTATAAAGAACACATTTACAATGTTGCTACATATGGTGCACAGAAGAAGTCTTCCACCCAGATATCCACGCCAAGGAAATAATTGCACAACAATGTAATAACTAGAGAGCCACTGCTCAAGAGCCAGTCATGAAAGTGTCAGTTCTACCTGAGCTTATACAAGTCAAATTCAACTTGAACTCAGTGGAATCTCCATTAGCATTCATAACGGGGGTGGGGGGGAATCAGCCTTGGCTCAGTGGGTGGCACTCTCACCTCTGAGTCAGACGGTTGTGGGTTCAAGTCCCACTCCTGAGGCTTGAGCACAAAAATCTAGGCTGACACTCCCAGTGAATGCTGCACTGTCAGAGGTGCCATCTTTCGGATGAGACGTTAAACCGAGGCCCCTTCTGCCCACTCAGGTGGACATAAGAGATCCCATGGCAATATTTCAAAGAAGAGCAGGGGAATTCGCCCCAGTTATCCTTCAACAAACAAGCACTAAAACAGATTATCTGGTAATTGCTGTTTGTGGGATCTTGCTGTGCGCAGATTGGCTGCAGCGTTTCCTACATTACAATAGTGACTACACTTCAAAAAGTACCTCATTGACGGTAAAGCACTTTGGGACGTCCTGAGGTTGAGAAAGGTGCTATATAAATGTAAGTCTTTCATTTGATGAATCATGGTCCTACCCTTGTGGTACATCAGTCTCAGCACAGGAATGAAGGTGAGCACAATACAGATAAAAGAAACATTCTGCAATTTTACTCAACTTGAAGTCAGTGGAATCTCCATTATCTTCCATAATGGAGGGGCTCAGTTGGTCGCACTCTTGCCTCTGAGTCAATAGGTTGTGGGTTCAAATCCCACTCCTGAGGCTTGAGCACCAAATCCAGGCTGATACTTCAGTGCAGTACTGAGAGAGTCAGAGAAAGGGAGGTGAACTACAGATAACAGAAGAAGTTGTGCAGTAAGATCCATGTCCCACACAAGGCTCTGTCCTGCAAAAGTTCCAGTATTTAATCGAGACGGACAATAACTGGAGTTCAGGTTGTAGACGTTAAGTGCTGCACAATGGGAGTCATTTTTTAACTTTGCACGTAAAGAAACTCCCATGTTAAGTGATTTAACCAATTGTCGGCCAACTTGGTCGTGTAGACCCCTTTCTAAGGCCTCACTCAAGTACGGACATGCCTTAGAAAGTTGTTACTGTCAGCCTGTCAGAACTTTAGCAAGATTGTGTGCTACACTGATTACCAAATCTAGGAGGTTCAATATGGGGTTTCTGCAGGTCTTCTGCTGAAGTTCCAGTAAACGAGTGCGAGAACCCCCATAGAAAGTCACCCTATGGTTGCCAACCCTCCAGGATTGGCCTGGCGTCTCCGGGAATTGAACATTAATCTCCAGGACACTCCTGCGAGCAATTCTGGAGAACAATCATGGGGTCCATTAAATAAATTACATTTTTTTTGTAACTTTTGCTTATTAGTTATTAAAATATTGCAGATGGTGGGGGGGGGGGGGAGGAAAGGCTGTTCGATAGACAGTCAAGAATCATCCAATCAGGTAATGAAGCATCAGTTCGCTTTTCAATTGGTGGGACGGCGCAAGAATGGACTTGTCGGGTGACCAATGGTGGAACGGTGGGGACGGGGCAGTTGGAGGTCACATGATGAGTAGACAACCCTAAATCACCCCCTCGTGTCTTTACCAACTGAAGACAGGCTGACCTTAGACCTTGCCCAAACATCCAGCCTACCCTCAGTCTGGCAACACAGTGGACGCATGTGACCCTTATTTCTGCTTTTAAGCGCAATGTGTTGATGATTTAGTGTGGAAAAGAAAAGCTGAAAAATATTAGTTGTTAGAGTTATAAATTTCCAGCTCTTCAGGGTGGAATCTTTTTATTGGCTTTTGTTAAACTTAAAACAAAAACAAAACAAGTCACAAATGCAGATGGTTCCAAGGAGTCAGCATGATCTCTAACCTTCTCCTTAATTCCCAATTCCCTTTTTCCATTCTTTATGAAACAGCGTATTAAGTCATCTATCATTTTTCTGATTAGAGGCCTGTGCTTATTAAAACCATATATTCTGGCAACAGAGCAGGTCCCCAATGGTCTGTTCATAGTTATAGCCATTCTTAATATCTCTAGTAGATAGTGTTAAAGATTTGTATATTTAATGTTGGTCTTGTTAACGTCTTGTGCACGTTATGCATTAACAACGGGCATTGACCCTGGTCCTTGGTTTGCTGATGAGATGGCAGGTGGGGCTCTGCAACTGGAGTCATTGTTCCTGGCATAGGAAGAGGAAAACCAGCTCCTGATCATTATCCAGTGAACTCTGGTGGAAATTGGGTGGGTGCGTAGACATTGGGTAAGGAAAGGATTGGCCTCTGTGGGATGCAGTCCACTTTTCAAAGACCCACTCATGGGCTAACCTCACGCACAAAGATTAAGGGGAAGCTAGATAAACGCATGAGGGGGAAAGGAATAGAAGGTTATGCTGATAGAGTTAGATGAAGAGAGGTGGGAGAAGGCTTGTGTGGAGCCTAAACACCAACATAGACCTGTGGGGCAAAATGGCCTGTCTCTGTGCTGTACATTCTATGTAAAAGATTGGCCACTTGGGCATGATGGTAACGTACCCTGGGCATCAACAGCTGGTATCTTCATGAGAGGAGAACAACTAGAGAGGAGAACAATTAATGAGTCTGGAACACTGTCAATATTTACATTGTTTCCTCCCGCAGGGATAGCGCTATAAATAAACTGTCAAACAGAAAGCCCTTCTTCCAAGAAGCTTCATCCCGAACTAAAGCACCCAACAATTAGGTCCTGCCTATTTCCTTTTTTTTGTTTCATAGAAGCATAGCATAGAAGATAGGAGCAGGAGTAGGCCATTCGGCCCCTCGAGCCTGCTCTGCCATTTAATGAGATCATGGCTGATCATCCAAATTCAGTGCCCTGTCCCTGCTTTCTCCCCATATCCCTTGATCCCTTTAGCCTTAAGAAATATATCTATCTCCTTCTTGAATATATTTAATGAATTGGCCTCAACTGCCTTCTGTGGTAGAGAATTCCACAGGTTCACCACTCTGTGGGTGAAGAAATTCCTCCTCATCTCAGTCCTAAATGGCTTACCCCTTATCCTTAGACTGTGACCTCTGGTTCTGGACTCCCCCGCTATCGGGAACATCCTTCCTGCATCTAGTCTGTCTAGTCCTGTTAGAATTTTATAAGTTTCAATGAGATCCCCTCTCATTCTTCTAAACTCTAGCGAATACAAGCCTCATCGACCCAATCTCTCTTCATACGTCATTCCTGCCATCCCAGGTATCAGTCTGGTAAATCTTCGCTGCACTCCCTCCATGGCAAGAACATCCTTCCTCAGATAAGGCGACCAAAACTGCACACAATACTCAAGGTGTGGTCTCACCAAGGCCTTGTACAACTGCAGCAAGACATCCTTGCTCCTGTACTCGAATCCTCTCGCTTTGAAGGCCAACATACCATTTGCCTTCTTAACCACCTGCTGCACCTGCATGCTTACCTTCAGCGACTGGTGCACACGGACTCCCAGATCTCGTTGCACTTTCCCTTTTCCCAATCTATTGCCGTTCAGATAATAATCTGTCTTCCTGTTTTTACCACCAAAGTGGATAACCTCGCATTTATCCACATTATACTGCATCTGCCCAATCACCCAATCTGTCCAAATCATACTGGAGTTTCTCTGCATCCTCCTCACAGCACACACGTCCACCCAGCTTTGTGTCGTCTGCAAACTTAGAGATATTACATCTGTTTCACCTTTACAAACGTTTTGTTGGAGACTTTGTAGCTTGTTTGATCCCCTCGTGTTTCCAAAATGGAATCCAAAGCTGGAGCTGTGGATCCCCGAGAGAGATGGAAGGGGTACAATCAGGAAGCAGCGCTCAATAATGAATTCCTCACAGATTTGCAATCTGTAAAATAAATTACGGGCTTCCTGCATCTCCACCATGACAAGTTGCTGCAGACTTGGGACCGTTTTATGGATTGCTGTGCAGGACACTTGCACACATCACCCTCCTACCTAGGTTTGCCAACTCTTTTGTCCGTGTTCCTGGAGGTTTCATCACGTGACCTGCCATCTACAGTCACCCCGCTCAAACGACCTATTTTTCCCATCTCCAATATTTTTATAGCTCATAAAGAAAAGCGTTCAAAGAAAATGTTAAAAAAAATTAACACCCCTATGATTTTCCACCTGAGTTGCTCGCAGCAGATTAATTTTTCATTCTTGGAGACTCCAGGACAGTCCTGGACGGCTGGCAACCCTGCTCCTGCCTAGTCCTCCCAGACATTCCTTGTGGACACTGGGGCTGGGAAGTTTGAAGTAATTTTTTTACAAAGAAGAGTGCTATCCTTGACCCCCCCTATTCCGGCACTTCCCCCCTCTCCATAAGAGGTTGCCAACACCCTCCGTATTCCCCACAATCGGGCTTTGGCATGGAAAGTTTTGATGCCAGGAGACTGGAGTGATTTTGTTATCTCCCCTTACGAGCACACCAGCTGAGCCTTCAGGTGAGTTTATTTCCGATAGTTCCATTGGCTTCCTCACCTATCTCATTGTATACGACTGGGCAACCTAAAGCCAGGGACATTAACTTGCTGTGAGTCCATCCTACAGTCACAGCATTATTGTCACTATGAGTACAAAATTCATTGTCATCAGGGCCAGCTTTAGGTGCCTGTGAGACCCTTAATCCACAGACCCAGCTCCAACACCACCAAAGAATGGGGTCACACACTTGTACACAGTCAACCCACGTTCAATCATAGTACTTCAATAAATTATTTTGTACAATTTTAGCTCTACATGGTGTATTTGCAATTATGATTATGCAGCCTTAACTGACCTCCCCCTTCACAGCAGCACAATCAGCAATTTTAAAAACGATATCTACAGTCTGTAGTGTTCAGGTGTCCATTATTCACAGATCTTCAACCTCAACTCCACTTTCCCACCCGATCTCCATATCCCTTGATTCCCCTAGAGTCCAAAAATCTATCGATCTCAGCCTTGAATATACTCAATGACTGAGCATCCACAACCCTCTGGGGTAGAGAATTCCAAAGATTCACAACCCTCTGAGTGAAGAAATAACTCCTCATCTCAGTCTTAAAAGGCCGGCCCCTTATTCTGAGTCTATGTCCCCCTAGTTCTAGACTCTCTAGCCAGGGGAAACAACCTCTCAGCATCTACCCTGTCAATCCCCCTCAGAATCTTGTATGTTTCAATGAGATCACCTCTCATTCTTCTAAACTACGGAGAGTACAGGCCCAATCTACTCAATCTCTCCTCATAGGACAACCCTCTCATCCCAGGAATCAATCTAGTGAACTTTTGTTGCACCGCCTCTAAGGCAAGTATGTCCTCCCGAAGATATGGAGACAAAAACTGTGCACAGTACTCCAGGTGTGGCCGCACCAAAGTCCAAAGGAGCTCTCTGAGTAGATGTTCTTCTTTGGACATTGTGTGTAAAGGATCGCTTGAGTGAAACGCAAAGAGGAAAATCATCAGGGGAAGATGGCACACTTTTAACGCAGCCCAACTGATTTTCCTATTCACATTCCTTACATGCAAAGCTTTACATTCGTGCTAAAGAGGAAAATCTGTCCCATCTGTCTAAACTCATTTCCCTGCCCGTTCCTGGTAATCATTTATACTCTTTTTCAAATACTGATCCAATCCCATTTTTAAATAATGTTCTCGTCTCTGCCTCATTTATAACAGGGTTTTCCATATTCTGTTCACCTTCCGTGCGGAAAAATCTCTTCTAACTTCTCTTTGCATTCTTGTGGTGATGAGGTCCCCAGTTACTGATTGTTCAAACCAGCCAAAACAGTTTTTCAGTATTTACCTTTCATGAATTTTAAAGATTTCTATTAGCTGACGCTTTAATCTTATCTGTTCCAGTGACAAAAAAAAACAATTTTTTTGAGCCTTTCTTCATAATTATAATCTGTCATTCCTGGCCCAATGACAAGCATCAGTAGGAGGCCCCCACATTTTTGCATAGACATAGAATGGCATACATAGGACATACAGCACGGAAACAGGCCATTCGGCCCAACCAGTCCATGCCGGCGTTTATGCTCAACTCGAGCCTCCTCCCGTCTTTCCTCATCTAACTCTTATCAACGTAACCCTCTATTCCCTTCTCCCTCATTTGCTTATCTAGCCTCCCCTTAAATGCATCGACACAATTCCCTTCAACCCCTCCCTGTGGGAGCGAGTTCCACATTCTCACCACTCTCTGGGTAAAGAAGTTTCTCCTGAATTCCCTATTGGATTTATCAGTGATTATCTTATATTTATGACCCCTAGTTTTGGTCTCCCCTGACAAGTGGAAACATCTTCTCTACGTCTACCCTATCGAACCCCTTCATAATCTTAAAGTCCTCCACCAGGTCAACCCCTCAGCCTTCTCTTTTTCTAGAGAACAGCCCCAGCCTGTTCAATCTTTCCTGATGGGTATAATCTCTCAGTTCTGATATTATCCTGGTAAACCTTTTCAGCACCTTCGGCAGTGCCTCTATATCCTTTTTACAGTTCGTTCCGCTACTCGTGTTTAAGGAACACAAATAATAAATGACAAAAGGTCATCGACCTGAAACG
The DNA here is from genome assembly GCA_030390025.1 of Squalus acanthias. Classification (NCBI taxonomy): domain Eukaryota; kingdom Metazoa; phylum Chordata; class Chondrichthyes; order Squaliformes; family Squalidae; genus Squalus; species Squalus acanthias. Next base: position 7,796,051 of record CM059437.1, on the reverse strand, counting down.
TTAACTCTCTTTCTCTCACTCCACAGATGCTGCCTGACCTGCTGAGTATTTCCAGCATTTTCTGGGGGTTTTGTTTTTTTTGATTTCAGATTTCCAGATTTTTGTTTTTGCATAAATAATAAATTCCTTTTTGTTTTCTTCGCCCAGCGCCGCTCCCACAGGTGGCCAGCCATGAAGTTCAGAAACAACGGCGGACAGCCTACCTACACTGAGGTGGACCCAATGGGTCACGATAAAGAAGGATTCCTGGAAGCCGAACAGTGCTGAGGTCCTCCTGGGAGGAAACACTTGGCGGGACAAAAAGGCCATGGACTTCCAAACCATGACGTACAGAGCTGTACTCTACTCATTTCTCGGCTACTGTCTGTGGAGGATTACCTTGCAAACCAGCCTCATACAAAAGATGGAATAGTGTCCCACTGCTAACAGGCACTCCTACCCATGTCAGCAAGAGACATTTATTATAGTATATATGATGAAGAATAAGTTACAACTGAGTATATGTACATTTATTTCTTTAAGGACCAGTTGCGTTCAGATCCATATATATATATTATATATATATAAGACATCCCAGGGTATAGGTAGACCTTATACAATGGAGCATCGTCATCCACTTTGCTGGGGAAGTGGGTGGAATTTTGATTTGATTTGTATAATTTATATAATACAGTGAATACACCCTGTGTCTCATCCCTCCCTCTCCACCCCCAAAGATACAGGCTTCGCATTGTTCTAATGCCACTTATTTGGTGGATGATTTATACTCGTGGCATCGCCAGTGCCAACCAGCATTGCATTGAAGATCTGCTTTTATTTTTGGGTAACTGCTTTTTAAACAAATAAAAAATAAATGTAATCCCTGCCCGCACCCCTAAAGGTATCGGCCCAGGCTGGGCTGCGGTCCCACAGGAGCCCGTAGGTCTCCAGTTCCTCAACCTAGTGGCTGTGTTAGGTGTGCGGGCCGAGTGCGAGTGGGTCCGCAGGGTATTCAACAATGAGGAGGGAGGATCACAACTGAGACCGTTCTGTTCTCGCCCATCAGTCACACACGCACACACATGCGCAGTATATATACACATACGCACACATACACACGCATGGGCGTGCACACAATATGCCCGCACTAACGCAAATAGACGTGTGCAAACACACATGCATGTACACGCGTGCACACACATGCACGTGTATATACATGCACACACATGCATACATACACACACGCATGTATAAATACACATACGCGTGCGCACACATAGGCACACAGACACGTGTACAGACACACACACACACACACATGCAATTTTCAGCACAGATCGCTGGGAAGTGAACAGGAGCAGGAAGCCTGCCTGATTCTTTTACCTCTCTCCCTAGTCCAAGCTCTCTGACCAATTGCAGTGACCCTCCTACCACCCCAGCACAGTCCAGGGATTGAAAGTGGGACCATCCTGATCTCTTTACCATACCACATGGTGCATTCACCCACTGAACCATTGGGGGAGCGTATTTTTAATTAATTGTATCGTGTACACGGCCTTCAGTAAGGAACAGCATAAACAGCTTGTGATCATTTACGTTCAAATAGCATTTGTAAAATTCGAGAGCGGATTCCGCGTGTCTTGTTGTCAAAGCCGATCATTGCTGTAATTGTCTCATGTCTCACTTCATCTTGTGCAAATATAGCTTTCAAAATGTTATTTCCTATCTGCCTACTCTTTATAAAGTGTAGTCACTGTTGGAATGTGGGAAACGCAGCAGCCAATTTGCGCACAGCAAGCTCCCACAAACAGCAACGACATATATGACCAGATAATCTGTTTTAGCGATGCTGGTTGAGGGATAAATATTGGCCAGGGCAACCGGGGAGAACGCCCCCGTTCTTCATCGAAGAGAGGGCACACTCAGTTTAGCGCCTCAATCCGAAAGGCGGCACCTCCGACAGTGCAGCGCTCCCTCGGAACTAGTACTGGGAGTGTCAGCCTGGATTATGTGCTCAAGTTCCTGGGGTGGGACACTGAACCCACGTCCTTCTGACTCAGAGGTGAGAGTGCTACCAACTGAGCCATGGTTGACACCCATTTAAAAAAACATTTCTTTGCCCCTTCCTGCTCTGAAGGCGCTGTCTGGGGTTAAGTTCCATAGGCACCAGCCGCCTCTTGGTTCTCTAGCCCAGGTGGCCCATTCTTTGCGCGTGAGCCAGGCTATTCGCGCATGGGAGGGGGAGGAGGTGGTGGGGGTGGAGGCAGTGCACAGCCCAACTCATGTCCTCGCTCCCAATGCCTGTCCATGTGCCCTTTCCGGGAGGAGTACTCAGGAGGGCTGCATCTGCTTTTTTTAAATTTGTTCCTGGGATGTGGGCATCGCTGGCAAGGCCGGCATTTATTGCCCATCCCTAGTTGCCCTTGAGAAGGTGGTGGTGAGCCGCCTTCTTGAACCGTTGCAGTCCGTGTGGTGAAGGTGCTCCCACAGTGTTGTGAGGGAGGGAGTTCCAGGATTTTGACCCAACGACGATGAAGGAACGGCCGATATATTTCCAAGTCAGGATGGTGTGTGACTTGGAGGTGGTGGTGTTCCCATGCGCCCGCTGCCCTTGTCCTTCTAGGTGGTAGAGGTCGCGGGTTTGGGAAGTGCTGCCGAAGAAGCCTTGGCGAGTTGCTGCAGTGCATCTTGCAGATGGTACACATTGCAGACAGAGTGCTTCCGCACCATTATCCGAGTCGGGAGGGGAGGGGAGAAAATTGGGAGGAAAACAAAATTAGGAGGGAAGAATGTTCGACAGCAAGAGCCTTCACATTCAGCAAGCTGAAAACACTTCCCTCATCGTGTCCAGTCCAGCCGGGACTGCACACCCTCCCCGCACGCAGACTCCAGTAAGATCAAAGTTTCAGAATGCAAAGTTGTAGCTGGATTGAGGATCTCTCCAAGCAGCAGGTAAAGTGAGAGATAGAAAAAAAAATTACCCTCATCAACTACTCGTCGCCAAGCTTCAGACAGAACTGGCTTGACAGGGAGATAAAGATTCGATTGAATTATAACGAGACCTGTCAGAGTAGCTCTTAGCATTAATATAGTCAGATATGTCAATGTGACACCCACTGCCAACAGCTGGGACTGAGACAAAGAGCAGCTCCTTCCAGTGAGATTGAGTCTCATTTTTACAACATCTACATTTATTATATTGACATAGATTCCGATTCCAGTACCCTGGAGCCCCATTCGCGCTTACTCAAGGTCACCTCTGTTTTAGCATTGTCATTAGAAGATGTTTTATTTAAATCTCTTCTTTTAAATAATGTCTTATGAACACCAAGAAGTGAAAGGACAACTCTCTGACACAGTATCACTTATGTGCCCTGTCCCAGCTTATAGAATCATAGAATCAGACAGCACAGAAGGAGGCCATTCGGCCCATTGTGCCTGTGCCGGCTCTTTGAAAGAGTCATATAGGGAAAAATTCGGTTGATTTGCGCCTCCCGTTAGCGCCCTAAGACGCTATGTCCGACGGGGTCAGGGGGGGCCTACCTGCGGCCAGGGCGGCGCAAATTAAAGGGGAGGTGCCGGGCGGCCATTTTTGTTGTTGGCCGCCTGCCAGCACCTGCCCCCCGGCCTTCTGTGCATGCCCCCTGCGGAGTGCCGGCTGCGCTCCGTGAGCCCGGTTCTTCTCTTGAGTGCCGGGCTCTTTTGCCGGCACTCCGATCCCTGGTGGCCCAGCTGGGCCCCGGGTCGCGCTGCGCTAGGCCCCTCACATTTAATAAGGGGAGGAAGGCCTGTAGTACCACGGCACGTAACGCCGTGCTATTCACTCACAGCACCTCAAGAGGGAAGCGGGGCACTTCCAGTAGCGCCCCGCCTCCCTCTTGGGGCACTACCAGCGAATTTCGGGCGTGGGGGTGCTAATTTTTTCGGGGCACCAAAAGTAGTGCCCCGACAAAGTTAGCGTCCCAAAGGGGGCGCGACCCAATTTTTCCCCCTAGAGTCATAGATTCATAACGGCACAGAAGGAGGCCATTCAGCCCATCGAGTCCATGCCGGCTCTCTGTGGAGCAATCCAGTCAGTCCCATTCCCCTGCTCTATCCTATCCCCGTAGCCCTGCAAGTTTATTTCCCTCAAGTGCCTATCCAGTCTCCCCTTGAAAACATTGAGTGTCTCCGCTTCCACCACTTCCGTCGGCAGCGAGTTCCAGGTCCTCACCACTTGCTGCGTAAAAAAGTTTGCCCTCACAAACCCCCTGTATCCCTTGCCCAAAACCTTAAATCTGTGTCCCCTAGTCCTTGTACCATCAACTAGTGGGAACAGCCTTTCCCCGTCTAGCTATCCAATTAGTCCCACTCCCCTGCTCTTTCCCCATAGCCCTGCAATTGTTTCTTTTATACTGTAGATCCAATTCCCTTTTTGAAAGTTACTATTGAATCTGCTTCCACCTCCCTTTCAGGCAGCGCATTCCAGGTCACAACAACTCGCTGCGTTAAAAAAAAATTCTCCTCATCTCCCACCTGGTTCTTTTGTGATTATCTTAACCCTGTGTCCTCTGGTTATCGACCCTGCTGCCAGTGGAAACAGTCTCTCCTTACTTACTCCATCAAAACCCTTCATAACTTTGAACACCTCTATTAAATCTCCCCTTAATCCAGTAACGCAGACATCTGGCTCACCACATGCAGCTGAATTCTGCACAGGTGAGGTATTTGTAACCCAGCTGGTATTTATACTGCCACTTTCGCATCAGTGCAAGGCTGTTTCAACTGTGCATTGATGCAAAAGCTAGCAATTTGCCGCAAGTGAGAGATCCTTCCCTGATACCAGAGCGTGTATCACACTGCTTAATGTTTGCAGCCCAAGTACAATCTAGTACGAAGCTACAATTCAAAAGTCGGCTGGGCTTCTTGGGAACTTTGAACGGAATGATTTTAATTTTAAGAAAAATGGGCTCATGCCATTCTGCTCCCGGCATTAGAGATTAGCTTTCCGCAGAGGAGATCCTACTTAAACACAGACATGCGGCAATCCCTGGGTGAAATTTATGAATGTGCGCTCTTGTGCGGAGCCTCACCCACCGGGAGCCCACTCTGGAAATCACAGGCACCAGTTTCCGTACGCTGAAATTAAAGTCGGGCAGGAGATCGCGAGGAGCGCGCGTCCAGCCACTCCGCTGGGAGCGTGCAGTCGTGGAACTTACCCGCCGTCGTCTCCGTGCCCGGATGCCGTCAGGCTCGGGTCAGCGGAGTTCCTGCCAACTGCACGTCAAAGCCAGTCAACGTCGGCTTATAACTGCTGTCTCCGGTTTCTGGAAGAGCTGGTCTTACCGGCCGGCCATGGCAGGAAACGGGCGGCAACGGACCGGGGCTGCCTTGAAATCGATGGGTAATCGGGCGCGGTGTATAACGGGCAACTGATCCGCTGTCGCCCGTTTTACACCAGCGCTGAAAGTTAAAACCAACGCTCTTGCTTTAAACCACTTTAAAGTTTAATAGAATTAAAGACATACAGGCAAATGAGCAGGAAAAGCAAAGAAAAATATAAAGGAAAAACAATTACTAAAGACACACAACAGAGCGGTGAATCCGTAAAGAGAAGCAAGAAAGTATCAGAATCTCTTAACATCTCTGCTCTGTGGTTGAAAGAGGTGTCTTGTGAGCGGCCATTTTGAATATAATTCCTCCTCATTGCAGCGGTGCAGCTAGTAATTTTATATTTGTACACATGCAAGTCATCTGTTTCTTCTTCCCCCCCCCCCCCAACCCCACTCTCCCACCCCCCACTTGGACTCTAGGGGAATCAAGGGATATGGGGATCGGGCAGGAAAGTGGAGTTGAGGTGGATGATCAGCCATGATCTTATTGAATGGCGGAGCAGGCTCGAGGGGCCGTATGGCCGACTCCTGCTCCTATTTCTTATGATCTAATCGTCTTCTAGCACTCTCGGTGCTCAAACGCAGGCACTAACCTTACAGCTAACGAGGTACGTGTTGCTTCCTACCCTCAAAATCAACCCCAAAAAACCAAACAAAATGGCACCAGCAGCATGAGACTCAGTGATGGGCCACAATCCCTCCAGTGATTCCACCACTACTGCTGTGACAATTCTAAATAAATTGGTATGCCGTTGTGTGCATCCTGTGCCCCGTCCTGTACTCATGCTGCATTGGCAGCATGAACAGCCATGATAGGTTACGGTAAAAAGAAAGACTTACATTTCTTTAGCGCATTTCACGACCTCAGGACGTCCCAAAGCGCTTTACAGCCAATGAAGTACTTTCTGAAGTGTAGTCACTGTTGTTGTAATGTGGAAAACGCGGCAGCCAATTTGCGCACAGCAAGCTCCCACAAACAGCAATGTGATAATGGCCAGATAAACGGTTTAACGTCTCATCTGAATGGCGGCACCTCTGACAGTGCAGCACTCCCTCAGCACTGCACTGGAGTGTCAGCCTGGATTTTTGCGCTCAAGTCTCTGGAGTGGGACTGTGAGCCCACAACCTTCTGACTCAGAGGCCAGAGTGCTGTCCACTGAGCCACTGGCTGTAGCAGTCAGTTACTGGACCAATAAGCTGGAGAACGCGTGTTCAAATCCCACCCTGGCAGTCTAAATTTAGCTTTAAAATATCTGGAAATAAAAAGCTGGTATCAGTAAAAGTTTCCATGAGGATGTTAGATTGTTGTTTAAAAACTCCAACTGGTTCACTAATGTCCTTGAGGGAAATGAAATCTGCCGTCCTTACCCGTGCTGGCCTGTATGTGACTCCAAGCCCCACACCAATGGGGTTGACTCTTAACTGCCCTCTGAAGTGGCCTAACAAGCCAGGCAGATGTATTAAACTCAGGGCAGCTAGGTGATGGGCTATAAATGTCGGCCTTGCCAGCAACGCTGATCTCCCAAGAATGACTATTAATGAAAATTAGTCCATGGGCTGCACGTCCAATTCATGAAGAGGCGGTTCTATACACACAGGCTTCTCCAAGACTACCGCTGCCCACCAGCAACAAAAGAAGGCCGAGAGACACCAAGCGGGAAAGACTTTCTTTGGGGGGGGGTGGGGGCAACATCATAAGCATGGCGGCAAGGTTTCCCATGTTTGCTATTTCTAGCAAAAAAATCAGAAACACATTTTGCGTGATGGGTTGTGGCAAATCAAATCTGAATCTTTTCCGTGGAATCCAGGGCTGGAATCCGATCAAAGAGTTTCCAATGTTTGTTATGGATACAAAACTAGAAGCTGGCCAGTGAGTGGACCAGATTTTCATGTATCTACTGCCAGGGTGGATTGTTGACAGAATAAAGTCCATTCAAGGAAAAAAACGCTGTATTCCAATCCCTGGTGCTGTCATCACCTCACCTTGACGAGCACATAAAAACAAATAATTTCCACCACACCACAGTCCTGCTCCCAGAGGAACCTCTGTATCTTGTTCCATGTTGCTTAAATTTTGATTTCAATGTTTTTCATTGAAAAATTCATAGCTCAGTGCACGCTCCATAGGGCATTAATTCCAGACATGTTTCTCCTGACTGTAGCTGATTGCATTCTCGCAGGTAATAAATGGGCTGCTTGCCCGTTGTCTGGGTACAGAGAGGAGTCTCAAATTAATATGACAGAGGACAATTTTCCCCTCATTACTTTCCCCTCCTTCCTTAAAGGTCCCAACTCGTGCAGGGCTTAAGATCTACAGGTGCTGGAAGCCCTCCAGTACCTCGTCCAAGTAGCTCATCTTGATGTGGTGATGATGCGGAGATGCCGGTGTTGGACTGGGGTGGACAAAAGTGAGAAGTCGCACAACACCAGGTTATAGTCCAACAGCTTTATTTGAAATCACAAGCTTTCGGAGCGCTGCTCCTTCGTCAGGTCACCTGACGAAGGAGCAGCGCTCCGAGAGCTTGTGATTTCAAATAAAGCTGTTGGGCTATAACCTGGTGTTGTGCGACTTCTCACTTTTGATGTGGTGAGACAAGGCAGTGAGGTTCAGAAGGCTGTTAGACCATGTGAGGCATCGCAGCTGAGCGCAAAAAAACTATGTCCACACACGCACTTCCCAAAGGTGCGACTGACTATCAGTCAGGAGCTCGAACCCTGGCTGATGTTCTTCCCTCACTTGCCCAGGAACATTGGCCAGCTGTAGGCAGGATACCCCACCCCTCGGTCTGTATGGCTTAACACCACACCAGGTGACGCACTGAGAGACTGAGCCGTAAGGGAAGCTGCAAAGGGAATGTCACCTTGTCAAGTGAATGCAGACGATATGCTGAGGCAACTAAACACCTGCAGCTCTTTGCTTCAGCGAGCAAACTGTCTGAAGGCCTCCATCATATTGATAGGCAGCGATTGCCTTCACCGCCTACAAATGTTCTCTATTTAGGTCAAACTGGAGTTTTACATCCAAATGCACTCATGCTGTAGTCAGTGGCTCTGCTCAAATGCAATTGGCTGCAGTTGTGGATTCACTGAGCTATTCAGGGGTTTGGAGTTAACCCTTAGCCTATTGAATATAAAGAAACATCATGCCATGAGCTCGACAAATTTTTTTAATTTATTTGTTCCTGGGATGTGGGCGTCGCCGGCAAGACCAGCATTTATTGCCCATCCCTAACTACCCTTGGGAAGGAGGTGGTGGGCCGCCCTTCTTGAACCGCTGCAGTCCGTGGGGTGAAGGTCCTCCCACAGTGCTGTTACAACAACAACAACTTGTATTTATATAGCGCCTTTAACGTAGTAAAACATCCCAAGGCGCTTCACCGGAGTATTAAAAGACAAAAATTTTTGACACCGAGCCACATAAGGATAAATTAGGGCAGGTGACCAAAAGCTTGGGCAAAGAGGTAGGTTTCAAGGAGCGTCTTAAAGGAGGAGAGAGAGGTAGCGAGGTGGAGAGGTTTCGGCAGGGAATTCCAGAGCCTAGAACCGAGGCAGCTGAAGGCACGGCCACCAAAGGTTGAGCAATTATAATCAAGGATGCTCAAGAGGGCAGAATTAGAGGAGCGCAGATATCTCAGGGGGTTGTGGGGCTGAAGGAGATTAAAGAGATAGGGAGGGGAGGGGCGAGGCCATGGAGGGATTTGAAAACAAGGATGAGAATTTTGAAATCGAGGCGTTGCTTAACCAGGAGCCAATGTAGGTCAGCGAGCACAGGGGGTGATGGGTGAACGGGACTTGGTGCGAGTTAGGACACGGGCAGCCGAGTTTTGGATGACCTCAAGTTTATGTAGGGTAGAATGTGGGAGGCCAGCCAGGAGTGCGTTGGAATAGTCAAGTCTAGAGGTAACAAAGGCATGGGTGAGGGTTTCAGCAGCGGATGAGCTGAGGCAGGGGTGGAGATGGGCGATGTTACGGAGGTGGAAATAGGCGGTCTTAGTTATGCTGCGGATATGTGGTTGGAAGCTCATTTCAGGGTCAAATATGACACCAAGGTTGCGAACAGTATGGTTCAGCCTCACACAGATGTTAGGAAGATGGATGGAGTCGGTGGCTAGGGAACAGAGTTGGTGGCAGGGACCAAAAACAATGGCTTTGGTCTTCCCAACATTTAATTGGAGAAAATTTCTGCTCATCCAGAACTGGATGTCAGACAAGCAGTCTGACAATTTAGAGACCGTGGAGGGGTCGAGAGAAGAGGTGGTGAGGTAGAGCTGGGTGTCGTCAGCGTACATGTGGAAACTGACGCTGTGTTTTCGGATGATGTCGCCAAGGGGCAACGTGTAGATGAGAAATAGGAGGGGAACAAGGATAGATCCTTGGGGGACACCAGAGGTAACGATGCGGGAGCGGGAAGAGAAGCCGTTGCAGGTAATTCTCTGGCTACGATTAGATAGATAAGAATGGAACCAGGCGAGTGCAGTCCCACCCAGCTGGACGACGGTGGAGAGGCGTTGGAGAAGGATGGAGTGGTCAATCGTGTCAAAGGCTGCAGACAAGTTAAGAAGGATGAGGAGGGATAGTTTACCTTTGTCACAGCCACAAAGGATGTCATTTGTGACTTTGATGAGAGCCGTTTCAGTACTGTGGCAAGGGCGGAAACCTGATTGGAGAGATTCAAACATGGAATTGCGGGAAAGATAGGCATGGATTTGGGAGGCGACAACACGTTCAAGGACTTTGGAGAAAAAAGGGAGGTTGGAGATCGGGCGGTGGTTTGCAAAGAAGGAGGGGTCAAGGGGTTTTTTTTGAGGAGAGGGGTGATGACGGCAGATTTGAGGGAGAGGGTGACAGTACCTGAGGAGAGAGAACCGTTAACAATGACAGCTAACATGAGGGCCAGAAAAGGAAGTTGAGTGGTCAGCAGTTTGGTGGGAATAGGGTCGAGTGAGCAGGAGGTGGATCTCATGGACAAGATGAGCACGGGGAGGTCATGAGGGGAGATCGGAAAGAAACTGGAGAAAAGTGTGAGTTCAGGGCTACACCAGGGTGGAAACTTAGAGGAAGTTTGACCTTGAAGTTAATGAGGGAGTTCCAGGATTTTGACCCAGTGACGATGAAGGAACGGTCGATATATTTCCAAGTCTGGATGGTGTGTGACTTGGAGGGGAACTTGGAGGTGGTGGTCTTCCCATGCACCTGCTGCCCTTATCCTTCTAGGTGGTAGAGCTCACGGGTTTGGGAGGTGCTGTCGAAGAAGCCTTGGCGAGTTGCTGCAGTGCATCTTGTAGATGGTGCACACTGCAGCCACGGTGGAGGGAGTGAATGTTTATGGTGGTGGACGGGGTGGCAAGCAAGCGGACTCCTTTGTCCTGGATGATGACTCTTCCTTAAACCCTTGCCCCACTGAATAAAAGAGGAATTCCATGCAGTTGACAACACAAATGGTGTGACCAGTAACGCTTCCTTAGCTTCTTACAGATACTGCCCAAGGCTTGAGGACTGTGAGGAGAGTTTGCGGGTTTTGCCATCTCCTCCACTGATAACGAGAAGGTAATTGGTAAAACGCCATGGGAAATGAGCAGGGCTTTCAAGTCAAGCTAGTTGCCTAGGCAACTAAGCAACATGATCATGGCTTATCCTACTGCCTCAATTACCTGGCTATATCTATATATATATATATATATATATATATATATATACATATATATGACCAAAATACTTTTATGTCTGACTGTAATGTACCTCCACTGTGTCAAAATATAGCATCAATATATATGTTCATTTTTTTCTGGCTATTATAGAGAATGCCTCTGAATCTTGCTTCTTGTTGCGTTCTAGGATATTCTGAATCATATTTTTTCTAGAATATTATTTCAGAAAGAGAGACAATTATGTGGGATAATAATCTCTCAAAAGTGTAAAAAATATTTTGGTCTGATGGGACCTGGGCTGTGCAATATTACTACGCATTGTTATTGAAATGAGCTTCCGACCACATATCCGCAGCAGAACTAAGACCACCTATTTCCACCTCCGTAACATCGCCGTTTCCGCCCTTGCCTCAGCTAATCCGCTGCTGAAACTCTCATCCGTGACTTTGTTACCTCTAGACTTGACTATTCCAACGCACTCCTGCCTGGCCTCACTCATTCTACCCTACGTAAACTTGAGGTCATCCAAAACTCGGCTGTCTGTGTCCTAACTCGCACCAAGTCCTGCTCACCCATCACCCCTGTGCTCACTGGCCTACATTGGCTCCCGGTTAAGCAACGCCTCGATTTCAAAATTCTCATTTTTGTTTTCAAATCCCTCCATGGCCTCGCCCCTTCCTATTTCTGTAATCTCCTCCGGCCCCATAACCCCCCGAGATATCTGCACTCCTCTAATTCCGGCCTCTTGAGCATCCCTGATTATAATCGCTCCACCATTGGTGGCCGTGTCTTCTGTTGCCTAGGCCCTAAGCTCTGGAATTCCCTGCCTAAACCTCTCCGCCTCTCTACCTCTCTTTCCTCCTTTAAGACGCTCCTTAAAACCTACCTCTTTGACCAAGCTTTTGGTCACCTGCCCTAATTTCTCCTTATGCGGCTCGGTGTCAAATTTTTTGTCTTATAATACTCCTGTGAAGCACCTTGGGACGTTTTACTACGTTAAAGGCGCTATATAAATACAAGTTGTTGTTGTTGTGGTTGTTGTATCTATTTGGTCACAAGAACAGGAATGAATGTATAGTAAGGGGCTAGAATGGGTGGAAGTGTTGCACAACTTCTTAAAGCAGTGTACGTTGTTCTGGTTTTGGCTCTATGATCTGTTAATGGTTTCAATACGCACAGCTTAAGACCACTGTCATGGATGTGAGGAAGTTCCAGCACATTTCATTCTGGAACTGGAAACCTCAAGTTGATTGATTAATAAACTTGGCTCCATCTTACACTGTCATGTATTAGTACTGATTGTACAGCCAGATGCAGACCACCTGACCCTAACCTGGGTCAACTTGCTGCTCCGTGTTAGACCGCCTGCCCAGCTGGGAGGGAGATGGGGGGTGTTACCCTGGGTGGAATTCAGCTCTGGTCCCATTGATTGAAAGCAAGAGGATGATATTCAAGGGCAAAGATTCTCATCTTTGGTAGATGCCCAGTTGTTGAGTATAATCAAGGCTGAAATTGATAGATTTATGACTCTAAGGGAATCAAGGGAGATGGGAATCGGGCGGGAAAGTGGAGTTGAGGTCGAAGAGCAGCCATGATCTTATTGAATGGCAGAGCAGGCTCGAGGGGCCGTATGGCCTACTCCTGCTCCTATTTCTTATGTACCTTTCACTCAGAACCAGGTTAAAACATAGTTATTTAATAGATCTGTTGGTCATATAGTTTTCTGCTTTCCTCTTGCTGTGGGTAAATGTTCTGTCCTCACTTGGTAACTGCCCACAGTTGAAATCGAGAGCTTCCTCTGTCAGATTTACAAGCTCAGATCTGTATCCCGTTATTCCGAAGTGCTACATGTTGCAACATTCTTGAGAGTGATCTTCAAGCAAGGCATTGTTTGAGAACCTTTATAAAACACTGGTCCGACCTCAACTGGAGTATTGTGTCCAATTCTGGGCACCACACTTTAGGAAGGATGTGAAGGCCTTAGGGAGGGTGCAGAAAAGATTTACAAGAATGGTTCCAGGGATGAGGGACTTCAGTTACGTGGATAGACTGGAGAAGCTAGGGTTGTTCTCTTTAGAGTAGAGAAGGTTGAGAGGAGATTTAGACAGAGTAGATAGAGAGAAACTGTTCCCATTGGCAGAAGGGTCGAGAACCCGAGGACACAGATTTAAGGTGATTGGCAGAAGAACCAAAGGCGACATGAGGAAAAACTTTTTTACGCAGCGAGTGGTTAGGATCTGGAATGCACTGCCTGAAAAGGTGGTGGACACATATTCAATCGTGGCTTTCAAAAGAGAATTGGATAAATACCTGAAGGAAAAAATTTTGCAGGGCTACAGGGAAAGGGCGAGGGAGTGGGACTAGCTGAAGTGCTTTTGCAGAGAGCTGGCACGGGCTCGACGGGCCAAATGGCCTCCTTCTGTGCTGTAACCATTCTACGATCCTATGATTCTATGATTGCATTCCTCAGCACAATGTTAGTGAGTAATAAAGATCTGACCCATTCTCTACGCCCTACTCCGGTATAAAATGTGACAGATGTCCGTTCTAACCAATGGCCCTATAGGATACCCTCAGGCTGTAGGCTTATATAAAAGCTGCAGTGATGTTAACAAGCCTGGCGAGTCTCTCATGGGTTTAGTTTTATCTTTGACATGAGAGAAAAATCTCTTTTGAGGTCATTCCTTTTCCATCAGAAGAGAAACTGGATAAATATCTAAGTTAAGGATGGGATTGAAGTTATAAGGATCAGTGTAGATAAAGATGTTCAAATACTCCAAAGGAGTGACAACAACAACATATCCTCGGCCTCTTACACTGTTCCAATGAAGCTAAACGTAAGCTCAAGGAACAGCACCTCATCTTTCGATTAGCACTTTACAGCCTTCTGGACTCAACATTGAGTTCAACAATTTCAGACCATAACCTCTGCCCCTATTTTTTCACACAGCAGCTGTTGATGATTCTGCCATTGCCATTTACACCTCATCTAGACTCAGCTGTTGTTTCTTAACTTGTCCCATTACCATCTCCTTTTGCCTTGCACCATCATCCCTTTGTCTTTTAACCTCTCCTACCTTCCACCCTATCACAGACCTTCCCTTTTGTTCTTTCCTCCCCTCCCCCCTTTCTCTGCCCCTGCGCTTGCTGAAAATCTGTTACATCTCTAACTTTGTCCAGTTCTGACGAAAGGTCATCGACCTGAAACATTAACTCTATTTCTCTCCACAGATGCTGCCTGACCTGCTGAGTATTTCCAGCATTTTCTGTTTTTATAACATATTTATATATCGCCTTTAACGTAGTAAAATGACCCAAGGCATTTCACAGGAGTGTTATCAAACAAAATTTGACAATGAGCCACGTAAGGAGATATTAGGGCAGATGACCAAACGCTTGGTCAAAGAGGTAGGTTTTAAGGAGTATCTTCAAGCAGGAAAGAGAGGTAGAGGGGCGGAGTGGTTATGGGAGTGAATTCCAGAGCTTAGAGTCTTGGCAGCTAAAGGCACGGCCACCAATGGTGGAGCGATTAACATCGGGGATGCACAAGAGGTCAGAATTGGAGGAGAGTTGTAGGGCTTGAGAAGATTACAGAAATAGGGAGGGCAAGGCCACGGAGGGGTTTGAAAACTAGGTGAGTAGCTGTCGCCTCTTGCCTCCAGGTGGTACAGGAGGCTGATGCCAGGATAGTTCTTCCTCCAAGTTTCTTTCCCTGCCTGTGGGGAAACACATGGGTTTCTACTCAGCTGCCCTCCACCCACCCCTCAAATCAGCACAGATCTCGTCATTGGTGGAAGCAAGCAAGCTGAACTATACCCTGCAAATCCATAGCGCAGCTCTCTGCATCCCTCGACAGACTGTCTTTTCTGCACAGCCCCTTCTTTTGCATCACTCTCTTCTCCATGTTTGTCCCTCTTTGACTCTCTCTGCTCCACCTTCGAAGGTGCAGCCCTCTGCACACTAAGCTCGAAGGCACAGTAAGTGGTGCAGATGGAAGAAGGAAGTTACAAAGGAACATCGTCAGACTTAGTGTGTGGGCAAAACTGTGGCAGCTGAAGTTCAATGTGAAGATCGATTCCAAACAGACAAATCAAAATATTTTCTTAATGGTGAGAGGCTGGGAATTCACTGAAAGCGAGTTCACAGGTACAAAAAGTAATCATAAAGTAATCATAAAGACTAATGAAATATTGGCCTTGCTCCCAAGGCGGTTGGAATACTGCAGTGAGGAATTTGTGCTTCAGGAATACAGACCCTTGATCAGACCCCATCTGGAGTATTGCATTGCGTCTGGGCACCACACCTCAGGAAGGATATATTGGCCTTGGAGAGGGTGCAGCGCAGATTCACCAGTATGATACTGGGGCTTAAAGAGTTAAATTATGTGGACAGGTTGCCTAAACCTGCTTTGTGTATTTCCTTGAGTTTAGACGGTTGAGAGGTGATCTAATCGCGGTATTTAAAATGATAAAAGGGGTTTGACAGGATAGGCACAGAGAAACTATTTCCTATTGTGGAGGAATCAGCAACGAGGAGACATAATCTTAAAATCAGAGCTGGGTCATTTAAGAGTGAAATCGGGAAGTACTTCTTTACACAAAGAGTAGTAGAAATCTGGAACTTGCTTCCCCCAAAAGGCTGTGGATGCTGGTTCAATTGAAATTTTTAAGATGGAGATTGAGAGGTTTTTGTCAGGTAAGGGTATTAAGGGATATGCAGCAAAGGTGGTAAATGGAGTTGAGGGACAGATTTGCCATGATCTAATAGAATGGTGAAACAGGCTCAAGGGGCTGAATGACCTCCCCCTGTTCCTACGTTCCAATGCAGGGTATGCTTCCTCAGTCAGCTATGCTCTATCTCTGTTATTCTTTCTCAGGATGTGGACATTGCTGGCAAGGCTGGCAGTTATTGCCCATCCCTAGGTGCCCTGAGAAGGTGCCGGGGGGCTTTCTTTGTGAACCGCAGCAGTCCGTGTGGTGAAAGTAGTCCCACTGTGCTGTTAGGTGGGGCACAACGCTTCCCAGGCTTTTGACCCAGGGAGGATGAAGGAATGGCTAATATATGTCCCAAGTCAGGATGGTGTGCGATTCTTTTTTCATTCATCGGATGTGGGCGTCGCTGGTAAGGCCAGTATTTCTTGCCCATCCCTAATTGCCCTTGAGGAGGTGGCGGTGAGCCGCCTTATACAACTGAGTGGCTTGCTAGGTCATTTCAGAGGGCAGTTAAGAGTCAACCACTGTGCTGTGGGGGTCTGCAGTCACATATAGGCCAAAAGTGAGAAGTCGCACAACACCAGGTTATAGTCCAACAGCTTTATTTGAAATCACAAGGCGCTCCGAAAGCTTGTGATTTCAAATAAAGCTGTTGGACTATAACCTGGTGTTGTGCGACTTCTCACTTTTGTCCACCCCAGTCCAACACTGGCATCTCCGCATCACATACAGGCCAGACCAGGTAAGGAGGGCAGATCTCCTTCCCTAAAGGACATTAAAGAAAGAAAGAAAGACTTGCATTTCTATAGCGCCTTTCACGACCACCGGACGTCTCAAAACACTTTACAGTCAATGAAGTACTTTTGGAGTGTAGTCACTGTTAGTGAACCAGATGGGTTTTTACGACAATCCGATAGTTTCATGGTCACCATTACTGATACTAACTTTTTAATTCCAGATTCATTTAATTAACTGAATTTAAATTTCCCAGCTGCCGTGGTGGGATTGTGAACTCTTATCCCCCCGGATCATTAGCCCAGGCCTCTGGATTACTAGTCCAGTAGCATAACCTCTATGCCACCGCACCCGTGTTTGGCGAGGAGTTTGAAGATAATGGCGTGCACATGCATCTTCTGCTCTTGTCCTACCAGGTGGATATTTCAGCCAAATCAGTGAGCCTGGGCAAGATATTCAGCCATAAGGAGCATCACAGAGGTGGCTGATTCTGTCCATCCAATGTCCACCTGCACTTTCGAGCAGTGGGAAAGCTTGTCGACCAAGTATTCACAAATATCTACCTCCCCTCAATATAGGTAGAAAAGTCGAATCTATTGGGTGTATTGCAATCCGTGCTCATTCACCAACCATATAAATTGTATTTCAACAATCCTCCAAACAAGACCAGCTCTTGCTTATCGACATCTGGGTAAAGGTAGCGTTTAGGGGTGTCATTCGTCGAGCTTTTAATACCGTGCACTATCTTCTGATGAGGCTGAGATCATCCCATCTGTTGCAGATGTGCATTGTAATTATCATATTTTGGCCAAAATAAAATCCGCCCAATAATTACTTTAATGCATTTAATCTGCTTCTAATGTTCTCCAAAGAATTATTTTTATTGCTACATAATAGAAAAATTATTTTTTGAAATGATATGTGATGGTAATGCGCATAATGGCTCTTTTTATTTTGCTGCTGAAGAGGCCCTAATAACTCACGATTGAAGAGCTGCAAGTAAGTTGTGTGGCTGACGCCCAATAATTAAATGTAAATCGGCCTTGCACACTTGTACAAGACACATTCTGCCTGTGTCTTGGGGGAACTTTTCAATACTCAGTGGAATACTCGTCATTAGCAAGTTACTTCCAACTCTACTAGGCGTCCCAGGACATGCAGATTGTTTAAACTCTAACAGATTTGTTTTTCATCTACACGCTAATTAACCAAAATTCCAAAAGCAACCACAATGCAACCAATGCACGACATAAGTTAACCAATTAAAACATGGGATCGCTCCGTATACACCATGGGATCGCACCGTATACACCGTGTGATCGCTCCGTATACACCGTGGGATCGCACCGTATACACCGTGTGATCGCTCCGTATACACCGTGGGATCGCTCCGTATACACCGTGTGATCGCACCGTATACACCGTGGAATCGCTCCATATACACCGTGTGATCGCACCGTATACACCGTGTGATCGCTCCGTATACAACGTATGATTGCTCCGTATACACCATGGGATCGCTCCATATACACCGTGGGATCGCTCCGTATACAACGTGTGATCGCACCGTATACACCGTGGGATCGCTCCGTATACACCGTGGGATCGCACCGTATACACCGTGGGATCGCTCCGTATACACCGTGTGATCGCTCCGTATACACCATGGGATCGCTCCGTATACACCGTGTGATCGCTCCGTATACACCATGGGATCGCTCCGTATACAATGTGTGATCGCTCCGTATACAACGTGGGATCGCACCGTATACACCGTGGGATCGCTCCATATACACCGTGGGATCGCTCCGTATACAACGTGGGATCGCGCCGTATACAACGTGCATTCGATCTCAGTTTTGAAAGAGCAGCCCCTTATTCTAAGACTATGTCCCCTAGTTCTAGTCTCACCCGTCATCGGGAACATCCTCCCCGCATCCACCCGATCCAACCCCTTCACAATCTTATATGTTTCAATAAGATCGCCTCTCATTCTTCTGAACTCCAATGAGTAGAGTCCCAATCTACCCAACCTCTCCTCATATGACCACCCCCTCATCCCCGGGATTAACCGAGTGAACCTTTTTTGCACTGCCTCGAGAGCAAGGATGTCTTTCCTTAAGTAAGGACACCAAAACTGTATGCAGTATTCCAGGTGCGGTCTCACCAATACCTTGTACAACTGAAGCAATACCTCCCTATTTTTATATTCTATCCCCCTAGCAATGAAAGCCAACATTCCATTTGCCTTCTTAATCACTTGCTGCACCTGCATACTAACCTTTTGAGTTTCGTGCACCAGGACCCCCAGATCCCTTTGCACTTCAGTACTCTCCAGTTTCTTGCCATTAAGATAATAAATTGCTCTAGGATTTTTCCTGCCAAAGTGCATCACCTCACACTTTCCAGTGTTGTATTCCATCTGCCAAATCTCTGCCCACTTACTTAGCCTGTCTATGTCCCCTTGCAGGTTTTTTATGTCCTCCTCACTCACTACTTTCCCTCCCATCTTTGTATCATCTGCAAATTTTGATATGTTACACTTGGTCCCTTCCTCCAAATCGTTAATATAGATTGTAAAGAGTTGGGGACCCAGCACTGACCCCTGTGGAACACCACTAGTTACTGATTGCCAGTCTGAGAATGAACCATTTATCCCAACTCTTTGCTTTCTGTTGGATAGCCAATCCTCTATCCATGCCAGAATATTACCCCCAATCCCGTGATTTTTTACCTTAAGCAATAATCTTTTGTGTGGCACCTTGTCAAATGCCTTTTGGAAGTCTAAATACACTACGTCCACTGGTTCCCCTTTATCCACTCTATATGTTACTTCCTCAAAGAACTCCAGCAAATTTGTCAAACATGACTTCCCCTTCGTAAAACCATGCTGACTTTGTCCTATTAAATTATGATTATCCAAATGTCCTGTTACTGTTTCCTTAATAATGGACTCCAAAATTTTACCTACCACAGATGTTAGGCTAACCGGTCTATAGTTACCAGCCTTCTGTCTACTGCCCTTTTTAAATAAGGGTGTTACATTAGCAGTTTTCCAGTCTGCCGGGACCTCAGCGGAATCCAGGGAGTTTTGAAAAATTATTACCAATGCATCTACAATCCCTACCGCCACTTCCTTCAAGACTCTAGGATGTAAGCCATCAGGTCCAGGTGATTTATCCGCCTTGAGTCCCATTATTTTACCGAGTACCACTTCCTTAGTGATTTTGATCGTGTTTAGCTCCTCTCCCCCTATAGCCCCCTGTTTGTCCAGTGTTGGGATATTCTTAGTGTCCTCTACTGTAAAGACTGATACAAAATATTCATTCAGTGTTTTTGCCATCTCCATATTTCCCAACATTAATTTCCCGGTCTCATCCTCTAAGGGACCAACATTTACTTTAGCCACCCTTTTTCTTTTTATATAACTATAAAAACTCTTACTATCTGTTTTTATATTTTTTGCTAATTTACTTTCATAATCTATCTTCCCTTTCTTAATCAATCTTTTTGTTATTTTTTGCTGCCTTTTAAAGTTTTCCCAATCCTCTGTCCTCCCACTAGATTTCGCTACCTTATATGCCCTTGTTTTTAGTCGAATACTATCCTTAATTTCTTTACTTAGCCACGGATGACTGTCCTTTCTTTTACACCCTTTTCTTTTCAGTGGAATATATTTTTTTTGGAAGTTGTAAAATAACTCCTTGAATGTACACCACTGATCATGTGTCGTCTTACCCTTTAATCTATTTTCCCAATCCACTCTACTCAATTCCGCTCGCATACCTTCATAGTCTCCTTTATTCAAGCTTAGCACGCTTGTTTGAGATCCAACCTTCTCACCCTCTAAGCTGTATACAACGTGGGATCGCACTGCCCTGGAGATACTTAATTTAAAACCTGCCAGGTGCTTTCCACAGGGAAAGAATCAAAATAATATAGTCTGCTCCCTCCTCCCAATGGCTCTGTAATGTATTGATCATTTCCTGCTTTGTACTTGAGTCTTGATGTTGTATATTGATCCATTCAATCCTTTGTATCTGACTCTCGTTGAGCCAATCCCTGCTTTATATCTTACACTTATTTACTGTACTGATCCAGTCTATGTTTTGTACCTGACACTAGAGCAGCTTAATCATCAGATCAGAAATGAGAGAGTGAGTAGCATTCTTCAATTAGCACAAGCTGAGCTGTAAAGGCTGTTTGAGCTGTCTTCAATATTCGATTTGAACTGTTCTGTAGTACACTAGTGATGAGGATCGCAGTCTGAACTCCTAGAATTATTTTATGTCAAACTTCGCTGAATGAAAAGGAAATGTCTATCGAAGGATCCCATTCACTCCCTGAACTCACTACTGAGACAACCCCAATTTCAGCTAGGAACGAGGCTTGCCAACTCTGGTTGGACCTATTCCTGGAGGTTTCATCACATGACCTCCAGTCTTCAACAGCTCCGCCCCCCGCGCTCCCGCCATTGGTCGCCCGACACGTCCATCCTCACGCCGCTCCGCCTTCCCAGGTCAATTGGAAAGCAAACAGGCTCTTAATTACCCGATTGGATGATGCTTGGCTGTCAGTCAAACAGCCTTTTTTTTTATCCGGTCTCCAATATTTTTATAATGAATAAATCTACAAAGCAAATGAGAAAAAAAAAAATCATCCCATTTTTCTTAATGTCCTTAAGTCCCACTCCAGAGTCTTGAGTGCAAAAATCTAGGCTGACCACTCCCAGTGCAGTGCTGAGGGAGTGCTGCACTGTCGGAGGTGCCGTCTTTCGGATGAGACGTTAAACCAAGGCCCCCGCTGCTCTCTCAGGTGGACATAAAAGATCCCATGGCCACTATTTCGAAGAAGCGCTGGGGAGTTATCCCCGGTGCCCTGGCCAATATTTATCCCTCAATCAACATCACTAAAACAGATTATCTGGCCATTTTCACATTGCTGTTTGTGGGAGCTTGCTGTGCGCAAATTGGCTGCCGCGTTTCCTACATTACAACAGTGACTACACTTCAAAAAGTACTTTGTTGGGTGTCAAGC
Organism: Squalus acanthias; assembly: GCA_030390025.1. NCBI lineage: Eukaryota > Metazoa > Chordata > Chondrichthyes > Squaliformes > Squalidae > Squalus > Squalus acanthias. The sequence goes on along the minus strand of CM059437.1, from coordinate 7,774,568 downwards.
GCTTTGGGACGTCCTGAGGTCGTGAATTGCGCTGTAGAAAAGCAAGTCTTTCTTCCTTTATGATTTTTCTCCTGGTGTTGCTCGCAGCAGTGTCCTGGGGAATTAGTCTTCAATTCCTGGAAACGCCAGGACAATCCTGGAGGGTTGGCAAGGCAAGCCTAGCTGGCGCCCGATGGCAAAGGTGTCCCCGCCAAGTTTGCAAATTTTCTTAAGTAACAGGCAATACGGGAAACAGAGTGTGCTTTTGCAATAGACGGGGCGACGGTGTTCATGAAATGTCCGAAACACTGCGGGAAACTGCATAACCTAGTGACTGTGATGTAGCTGTACAGAAGCCAATAAAATATTTTATGGGAGTAAAGAAAAACACACTGATGTGATCCAGCAAGCCAAACAAAAAATCTGCTGAGATGTTTGTTGTGTCCCACACATGTGAGCTTGGCTCAGCCGGTAACACTGTTATTGCAGAGTCCAGAATTTGTGGGCTGATGTCACACTATGGGAGTTGACCCCACAATCTAGGACAGCGTTAGCCACATGTGGCTAATTGGGAATCCAGATGTGGATAATTGCACTTCTGATCAGTAAATAATGAGTAATCGATGCCATCGTTGGGCATGTGATCTCAACTCTCATATTTACACAGCGGGTGCATGTGAACTTTAACCTTCTTGTGAGTTTGATGGTAAAATGGTCGAATGAAAAGCAGAGTGTGCAAGTGTTTTTTGACCGTTTGTGAGCGCTTTACTTCCTCGGTTATTGAAGGGTGGTGAAAGGAGAGAAACACTTTTCTGATTCAGAGGCAAAAGTGCTACCACTGGGTCACGGCTGAAACCTAAGGATATGGAACTCCCAAGCAGAAACTGTGGAAAAAGCTGAATCCATGACAGCTTTTCAAAAAGGTAGATAAATATTCAAAAAAGAAAAACTTAACAGTGCATCAGGAAAGGGCAGGGGCATCGAACAAAGGGTAAGCTTTTTTGGCACAGGTGCAATGAGCGAAATGTGCGGTAAAATTCTACAATCCTTTACAGAGCAGGAATGTCACGCATTCGATCTCCAGTCCTTGTTGACTTTGTTGGATCTCAGCTGAGTTGAAGTGCTACAATAGACCTCAGTGGGTTCGGAAGATGAGGGGGAAAAAATCAGCTGGTGTTCCCGCTCCTAATCACTGTCCCTTCTCGAAAATGCGTGTAGACATTGAGCAGGACAGGAGCAGGAATAAAGAAAGACTCGCATTTCTACAGCGCCTTTCACGACCTCAGGATGTCCCAAAGCACTTTACACCCAATGAAGTACTTTTTGAAGTGCAGTCACAGTTGAAACGTAGGAAACGCGGCAGCCAATTTGTGCACAGCAAGCTCCCAAAACAAGCAATGTGATAATGACCAGAAAATCCATTTTTTTTTTAACGATATTGGCCAGGAGAACTCCCTGCTCAAAATGGGGCCTCCACCAAGGCCCTCAGGTGTGTCCAAAAGGGAACTGCCTGTTACATCCCGGGGTTTTCAGCCTCCCTGTCCCACCCCCGATACCATTGGAACAAGAATCATAGAATCTTACACCACAGAAGGAAGCAATTCAGTCCATTGTGCCTGTGTCAGCTCTTTGAATTGGATAGCTCTCCTTAGCTATCCAATTAGTCCCACTCCCCTGCTCTTTCCCCATTTTTTTCCTTTTCAAGTATGTATCCAGTTGTATTAAGTTGTGTTGAATCTACTTTTACCACCCTTTCAGGCAGTGTATTCCAGATCATAACAACTCGCTGGGTAAAAACAATACTACTCCTCTCCCCTCTGGTTCTTTTGCCAATTATCTTAAAGTAAGAAAAATGCCACTGAAGGAAAGGGGGCACCTGGATTTTGAACCAGGGACCTCTTGATCTGCAATCAAATGCTCTACCACTGAGCTGTACCCACACTACTGCGGAAAAAAAACTTGACCAGAACCAAAGAAACTGAGCCAGATCATGTGTACATATCAACGCTTGTAGGACCCGCCAAAACAAATAGCCCCCACTCCCAGCTGGAGCAGCATGACTATCACATGTGGCAGGAACGTAGCTTGCACCAGACTTGGCTGCAGACATTAATTCTACAAGTAAATAACAATGCTGCAGCTGCAGGGGAGGCAGACTTACTGTACGACTCCCAACAGGAAGCACTTAAAAAGGACAGGGGGCACCTGGATTTGAAACACAAGACCTCTTGATCTTGCAGTCGAATGCTCGACCACTGAGCTCTACCCCCAGTGTCTTTGGCAGCCAGGAGCAAATTTCAGAACCAGAAGCTTAAGGCAACTGCTCTCCTGTTGCTTCTGTGCTACATTATAAACGGGAGCCTGGGGCCTATGTTCCAGACTGCTTATTGAAGCAATTCTGTAATATTGAAAAGAACATGAATGAGATTGCTAATTAGTGTCAAATTACAGCCAGATTCGTTCTCTGTCCTGACCTACTAGAAATGCTGCCCCTTGAATCATTTCATTTAGGACCATTACACCCAGCAATGATCTGAGTCATTCATCCCATTCGTAAAGGCTGGATTCAGATCCCAGGCCCAGAGGTGATAGCACAGGGTTTTAATCACTGCAACATCCTTGTAATGATTCAGTTTTCCCAAATGAATATGAAAGAAAAAACTTGCATTTATCTCACGCCTTTCACAACCTCAGGACATCCCAAAGCGCTTTACAGCCTTTTTGAAGTGTAATCACTGTTATAATGTAGGAAACGCGGGAGCCAATTTGCGCACAGTAAGGTCCCACAAACAGCAATGTGATAATGACCAGATAATCTGTTTTAGTGATGTTGGTTGAGGGGTAAATATTGGCCAGGGCATTGAGGAGAAATCCCCAGCTCTTCTTCGAAATAGTGCCATGGGATCTTTTACGTCCACCTGAGAGGGTAGACGGGGTCTTGGTTTAACATCTCATCCAAAATATGGCACCTCCGACAGTGCAGCGCTCCCTCAGTACTGCACTAGGAGTGTCAGCCTATATCAAGCCTCTGGTGTGGGGCTTGAACCCACGACCTATGTGACTCATAGGCGAGAGTGCTACCCACTGAAGAACAGAGAAAGGCCATTGGGCCTAAAAAGTCCGTCCTTTTTTTGACTGCTCTCAACTGCACCGACCTGACTTCTAAGCGTATTCCTTTCCCCCACCCCCCTAAAAGTGTATCTAATTGACCCTTGCACCCATGTATCTGGTCTGCTTCCATGTCTTTGCCTGGTGACATAAAACACAAACCCTTTGGCTCCCATTCTTGATGTGCATGAGCAAAAACCAATTCTTGTTTTTACAAATCACCGTTTTATATTCACAACCAAGCATTTCAAATAATTTAGAAATAAAACACTTAACATTGGCTGCACTCTAGTAATTAGCATAAAATGAGTGGTGTTAAATTATAAATTTAGAGAAACAATTAGCAAATTAGCCTTGCAGAAGAGTCATTAAATTGCCTTGTGTGTAAACCTACACACTTAATAAAATGACTACAGCCCATTCCTAAATGCTCAGCAACTTTGGCAAAATACTTTGCTTGGCTCAGCATATCCCTCGTCTTCTGTTTAGACTTTTTTTTAAATGAGAAGTTTCTAAAATCTACATCAGTCCATTTTAATCAGCCATGCCACAACTAGATTTATAAGAACATACTTTCTTGTTCATAGAATCTAACAGCACAGAAGGAGGCCATTCTCCTCATCTCCCCCTCTGGTTCTTGGTTTTTGCCAATTACCTTAAACCTGTGTCCTCAGGTTACTGACCCACCCTCAAGTGGAAACAGTTTCTCCTTATTTAATCTCTCAAAACCCCTCATCATTGGATTGCTCCAGCAGCAATCAGATGGCATGGGTTAATTAGCTCCCAGAAAGGGTTCAAGCCATTCAATTCAAATACAAACATCTTTTATATATTATAAAATATACGTTTGATTGAAAACAGAGATTTATTTTGTTGATTTCCTTTGTATATCTTTAAAGGATTTTGAAAGTATACTGCAGTTGACTTCCTCCAAGTTAGCAGTCATTCTGAAGTCATCAGCGATAGGGACAGGCCAGAGACTCCATGGAAGGTCAGAAGTAAACTGGCAGGTAAGACTGATCTAAGACCATACTTCAAGGGTCAGTTTTCTAAAAATGAAAGAAAGAACTTGCATTTATATAGCGCCTTTCACAACCTTGGGATGTCTCAAAGCGCTTTTCAGCCAATGAAGTACTTTTTGAAGCATGGTCACTGTTGTAATGTAGGAAACGCGGCAGCCAATTTGCGCACAGCAAGCTCCCACAAAGAGCAATGTGATAATGACCAGATCATCTGTTTTAGTGATGTTGGTTGAGGGACAAATGTTGTTCAGGACACCGGGGATAACTCCCCTGCTCTTCTTCAAAATAGTGCCATTGGACTTTTTACATCCACCTGAGAGGGCAGACGGGGCCTGGGTTTAACGCTTCATCTGAAAGAAGGCACCTCCGACAATGCAGCACTCCCTTAATGCTGCACTGAGAGTTTCAGTGGTACAGGAGGAGTGACTTTGTTGTTTTCTATGTCCCAAAGAAGTAGAAGGGAAAAAACGAGGAAGAACCTTAATTTATCTAGCACTTCTGTTCATGTTAGATTTCCAGCATTCAGTTTTTTAAATCTCTTTTGCAAAATTGAAGCTCATCTCCTCTCAACCTGTTTGATGAGTTCAGTTCTACTGGCCTTTCCACATAACTTAAAGTGTTAAATCTCAGAATCACACTTATCACTATTTCCCAAACACTCGCTGATACACCAAGATTGGTTAGAAGGTAGGGTTCACCAAATTGCTCAGACCTCTCCACCAATCTACTGTTAACATTCAACTGTTAGTCAACCTCCTTCCTTCAATGGTCCACAACGACACACTTCGAGTAAGCACCAGACACTTGATGGTGGAGTATACGGATCAGACTTTATTCATATACAGCACAGGTAATCGGCCTAACTCTACACAGTGAGATTACTTTTGGTTTCCAGTTCTATCTTTCGAGCCCCCCGAAGAACTGTTGAAAACCATGCTCCTTTATACACCATATTTTGCTTACATCAAAGGTACATGTCACAGATAAGACCTCACAACCTGTCTGTTCCTGAATCCTTTGAAAACAGTCTAATTACATAAATAGTTGTATTCGTTTACTTCAAAGCTACTTTTCTTGAACAAGTCTTCCTGACTTAACTGTACTAGAATCCTTTGAAGAGTAGGCTTTATTAACCGTTATCTTTCCATACTATAGTTAATGAATCCGTCTGCCTATGTCTATTGAACTAGCCACTAAAGTTATACCTTTATCACTCATACTTGATGTCTTCCCAATCACTTGTTTCCTTCCACAAACCTTTCTCGTAGATAATTGAGTAGAGTGGATTGGGAAAATAGATTAAAGGGTAAGACGACACATGATCAGTGGTGTACATTCAAGGAGTTATTTTACAACTTCCAAAAAAAATATATTCCACTGAAAAGAAAAGGGTGTAAAAGAAAGGACAGTCATCCGTGGCTAAGTAAAGAAATTAAGGATAGTATTCGACTAAAAACAAGGGCATATAAGGTAGCGAAATCTAGTGGGAGGACAGAGGATTGGGAAAACTTTAAAAGGCAGCAAAAAATAACAAAAAGATTGATTAAGAAAGGGAAGATAGATTATGAAAGTAAATTAGCAAAAAATATAAAAACAGATAGTAAGAGTTTTTATAGTTATATAAAAAGAAAAAGGGTGGCTAAAGTAAATGTTGGTCCCTTAGAGGATGAGACCGGGAAATTAATGGTGGGAAATATGGAGATGGCAAAAACACTGAATGAATATTTTGTATCAGTCTTTACAGTAGAGGACACTAAGAATATCCCAACACTGGACAAACAGGGGGCTATAGGGGGAGAGGAGCTAAACACGATCAAAATCACTAAGGAAGTGGTACTCAGTAAAATAATGGGACTCAAGGCGGATAAATCACCTGGACCTGATGGCTTACATCCTAGAGTCTTGAAGGAAGTGGCGGTAGGGATTGTAGATGCATTGGTAATAATTTTTCAAAACTCCCTGGATTCCGCTAAGGTCCCGGCAGACTGGAAAACTGCTAATGTAACACCCTTATTTAAAAAGGGCAGTAGACAGAAGGCTGGTAACTATAGACCGGTTAGCCTAACATCTGTGGTAGGTAAAATTTTGGAGTCCATTATTAAGGAAACAGTAACAGGACATTTGGATAATCATAATTTAATAGGACAAAGTCAGCATGGTTTTACGAAGGGGAAGTCATGTTTGACAAATTTGCTGGAGTTCTTTGAGGAAGTAACATATAGAGTGGATAAAGGGGAACCAGTGGACGTAGTGTATTTAGACTTCCAAAAGGCATTTGACAAGGTGCCACACAAAAGATTATTGCTTAAGGTAAAAAATCACGGGATTGGGGGTAATATTCTGGCATGGATAGAGGATTGGCTATCTAACAGAAAGCAAAGAGTTGGGATAAATGGTTCATTCTCAGACTGGCAATCAGTAACTAGTGGTGTTCCACAGGGGTCAGTGCTGGGTCCCCAACTCTTCACAATCTATATTAACGATTTGGAGGAAGGGACCAAGTGTAACATATCAAAATTTGCAGATGATACAAAGATGGGAGGGAAAGTAGTGAGTGAGGAGGACATAAAAAACCTGCAAGGGGACATAGACAGGCTAAGTAAGTGGGCAGAGATTTGGCAGATGGAATACAACACTGGAAAGTATGAGGTGATGCACTTTGGCAGGAAAAATCCTAGAGCAATTTATTATCTGAATGGCAAGAAACTGGAGAGTACTGAAGTGCAAAGGGATCTGGGGGTCCTGGTGCACGAAACTCAAAAGGTTAGTATGCAGGTGCAGCAAGTGATTAAGAAGGCAAATGGAATGTTGGCTTTCATTGCTAGGGGGATAGAATATAAAAATAGGGAGGTATTGCTTCAGTTGTACAAGGTATTGGTGAGACCGCACCTGGAATACTGCATACAGTTTTGGTGTCCTTACTTAAGGAAAGACATCCTTGCTCTCGAGGCAGTGCAAAAAAGGTTCACTCGGTTAATCCCGGGGATGAGGGGGTGGTCATATGAGGAGAGGTTGGGTAGATTGGGACTCTACTCATTGGAGTTCAGAAGAATGAGAGGCGATCTTATTGAAACATATAAGATTGTGAAGGGGTTGGATCGGGTGGATGCGGGGAGGATGTTCCCGATGACGGGTGAGACGAGAACTAGGGGACATAGTCTTAGAATAAGGGGCTGCTCTTTCAAAACTGAGATGAGGAGGAACTACTTCACTCAGAGGGTGGTAGGTCCATGGAATATGCTGCCACAAAAAGCTGTAGAAGCTACAACATTAATTAAATTTAAAACAGAAATAGACAGTTTCCTAGAAGTAAAGGGCATTAAGGGTTACGGGGAGCGGGCAGGAATTTGGACATGAGTCTAGGTTCGGATCGGTCATGGCCCTGTGGGTAGTGGAGCGGGCCCAGGGACTGTGTAGCCTGATTCTGCTCCTATTTCGTGTGTGCAATTCTGTTAGATGCAGGAGATGGTTCTGTGATAGATAGTAGATTGGCGGTTAGGATCAGATCAGCCATGATCTTATTGAATGGCGGAGCAGGCTCGAGGGGCCGATTGGCCTACTCCTGCTCCTATTTCTTATGTTCTTATGTTCTTATAATACTCAGACATCAAAAGCAGAAGACAAGCTATGCTTTCTTCTCATGGCACCCCGAAGCTATCTTGTCCATCCCAAATTGCCCTTGGGAAGGTGGTGGTGAGCCGCCTTCTTGAACCACTGCAGTCCATGTGGTGAAGGTACTCCTACTTGGCGAGTTGCTGCAGTGCATCTTATAGATGGTACACACTGCAGCCATGTTGCGACGGTGGTGGAGGGAGTGAATGGTTAAGGTCTTGTTTAATATATTGTTTGCATTGGAAAGCCTGTTGTTCCAAGATACCAGGAAGTTCGATTATTAACCCTTAACTGCCCAGGATGTCCAACATCCAACTCTCCAGGATGTCCAACATGTACATTTACTGAATCTTTCCATCCTTCCTCGTTATATATGTTTTATGCTTTAACACTGCTGGCTAGAGGCAGCTTGGGAGCAGATAGCATGAAGTTCCGCTCTACTGATAAGAAGTGGAACAATGAGCAGTTCTGAAACATAAAACACAATAACAAGAACCGCTGAGTCACTAGGAAGAGCAACACGTTTCTCCCTTAATAACATTTTTGGATCATTAGTTTAACTCGGCAGAATTCACTTTCCCTTGAGTAATGTCAACCCAAACTTCCAATTCCGTAGATGGTGTTGTAACTTGGAAGTTCTCCTTCCAGTTCAACAGCATGCGAGGGACTTTCAAAGCTACAGTCTGGAGAAGCATTCAATTCCCACAACAACCATTATAAAGTTACAATGCAGCACATGCTTTATGATATAGTCTTTCATCTGGCCGTGGCATTTATTGAGAAAGTACCAAGGCTGCATGAGAGATTATTATCTCACCAGCCTTCTAGTGCGTCAGTGCTCAATCACAGTGATAACAGTGTATTCATTGAGATTATTTGAAATAGAATGAAAAAAAATCCGAGAGGTCAAAATAATGGAGGACTAAAAGGGTTTAGCTTAAGTTAAACTAATATCCACAGAGTGGTACTACATCATTGAGTCCTTCAGCATATTGTGTGAGCAGTTATAGACATTCCCTTCAGCAAGTGTAGTGTTTGGTTCCAAGCCAGTGTGTTGGCATTGGGCATATCCCAGAATAATGGCCTGTTCAAATTAAAAGTGCATGTAATTTAAATGGTCATTTCAAAATTTAAATCAATGAAACATTCAATGTTCTTGAAAGCCACAACGGTTTCCCCGCGCAGGCCACCGGTCAATATAGCAGTCAGGCCCCACTGACATCAGCAGAGCCCCATCTGCAAATTTAAAGAAGGCCCCCACTGATTTCCAGCAGGCGTCCCTCTCTCTTGCTCAGAAGAGCAGGTTAAAATTGCGACCTGCCGGAGGAGAGCGGGACCTCGGCGGGTGCGTCCCACGGGCGATTTTAACTGCCCGCCTGCCCGCAGGGTTAAAATGGCCCCTCGTGAGAATTCTTGGCGACAGTACGGAGTGGCAGGAATCACTTCAAAGAGCAGAGACGCTCGAGTTGGAAGGGGGTCGAGGGGAGAGGGGCGCGGTGCGTGCTGATTTTTTGTCAGCAAACACGGACACGCGAGCAGAGCCCCCAAAACGCTGACGGTCCACGTCTAACGCAGCTAGTTAGCACTTACGTGTGATCCATCTTCCCTGCTACTGGATTCACTGGCCCAGAAATTCGCGTGTCCGGCTTGCCGCGGGGGTAAGGATCGCGCACGCTCTTACCTACCGCGCCTGCCGTTGTGTTTTGGGCCCACGGGAACTTCGGGTCCTGGGCCTCTCCCAACTGCCAGCGCGCAGTGCTTGCGTGTTCCAGGGGCGCAGTTAGTGCGATGCGACCCCTGGGATCACATGGGCCATGGAGAGCCAATGGCAGCAGACCATCTTTCATTCATAGATTTGACAGGAGACCTGTCAAATCTGTGAATTGAAATCGGCCCCAAAAGAACAGCTAAACTTAAAATAATTTTTCTTTTAAAAACCATCACATTTATAAAATAACTATAGTTAAATAAATTAACCACTTTAAACAAAAAATAAAATTTTTGAAAAAATTAAAATACTTTTTAAAAGTTATAAAAATAAACTTACCTTTCTTTAAAGTATCTAAAAAAGATAAACCTGTTGAAAAAAAATTTAAATTATACTTAATTAACCACTTACCTTGTTCAAAAGAGGGTCTTACGCCTCCTTTTTATTAGCGTAGTATCTTCAATACTTACCCTCGCATAGAAACCTGAAAAAAAATCTAAGTGTGCTGCGTGCGCGCAGCCTCTAGCGTGCACGCGGTTCACCTAGGAACCGCCACCTTCACCAGACCGGAAGTTCCGGTTTCCCGCGCATGCGCAGTGCATGCAGGAAACCGGCACTTCGGGAAGCAATACGGGTGAGTACACACTGTACTCACGCGGGAAGGGCCGAATTTTTGGGCCACTATTCCAGCTTCCAACATTTCCAGTGCAAAGGCAGCACCTTGTGGAGCAGTCGGGAACAGCGAGGATAAAACCATCGGCTCAAGACAGTAACTCGAGAGCTTGCACCATACATGATAATATGCAGTCAGTAACGCAGTGCTTTCTTTGGGACTGATTTACTTTACAAGGTGCATAGTCTTGGTTGCAAACATTACTTTTCTTTCTCAATACACACGTTCATCGGTTGTGTATTGAAAATTACGAAGAACGCTTTAGGTTTCCACAATTTTCTCCCTCAGAAGGTTGTGGGTTCAAAGTCCCCGCTCCAGAGACTTGTGCCCAAAATCTAGGCTGACACTCCCAGTGCAGTGCTGAGGGAGTGCCGCACTGTCGGAGGTGCCGTCTTTTGGATGAGACGTTAAACCGAGGCCCCGTCTGCCCACTCAGATGGACGTAACAGATCATATGGCACTATTCAAAGAAGAGCTGGGGAGTTCCCCCCGGTGTCCTGTCCAATATTTATCCCTCAACCAACATCACTAAAGCAGATTATTTGGCATAAGGAGATATTAGGACAGGTGACCTAAAGCTTGGTTAAAAGAGGTAATTTTCAAGGCGTGTCTTAAAGGAGGAGAGAGAGGCGGAGAGGTTTAGGGAGGAAATTCCAGAACTTAGGGTCTAGGCAGCTGGGGGCACAGCCACCAATGATGAAGCAAAGGAAATTGAAGATGCACAAGGGGCCAGAATTGGAGGAACGCAGCGATCTGGGACTTTTGTAGGGCTGGAGCATGTTGCAGAGATAGAGAGGGGCGAGGCCATAGAGGGATTGGAACATGAGGATGAGAATTTTAGAATCGAGGCGTTGCTGGACTGGGAGTCAATCAGCGAGCGCAGGGCTGATGGGTGAGCGCGACTTGGTGCCAGTCAGGATACGGGCAGCAGAGTTTTAAATGAGTTCCGGAAAGAGTGAACACCTTTGGGAGAGAAGGGGAGAAAATCAAGGTGAGAGCAGAGGAAGCTTCAAAAATGTAAATGCTGGATTCTTTTTTTTTAATTCCTATTTCAAAACCTCACAAAGGTTTCCCCAGACATCTCTTAAAGTGATGGTTAATCTTTTTTGATATTAGCCTAGAAGTTGCACCCTGCAATGTTATTGTATGGACGCTAAACACAATCGTATCACATCCCTCTGCCATCACCTCTGTTAAAATCAGCAATTTGAGATGAAGGTATGAAGTAATAATATCACGGTCTAATTTCCAGGCCTTGTTTCTGTGATTATCCCGCGGTGTGATACATTCCACAGTCCGATTCCTTTCAGTGTTCGTGTTAATCAGCAGTGGTAGGGAATTATATATTTTCCAATTCTTTCATTTGGTGCTCTATGATGTTCCACTTTTCTATATTTAAAAAAAAACACAAAAATGTGGATTTACTCATAAGAACTTTCAGGTTCCAGAAAAGAGCTTAAGTCCTAATAAGACCCACCTACTAGCTTTCCCACCACATCCCGCAAGAGAGCGAGGAACTCTAATTATATCCACACCCCACTTGCGCTGTCCATTTCGGTCTCTTTCTCAGATAACTGTCTCTACAGCTCCATTGACCTCTGGGTGAAAACATTCCTCCTGACTTCCCTTCTTTGACCTAACTTCTTTAATTTTACACGTGTCTCCTGGGATTTGAATTACATTACATAGAACGTACATCACAGAAACAGGCCATTCGGCCCAACTGGTCCATGCCGGTGTTTATGCTCCACACGAGCCTCCTCCCACCCCTACTTCATCTCACCCTAAAGCATAACCCTCTATTCCTTTCTCCCTCATGTGTTTATCTAGCCTCCCCTTAAATGCATCTCTGCTATCCGCCTCAACTACTCCTTGAGTTCCACATTCAAGCAATTTGCTGGCTTTTGGGACCCCAAGGGTTAAATTACAAGGAGCGATTACACAAACTAGGGTTGTATTTCCTGGATTTTAGAAGGTTAAGGCGCAATTTGATTGAAGTTTTCAAGATATTGAGGGGAACAGATAGGGTAGATAGAGAGAAACTATTTCCGCTGGTTGGGGAGTCTAGGACTAGGGGGACATAGTCTAAAAATTAGAGCCAGGCCTTTCAGGAGTGAAGTTAGGAAACACTTCTACACACAAAGGGTGGTAGAAGTTTGGAACTCTCTTCCGCAAATGGCAATTGATGCTAGGTCAATTGTTAATTTTAAATCGGAGATTGATAGCTTTCTGTTAACCAAAGTTATTAAGGGATATGGGGCAAAGGCGGGTATATGGAGTTAGGTCGCAGATCAGCCATGATCTCATTGAATGGCGGAACAGGTCCGAGGGGCTAAATGGCCTCCTCCTGTTCCTATGTTTGTCAATTCTCTGCATAATCTAGAAATTCATTTAGGTCACCTTGAATTCTCTTCCATTTGCAAAGAAAACAAAACTCAGTTTCCAGAACCTTTCCTCAGATTAAATTCCTGAGAGACAGAATCATCTTTGTTGCTTCTTTCCTGCCTTCTGCAAAGTAGTAATATCCAGGATCCAGGAATTGCTGAGTTCATTCACTGAGGGTGTGACTTATATTGCAAGCAAGTTTTTCTTTTACCTCATGTTTCAATGGTAACACTTTGGGCTAATTAATTCGGAATCAGGAGATTACATACGCCGCAAAGGATGGAGACTGTGGGGAGACTATAAGGAGCACATTCATTTCATATTATTCTCACTGTTCTAGTGAACTTTCTCGAGGTGTTTTTTCATTTACTTTTTTATTGAAATTAATGGAAAGTTCTGTAAGAATCATAGAAATTTACGGCACAGAAGGAGGCCATTCGGCCCATCGTGTCTGTGCCAGCTTACAAATAAGCGAGCATACAAATCTCCCCGCCAGATTATCCTTTCTGGTTTCCACCCTGGCAATGCTTAAATGTTCACAACCAGTGACACGAGGTTATAGCAAAATTAAAGAGTATTAGGGGGTGAAATTTGGTGGCACCCCCTTTAGGGCGCTAACTTCGCCAGGGCGCTACTTTTAGCGCCCCAAAAAAGTTAGCTCCCCAGCGCCGTAAATTCAGTGGTAGTGCCCCAAGTAGGAGACGGGCCGCTACTGGAAGTGCTCCACCTCCTTCCTGGGGCGCTACAACTGAATATTGCGGCGCTATGTGCAACAGCACCACGTGCGTCACGTAGCGCCGAGGTATTGCAGGCCTCCCTCCCCTGATTAAAGGGGGGGGAGGCTAGTGCTGTGCGCACCAGGGCCCTGCTGGACCACCGGGGAGCGGGGTGCCGGGAAAGCAGCCCGGCACTCGAGAGGAGTGCCGGGCTGGGCGATCGTGGTCGGCACCTCAAATAAAAAAGGGGAAGGGGGCAGGTGCTGGCAGTCGGCCTAAAAAAAAAATGGCCGCCCAACACCTGCCCTTTAACTTGTGCCACCGCGGCTGCAAACACGCCACCCTGACCCTGTCGGACATATCGTCCGGCAGTAGGTCAGGGGGCGCTACCGAGGTTTGCGGCCGGGGCGCGAGCGGGGTGCTGCACTCGGCGATGACGTCATCGCCAGTGGCGCAGCACCGTGGGGCGCTACCGCCACTGCTAAACTTCCGCTGATTTTCGCGGGAGGTGTTAGCGGCGCCGTGCCTGGGCGCTATGGGATTTGTGCCCCATTAGCGCCCACTGGGGGCACTAACGGGAGGCACAAAGCAACCCAATTTTTCCCCTTAGAATCTGTCACTGGGACAATCCAATATAACACAAAAAGCACAATACTGTCCTTCTGTAAGACCTTGGTTAGGGCTCGTCCAGAATACTGTGTGGAGTTTTGGTCCCCTCATACGCTGAGTGATATCGAGTTCCTGCAAAAGGTTGAGAGGAGGGTCCCTCGGTACCGAGCTTAAAGGTCCTTAGTTACCACAATAAGCTTAGACAACTGGGCCTTTTCACTCTGGAGAGATGTAGACTCCAGAGATTGAGGTCTCTAAAAAATGATGGGACTAAACTGTGTCCACGTGAATAGAATATTTGTACCTATGAGGAGTCATATACACGGGAAGCCTCTTATATACGGGAGCTTTGCATAGGGTTAGCTTCTTATATACAGCTTTCCTTACATTCTGTTGGGGCGATTTTAAACCTGCTGGTCTGGTGGAAGCCAGGCGGGTGGGCGGGCTGTTAAAGGCTCCCATGGGCCCGACCCGCCGAGGTTCCATTCTCTTCCCGCGGGTCCCGATTTTAACCTGCTCTTCTGAACAGGTGGGAAGGACACCCTTCAGAAACCAAACATGCGCACCGGTGACATCATCGGGCCCGAGTGCTACTTCAACAGTCGTGGCTGTCCCGCCAGGCCAACCGAGCGGGATGAGGAGTCGGGACCAGAAGAGGCTCAAGAAGGTAACTTGCCTTACTTTCATTTGACTTTCCTTGTGGAGCCAGGAGGAGCACAAGGAGAGTTTAGGCCTCCCCTGCCCTGGGCTTCACCCCCCCCTGCTCCAACCCCTCACACCCAATTGGCACAGCAAGCTCCCACAAACAGCAATGTGATAATGACCAGATAATCTGTTTTTGTGATGTTGATTGAGGGATAAATATTGGCCTCAGGACACCGGGAGAACTGCCCCTGCTCTTCGTCAAAATAGAGCCATGGGATCTTTTCCATCCACCTGAGAGAGCAGATGGGGCCTCGCTTTAACGTCTCATCCGAAAGACGGCACCTCCCTCAGCACTGCACTGGAGTATAAGGCTAGATTTTGTGCTCGGGAGCCCCCTCCCGATCTTCCTCCTGGCGAATTACCTGAGTGCCGTGGACCGTTCCTTCGAACTCCTTCCGTCCGACATCCCGCCCCTACCCTGCGCCCAGCTGCTGCCGCCTCCCTGCGCTTTCGGGCGAGATCCTGACGGAGCCTATGCAGATGAGGCCCGGGGGGGGTGCGCGGGCGGAGGGGGTTCAAACTTCCACGGGCATCACACAGCCGAGATCGGGGGGGGAAGGGTTTGCTGCTCGCCCCATCCCCCCACCCCCGGGTTAAAAACAGGGCCTGTTCCATTTCAAATCCCTTACTGAATAACTCTTCTGCCACCAAACATTTAAAAATGATCGAGTGTGAAAGGAACCGTGTGTCAGTGGCAGCAGCTGGAGTAAAGAGACATAACAGGACACTGGATCAGCAAGAACATTAAGATAATTGGCAAAAAACCCATGGGGAGATCAAGAGAAATCTCTTTACGCAGTCTGGAGTGCGCTGCCTGAAAGGGTGGTGCAAGCAGATTCAAGAGTAACTCTCATAAGGGATTGGATATATACTTGAAAAGGAGACATTTTCAGGGCTATGGGGAAAGAGTGGGGAGAGTGGGACTAATTGGAGAGCTCATTCAAAGACCCGGCACAGGCACAATGGGCCGAATGGCCTCCTTCTTTGCTGTATGGTTCTATGATTCTAAAAGCAGCTTCTACGTGGCTCTCCTGACATTCTGGCTAGGGTTATAGCTCAGTGGTAGAGCATTTGACTGCAGATCTAAGTGGTCCCCAGTTCAAATCTGTGGTGCCATCATCCCTCATATTCAGTAGATTGGGCCTATACTCTCTGGAGTTTAGAAGAATGAGAGGTGATCTCATTGAAACATATAATGATTCTGAGGGGGGTTGAAAGGGTAGATGCTGAGAGGCTGTTTTCCCCTGGCTGGAGTGTCTGGAACTAGGGGTCATATAAGGGGTCGGCCTTTTAAGACCGAGATGAGGAGGAATTTCTTCACTCAGAGGGTTGTGAATCTTTGGAATTCTCTACCCCAGAGCGCTGTGGATGCTGAATCATTGAGTATATTCAAGGCTGAGATCGATAGATTTTTGGACTCTAGAGGAATCAAGGGATATGGGGATCGGGCGGGAAAATGGAGTTGAAGTCGAAGATCAGCCATGATCTTATTGAATGGTGGAGCAGGCTCGAGGGTCCGTATGGCCCACTCCTGCTCCTAATTCTTATGTTCTTATATTTCCAGTATACACAAGAGGTGTGGATGTTCAGCGTAACACACTATTATAATTATTCTATAATACATTTTTCTTCATCTGATTTAAACGCTTCTGCGTACAGTACGGGTGTCTCTGTATTCTGGGTGCCGCCATACATTTTGGAGGTGGGACCTTTGTCATAAAAATTGACAACCAGTTGACTGAAAGCTGGCTTCAAATGCTGATTTTTCAGTCACAGACATGTAATGATTGATGGCTAGGTCAATGAGCACATTGTCAACAGCCTGCAGGTCCAATTTTCAGCAATGACATACAGCAATTCAGTGGCACCTCACCTGAGGTTACTTATAAGCCACATTATCCATGTACCTGGCAGCAATTACAAACCTCAGTAGCATCGAGTGTGTTTAGACGAATTGGAAACTGTAAGATCGCTGACAGTCTGTGGGCTGGGTGTAAATCATAGAAATTTATAGACATTTACGACACAGAAGAAAGCCATTCGGCCCACCGAATCTGTGCCGGCCGAAAGAGCTATCCAGCCTAATTCCACTTTCCAGCTCTTGGTCCGTAGCCCTGTAGGTTACGGCACTTCAAGTGCATATCCAAGTACTTTTTAAATGTGATGAGGGTTTCTGCCTCTACCACCCTTTCAGGCAGTGAGTTCCAGACCCCCACCACCCTCTGGGTGAAAGAAGTTCTCCTGAACTCCCTCTAATCCTTCTACCCATTACTTTAAATCTATGCCCCTGGTTATTGACCTCTCTGCTAAGGGAATTATGTCCTTCCTATCCACTCTATCTAGGCCCCTCATAATTTTATACACCTCAATCAAGTCTCCCCTTAGCCTCCTCTGTTCCAAAGAAAACAAGCCCAGCCTATCCAATCTTTGTTCATAGCTAAAATTCTCCAGTCCTGGCAACATCCTCGTAAATCTCCTCTGTACCCTCTCTAGTGCAATCACATCTTTCCTGTAATGTGGCGACCAGATCTGTACGCAGTACTCTAGCTGTGGCCTAACTAGTATTTTCAAGCATAACCTCCCTGCTCTTATATTCTATGCCACGGCTAATAAAGGCAAGCATTCCGTATGCCTTCTTAACCACCTTATCTACCCTGTCCTGCTACCTTCAGTGATCTGTGGACATGCATTCCAAGGTCCCTCTGTTCCTCTACACTTCTCAGTATCCTCCCAGTTATTGTGTATTCCCTTGCCTTGTTATCCAACCCCAAATGCATTACCTCACACTTTTTCGGATTGAATTCCATTTGCCACTTTTCTGCCCACATGACGAGTCAATTGATAACTTCCTGCAGTCTACAGCTTTCTTCCTCACTATCAAGCACACAGCCAATTTTTGTATCATCTGCAAACTTCTTAATCATGCCCCTACATTGAAGTCTAAGTCATTGATGTATACCACAAAAAGCAAGGGACCTAGAACTGAGCCCTGTTGATGTGACTGGAAACAGCTTTCCAGTCACATAAACATTCATAAACCATTACCCTTTGCTTCCTGCCACTGAGCCAATTTTGGATCCAACTTGCCACTTTCCCTTGGATCCCATGGGCATTTACTTTTCTGACCAGTCTGCCATGTGGGTGTTAAAGAAAGAGAGAACTTCTATTTACACAGCGCTTTTCACGATCTCAGGACATCCTAAAGCACTTTAAAGCCTATTAAGTAGTTCAGAAATGTAGTCACTGTTGTAATGTAGGAAACGCAGTAGCCAATTTGCGCACAGAAAGCTCCCATATACCACAATTAATCTGTTTTAGTGATGTTGGTTGAGGGATAAATATTGGCCTGGAAAACCAAGGAGAATTTCCCAGCTCTTCTTCGCAATTGTGCCATAGAATCTTTTGCGTCCATCTGAGAGCAGACGTGTCCTCAGTTTAACATCTCATCTGAAAGACGGCACCTCTGACAGTGCAGCGCTCCCTCAGTACTGCACTGGGCGTGTCAGCCAAGATTATGTGCTCAAGTCCCTGGAGTGAACATAAGACATAGGACGTACGAGCAGGAGTAGGTCATTTGGCCCCTCGAGCCTGCTCCGCCATTCAATAAGATCAAGGCTGATCTGATCTTGGCCTCAACTCCACTTCCCTGCCTGATCCCCACAACCCTTGACTCCCTTATTGTTCAAAAATCTGTCTATCTCCACCTTAAATATATTCAATGACCCAGCCTCCACAGCTCTCTGGGGAAGAGAGTTCCAAAGATTCACGACCCTCTGAGAGAAGAAATTCCTCCTCATTTCCATTTTAAATGGGTGACCCCTTATTTTGAAATTATGTCCCCTAGTTCTAGATTCGCCCACCAGGGGAAACATCCTCTCTGCATCTACGCTGTCAAGCCCCTTCAGAATCTAATATGTTTCTTCTAAACTCCAATGAGTATAGGCCCAACCTGCTTAACCTTTTTTCATAAGACAACCCCTTCATCTCCGGAATCAACCTCATGAACCTTCTCTGAACTGCCTCCAATGCAAGTATATCCTTCCTTAAATAAGGAGACCAAAACTGCACGCAGTACTCCAGGTGTGGTCTCACCAACGCCCTGTACAGTTGTAACAGGACTTCTCTACTTTTATACTCCATTCCATTTGCAATAAAGGCCAACATTCCATTTGCCTTCCTAATTACTTGCTGTACCTGCATGCTAACTTTTTGTGATTTCATGTACAAGGACCCCCAGATCCCTCTGTACCTCAGCATTTTGTAAACTTTCCCCATTTAAAAAATAATTTGCTTTTTTATTTTTCCTACCAAAGTGGATAACTTCGCATTTTCCCACATTATACTCCATCTGCCAGATTTTTGCCCACTCACTTAGCCTATCTATATTCCTTTGGAGATTCTTTGCATCCTCTGCACAATTTGCTTTCCCACCTATCTTTGTATCATCAGCAAATTTGGCTACATTACACTCGGTCCCTTCATCCAAGTCATTAATATAGATTGTAAATAGTTGAGGCCCCAGCACTGATCCCTGCGGCACCCCACTAGTTACAGTTTGCCAACCTGAAAATGATCCATTTATCCTGACTCTCTGTTTTCTGTTAGTTAGCTAATCCTCTATCCATGCTAATATATTACCCCCAACCCCGTGAGCTCTTATCTTGTGCAGTACCCTTTTATGTGGCACCTTATCGAATGCCTTCTGGAAATCCAAATACACGACATCTACTGTTTCCCCTTTATCCACCCTGCTCATTACATCCTCAAAGAACTCCAGCAAATTTGTCAAACATGATTTCCCTTTCATAAAACCATGCTGACTCTGCTTGACTATATTATGATTTTCTAAATGTCCTGCTACCACTTCCTTAATGATGGACTCCAGCATTTTCCCAATGACAGGTGTTAGGCTAACTGGTCTATAGTTTCCTGCTTTCTGTCTCCCTCCTTTCTAGAACAGGGGTGTTACATCTGCGGTTTTCCAATCCGCTAGGACCTTTCCAGAATCCAGGGAATTTTGGTAGAATACAACCAATGCATCCATTATCTCTGCAGCCACCTCTTTTAAGACCCTAGGATGCAGGCCATCGGGTCATGGGGACTTGTCCACCTTTAGTCCCATTAGTTTGCCTAGTACTTTTTCTCTAGTGATAGTGATTGTTTTAAGTTCCCCTTGCCCCCCCCCCCCCCACCCCAATAGCCCCTTGATTATCCATTATTGGGATGCTTTTAGTGTCTTCTACCGTGAAGACCGATACAAAATATTTATTCAAAGTCTCCGCCATTTCCCTGTTTCCCATTATTAATTCCCCAGACTCATCCTCTAGGGGATTAACATTTACTTTAGCTACTCTCTTCCTCTTTATATACCTGTAGAAGCTCTTACTATCTGTTTTTATATTTCTTGCTAGCTCATAAGCTATCTTCTCTCTCTTTATCATTTTTTTAGTCGTCCTTTGCTGGTTTTTAAAAATTTCCCAATCCTCTGGCCTTCCACTATTGTTCGCAACATTGTATGCCTTTGTTTTCAATTTGATACCATCCTTTACTTCCTTAGTTAGCCACGGATAGTTCATCCTTCTCTTAGAGTCTTTCTTTCTCACTGGAATATATCTTTGCTGAGAGTTATGAAATATCTCCTTAAATGTTTGCCACTGCTTGTAATATATTTTCCCAGTCTACTTTAACCAAGTCTGCCTTCATACCTTTGTAATTACCTTTATTTAAGTTCAGGACACTAGTTTGAGACCTAGCTTTCTCACCCTCAAACTGAATTTGAAATTCTACCATGCTATGATCACTCTTCCCAAGAGGATCCTTCACTTCGAGATCATTAATTAATCCAGCCTCATTACACATTACCAGATCTAAAATAGTCTGCTCCCTGGTTGGTTCCACAATGTATTGTTCCAAGAAACCACCCCGCATACACTCTAAGAACTCTTCCTCAAGTCTACCTTTGCCAATTTGCTTTGTCCAATCAATATGAAGATTAAAATCTCCCATGATTATAGCTGTACCTTTCTTACAAGCCTCTATTATTTCTTGATTTATACTCTGTCCTACAGTGTGGCTACTGTTTGGGGGCCTGTAGACCACTCCCACCAGTGACTTCTTACCCTTATTATTTCTTATCTCCACCCAAACTTATTCTACATCTTGATCTTCTAAGCCAATATCATTTCTCACTACTGCACTGATCTCATCCTTTATTAACAGAGCTACACCACCTCCTTTTCCTTTCTGCCTATCCTTACGCAATGGCAAATACCCCTGAATATTCAGTTCCCAGCTTTGGTCACCTTGCAGCCACATCTCTGTAATGGCTATCAGATCATACCCATTTATTTCTATTTGTGTTGTCAACTCATCTATCTTGTTACGAATGCTGCGTGCATTCAGATATAGAGCTTTTAATTTTGTCTTTTTACCATTTTTCTCTCTTTCTGATGCACTCTTATGTGTATATGTTCTGTCCCTTTCTGTCACACTCTGGTTATCATTACCCCTATCGCTACACTTCACTTATGCCTTCTCATTTTTCTTTGACTTTTTAAATTTCCGCTCAGCGGATCCCTCTCCCCCACTATTTAATTTAAAGCCCTATCTACAGCCCTAGTTATTCGATTTGCCAGGACACTGGTCCCAGCCTGGTTCAAATGAAGCCCATCCCAACGGAACAGCTCCCTCTTTCCCCAGTACTGGTGCCAGTGCCCCAAGAATCAAAACCCATTTCTCCCACACCAATCTTTGAGCCACTCGTTCATGTCTCTGATCTTATTTACCCTATGCCAATTTGCACGTGGCTCAGGTAGTAATCCAGAGATTATTACCTTTGTGGTTCTGCTTTTTAATTTAGCCCCTAGCTGCTCATACTCCCTCAGCAGAACCTCTTTCTTTGTCCTACCTATGTCGTTGGTATCTACATGGACCATGACAATTGGATCTTTCCCCTCCCACTCTAAGTTCCTCTCCAGCCCAGAGGAGATGTCCTTTACCCTGGCACCGGGCAGGCAACACAGCCTTTGGGACTCACGCTCTTGGCTGCAGAGAACCGTGTCTATCCCCCTAACTATACTGTCCCCTACCACTACCATATTTCTTTTTGCTCCCCCCACTTGAATGGCTCCCTGTACCATGGTGCTGTGGTCAGTTTGCTCATCCTCACTGCAGTCCCTGCTCTCGCCCACACAGAGAGTAAAAACCTCGTAACTGTTGGACAAGAGCAAGGGCTGAGGCTCCTCCAGCACTACCTCCTGGGTCCCCATACCTGCCTCGCTTGTAGTCACACCCAGCTGTCCCTGACCACGGACCAAATTTGAATTAATTAATCTAAGGGTGTGACTGCCTCCTGGAACACAGCGTCCAGTTAACTCTCCCCCTCCCTGATGTGTCGCAGTGTTTGAAGCTCGGACTCCAGCTCATCAACACAGAGCCGAAGTTCCTCGAGCAACCAACACTTACTGCAAATGTGGTCGCCGTGGACCTCAATGGTGTCCACCAGCTCCCACATGTTGCAGCAGTAACACATCGCCTGCCCTGCCATCTCTAATATATTTAATTAATTAAGTGTTTAAGTTTTGAACGTTTAGTTTTTAATCCCGGCTTTTAATTTAAACCAATGCCCAAGAAAAAGAGAGAAATACTGACCAACCAATCGCTTTCCTGCGAGGTCACAGTTTGAATCTTTCTACTTCTTACCCTCCCAGGTCGGTTGGTGTTGCTCCGGGCTCGCTCTCTTGTAGTCCCGCTGATCGGCTCAGTCACGCCCTTTTATCTCCGGCCCGATCTCCCGCTCTCGCGCTCTCTTGTAGTCCCGCTGATTGGCTCAGTCGCGCCCTTTTACCTCCGGCCCGTTCTCCTGTTTACTCAGCGAATCTCCCGCTTGAACCCACAAACCTCTGGCTCAGACACAACAGTGCTACCCACTGAGTCGCGGCTGGTGCCCTAAAAGCTATAATATAATAAATATTATATAATTAGGTATGTAACAGAAAAAATATCCAGCTAATAATCAATGTACAGATTTTGGAGTATTGTTTATTAATTTTCAACAAATAAACGCAGATATTGAGACGACAACAACTTATATAGCAACTTTAACATAGTAAAACGTCCCAATGCAGAAAGTGCTAAATAATTTAGTTTTGTCATTTAGATAACGCGTAATATAACCCTAGAACAAAAGCACTATAATAATGTCCATTTAGAGGCCTTTACAGATTGACTTTAGCAGGGTTGCATTTCTGGCGCAGAACCTCAGTAGACACGATCCTGGGTCGGAGACAAGATATTGTGTTGGTCTGTGATTAATTCTCGCAGGCTGGCGTCTCAGTGTTCTCTTGGCAGATCCCATTGCCATGTGCTTTCTGGCCATACTAAATCATCACCCCAGTCCTTTCTCCTCCTCCCATCGCTGAAAGCTTTCTTCGAAATTTTTCACGGAATAACTAGATCTTTACAATACCTTGGTGTCCTTATTCATGGATTTAGGACATGCATATGTGGTGAACAGGCCTTGTATTATCATTTGGTAATGGCTGCACTTTGATAGCTGTGTCGGAGGATCACTGTGCTTCGGCTGGCTGTAGATTGATTGGCAGGCTGTTAGCTGTGGGCAGGTTCCTTCTTCTGTAAGGCCTCTTGCTGGTTGACTGTGGTTTGACTGACAGCTGGTGGTGGATTTTTGGCATCTGCTGAGTGGATTAAACTGGCTTCTGATGGTTGGTTACTGGGTGTCTGGCTGTTGCTGATGGTATGTCAAGCCTTCCTACTCTGGGCAGCTCAGCTCTTCGATGCTCATAGTTATCGATTTAAGTTAAATTGGAGAACACCGTACCACACCATCAATCTTCATCGTTGTGAACATTCAAGTCCGAACCACACAGAGAGGTCTTAAATACCAGCAGCCGTTTTAAAATACACACTTCACATCCTCCACATTTCAGAATTGCAACAAAAGACTCTTGGACATCCTGGGGGCAGTCTTAACCTAAGCCGCCCATCGGGAAACTTACAAGATCAATAGCGGGGTGTAAAACCAGCGTTCTACCCGATCGCGAGGGTTAAAATTAAACTCCAATCATCAGCGAGTTGCACAACAGAGACTGATTTTCTTCTGAGATCGGCACCTCGAGAGTTAATATAAAGTTCTGAAAGAAACGCCTTACCAGGTTGATGAAAGCACTGGGTCACGATCGGTGCTAGATTCCATTTATTTCACTCCTTCAACTTTCCAAACTGCGTCTTCAGTATGCTGCGTTTTTTTGTCGGTGACAGAAAACACACACATTTTGCTGATTTTATTTTGTGATGAGTAATTTACTCTAAGTAGCAGCCATTACTAATCTATAAGATTTGCAATATTTACAAAGTCCCGATTGTAAGTTTTGTTCCATTTACAAAGGGGACTAACTTCGGTTGATTTGCGCCTCCCGTTAGCACCCTAAGCTAACAGAGCGCAAATCAACAAGCGCCTGGGCGCGGTGCCGCTAATGCCTCCTGCAAAATTCAGCGGGAGGTTAGCGGTGGCGCAAACCGTTAGCGCCACGCGGAGCTACACCGCCGGCAATGACGTCATCACCGTGCGCAGCGCCCCGCTCGGGCCCCGGATGTAATATTGGGTGGCGCCCCCCAACTCCGCCAGGGTCAGAGGGGCCTACCTGCGGCCGGGGCGGTGCTAGTTAAAGGGGAGGTGGCGGGCGGCCATTTTTGTTGCTGGCCGCCTGCCAGCACCTGCCCCCGTTGCTGTCCCCGGCCTCCGTGAAGCCCCCCCCCGCGGGGTGCCGGCTGCTCTCCGTGAGCCCGACACTCCTCTTGAGTGCCGGGCTCATTTGCCGGCTCTTCAGGTCCCTGGTGGCCCAGCTGGGCGCCGGGATGCGCTGCGCCAGGCCCCTCCCCTTTAATAAGGGGAGGAAGGCCTGCAGTACCACAGCGCGATTGGCTCGCAGCGCCCAAAGAGGGACGCGGGGTGCTTCCAATAGCGCCCCTCCTCCCTCTTGGGGCGCTACCTGGGAAAATCGGCCGCGGGGGCGCTAACTTTTTCGGGGCGCTAAAATTAGCGAAGGTAGCACCGGCCAATTTTTACCCCAAAATCCGTAATGTATATTTGAATTGTCGGAGACTAGAACAGACCACTCCTGCTACAGGTATATTGTGTATAAGTACAACAGATTTATTAAGCATTTTACATCCAGTACAAAGAAGTAATACTTAACAAGATGATAGTCGCAATCTGTTCCTCGAAACTCCAGTGTACCCACCGGGTGACTGCGGCGCGCTCTCCTTTCTCAGTCTTGCTGTGTTCTGTTAACTGAAGTTTCTCTTCCTCTGGTTCTCGCGCTGCCTCCAGTGTTCAATAGCTGTTCCTTTATACCTTTTTTTCCCTTCAAAATACATAGCAACTTGCAGCTGCAATATAACAAAAAATCTACACTACCTCAGCACTATTCTTGCAGTTAACATAATGTTGGCTTAATTTTACCATCATGCTTTGCTTCTCAGCCTTGTGTCTTTCACTAAAGTTATACATATTGCAACAAAGGTTTTATGCTTCTAACATGCATTACTATATATCATAGTAATTTTCAGAAATATTAAAAATTAATGGTCTATATATACTTTCTACAACAGTTACAAGTTAAATTCAGTCTTACAATCATTTCAAGCGACATTACAGTTTAACATCTAATCACAAATCATGGACTTAAAAGATTCTCCAGATCTCTCTTACTCATATCCATCTTGTGGATAATTCTTACTAAACATGATTTCTCCTTAGCCCTCAATTGTCCCAATCCAAATTCCATATAACTCTCCACTTAAACTTCAATTTCAATTCCTCTAACAGGTACCAGTGTGTTTAACTCTATTCTGATTGTTTAATTAATTAGATAGTTTCTCGATGGCGTATGTGTCAATCCTCAATCACTTCTTCTCTCCATTTTACACAACACATTAATGAGCTCTGGAGGAACTTTACTGTCCAGTACAATATTTAAGATTGAAAACATAGATCAAATGTTCTCACTTAGTCCAAGTTATTATCACTTTTTATTTATCATTATATTAGAGGATTCTTTTATTTTCTGTCACTGTGGGGAAATATTAACTTAAAATTAAGAAACTTAAATTTAATAATGTCCAATATCTTTAAATTTCATTCAATAATACTAAAGTTGTTGCTTGGTGGCCTTACACAGCAGTCAGTGGAAAGCAGGTTTTTAAGAAGGCGGAGCGAAACATTGTCAGGCGCACACAATTGCGTCACTTCACGTAAATTTTTAAAAATCTTTCCCGATCGAAAATGTAATAAGTTAGTTACCTTTAATAATTCCAATTTAATTCAGATCAATATTTTATTAACTAAACACGAACAGAACAGATAAAACAAAACAAAATAGCACATGCTTACAGAAAACAGTAAATTACGATATATTTCTTCTTGTTCTTTCTTCAGATGCCTTTCCAAATGACTGTAAAAACATTGAATACAACTGGAGAAAAATTAGTTTTTCGCATTTAAACAAATCAAATCAAACTGCTTTGGAAAATTTCACCATAACAACCACAGTTCCAAGATTAAATCTTAGACTGAACTTAATCTTTTGTTAAACAAACTTTTTGTTTTTCTGCTCTGTTTTTACACACCAGCTTAACTTAAATTGTAGTTCAAATTTTTTTTTCCAATTCTGGGGGCACAATCTTATTCGCACATTCTTAAAACTTCCAAAATTCAAGACAAGACAAAAGGGTTAAACGCCTTTAGCACAGAAAAGTAGGTGGAGCTAAAACACACACAACAGACATTTTCTTTTTTTAAGGCAGACTTTCAGACAAAACTGTAACTTCTTAAACATTCATAGTCAGAAAAACTTCACACTTTAACACAAACTGAAATTCCAGCATTTTTTTAAGGTTCCTTTCACTCAGCAATCTTGTGTTTAATTTGTCTCGGCACAGACGTTAATAACTTCCATGTCAGTGAAACTTGCAAAGAAGTAATACTTTACAAGATGATAGTCGCAATCTGTTCCTCGAAACTCCAGTGTGCCCACCGGGTGACTGCGGCGCGCTCTCTTTTCTCAGTCTTGCTATGATCTGTTGACTTAAGTTTCTCTTCCTCTGGTTTCATGCTGCCTCCAGTGTTTAATAGCTGTTCCTTTTTTTCTCTTCAAAATACATAGCAACTTGCATCTGACATGCATTATTATATATCATCGTAATTTTAAGAAAAGCATTACATTTAAAACATTGTAAAATCATACAGATAAACTGTATTCTACAAATTACATCCGCATTAAATCATAATATCAACATATGGCTAATTATAATTATTGATAGTAACGGGACCATAAAAAATCAGGTTACCCGAATTAGAACTATTTGAAATTTTCATATTAGAGCCAACATTACCAGCACTGCTGGACTCTTCTGATTTCGGCTTCCCTTTCTTTAAGAATGGAGATACAAATTTAAGGATCCAGTTATAAGCGTTTCTCAAATAATGAAACATTTTCAGCTACGGTTTGTTGAAGTAAAGGCGCGGGATCCTCTCCTTTCCTGCTCTTCCACGCTTTGTCCGGAACTGGTGATCAGACACGTGACACGGGCTACAGGTATAGCCACGTATGTCTCACGTGGGCAGGAACCTTCTAGAAACGTGAAGCATCAAAAGTATCATCGCGAGAAATAAGATGCCTGTCTGTAGTTTTTTTATCTGGTATTTTAAATATTGTTTTTCTGTAACTGTTGGGACGTGAAAGTTAACATTAAGAGTTTCTAATACTGCCGATCAGCAAAGATTACTTGTAAAAACTTGCAATTATATGAGCCACGTACATCTCACGTGGGCAGGAAGCTTCTAGAAATGTGGTGCAATTATATTAGTCACTTTCAGGTAAGAAAACGCCCCAAGGGATTTTGCAAGGAGATCAGAGGATATCGAGCCAGAGGTAGGAGAGAAGCTCGGCAGGCTTTGCAGACTTGTTGGCCCGGAATTTGCGGTCAGCGTCGAAGCAAAGGCGTTCGCACGTAGTAAGCTTAGCACAAAGATCCGTTCGATCCCTCGGCACTGCACCAAATTGTCAGTCTAGATTATGAGCTCAAGTCGCTGTAGTGGGTCTTGAACTCATGGCCTTCTCGTCTCAAAGGTGAGGGTGCTAGCACTGAGTCAAAGGGGGTGGTTTTGACAATTTTTGACAGATGAAATGTCATCGTTTGACAGCTCTGTGAAGCTGTCAAACAGTGACATTCTCTGTAGTTTGATGAGATCTTGAATTCAAGACCTCATCAAACTTCTTTCTTTAGCAGCAATGAGATGGTTGTTGCATTGGAGAATGAAACGGCCATCTGTCATCTCTGCCGCGGAGATGCGAGACTCTCCGCATACCCACCGACTGAAGCCTGCAGGAAGAAACTAATGCAGTTAAATGGCTGTAATCCCTTCCCGCCTCCAAGGAGACGGGACCCGGCGCGGGACGGCTACCCGCCTCCTGGCAAGATGGCACGGAGGCGGGTTGGGCACCCGCCCCCAAATTCTGCCATTTTCCCGGCAGTTCCGCCTCCTTGGCTATGATAAATTGACCCTTAGTGTTAGGGGGGGATGAAATATGTGCGGTTATGGGGATAGGATGGGATATGTTAGGGGGAATTAAATACATGGGGTTACGGCGATAGGGTGGGATAGGTGCAGGCTCGATGTGGGGATTCTGTGTGAGAAAGCAGGGACAGGGTATTGGATTTGGATGATCAGCCATGATCGTATTGAATGGTGGAGCAGGCTCGACGGGCCGAATGGCCTACTCCTGCTCCTAGTTTCTATGTCTATGTTCTATGTCTATGTCTATATCTGCCTCCCCAGGGCTGGCAAGATCGCGCCCAATGTATTTATTTTTATAGAAAGTCATTGACCGCTGGGACAGATGACAAATCCCGTGTGGTATGTATATGGTCCTTCGAGAGTGAACTGATCGAGTTCGTGAGACTGGAGGGTGTCTCAAGTTATAGAACTATTAGTGATACTTTTGGATGAGATGATAAACTGAGGCCCTGTCTGCTCTCTCAAATGGACATAAAAGATCCCATGGCACTATTTTGAAGAAGAGCAGGGGAGTTCTCCCCGGTGTCCTGGCCAATATTTATCCCTCAACCAACATCACTAAAACAGATGATCTGGACATGATCACATTGCTGTTTGTGGGAGCTTGCTGTGCGCAAATTTGGCTGTCGCATTGCCCTCATTACAATAGTGACTACACTTCAAAAGTACTTAATTGGCTGTACAGCGCTTTGGGACTTCCTGAGGTTGTGAAAGGTACAATATAAATCTAAGTTCTTTCTTTCCTTTGCTCATGAGCGACTGTGGTCTCCTGCAGCTTTGCTCGATTACCTCGGGGGGTGGGGGCTCGGTGTGTGGAGAGCAATTTTGCACAGTTATTCCTAAATTGGCCTCACTATTTTTTCCCTCTATTTTACTGCATCTCCCAGGAGCTCGTGTAACTGGGGGCTGGGTTGATGATGCACGTGGGCTGCGCTATGTCTGGTTGGAGTGTGCTTGATGGACCAGAAGGTCTATCCCTGTTCTGTTTATGTGAATGTTCATGCGTTCGAGCTGCACCACTATAGAAATGAACATCCATCCATTCTGCCCTACAACCACTTGCATTTATATAGCGCCTGTATCGCAATAAAACTTCACAGGAGCGTTAGCAGACAAAATTTGACACTGAGCCACGTAAAGAGATATTCGGATAGGTGAACAAAAGCTTAGTCAAAGAGGTAGGGGGTGATTTTGCCAATGGGGACGTGATGGAGGCGGGACTGCTGCTTGTCGGGTTTTAGTCCCGCCTCCATCGACGACCGGCCAACCCACGCTATTTTCCCTTGATTGACCTTGTTAAGCCCGCCCAGCGGGCTTAGCAGGCCAATTGAGGGAAAGCCGGTGACAGAGAATGTCAGCGTATGACGTTTCATCTTTGACAGATGAATTGTCATCGTTTGAGAGCTTTGAGAAGCTGTCAAACACTGACAATCTCTGTTGTTTGGTGACTCCTTGTACTCAAGACTCACCAAACCTATTTCCTGAGCAGAAATCAGATGGCTGTTGCATCGGAGAATGCAGCAGCCATTCCGTCATCTCTGCCATGGAGATGCCGGAGCCTCCGGATCCCCAACGATTGAAGCCTGCAGGAAGAAACAAAGGGAAGGAAACTTTTTCTAAGACTTTTCACTCACCTCTCCACACTTGCACCCATCACTCACCTCCACAGTGGACTTTTGGACCCCTCTCACCCGCGCAGAGCCACTGCTCGCCTTGCTGACCCTGGCGGGATTTCCTGACGTTGGGAAGCCCGCACTTGTGTTGGAAAAATGGGGTTAATCCTCTTAACTGCCTGTTAACTACCTGTTAACAGGCAGTTAAGTGGCTGTAATCCCCTTCCCTCCTTGAGGAGACGGGTCCCAGCGCGAGTCGGGGACCCGCCTCCTGGGAAGATGGCACGGAGGCGGGTTGGGGGGCAGGTTCGGTACCCGCTCCCAGTTTCTGCCATTTTCCCGGCAGTCCCGCCTCCAAACCCGCCTCCCCAGGGCTGTAAAGATCGCCCCCCTAGTCTTTATTGAGCAACTTAAAGGAGGAGAGAAAGGTAGAGAGGTGGAGAGGTTTAGGGAGGGAATTCCAGAGCTTAGGGCCCAGGCAGCTGGAGGCACGGCCACCAATGGTGGAGCGAAGGAAAGCGGAGATGCGCAAGAGGCCAGAATTGGAGGAGCGCAGATATCTCGGACTGTTGTAGGGCTGGAGGAGGTTACAGAGATAGGGAGGGGCGAGGCCATGGAGGGATTTGAACACAAGGATGAGAATTTTAAAATCGAGGCGTTGCCGATCCGGGAACCCATGTAGTTCAGTGAGCACAGGTGTAATGGGCGAGCGGGACTTGGTGCGAGCTAGGGTACGGGTAGCAGAGTTTTGGCTGAGCTCAAGTTTACGGAGGGTGGAAGCTGGGAGGCCAGCCAAGGGAGCGTTGGAATAGTGAAGTCTGGAGGTAACGAAGGGATGGATGAGGGTTTCAGACAGTCAGGGAAAGGCGGAAGTGTGTCCGTGTTTACAGTATCTCAGTATTAGAGTATGACAGACTGAACAGTGGAATAAGGGTCCGCATTATGTTTGGAGTTTCTCATTTCTTGCAGCGCCCAGAATTGTCAGTACAAAATATGGCAATTTCTGCCAATAGATTCACTCGAGACCAGTAATTGCATTGAAGGACTCTGTACCTGACTCCCACTGCTGGATTCTCCGAAAAATAAACATGAGAAGACATTTACCTAAATTTGTTGTGAAAACAGGAAATGCTGGAACCAATCAGCGGGTCAGGCAGCATCTGTGGAGAGAGAAACACTGATCAAAGGTCATCAACCTGAATCGGTAACTCTGTTTCTCCCTCCACAGATGCCGCCCTGACCTGTTGAGTGTTTCCAGCGTTTTCTGCATTTATTTCCGATTTCCAGCGTCCGCGGTATTTTGTTTTATCTAAATTTGTTCCTTTGACTCGGCAATCAACAACAACAACAACTTGCACTAACATAGCGCCTGTGCAACATCCCAAGGAGCTGCACGGGAGCGGTTATCAAACAAAATTTTGACACCGAGTCGCATAAGGAGATGTTAGGACAGGTGACCTAAAGCTTGGTCAAAGAGGTAGGTTTGAAGGAGCGTCTGAACAGGAGGAGAGAGAGGCGGAGAGGTTCAGGGAGGGAATTTCAGACCTTAGGACCTAGGCAGCTGAAGGTGGAGCGATGAAAATCTAAGGGGCTTGCTGCACAGACTTCTTGTACTTCTAACGAGAAAGAGTAATTCACTTGTACTGAGCTTTTGTGACTGATCTAGAACAGGTGCAGACGCTTGCACTATTGCGATGATTTTTTTTTTACAATTATCCAAATGATAAAAAGAATGCTTACATGATTTCATGGAGATTCGTTGCTATTCATTCAGGCGTAAATGGTGCAACATCAGATTGTGTTAACCAACAAAATGGATTGGGGGGGTGGGGGGGAGCAGCTCAAGCGTGTGACGGAATTACAAGATGATTTTACCAACCTGCCTCCGCCTCACTGGGACGCCACAGACCTTCTTGCGCTCTCTGTCTTGCGCGCTTCCTCCCAAAAAAAAAATGTGACTGACCGTGGCAACATTAAAGCATTAAAAAAAACAGAGGGCTGTGAATGCTGAGTCGCTGAGTATATTCAAGGCTGAGAAAGATAGATTTTTGGACTCTAGGGGAATCAAGGGATATGGAGATCGGCCAGGAAAGTGGAGTTAAGGCCGAAGATCAGCCATGATCTTTATTGAATGGCGGAGCAGGCTCGAGGGGCCATATGGCCTGCTCCTGCTCCTAATTCTTATGTTCTTATGTACTTATTCATTCAAATTTCCTTAAACAACCGGTATAGGACTAGGTGATGTTAGCCAAAGCATGCCCCATGTTTGACGACCTACATTACAACAGTGACTAGACTTCAAACGTACTTAACTGGCTGTAAAGCGCTTTGGGACAGCCTGAGGTTGTGAAAGGCGCTATATAAATTCAAGTTCTTTCCTTCTTTTCTTTACTAGTCTCTGCTGAGGAACACAGGAACAGGAGGAGGCCATTCAGCCCCTCGAACCTGTTCCGCCATTCAATTAGATCATGGCTGATCTGTACCTCAATTCCATTTACCTGTCTTAGCTCCATATGCCTTGATACCCTCACCCAACAAAAATCTATCGATCTCAGTCTTGAAAATTTCAATTGACCCCCGGCATCCACAGCCTTTTGAGGGCGAGAGTTGCAGATTTCCACCACCCTTTGTGTGAAGAACTGTTTCCTGATTTCACTCCTTATTGGCCTTTGCTGTAATTTTAGGATTGTGCTGATTTTAAGATGGCTGATCTCACAGGGCGACCATTGGTCTCAGCACCCACTGAACGAGGGCAGGGTAAGAAAGGTGCCAGCATCCCCTACCAATCATCATCCCATGACCCCCGCCCACCCCCCCCCACCCCCCCCAACTGAAAGATGTTTGGGGATAGAGTTTCCGCTTCGGAAGCAATCGTCAATCCAGGCGCAAACCGCGCTCAAAGTTGCGCTAGTTTTCCGAAATGAAGTTATGGCTCGTGTTTCCGCTCAAACTCATTTGCAGAATCACAAACGTAAAATCGAACGTGAACCAGCGCAATCGGGCAACGTTTTAGAACGTAATTGGGTTTTATTTTCTTGCATTAAAAAATATTCCTTGATATATTTAAGAGTGCTATTATTAGTAGAGCTGAAAATGGGTTTTTCACACAAAATAAGCATGTCTCTGAGCGTGTATCCCGTCCCTCCACAGAGTCAGCACAACAGGTACGCTGATGCTATCCAACTCCTCGCATTGCAAGGTTTTCTGGATCAGTCTGGAGGACATTACGCTCCTTGTCAGAAACCAAATTGATTTTCAGACAAAGAATCTTTGGAGAGTCATTATCTTAATTATCCTTAATTAGGCTTGTGTAAAAGCCCAGGCCCCGAGGACAGCTTCTAGTTCACGATTAGCCTTTCTGTTGAACTTTGTCATTCTTATTAATGCGTGTAAAATTAGAACGAGGAAATAGATTTAGAGGCAAAAACAAATGACAGTAGTCCTTTACCATAATGATTGTTTTAGGAATCTGTCGTAAAACAGTGTGGTATAGGAAGCGCATCTATTTTAAACACTTGCGACTAATTTTTAAAATTTAATTCTCGGGATATGGCTGTCACTATCAAGGCCAGCATTTATTGCCCATCCCTAGTTGCCCCTTGAGAAGGTGGTGGTGAGCCTTCTTCTTGAACCGCTGCAGTCCGTGTGGTGAACATAAGAACATAAGAAATAACAACAGAAAACGCTAGAAAAACTCAGCAGGCCAGGCAACATCAGTGGAGAGAGAAACAGAGTTAACGTTTCAGGTCGAAACCCTTCATCGGAACTGAAAGAGCAAGAAATAAACAGATAAAAATGCAAGGGGGAGGCTGGGGGGAGGAATAAAAGAACAAAAGGGATGGTCTTTAGTGAGTAGAGACATTGAGAGATGTTCTTTTATTCCTCCCCCCAGCCTCACCCTTGCATTTTTATCTGTTTATTTCTTGCTCTTTCAGTTCCGACGAAGGGTTTCGACCTGAAACGTTAACTCTCTTTCTCTCTCCACGGATGTTGCCTGGCCTGCTGAGTTTTTCTAGCGTTTTCTGTTGTTATTTCGGATTTCCAGCATCCGCAGTATTTTGCTATCATAAGAACATAAGACGTAGGAGCAGGAGTCGGTCATTCGGCCCCTCGAGCCTGCTCCGCCATTCAATAAGATCATGGCTGATCTTATCTTGGCCTCAACTCCACTTTCCTGCCCGCTCCCCATAACCCTTGACTCCCCTATATTTCAAAAATCTGTCAATCTCCACCTTAAATATATTCAATGTCTCAGCCTCCACAGCTCTCTGAGGTAGAGAATTCCAAATATTCACGACCCTCTGAGAGAAGAAATTCCTCCTCATCTCCGTTTTAAATAGGCGACCCCTTATTCTGAGACTATGCTCCCGAGATCTAGATTCCCCCCACGAGGGGAAACATTCTCTCTGCATCTACCCTGTCAAGCCCCCTCAGAATCTTATATGTTTCAATAAGATCACCTCTCATTCTTCTAAACTCCAATGAGTATAGGCCCAACCTGCTCAACCTTTCTTCATAAGACAACCCCCTCATCTCAGGAATCAACCTAGTGAACCTTCTCTGAACTGCCTCCAATGCAAGTATACCCCTCCTTAAATAAGGAGACCAAAACTGTACTCAGTACTCCAGGTGTGGTCTCATCAATACCCTGTACAGTTGTAGCAGGACTTCCCTACTTTTATACTCCTTGCAATAAAGGCCAACATTCCATTTGCCTTCCTAATTACTTGCTGTACCTGCATGCTAGCTTTTTGTGTTTCATGTACAAGGACCCCCAGATCCCTCTGTACCACAGCATTTTGTAGTCTCTCCCCATTTAAATAATAATTTGCTTTTTTATTCTTCCTACCAAAGTTGATAACCTCACATTTTCCTACATTACCATTAACAACCCCACTACCATAACAACCCCACTACCATATCAACCCCATTACCATTAACAACCCCATTACCATTAACAACCCCATTACCATTAACAACCCCATTACCATAGCAACCCCACTACCATAACAACCCCACTACCATATCAATCTCACTACCATATCAACCCCACTACCATAGCAACTCCATTACCATAAAACCCCACTATCAGCAACCCCACGACCGTAACAATCCCTGCGACATACCCTACCTATGCACTGGTGTAAGTGAGACAGGCATCCCTTTCTTCACTGTAGAATACACCACCCGAACTTCCAAAGTATTTATGTGCAGGTTATAACTTCTGGAGTGACACAAAATAACACTTCCAGTTGTTAGAAAGGTTGGGTGTGTTCTTACTTATAATTTACTCCTCAAATCAATAGGGTTCGTACACATTGAATGTCAGAGGCTACAGATTTAATACGTATACAGTAATTAAACATACACTTAAAGAGCAGTACTTATGACAAAACCTTGCTGGTGTAGTCGGAGGACTCAAATGTGTCGCATTTCCAGCTCAGTATCTCAGGCCGTTCCGAATCCTAAGTATCTGTTTCAATGCCCGCTTTTTATATCTTTTTCTTATGCCTTCTATGTGACAATCCAGACGTATCTGCATTACTTAGTGCAACTCCACATTTTAATGAGCTTGTCGCTTATCAATAACTTTAGTTTTAACAAGCTCTTTTTTCTGTAGACCGGTACAACTCCCCAACTTTGTTATCCTGTCACTCTTGTTCTAGTCTACCAAGTGGAACTTCTAATTATAAGGCTATGCCATTCCATACCAATCTCCTGCTTCTAGAAAGGATGATGTATTCACAGATCTTTCTCTCTGCAGAACTTATCAACTAATTACAGTTCTCTGAAATATATGGATCAGTGTGCATTGAAATGTCTTTAATTAGGTACTAAACTGACCATTGTTTCAAGGTCAGTCTTAATTCAGCAGTTCAGTAGCCACAGCATCTAAACTGACATATACTTCTTCACTCAACAGGCAAAAGCTAAAGGTTACTATTACTATAAGATAAATCAATAGAGGTGTTTAAAATCATGAAGGATTTAGATAGAGTAAATAAAGAGAAACTGTTTCCAATGGCTGAAGGGTCGATAATGAGAGGACACAGATTTCAGATGATTGGCAAAAGAACCAGAGGCGACATGAGGAAAAACCTTTTTACGCAGCGAGTGGTTAGGATCTGGAATACACTGCCTGATAGGGTGGAGGAAACAGATTCGATAGTAGTCTTCAAAAGGGAATTGGATAAATACTTGAAGGAGAAAAAATGGCAGGGCTATGGGGAAAGAGCAGGGGGAGTGGGACTGACTGGATTGCTCTTCAAAAGAGCCGGCGCAGATTCGATGGGTCGAATGGCCTCCTTCTGTGCTGTACTATTCAATGATTCTATGAATAGCACTATAACATTAGCAGACTCCAGGACAGTTGGAGTAACACTTCCCTTACACAGTCACAGGCTCAAAGAAATCAAAATCTTTTACATTTGTACATAGCAACAAAGGAAACTAGAGAGGTTGGGCAGGTAGTGGGTTAACGCATTTCCATTTCAACCCTTAGTACCAGGGTTTGAATTGGGATGTCCAACCATCTGGTTTTGTACTGGACAGTCCTGGTCTTAAACACGGTTCCTACTCGTGATTAAGCCTGGTGGAAAATGCTAGTGTGTGTTGGGATATTGGGTGAGGACAAGATCTGGCTCTGATTGGAGGTCCCTCCCCACCCCCCCATCCCATACAATGAACATCCTCTCTAGACTTACAGATGATGAAGAATAATCAATTGAGCCAAGAGGTGGAGGGCAGGCTACACCCATGGAACTGTAGCCCCGGCGAGAATGACCATCTTCAGGAGAGGAAAAAATTGTGGGAGGAATAATGAGGTGTCAGCCTTGGCTCAGCACTCTTGTCTCTGAGTCAGACGGGCGGGCGTTCCAGCCCCACTTAGCACGTAATCTCAGTTGATGCTCCAGTGCGTGACACGACTTTCGGATGAGATGTTAAACCGAGACCCTGTCTGCCCTCCTCAGGTGGATATAAAAGATCCAATGGCCCTATTTTGAAGAAGAGCAGGGGAGGTGTCCCCAGTGTCTTGTCCAATATTTATCCCTCAACCAACACCACTAAAGAAAACAGTTTAATCGGTCATTTAACTCATTGCTGCTTGTGGGATCTTGCGGTGTGCAAACTGTCTGCCTCGTTTCACTATATTTCAAAAGTAATTAATTGACTGTGAAGTGCTTTGGGATGCTGTGAAAGGCATTCTATAAAGCCCTTTCTTCTATTACACTTTGATAAATGTTAAGGACTATTCAGCCAATATTGTATTTAAGGAAAATAATTTTTTATGTTACACAACACAGCTGTTAAAGCTTCCATTCCTGTGGGGCATTCAACATTCAACATTCCAAAGGATGAACTCCAAAGTGCTTCAAAGTCAATATTTATCCTGTTCTTAATAAAATTCTGGCAGATGAGTCGCTGTACTGCCAACAAATAACGTTTTGAAGTGATTTATAACACCCTCCCCAGCAAAGAACAGTACGTTCGTGAATCCTTCAAACGTTAATATCTAGCAGAAATCAGATCAGCTGTTCTGTCGCCAGAAGTCACTGCACTGTACATTGACTCAATGGGTAGGTCGACTTTTTCTTTATTCATTCACTGGCAAGGCCAGCGTTATTGCCCATCCCTAGTTGCCCTTGAGAAGGTGGTGGTGAGCCGCCGCCTTGAACCGCTACAGTCCATGTGGTGAAGGTGCTCCCACAGTGCTGTTAGGGAGGGAGTTCCAGGATTTTGACCCACTGACGACGAAGGAATGGCCGATATATTTCCAAGTCAGGATGGTGTGTGACTTGGAGGGGAACTTGGAGGTGATGGTGTTTCCATGTGCCTGCTGCCCTTGTCCTTCTAGGTGGTAGAGGTCGCGGGTTTGGGAGGTGCTGCCGAAGAAGCCTTGGCGAGTTGCTGCAGTGCATCTTGTAGATGGTACACACTGCAGCCACGGTACGCCAGTGGTGGAGGGAGTGGATGTTTAAGGTGGTGGATGGGGTGCCAATCAAGTGGGCTGCTTTGTCCTGGATGGTGTCGAGCTTCTTGAGTGTTGTTGGAGCTGCACTCATCCAGGCAAGTGGAGAGTATTCCATCACACTCCTGACTTATGCGTTGTAGATGGTGGAAAGGCTTTGGGGAGTCAGGGGTGAGTCATGCCAAGTGTGGTACTGAGCCTTGAAGACCAGGAAGATCCCAGGCTGGATCCTTGGTTTGTGCTGAGTTAGCGGATCTCAACTGGGTTGTTAGCGGTGGGGGCACTACAATTGACCTCAGTGCCCTTGAGTTGCAGAAGGGGTCGGGGGCTGCGGAGTGGGGAGGGTGGTTGAAGTAGTAAATGCCAAAGGGGGCCTCCCCATCTAATCACTATTCAGGGACCACTGCTGGGAGATGAGTGAGTGTGGATGTCAGATGAGGACAGAGGTGAAACCACCCCTCACCGTCTGAACTCACACATGAAGAGTCGCCACTTTGGTGAAGTACTGGAGGGTCGTCAGTAGCCCCTCGACTAATCCCCAGCTAACGAGTCAATGTCGATGGGAAACCAAGTTTGTGCAACCTGGCCTCGTAATTTAACCCTTTAAGGACCACTTGACCATCAAGGTATTGTTAAAATAGTGAAGTTAGGAGCTCGAAATGAGAGAGGGATTGCCCAACAGGTGACAAGCATGCTGTTGTATCCAGTCCAGGAGTGTGCATGTGGGTATATGCCCATTAGTTGTGTGGATATCGCTCAGTGGTAGGGCATTTGACTACAGATCAAGAGGTCTCTGGTTCAAATTCAGGTGCCCCCTATCCCTTTTATGTTCTTATTAGATTTTTGGACTCCAGGGGAATCGAGGGATATGGGGATCGGGCGGGAAAGTAGAGTTGAGGTCGAAGATCAGCCATGATCTTATTGAATGGCGGAGCAGGCTCGAGGGGCCGTATGGCCGACTCCTGCTCCCATTTCTTGTGTTTCTTATGTTCTTATGAGGTATTGGCAGATCTTGTCAGGTATGAGATCAATATTAGCATAGATGCATTTAACGGGAAGCTAGATAAGTACATGAGGGCGAAAGGAATAGAAGGATATGCTGATAGGGTGAGATGGAGTAAGGTGGGAGGAGGCTCATGTGGAGCATAAACACCGTTGGGTCAAATGGCCTGTATCTGTGCTGTAAGTACTATGTATGTAATTTGCACAGTCTCACAACTCGCTACTTGATTTAAACAAGACGGCAAAAACACACAAGGGGAATAACCTTTCACTGTGGAGTCTTTTTCCACATTTCCACTTTGAATGCTGACCACAGCACGTTATGTTTTCCCTCCGAGATCCCGGGTTTAAGTGTGAGGTCTATTGTCCCTTGGCCGGCTGTCAACTGAATCATATCTGAGTGCAATCAACTTTTTTTTTTGAGGTCAAGTTAACTTGGGCTTGATGCCAGCTTGGAGGAGGCCTGGGTGAGATTAACAAAAAAAAAAGGAAAAAAAAAAATATTGGAAACCTGAAATTAAAACAGAAACTGCTGGAAATACACAGCAGGTTGTTCAGTACCTGTAGAGAGGGAAAGACGGGTTAACGTTTCAGGTTTAGACTCCTTATTGGGCTAAAAGCGGGAAGATGGGGCCAATAATAGCAAAGAGGGGGAAATAAGAAGTAAGAGTCAGGAGTCAGCCACGCTAGTCCCAGTCACAGAGAGGCAGTTAATCAGCGAAAGTCCCTATAAGCTGCGTAGTCAACCTCTGTCTGCTGCTCTGATCATATTATAGAGTCATAAGAACATAAGATGTAGGAGCAGGAGTAGGTCATTTGACCCCTCGAGCCTGCTCCGCCATTCAATAAGATCATGGCTGATCTGAAAATGGCCTCAACTCCACTTCCCTGCCCGCTCCCCATAACCCTTGACTCCCTTATCGTTCAAAAATCTGTCCATCTCCACCTTAAATATATTCAATGACCCAGCCTCCACAGCTCTCTGGGGAAGAGAATTCCAAAGATTCACGACCCTCTGAGAGAAGAAATTCCTCCTCATTTCCGTTTTAAATGGGTGACCCCTTATTCTGAAATTATGCCCCCTAGTTCTAGATTCCCCCATGAGGGGAAACATCCTCTCTGCATCTACCCTGTCAAGCCCCTTCATGAGACATAAAATCATAGAACAGGACAGCACAGCAGGAGGCCATTCGGCCCATCGAGTCTGCGCCGGCTCTTTCGAAGAGCAATCCAGTTAGTCCCACTTCCCCCCGCTCTTTCCCCATATCCAACGCTCCCGCTAAGCTGCGTGGCCATGTGTCCGTGCGACGGTCTGGAGGTCCCGCGCAGGCCGCTCACCGGCTTCTATATGGGAGAAACCGCGCCTGCGTGAAAATTTGAATGGGCCGCGCAGCCAGTTAAAGGGACCGCGCACTAAAAAAAAATGAAGAGGGAACATTGCCCATAACTCTGCAATTTTTTTCTCCTTCAGGTATTTATCCAATTCCCTTTTGAAAGCTGCTATTGGATCTGTTTCCACCGCCCAATCAGGCAGCGCACTCGAAATCCTAACCGCTCGTTGCGTAAAAAACTTTTTCCTCATGTCGCCTCTGATATAAGAACATAAGAAATAGGAGCAGGAGTAGGCCAATTGGCCCCTCGAGCCTGCTCCGCCATTCAATAAGATCATGGCTGATCTGATCCTAACCGCCAATCTACTATCACAGAACCATCTCCTGAACCTAACAGAATTGGACACACGAATTAGGAGCAGGATCAGGCTGATGCTTTTGCCGATCACCTTAAATCTAATTCTGAAGCTGTGCCCAGGTGCGCACAGTGTAGTGCATGGTAAAACCTTGGCATACCTTCGATGGGCCGTCACTCGACTCTGCCGACCATGTTTCTCAACATTGTATTAGTGTTTTTCTAATTGCTTTGCTCGCGTTGTGTCCATAGAATCATCAGAAGTTTACGGCACAGAAGGAGGCCAT
Organism: Squalus acanthias; assembly: GCA_030390025.1. Classification (NCBI taxonomy): domain Eukaryota; kingdom Metazoa; phylum Chordata; class Chondrichthyes; order Squaliformes; family Squalidae; genus Squalus; species Squalus acanthias. The sequence continues at coordinate 7,733,894 of CM059437.1, read as the reverse complement.
TCGGCCCATCGTGTCTGTGCCGGCCGAAAAAGAGTCAATCCACCCTAATCCCACTTTCCAGCTCTTGGTCCGTAGCCCTGTACACTTCAAGGGCATATCCAAGTGTGTTTTAAATGCGATGAGGGTTTCTGCCTCTACCCCTTTCAGGCAGTGAGTTCCAGACCCCCACCACCCTCTGGGTGAAAAAAAGTTGTCCTCAACTCCCCTCTAATCCTCCTACCAATTTCTTTCAATCTCTGCCCCCTGGTTATTGACCTCTCTGCTAAGGGAAATAGGTCCTTCCTATCCACTCTATCTAGGCCCCTCATAATTTCATACACCTCAATTAAGTCTCACCTCAGCCTCCTCTGTTCTAAATCTTGAAAGCAATTTGCCTGCTCTTACTCTGGGTCCTTTGCTAGGTCTCCCCCTGTGTTCATTCAGTTCCATCTACTGCATATTTCATCATTTGATGTTGGTGCGGTTCGTCGGGGCGCAATTAAATTTGCTGTCTGCCTAATTACGAAACTGACTAAGCACTTTTGCAAATGTTAAGCAGCATTCTTTGTCTCTCCTGCTCTCCGTGTATGATTAAATATTGCAGTTAGTTTTAGTGCGCAGATGTTTTATTGTCGATTACAAGCTACAGGGATGCAAACACTGATCACTGCGGGGTTTCGCTCAACACATCTCCCCCAGTCTGACGTTTATAGCAATCATGAGTTATTCCTGGTTCCTATTTTTTAACTAGCTTCTTATTCAGTCCCATCTTCTACCCTGGATTCCTGTTGCATTGAGTCTTATTACAACAACAACTTAGATTTATATAGCGCCCTTAAAGTAGTGAAATATCCCAAGGCGCTTCATAAGAACATAAGAAAGATAAGAAATAGGAGCAGGAATAGGCCACTTGGCCCCTCGAGCCTGCTCTGCCATTCAATAAGATCATGGCTGATCTTGGGCACAAAGCCACTTCCCTGCCCGCTCCCCATAACCCTTCACTCCCTTATCTTGCAAAAATCTGTCTATCTCCACCTTAAATGTATTTAATGGCCCAGCCTCCACGGCTCTCTGGGGCAGAGAATTCCACAGATTTACGACCCTCTGAGAGAAGAAATTCCTCCTCAACTCAGTTCCAAAAGGGCGACCCTTTATTCGGAAACTATGCCCCCGAGTTCTAGATTTCCCCACGAGGGGAAACATCCTCTCTGCATCTACCTTGTTGAGCCCCCTCAGTATCTTATATGTTTCAATAGAAGTGTTGACACCGAGCCAAAGAAGGCGACATTAGGACAGGTGACCAAAAGCTTGGTCAAAGAGGTCGGTCTTAAGGAGGGTCTTAAAGGAGGAGAGAGAGGGTCAGGAGAGGTTTAGGGAGGGAGTTCCAGAGCTTGGGGCCTAAGACGGCTGCAGGCACGGTCCGCCAGTGGCGGGGCAAAGGAAACGGGGGATGCTCAAGAGGTCAGAGTTGGGGGAACGCAGAGTTCTCAGAGGGTTGTGGGGCTGGAGGAGGTTACAGAGTTAAGGGTGGGGCGAGGCCAGTGGAGGGATTTGAACACAAGGAATGGAAGTTTAAATTCGAAGCATTTGTGTACTGGGAGCCAATGTAGGTCAGCGAGCACAGGGGTGATAGGTGAACGGGACTTGGTGTGAGTTAGGACACGGGCAAATGTTAGATGAGGAAAGCAAGTAGTCCCATCAATGCTCGTCCATTCAGAAAAGCCCTACAGTCCCCTCTCACAGCATCCAAACATTTATCAATGATTCCGAGGTCTTTGCCTCTTCTGATAACTTAAGCCATTTCCTGATACTTTCTACTCCTACTGTCTACAAAATTCGCCAAGCACGAGCTTCTTATGAACCAAAGCTTGACCTTATATAGGATGCAGCAAACCCAGGGAAAACAATGAAGCCTTTTTACCATCAGTAGGCACACTGGGCCCAGTATGGGTTACCCTGTTGGTCTTGATCGCACTAAAATCAGCAGAAAATAACATGTGATTCGGGCTGGAAAAACTACTCATTAATTTTCAATGTTTAAAAGTAACAAAGAAGCGGAATTAATCAGTCAGCTGGACTACAGTCAATAGGATGCTGGATTTCTTATCAGTACTTTAAAATAATTTCAGAAGACTAAACATCCCGAGCTTTAACCTGTTCTCTGCAGTAACTTCTGTCCCTCGGGCCACCCATCCTTGAGAAAAAGCTTTCAAAACGTGTCCTTGCGCCTAAAGAAAAAAGCGCTTAATTTTAAGAGCCTCCTCGAAGGCCCGCACGCGAGCACGAATTAGTGGAAACTTGCCACGGCGATTAATTCGAGCTGGCAGGGCCAGCTTCTGGCAGGAGAAAACTAGCGCAAAAGATGGCAGAGACTTGATTCGTGCCGGATGTAATTTGCGCTTGAAGTTCCTCGATCTTTTTTGCGCTGGTTTGGCCATTTTCGGGCGAATTGCACAGAAGAAAAAAAAAACCAGCACAACCCTGCGGAAACTCCTGCCCATAACATATAGACCCTATAGCCTCCAGCACTACAGCAAGAAGATAACTGAACATTAACAGGCAGTCCCGGTTATATCCCCCTCTTCCTCTTGATCCAAGCTGGTACAATGTGTTAATGTGCATAGGTCCCTGAAGGTGGCGGGACATATTGAGAGAGTGGTTAGCAAAGCATATGGGATCTTGGGCTTCATAAATAGAGGTATTGAGTACAAAAGTAGAGAAGTTATGCTGAATCTTTATAAAGCGCTGGTTAGGCCACAACTGGAGTATTGCGTCCAGTTCTGGTCACCACACTTTGAGCAGGATGTGAAGGTCCTTGAGAGGGTGCAGAGGAGATTTACCAGAATGGTTCCGGGGATGGGGGATCTTAGCTACAAGGACAGGTTGGAGAAGCTGGATTTGTTTTCATTAGAGCAAAGGAGGTTCAGGGTGATTTGATAGAGGTGTAAAGATTATGACGGGTTTGGATAGGCTAGACGGGGAAAGGCTGTTCCCATTAGTTGATGGTACAAGGACTAGGGGACACAGATTTAAGGTTTTGGGCAAGAGATACAGGCAGGATGTGAGGAAAAACTTTTTTACACAGCGAGTGGTGAGGACCTGGCGACGGAAGTGGTGGAAGCGGAGACACTCAATGTTTTCAAGGGGCGACTGGATAGGCACTTGAGGGAAATAAACTCGCAGGGCTACAGCGATAGAGCGGGGGAATGGGACTGACTGGATTGTTCTACAGAGAGCTGGCACGGACTCAATGGGCCGAATGGCCTCCTTCTGTGCCATATGACTCTATGACGCTAAGGGAAGATAGACAGGCAGATGGATGGATAATTGGTCAAAGCTGTAGCATTTTGGCTCAAAATCTAGGCTGACACTCCAGTAAAGTACTGAGGGAGTGCTGTACTGTCGGAGATGCCATGCTTCGGATGAGACGTTAAACTGAGACCCCGTCTACCCTCTCAGGTGAAGGTAAAAGATCCCACGGCACTACAACTACAACAACTTGTATTGATATAGCACCTATAACGTAGTAAAACGTCCCAAGGCGCTTCACAGGAATGTTATAAAACAAAATTTGACACCGAGTCACATAAGGAGAAATTAGGGCAGGTGACCAAAAGCTTGGTCAAAGAGGGAGGTTTTAAGGAGCGTCTTAAAGGAGGAAAGAGAGGTAGAGAGGCGGAGAGGTTTAGGGAGGGAATTCCAGAGCTTAGGGCCCAGGCAACAGAAGGCACGGCCACCAATGGTGGAGCGATTAAAATCAGAGATGCTCAAGAGGGCAGAATTAGAGGAGCGCAGAGATCTCGAAGGGTTGTCTTGGGGTGATCTCGGAGATTACAGAGATAGGGAGGGGGCGAGGCCATGGAAGGATAAAGAGCAGGGGGAGTTCTCTCCGGTGTCTGGGTCAATATTCATCCCTCAACCAACATCACTAAAACAGATTATTTGGTGTAAGGAAACGGATTGATAGTTGGTCAAAGCTGTCAATCAAAATAGATGTCAATGCCTGGACGATATATACTGTAAGAATAGACCATTAACAGGCCGACATCACCATTCTGGACAGGAAGAGCTTGAACAGCTCGCTCTATTCCTTATCTTATTTATTACCGGAACAAACAGCCTGGCCTGTTTGATGTCTGTGCCATCACCTTGCAAACAATAGGTTGGAAAATCGGTTCCGTTTCCCATCGCTGGTCCACTTTCCCTTTCCTTAAATGTAATCCGGAGGAGAAGCCCACAGTTACACAATTGAAACAGTGATGCACAAAGGCAGGCAAACATGATGTTATTCTTTCAATCCTCAGTACCGCAGGAATCCCAGGTAGAACACAGGGCTGCATAAAAAGCTGGTTGAAAAATAGGAGACAGAAATTACTCATAAGCAGTGCAATGTCAAAGTGATGGAGATGTTGAGTCTGCATGCACACACGCACACACGCGCATGCACACACAAACATAAACACGCAAACGCGCACACTTGCATGGATACACACACAGACACCCACACACACACGTGCACACACACACGCGTGCGCACACACAAGTGCACGTACTTACACGCGCAGAGACACACATGCACGCACAGACACAGGGACACATATATACATACAGGCACAGACACGTGCATTTACATGCACGCACAACACACAACACAGCTTGCAGTAATGAATTTAACTTCACCAAAGCAACTGTGTTAACGAGCGGCTCTGAGACCGTACAATGTGTGGGGGCAGCTTTCCTCTGTTATCTGCTGTAAGTGTGTCCTATATATTCACTATAAATCCAGGCTGCAGGGAGTCTTCCTCCCGTCTTTCATGTTGGTTTAACAGAAGCTCTCACTCAATCAGAAAACTTATTCCTCTCCATACTTGACTTTTGATGAAGCATCTCAAAAGCTGTTTCTATCTTGGCACCATTTTAACTCAGATTCCAGTCAACTGGTGTTCGTGACTGGCATCCCATAGTTATGCTGCTAAATCCAGCTCAAAATATTAAACTAAATCCCATTTGTCTATTAAGGTGGACATGAAAGGTCCCATGGCACTATTTTTGAAGAACAACAACAATGTCCTGACCAACATTTATCCCTCAACCAACACAACCAAAAAACAGATTAATTGGTCCTTTATGTCATTGCTGTTTGTGGGACCTTGCTGTGTGCAGATTGGCGGCCGCCTTTCCCTACATTACAACATTGCTTCAAAGGCAATTCATAGTTACATCGAGTCTACAGCACAGAAACAGGCCATTCGGCCCAACTGGTCTATGCCAGTGTTTATGCTCCACACCCCTCTTCATCTCCACATACCAACATATCCCTCTACTCCTTTCTCCCACATGTGTTTATCCAGCTTCCCCTTAAATGCATCTATGCTATTCGCCTCAACCACTCCCTGTGGTAGCGAGTTCCACATTCTTACCACAGTTTGGGTAAAGAATTTTGTCCTGAATTCCCTATTGGATTTATTAATGGTCATGATGTGGAGATGCCGGTGTTGGACTGGGGTGGACAAAAATGAGAAGTCGCACAACACCAGGTTATAGTCCAACAGCTTTATTTGAAATTACGAGCTTTCGGAGCGCTGCTCCTTCGTCAGGTACAGTGAGGGAGCTCCGAAAGCTCGTAATTTCAAATAAAACTGTTGGACTATAACCTGGTGTTGTGCGACTTCGGATTTATTAGTGACTAGCTTATATTTATGGCCCCTAGTTTTGGTCTCCCCCACAAGTGGGAACATCTTCTCTACGTCTACCCTATCAAACCCTTGCATAAGCTTAAAGACCTCTTTCAGGTCACCCCTCAGCCTTCTCTTTTCTAGAGAAAAGAGACCCAGCCTGTTCATCCTTTCCTGATGGGTATAACCTCTTGGTTGTGGAATCATCCTTGTGAATCTTTTTCTGCACCTTCTCCTATGCCTCTGTATCTTGTGCGTCAGTTTTTAGTGCTATTATTTTTACTAATACTTTTCTCTTGCTTACTGGTGAGACCACACCTTGAGTACTGCGTACAGTTTTGGTCTCCTTATTTAAGGAAGGATATACTTGCATTGGAGGCAGTTCAGAGACGATTCACACGGTTGATTCCAGAGATGAGGGGGTCGACTTATGAAGAAAGGTTGAGCAGGTTGGGCCTGTACTCATTGGAGTTTAGAAGAATGAGAGGTGATCTTAGTATCTTGTATGTTTCAATGAGGGGGCTCGACAAGGTAGATGCAGAGAGGATGTTTCCCCTCATGGGGAAATCTAGAACTCGGGGGCACAGTGTTAGAATAAAGGGTCGCCCTTTTAGAACTGAGATGAGGAGGAATTTCTTCTCTCAGAGGGTCGTAAATCTGTGGAATTCTCTGCCCCAGAGAGCTGTGGAGGCTGGGTCATTAAATACATTTAAGGTGGAGATAGACAGATTTTTGCAAGATAAGGGAGTGAAGGGTTATGGGGATGGGCGGGGAAGTGGCTTTGAGCCCAAGATCAGCCATGATCTTATTGAATGGCGGAGCAGGCTCGAGGGGCCAAGTGGCCTATTCCTGCTCCAAGTTCTTATGTTCTTATGCTGTAGAAATAGGTCGACTCTGTATTTCAGCACAAAAAACAGCTGGAGAGAATCGAGCAAATCCAACACTTCTGCAGTGGGTGATTTCCGCATGGGAAAAGGAGAATTCACAGCATGGAAAGGGAACATTGGAGCAAAAACAAACCACAGTGGACATTTCCTCCAGTTTTATTTCTGGAGAAATTATAAAAGCATTCTGAGAGACCGCATGGTTCCAATTCTATTCGAAATAAGCAATCAGTAGATGTCTTTCCCCGCGTTGGTAAACATCCATGAAAGAATGTTATCAGCTTTATGCATGAACATGCAGACGAACTTGCCTGGTGAAACATGCTGTCGGGATGAATATTTCATCATATATTGAGTTGCAGCTATCACCTTGAAGGGCGAGAAAGTCAATATATCAATAAATTGTTGTCGGTAGGGTTCAAATAGGTAACACTGACTGGCAACGCACAGCTCGGCCTGGGCATAATGATACCGGGGTTAAAGGGTTAAATTATCAGGACAGTTTGCATAAACTTGGTTTGTATTTCCTTGAGTTGAGACGGTTGAGGGGTGATCTGATCGAGTTGTTCACAATGTTAAAGGGCTTCGATAGGGTAGATACGGAGAAGTTATTTCCTCCGGTGGGGAAATCAAGAACAAGATCGCAGGATGTCCCAAAGCGCTTTACAGCCAGTGAAGCACATTTTATGAAGTGTAGTCACTGTTGTAATGTAGGAAACGCGGCAGCCAATTTGCACGCAGCAAGCTCCCACAAACAGCAATGCGATAATGACCAGGTAATCAGTTTCAGTATTGTTGGTTGAGAAACAAATATTGACCAAGACACCGGGGAGAACTCCCCTGCTCTTCTTTGAAATAGTGTCACAGGATCTTTTATGCCCAGCTGAGAGAGCAGACGGGGCCTCTCATCCAAAAGACGGCACCTCCGACAGTGCAGCACTCCCTCAGCACTGCACTGGAGCATCAAGTCTAGATATTTGTGCTCAAGTCTCTGGAGTGAGATTTGAACCCACAACCTTCTGACTCAGAGGTAAGAGTGTGACCACTGAGCCACAGCTGATGAGGACAGGCTTGTATTCCATTGAGTTTAAGAGATTGAGGGGTGATTTGATCGAGGTATTAAAAATGTTAAAAGGATTTGATAGGGTAGATACAGAGAAACTATTTTCTCTGGTTAGGGCATTTAGGAACAAATTCTGGAAGCACTTCTTCACACAAAGGGTGGTCGAAATCTGGAACTCTCTCCCCAAAAAGGCTGTGGATGTTGTAGGTCAATTGGAGATTTCAAAACTCAGATTGATAGATTTTTGTTGGGTAAGGGTATCAAGGGATGCGGAGCAAAAGCCGGTAAATGGAGTTGAGGTACAGATCAGCCATGATCTAATTGAATGGTGGAACAGACTCAAGGGGCTGAATGGCCTCCTCCTGTTCCTGTGTAAGGACTAGGGCCGTTATTTTGGTGAAAGGGTGAGAACAGGCACTGAGTGGGTGCTGTGTTAATAAGACACGCCTGTTTGAAAGTCTGGTTTTAGCACGCAATTTTGGGCCAAATTGCTGATTACCATCATTTGGACTTGCCTGGAGGCCCTAAAACAGACACCTATGGGTTTAACACTCAAGTGCTGATTAGACACAATTTTCGTGGAGCAGTACACGTGGGCCCCTCACACCCACGTCCACTGAAGGTGTGGAGCGCGCTGGCTGACAGACAACGGCAAGTTTCAGGCTGGCTCAGGGACCGAGGGAGAGGGCGCACAGGGTTGTCAGACGCGGCGCTGGAGGTCCAGGTGGAGGAGGTCCAGCGGAGGAGGGATGTCCCGTACCCACAGGGGGTGGGGGGAAGGAGTCCACCTCGCCCTCCTGTCCCTCTCTCCTGCAGCAGTTGGTGCTGCTCTGCCTGGCCTCATGTCCTCCTCCCGTTCCTGCTGCAGACCAAGGGGGTCCCCCGGCAAGATGCCCCTGATCAGGCACTCCCTTTCTCCTGGTGACTCCAATAAGCTGGAGTGGCACAGCACCTACTCTTTTTAGGTGAAGTCCTCCAGAGAATTTCCGGAATAAATGTTGGTGAAATCTCGACAAACCGTCCCAGAAAGTTCCCCAATGTGTTTCAAAACTTCTCTTCAAACCTCCATGCAGCAAGTGAACAGTGAAAGCTGAGTATGCCTTTAAGTTGTGCTCAAAATCCTCACCACCTGCCGCAGGCCCCAGTCTGGCAGCTATGTCCTTCAGGACTCGGCCAGCTCGGTCAGTAGTGGTGCTACCGAGCCGCTCTTGGTGATGGACATTGAAGTCCCCCCCCACCCAGAGTACATTCTGTGCCCTTGCTACTCTCCGTGCTTCTTCCAAGTGGTGTTCAACATGGAGGAGTACTGATTCATCAGCTGAGGGAGGGCAGTAGGTGGTAATCAGCAGGAGGTTTCCTTGCCCATGTTTGACCTGATTCCATGAGACTTCGTGGGGTTCAGTGTCAATGTTGATGACTCCCAGGGCCACTCCCTCCTGACTGTATACCACTGTGCTGTCACATCTGGTGCGTCTGTCCTGCCAGTGGGACAGGACATACCCAGGGATGGTGATGGAGGAGTTCGGGACATTGGCTGAAAGGCATGATTCTGTGAGTATGACTATGTCAGGCTGTTGCTTGACTAGTCTGTGGGACAGCTCTCCCAATTTTGGCGCAAGTCCCCAGATGTTGACTTCATGGAGTCCGGAGTCAATGTTGAGGACTCCCGGGGCCACTCCCTCCCAATCAGCTGGCCGCTGTTAGGAGAGGGCGTTAGTTCAAGTACTGGCCACCAAAATGGCATGCAGCCTCTTTAATGAGCATGGGCAGGCAATTTAATTGGCCATCAACCCCCTTAACGATCCTCCAGGCTCCTGTTTCGAGCGCAAGCTTCAATTCCTTTACCAAGATGGCGTCTTGCACTAAATGCGGGCTAAACCGGCATTGCAACTCAAGACCCCTTCTTAGTGCCTAAAGTATCTGGAGAAAATCGCCCTCTAGATCTATCCTCGTAGGGAGAGAGAGAGAGAATCGGATGGAGAGTCAAGCTGGGACAAGCATCCACGCACCGCCCAGCAACAACATAAAGAGTGGTATATGCAGAGGTTTAGGTGTTTACTACCTGCCCTGTTTCCAAGGGGATGGTGGGTAACATGAAGCGACCTCGGAAAAAGAGAAGTGGGGAAAAACATTTCAGATAAACTTTTAAAAAGTACTGCAGAGAGGAGAAACGTGAGATGTGCTGCCCTCATGTGGTCAAACAAGGCAAAGCACCAATTTGACCTGAAGGTTAAGAAAAAAATCCAAAAACCAGCCTCAGACTTTTCCAAGTATTCATGAACACCTGGAAGATTCAGCTATGGTTTTCCTGGGACAGAAGTAAATTTACCATCTATATTAATGACATGGATGAAGGGACCGAGTGTACTGTAGCCAAATTTGCTGATGATACAAAGATAGGTGGGAAAGCAAGTTGTGAGGAAAACACAAAGGGGTAAAAATTCAGTTGGTTGCGCCTCCCGTTAGCGCCTTAAATGGGCGCTAATGGGGCGTTAAGGCGCTAACGCCCGGGCGCGGCGCTGTTTGCGCCGCTCGAGAACTTAACTTGAGATTGTGCGGCGGCGCTAAAACTTACCGCTGCGACCACCTGCGCGCGCAGATTGTGACGTCAGTCCGTGGTGCAACGCCCTTGGGGCGCCCCGGAGCGGAAATTGAGTGGCGCCCCCTGCCTTACCGCCTGGCGCTTCCAACGACCGGAAGACTGGAACGTTATCAATCGGTCTGGGGCTGGGGGGGGCGCTATTTAAAGGGGGCCTCTTCCTGTCTTTTTCTGTGGTCGACATTTATGCACCACTCGTTCTGAGAGAGAGAGAGAGATTCGGAGAGAGAGAGAGAGAGACTTCTACATTGACTCAACGCTTTGTGAGGTAGTTTTGCCTAGTTCATCCTAACTTTGCTGCTACTTTCGTTGCTGTACCTCATTACTTTTCTGGCAAAGAGAAGATGGGGGCTGCAATGATTGGGGGCGTCGTCCTGCTCCAGCTCAATCGGAGCAGAGTGAGACGCAGACAGAGAGTGGCAATGATGGCCAGACGGAGGAGGCCCATCAGGCGCATGTACAGGAGAGCTTACCCTCCCAGGGTATATCGTGAACAGCTCTCCTACATCCACATGTCCGAGGAGCTGTGTTTGCGAAGGCTGCGATTCAGCAAGGAGGTGGTCACTGAGCTCTGCCACCTGCTGCAGCCAGATCTGCAGCCTCAGCTGAGGTCCAGGACGTCTCTGTCGGTGGCAGTGAAGGTCACAGTGGCCTTGAACTTCTACGCCACTGGCTCATTCCAAGCTGCTGTTGGGGACCTCGCCAATATCTCCCAGTTTGCGGTGCATCGCTGCATCCGGCAGGTCACCAATGCCCTCTTCACAAGGAGACGAGACTTCATCTCCTTCCCTATGACCCCAGACAAGCAGCATGACCGTGCTATGGGCTTTGCGAGGGTAGCGGGCTTCCCCATGGTGCAGGGCGCCATTGACTGCACGCATGTGGCTTTGCGTGCTCCGCGAGAGAATGCAGAGGAGTTCCGGAACAGAAAAGGGTTCCATTCCTTGAATGTGCAGTTGGTCTGTGACCACAGACAGGTGATTCTCGCTGTCAATGCCCACTATCCGGGCAGCTGCCACGATGCTTTCATCCTGCGCCAGAGTACTGTGGCAGAAATTTTCGAGGCACCGCATCAGCCAGTCGGTTGGCTTCTGGGGGACAAGGGGTACGCATTGAGCACCTGGCTGATGACACCGCTCCGTGCGCCAAACACCCCTGCTGAGCTGCGGTACCAGGAAAGCCAACAAGCAACGAGGAACATTATTGAGCGCACAATCGGCGTGCTCAAACAACGATTCCGCTGTCTGGACCATTCCGGAGGAGCCCTGCAGTACTCGCCTGAGCAAGTTTCCAAATTCGTAGTGGTGTGCTGCATGTTGCACAACATGGCAATCCTCAGGACGCAGCCAATGCCACCAGGCCTTGCAGCACCACAAGAGGAGGAGGAGGAAGAGGAGGAACTGGCCGAGGACGATGATCAGCAGCAGCACCAAGGCAGGAGGGCGGCCCACAATGGTCAAACTGCAAGGGCCGTCCGTCAACGACTAATAGCAAGCCGCTTCTAGGGCCCCTGCCAGTGCTACAAACACGAATCAACCCAGCACGCAACCCCTAAGCCGGCCAAGGCACCAATAATTCCAACCACCAGCCATGTATATTTTGAATACAGAAACTTATTTATTGTACAAACTCTGTGTGTGTCAATTCCTCATGACAAACTCATAGAAATAAACACAAAAAAACAGTCAATAACATAACTGGTTCTCACAACCTGGAGATAATGTCCAAAACACTAAACAAAAGTTGGGCCATGAACCTCGGCCTTTAATAAAAAAATGACCAGCATTTTGGCACACCTCCTACTTTTTGCCCTTCGAGGGTGATCTCCTTCCCTTGCGCACTTCCCCCCTTCTAACCCTACTGCTCCTCCGTAATGGGACCTCAGTGGCTGCAGCAAGGCTGGTGGAAGGCTGCTGCTTGTCAGACCCTGACACTGCAGATGCCCCTGAAGGACGGCCTCGACCACTTCTGGGCCTGGAGGGCCCGGCTGCAGACTGCACCAACTCTGCATGGGCGGCAGCAGTCTGTCCTACAGGCGGTGGCAAGTGCAGTGGAGAAGTGACAGTGTTGGCAGCAGGAATGCTGTCATCGTGAGAGAGGACAGCAACTCCCTGCTCGCCCGACACACTGGCACTCCCACGGGGCAGCACTTCAGCATCCGGAGCAATTTGCCTGAGAACAGATTGCTGGCCTGCTGCGGCGCGGTGACAGCCCCGGGGACATGTGCACGAACCATCGAGGATGGCAGCAGTCAGTGCTCGCGTGGCCTCAATCTGAGTCTGCATGAGAGCAGGCTCAGATGGGTTCCTGGCAGCCAGTGACTGAATTGCAGCAGTAAGCTTTAGTGTGGCATCCGCCTGTGCTACAGCGAAGTGCTCCACACTCCTTGCCAGTGCCTCAATGCATTCGGGCACCCTTCCCACTGCACCCATGAGCTCAGTGTGCATGACCACCGCCTGGCTGTTCATTTCTGCAATCAGCCGCTCCTCCTCTGCGTCCATTGCATTAGGAGTGTCTGGCATACTCTCCCTCTGGGGAGAAGGCTCCCGTTCTTCCCTCCCCCCCCCATGGCGTTGCTGCAGCCCGCTGGGTCCTGGAACTTCACCATCATCAGCCCCTTCCCCCCTGCTCCCCCGTTCTTCCCTCCCCCCCCCATGGCGTTGCTGCAGCCCGCTGGGTCCTGGAACTTCACCATCATCAGCCCCTTCCCCCCTGCTCCCCTCCGGGGAAGGCGTGTTCCCAGTGTGGCCATGGGCTTCCTCGGGAGAGGGTGGCACTGATGCTCCGGCTTCCTCTTCCTCCTCAGCTGCAGCATCACTCCCAGTGGCAGCTTCAGGGACCATCTCCTCAGCTGGTGAATCACCATCTGAAAGCAGGGAGGTACAAGAGTGGCTTTAGCGTGAGGACAGGGTGGCAGTAAGGGAGGAATAAGTGCAGCGAGTTAGCAAGTTGGATTGAAAGTGTCAAAGGCTGGTATTGTGAGGGACAAGTGGAAGGACAGAGGACAAAAAGGTGATGACCTTACCATTGCTGTCCACAACGGGGTCGGCGTCTCCAGTGGCGACGGGACCGATCACCCGGCTTGCCACAATCCTGTGGACGCGCTCCTCCAGATCGCTGAGGGGTTGCAGCTGAAGCCGCCCTCCACCCGTCCGTTGCTGCTGTCTCCGATTATGAGCCAGCTTAGCCTGCAAGAAAAAGGACAGCATCTGAGTCAATATACAGCCATGGTCTTGCCTGATGTGCCTCCCATAGGTGAATAGCCCTTACAATATACAGCCATGGTCTTGCCTGATGTGCCTCCCATAGGTGAATAGCCCTTACTGTATGCAAAGTGTGGAATGTGTGTGTGTGTTTGATGAAAGGGCCATAGGTGTTGGATGAGTGTTGTGCATTGGGGTTTTAAGACCCTCTGGCCATAGAGTGAGGTTGAGATGGAGGGATGGAGAGGTATTGAGAAAAAGCCACTCACCCTGACGACCCGAGTGAGGTCGTTGAACTTTTTGCGGCACTGGACATGGGTCCTGGGCACCATGCTCCTGGAGGAGACGCTCTGAGCCACCTCCCTCCACACTCTTCTGAACTCGCGTGGCAAAGGCCTCCTGCCACTCTCTGGGAACAGCATGCATCGTCTGCGCTCCACTGCGTCAACCAGAGCATCCAAGGCCCGCTCGGTGAAGCGATGAGCGCGTTCTCTCACCCTCTCCATGCTTGGCAGCAAAATGGATTACAGGTCTCTCCAGGCTGAGATTCAAGGCTGCAATGAGCAGGGTGTGGCTGGGGAGCAAGTGGCCCCCCCCGCTTTAAGAAGTGTCCGGCGCCAGTGTGTCTGTGTTCCCTCGCTAACTGGCAGCAGCTGCGCTACGCTCGTGCGCTGAGTTAGCGCCTCACTCCTAGGCCTTTGCGCCTTAAGAGAGGTGTGCAGCGCCTAATTTAGCGCTCCACTCACCTCCCGGGGCGGTAAAAGTGAAGTTTCCTGTCAGTGCCGATAATTAGCGCCAGGCGCTAATATTTGCGCGCGGACGATATTTGCGCCCCAAATGGGGCGCGACCTAATTTCTACCCCAAAGAGTCTGCAAAAAGGGATATAGATAGGTTAAGTGAGTGGGCAAAAAATTGGCAGATGGAGTATAATGTGGGAAAATGTGAGGTTATCCACTGGTAGGAAGAATAAAAAAGCAAATTATTATTTAAATGGAGAGAGGCTACAGAATGCTGCGGACAGAGGGATCTGGGGGTCCTCGTACATGAAACACAAAATGTTAGCATGCAGGTAATTAGGAAGGCAAATGGAATGTTGGCCCTTATTTCAAGGGGGAATGGAGTATAAAAGTAGGGAAGTCCTGTTACAACTGTACAGGGCGCTGGTGAGACCACACCTGGAGTACTGCGTACAGTTTTGGTCTCCTTATTTAAGGAGGGATATACTTGCATTGGAGGCAGTTCGGAGAAGGTTCACGAGGTTAATTCCTGAGATGAAGGGGTTGTCTTATGAGGAAAGGTTGAGCAGGTTGGGCCTATACTCATTGAAGTTTAGAAGAATGAGAGGTGATCTTATTGAAACATATAAGATGCTGAGGGGGCTTGACAGGGTAGATGCTGAGAGGATGTTTCCCCTCGTGGGGAATCTAGAACTAGGGGGCATAGTCTCAGAATAAGGGGGCACCCATTTAAAACGGAGATAAGGAGGAATTTCTTCTCTCAGAGGATCGTGAATCTTTGGAATTCTCTGCCCCAGAGAGCTGTGGAGGCTGGGTCATTGAATATATTTAAGGTGGACATGGACAGATTTTTGAAAGGTAAGGGAGTCAAGGGTTATGGGGAACAGGCAGGAAAGTGGAGTTGAGGCCAAGATCAGATCAGCCATGATCTTATTGAATGGCGGAGCAGGCTCGAGGGGCCGAATGGCCTACTCCTGCTCCTATTTCTTATGTTCCAAATGGTCTTTGAAGCCGGCTCACTGGACTACAATCTCTTATCCTTGCATCAGGCCCCTGGTAACTGTCATTGGGCGAATCACTTTGTTACACATGTTGGCCCCCAAATAAAACCCTTGAAATTCCTGGGCCTGGAGAGGGCAGAGGGAGCCCGAGTTTCAACGGGGTTGGAGGACCTGGGGCAGAACCTGGCTATGTCACTGGGCTAGTAAACCAGAGGCCTGGACTAATGATCCGGAGACGTGAGTTCTAATCCCACCACGGCAGCTGGGGAATTTAAATTCAGTTAATTAAATAAATCTGCAATAAAAAGCTAGTATCAGTAATGGTGACCATGAAACTACCGGATTGTCGTAATAACCCATCTGGTTCACTAATGTCCTTTAGGGAAGGAAATCTACCGTCCTTACCCGGTCTGGCCTATATGTGACTCCAGACCCACAGCAATGTGGTTGACTCTTAACTGCCCTCTGAAATGGCCCAGCAAGCCACTCAGTTGTAACAAACTGCTACAGAAAACAATAATGACAATGAAACCGGACGGACCACTCGGCATTGACCTCGGCACCGGCTTCGGACACGACAACGGCACACCCAGCCCAGTCGACCCTGCAAAGTCCTCCTCGCCAACATCTGGGGACTTGTGCCAAAATTGAGACAGCTGTCCCACAGACTAGTCAAGCAACAGCCTGACAGTCGTACTCACAGAATCATACCTTTCATCCAATGTCCCGAACTCCTCCATCACCATCCCTGGGTATGTCCTGTCTCACCGGCAGGACAGACCCACCAGGGGTGGCGGCACAGTGGTATACAGTCGGGAAGGAGTGGCCCTGGGAATCCTCAACATTGACTCCGGACCCCATGAGGTCTCATGGCTTCAGGTCAAGCATGGGCAAGGAAACCTCCTGCTGATTACCACCTACCGCCCTCCCTCAGCTGATGAATCAGTACTCCTCCATGTTGAACATCACTTGGAAGAAGCATTGAGGGTAGCAAGTGCACAGAATGTACTCTGGGTGGGGGACTTCAATGTCCATCACCAAGAGTGGCTCGGTAGCACCACTACTGACCGAGCTGGCTGAGTCCTAAAGTACATAGCTGCCAGACTGGGCCTGCGGCAGGTGGTGAGAGAACCAACACGAGGATAAAACCCACTTGATCTCGTCCTCACCAATCTACCTGTCGCAGATGCATCTGTCCATGACAGTATTGGTAGCAGTGACCACCACACAGTCGAAGTCCCATCTTCACACTGAGGACACCCTCCATCGTGTTGTGTGGCACTACCACCGTGCTAAATGGGATAGATTCAGAACAGATCTAGCAGCTCAAAACTGGGCACCCATGAGGCGCTGTGGGCCATCAGCAGCAGCAGAATTGTATTCCACCACAATCTGTAACCTCATGGCCTGGCATATTCCCTCACTCTACCATTACCATCAAGCCAGGGGACCAACACTGGTTCAATGAGGAGTGTAGAAGAGCATGCCAGGAGCAGCAACAGGCGTACCTAAAAATGAGGTGCCAACCTGGGGAAGCTGCAACACAGGACTACATGCATGCTAAACAGCGCAAGCAGCATGCCATAGACAGAACTAAGCGATGCCACAACCAACGGATCAGATCAAAGCTCTGCAGTCCTGCCACATCCAGTCGTGAATGGTGGTGGACAATTAAACAACTAACGGGAGGAGGAGGCTCCAAGAATATCCCCATCCTCAATGATGGTGGAGCCCAGCATGCGAATGCAAAAGACAAGGCTGAAGCATTTGCAACCATCTTCAGCCAGAAGTGCCGAGTGGATGATCCATATCGGTCTCCTCCTGAGGTCCCCGCCATCACAGAAGCCAGTCTTCAGCCAATTCGATTCACTCCACGTGATATCAAGAAACGGCTGAGCGCACTGGATACAGCAAAGGCTGTGGGCCCTGACAACATCCCGGCTGTCGTGCTGAAGACTTGTGCTCCAAAACTAGCCACGCATCTAGCCAAGCTGTTCCAGTTCAGCTGCAACCCTGGCATCTCCCCGACAATGTGGAAAACTGCCCAGGTATGTCCTATCCACAAAAAGCAGGACAAATCCAATCCAGCCAATTACCGCCCCATCAGTCAACTCTCAATCATCAGCAAAGTGATGGAAGGTGTCATCGACAGTGCTATCAAGCGGCACTTACTCACCAAAACCTGCTCATCGAAGCTCAGTTTGGGTTCCTCCAGGACCACTCGGTTCCCGACCTCATTACAGCCTTGGTCCAAACATGGACAAAAAAGCTGAAATCCAGATGTGAGGTGAGAGTGACTGCCCTTGACATAAAGGCAGAATTTGACTAATTGTGGCACCAAGGGGCCCGAGTAAAATTGAAGTCAATGGGAATCGGGGAAAAACTCTCCACTGGCTGGAGTCACATCGAGCACAAAGGAAGATGGTTGTGGTGGTTGGAGGTCAATCATCTCAGCCCCAGGACATCACTGCAGGAGTTCCTCAGGGCAGTGTCCTAGGCCCAACCATCTTCAGTTGCTTCATCAATGACCTTCCCTCCATCATAAGGTCAGAAATGGGGATGTTCGCTGATGACTGCACAGTCTTCAGTTCCATTTGCAACTCCCCAGATAATGAACCCGTCCATGCCCGCATGCAGCAAGACCTGGATGACATTCAGGCTTGGGCTGATAAGTGGCAATTAATATTCGCGCCACGCAAGTGCCAGGCAATGACTATCTCCAACATGCGAGAGTCTAACCACCGTCCTTTGACATTCAACAGCATTACCATTGCTGAATCCCCCACCATCAACATCCTGGGGGGTCACCATTGACCAGAAACTTAACTGGATCAGCCACATAAATACTGTGGCAACAAGAGCAGGTCAGAGGCTGGGTATTCTGCGGCGAGTGTCTCACCTCCTGACTCCGCAAAGCCTTTCCACCATCTACAAGGCACAAGTAAGGAGTGTGATGGAATACTCTCCACTTGCCTGGATGAGCGCAGCTCCAACAACATTGAGCCACAGCGGACAAGGACAGGTTGTATAAACTTGGTTTCTACTCTCGTGAGTTTAAGAGATCGAGGGGTGGTTTGATCGAGGTATTTAAAATGTTAAAAGGATTTGATAGGATAGATACAGAGAAACTATTTTCTCTGTTAGGGAAATCAAGTATGAAGGGGCACAATCTTAATATCAGAGCTCAGGCATTTAGGAGCAAATTCTGGAAGCATTTCTTCACACAAAGGGTGGTCGAAATCTGGATCTCTCTCCCCAAAAGGCTGAGGATGTTGTGGGTCAATTGGAGATTTCAAAACTCCGATTGATAGATTTATGTTAGGTATCAAGGGATATGGAGCAAAGGTGGGTAAATGGAGTTAAGGTGCAGATCAGCCCTGATCTAATTGAAAGGTGAAGCAGCCTCGAGGGGCTGAATGGCCTCCTGCAGTTCCTATGTAAAGCTTAGACCTTTCCTCATAGGGAGTGAAAATTGGATGGAGAGTCAAGCTGGGACAAGTCTCCACGCACCGCCCAGCAGCAGCTTAAAGAGTGGTACATGCAGAGGTTTAGGTGTTTACTGCCTGCCCTGTTTCTATGGGGCTGGCGGGATACATGAAGCGACCTCAGAAAAAGAGAAATGGGGAAAAACATTTCAGATAAACTTTTAAAAAGTACTGCAGAGAGGAGAAACGTGGGATGTGCTGCCCTCATGTGGTCAAACAAGGCAAAGCACCAATTTGGCCTGAAGGTTAAGAAAAAAATCCAAAAACCAGCCTCAGGCTTTTCCAAGTATTCATGAACACCTGGAAGATTCAGCTACGGTATTCCTGGGACAGAAGTAAATTTACCATCTATATTAATGACATGGATGAAGGGACCGAGTGTACTGTAGCCAAATTTGCTGATGATACAAAGATAGGTGGGAAAGCAAGTTGTGAGGAAGACACAAAGGGGTAAAAATTCAGTTGGTTGCGCCTCCCGTTAGCGCCTTAAGAGGGCGCTAATGGGGCGCAAAGCCGCTAACGCCCGGGCGCAGCGATGTTTGCGCCGCTCGAGAACCTAACTAGAGATTGTGCGGCGGCGCTAAAACTTACCGCTGCGACCACCTGCGCGCGCAGATTATGACGTCATTCCATGGTGCAACGCCCTTATGGCGCCCCGGAGCGGAAATTGAGTGGCGCCCCCTGCCTTACCGCCTGGCACTTCCAACGACCGGAAGACTGGAACGCTATCAATCGCTGTGGGGCTGGGGGGGGCGCTATTTAAAGGGGGCCTCTTCCTGTCTTTTTCTGTGGTCGACATTTATGCACCACTCGTTCTGAGAGAGAGAGAGAGATTCGGAGAGAGAGAGAGAGAGACTTCTACATTGACTCAACGCTTTGTGAGGTAGTTTTGCCTATTGATCCTAACTTTGCTGCTACTTTAGTTGCTGTCCCTCATTACTTTGCTTGCAAAGAGAATATGGGGGCTGCACTGATTGGGGGCGTCGTCCTGCTCCAGCTGAATCGGAGGATACAGAGACGCAGAGAGAGAGTGGCAATGATGGCCAGACGGAGGAGGGCCATCAGGCGCATGTACAGGAGAGCTTACCCTCCCAGGGTATATCGTGAACAGCTCTCCTACATCCATATGTCCGAGGAGCTGTGTTTGCGAAGGCTGCGATTCAGCAAGGAGGTGGTCACTGAGCTCTGCCACCTGCTGCAGCCAGATCTGCAGCCTCAACTGAGGTCCAGGACGTCTCTGTCGGTGGCAGTGAAGGTCACAGTGGCTTTGAACTTCTACGCCACTGGCTCATTCCAAGCTGCTGTTGGGGACCTCGCCAATATCTCCCAGTTCGCGGTGCATTGCTGCATCCGGCAGGTCACAAATGCCCTCTTCAGAAGGAGACGAGAGTTCATCTCTTTCCCTATGACCCCAGACAAGCAGTGTGACCGCGCTCTGGGCTTTGCGAGGGTAGCGGACTTCCCCATGGTGCAGGGCGCCATTGACTGCACGCATGTGGCTTTGCGTGCTCCGCATGAGAATGCAGAGGAATTCAGGAACAGAAAGGGGTTCCATTCCTTGAATGTCCAGTTGGTCTGTGACCACAGACAGCTGATACTCGCTGTCAATGCCCACTATCCTGGCAGCTGCCACGATGCTTTTATCCTGCGCCAGACTACTGTGGCAGAACTTTTCGAGGCACCGCATCAGCCAGTTGGTTGGCTTCTCGGGGACAAGGGGTATGCATTGAGCACCTGGCTGATGACACCGCTCCGTACGCCAAACACCCCTGCTGAGCTGCGGTACAATGAAAGCCATCAAGCAACTAGGAACATTATTGAGCGCACAATCGGCGTGCTGAAACAACGGTTCCGCTGTCTGGACCATTCCGGAGGAGCCCTGCAGTACTCGCCTGAGCAAGTATCGAACTTCGTAGTCGTGTGCTGCATGTTGCATAACATGGCAATCCTCAGGACCCAGCCAATGCCACCAGGCCTTGGAGCACCACCAGAGGAGGAGGAGGAAGAGGAGGAAGAGGACGAGGACGATGATCATCAGCAGCACCAAGGCGGGAGGGCGGCCCACAATGGTCAAACTGCAAGGGCCGTCCGTCAACGGCTAATAGCAAGCCGCTTCTAAGGCCCCTGCCATTGCTACCAACATTAATGAACCCAGCACGCAACCCCTAAGCCGGCCAAGGCACCAATAATTCCAACCACCAGCCATGTATATTTTGAATACAGAAACTTATTTATTTTACAAACTCTGTGTGTGTCAATTCCTCATGACAAACTCATAGAAATAAACACAAAAAAACAGTCAATAACATAACTGGTTCTCACAACCTGGAGATAATGTCCAAAACACTAAACAAAAGTTGGACCATGAACCTCGGCCTTTAATAAAAAAATGACCAGCATTTTGTCACACCTCCTACTTTTTGCCCTTCGAGGGTGATCTCCTTCCCTTGCGCACTTCCCCCCTTCTAACCCTACTGCTCCTCCGTAATGGGACCTCAGTGGCTGCAGCAAGGCTGGTGGAAGGCTGCTGCTCGTCAGACCCTGACACTGCAGATGCCCCTGAAGGACGGCCTCGACCACTTCTGGGCCTGGAAGGCCCGGCTGCAGACTGCACCAACTCTGCATGGGCGGCAGCAGTCTGTCCTACAGGCGGTGGCAAGTGCAGTGGAGAAGTGACAGTGTTGGCAGCAGGAATGCTGTCATCGTGAGAGAGGACAGCAACTCCCTGCTCGCCCGACACACTGGCACTCCCACGGGGCAGCACTTCAGCATCCGGAGCAATCTGCCGGAGAACAGATTGCTGGCCTGCTGCGGCGCGGTGACAGCCCCGGGGACATGTGCACGAACCATCGAGGTTGGCAGCAGTCTGTGCTCGCGTGGCCTCAATCTGAGTCTGTATGAGAGCAGTCAGAGATGGGATCACGGCAGCCAGTGACTGAATTGCAGCACTAAGCATTAGTGTGGCATCCGCCTGTGCTACAGCGAAGTGCTCCACACTCCTTGCCAGTGACTCAATGCATTCGGGCACCCTTCCCACTGCACCCATGAGCTCAGTGTGCATGCCCACCGCCTGGGTGTTCATTTCTGCGATCAGCCGCTCCTCCTCTGCGTCCATTGCAGTAGGAGTGTCTGGCATACTCTCCCTCTGGGGAGAAGGCCCCCGTTCTTCCCTACCCCCCCCCCCCATGGCGTTGCTGCAGCCCGCTGGGTCCTGGAGCTTCACCCTCATCAGCCCCTTCCCCCCTGCTCCCCTCCGGGGAAGGCGTGTTCCCAGTGTGGGCATGGGCTTCCTCGGGAGAGGGTGGCACTGATGCTCTGGCTTCCTCTTCCTCCTCAGCTGCAGCATCACTCCCAGTGGCAGCTTCAGGGTCCGTCTCCTCAGCTGGTGAATCACCATCTGAAAGCAGGGAGGTACAAGAGTGGCTTTAGCGTGAGGACAGGGTGGCAGTAAGGGAGGAATAAGTGCAGCGAGTTAGCAAGTTGGATTGAAAGTGTCAAAGGCTGGTGTTGTGAGGGACAAGTGGAAGGACAGAGGACAAAAAGGTGATGACCTTACCATTGCTGTCCAGAACGGGGTCGGCGTCTCCAGTGGCGACGGGACCGATCACCCGGCTTGCCACAATCCTGTGGACGCGCTCCTCCAGATCGCTGAGGGGTTGCAGCTGAGGCCGCCCTCCACCTGTCCGTTGCTGCTGTCTCCTATTATGAGCCAGCTTGGCCTGCAAGAAAAAGGACAGCATCTGAGTAAATATACAGCCATGGTCTTGCCTGATGTGCCTCCCATAGGTGAATAGCCCTTACAATATACAGCCATGGTCTTGCCTGATGTGCCTCCCATAGGTGAATAGCCCTTACTGTATGCAGCCATGGTCTTGCCTGATGTGCCTCCCATAGGTGAATAGCCCTTACTGTATGCAGCCATGGTCTTGCCTGATGTGCCTCCCATAGGTGAATAGCCCTTACTGTATGCAAAGTGTGGAATGTGTGTGTGTGTTTGATGAAAGGGCCATAGGTGTTGGATGAGTGTTGTGCATTGGGGTTTTAAGACCCTCTGGCCATAGAGTGAGGTTGAGATGGAGGGATGGAGAGGTATTGAGAAAAAGCCACTCACCCTGACGACCCGAGTGAGGTCGTTGAACTTTTTGCGGCATTAAGTATGGGTCCTGGGCACCATGCTCCTGGAGGAGACGCTCTGAGCCACCTCCCTCCACACTCTTCTGAACTCGCGTGGCAAAGGCCTCCTGCCACTCTCAGGGAAGAGCATACATCGTCTGCGCTCCACTGCGCCAACCAGAGCATCCAAGGCCCGCTCGGTGAAGCGATGAGCGCATTCTCTCACCCTCTCCATGCTTGGCAGCAAAATGGATTCACAGGTCTCTCCAGGCTGAGATTCAAGGCTGCAATGAGCAGGGTGTGGCTGGGGAGCAAGTGGCCCCCCCCGCTTTAAGAAGTGGCCGGCGCCAGTGTGTCTGTGTTCCCTCGCTAACTGGCAGCAGCTGCGCTGCGCTCGCGCGCTGAGTTAGCGCCTCACTCCTTGGCCTTTGCGCCTTAAGACAGGTGTGCAGCGCCTGCTTTAGCGCTCCACTCACCTCCCGGGACGGTAAAAGTGAAGTTTCCAGTCAGTGCCGATAATTAGCGCCAGGCGCTAATATTTGCGTCCAGACGATATTTGCGCCCCAAATGGGGCGCGACCTAATTTCTACCCCAAAGAGTCTGCAAAGGGATATAGATAGGTTAAGTGAGTGGGCAAAAATTTGGCAGATGGAGTATAATGTGGGAAAATGTGAGGTTATCCACTGGTAGGAAGAATGAAAAAGCAAATTATTATTTAAATAGAGCGAGGCTGCAGAATGCTGCGGACAGAGGGATCTGGGGGTCCTCGTACATCAAACACAAAATGTTAGCATGCAGGTACAGCAAGTAATCAAGAAGGCAAATGGAATGTTGGCCTTTATTTCAAGGAGGAATGGAGTATAAAAGCAGGGAAGTCTTGCTACAACTGTACAGAGTGCTGGTGAGACCACACCTGGAGTACTGCGTACAGTTTTGGTCTCCTTATTTAAGGAGGGATATACTTGCATTGGAGGCAGTTCAGAGAAGGTTCACGAGGTTAATTCCTGAGATGAAGGTGTTGTCTATGAGGAAAGGTTGAGCAGGTTGGGCCTATACACATTAGAGTTTAGAAGAATGAGAGGTGATCTTATTGAAACATATAAGATTCGGAGGGGGTTGGACAGGGTAGATGCTGAGAGGATGTTTCCCCTCGTGGGGGAATCTAGAACGAGGGGGCACAGTCTCAGGATAAGGGGGCACCCATTTAAGACGGAGATGAGGAGGAATTTCTTCTCTCAGAGGGTCGTGAATCTTTGGAATTCTCTACCCCAGAGAGCTGTGGAGGCTGGGTCATTGAATATATTAAGGTGGAGATTGACAGATTTTTGAAAATATAGGGGAGTCAAGGGTTATGGGGAGCGGGCAGGAAAGTGGCGTTGAGGCCAAGATCAGATCAGCCATGATCGTATTGAATGGCGGAGCAGGCTCGAGGGGCCGAATGGCCGACTCCTGTTCCTATTTCTTATGTTCTAAATGGTCTTTGAAGCCAGCTCGCTGGACTACAATCTCTTATCCTTGCATCAGGCCCCTGGTAACTGTCATTGGGCGAATCACTTTGTTACACATGTTGGCCCCCAAATAAACCCCTTGAAATTCCTGGGCCTGGAGAGGGCAGAGGGAGCCCGAGTTTCAACGGGGTTGGAGGACCTGGGGCAGAACCTGGTAATGTTACTGGACTAGTAATCCAGAGGCCTGGACTAATGATCCATGACATGAGTTCAAATCCCACCGCGGCAGCTGGGGAATATAAATTCAGTTAATTAAATAAATCTGGAATAAAAAGCTAGTATCAGTAATGGTGACCATGAAACTATCGGATTGTCGTAATAACCCATCTGGTTCACTAATGCCCTTTAGGATAGGAAATCTGCTGTCCTTACCCGGTCTGGCCGATATGTGACCCCAGACTCACAGCAATGTGGTTGACTCTTAACTGCCCTCTGAAATAGACTAGCAAGACACTCAGTTGTAACAAACCGCTACAGAAAACAATAATGACAATGAAACCGGACGGACCACCCGACCTCGGCACCGGCTTCGGACACGGCTACGGCACACCCAGCCCAGTCGACCCTGCAAAATCCTCCTCACCAACATCTGGGGACTTGTGCCAAAATTGAGAGAGTTGTTCCACAGACTAGTCAAGCAACAGCCTGACATAGTCATACTCACAGAATCATACCTATCAGCCAATGTCCCAGACTCCTCCATCACCATCCCTGGGTATGTCCTGTCCCACCAGGGGTGGCGGCACCGTGGTATACAGTCGGGAAGGAGTGGCCCTGGGAGTCCTCAACATTGACTCCGGACCCCATGTAGTCTCATGGCTTCAGGTCAAGCATGGGCAAGGAAACCTCCTGCTGATTACCACCTACCGCCCTCCCTCAGCTGATGAATCGGTACTCCTCCATATTGAACACCACTTGGAAGAAGCATTGAGGGTAGCAAGGGCACAGAATGTACTCTGGGTGGGGGACTTCAATGTCCATCACCAAGAGTGGCTCGGTAGCACCACTACTGACCGAGCTGGCTGAGTCCCAAAGTACATAGCTGCCAGACTGGGCCTGCAGCAGGTGGTGAGAGAACCAACACGAGGATAAAACCCACTTGATCTTGTCCTCACCAATCTACCTGTCGCAGATGCATCTGTCCATCAAAGCTCTGCAGTCCTGCCACATCTAGTTGGTGACAGTGAACACCGCACAGTCATTGTGGAGACGAAGACCCGTCTTCACACTTAGGACTCCCTCCATCGTGTTGTGTGGCACTACCACCGTGCTAAATGGGATAGATTCAGAACAGATCTAGCAGCTCAAAACTGGGCATCCATTAGGCGCTGTGGGCCATCAGCAGCAGCAGAATTGTATTCCACCACAATCTGTAACCTCATGGCCCTGCATATCCCTCACTCTACCATTACCATCAAGCCAGGGGACCAACATTGGTTCAATGAGGAGTGTAGAAGAGCATGCCAGGAGCAGCACCAGGTGTACCTAAAAATGAGGTGCCAACCTGGGGAAGCTGCAACACAGGACTACATGCATGCTAAACAGCGGAAGCAGCATTCTATAGACAGGGCTAAGCGATCCCACAACCAACGGATCAGATCAAAGCTCTGCAGTCCTGCCACATCCAGTCGTGAATGGTGGTGGACAATTAAACAACTAACGGGAGGAGGAGGTTCCATGAATATCCCCATCCTTAATGATGGTGGAGCCCAGCACGTGAGTGCAAAAGACAAGGCTGAAGCGTTTGCAACCATCTTCAGCCAGAAGTGCCGAGTGGATGATCGATATCGGCCTACTCCTGAGGTCCCCACCATCACAAAAGCCAGTCTTCAGCCAATTCGATTCACTCTACATGATATCAAGAAACGGCTGAGTGCACTGGATGCAGCAAAGGCTATGGGCCCCGACAACATCCCGGCTATCGTGCTGAAGACTTGTGCTCCAGAACTAGCCGTGCCGCTAGCCAAGCTGTTCCAGTTCAGCTACAACACTGGCATCTGCCCGACAATGTGGAAAACTGCCCAGGTATGTCCTGTCCACAAAAAGCAGGACAAATCCAATCCAGCCAATTACTGCCCCATCAGTCTACTCTCAATCATCAGCAAAGTGATGGAAGGTGTCATCGACAGTGCTATCATGCGGCACTTACTCACCAAAACCTGCTCATCGATGCTCAGTTTGAGTTCCTCCAGGACCACTCGGTTCCCGACCTCATTACAGCCTTGGTCCAAACATGGACAAAAAAGCTGAATTCCAGATGTGAGGTGAGGGTGACTGCCCTTGACATCAAGGCAGAATTTGACTGATTGTGGCATCAAGGAGCCCGAGTAAAATTGAAGTCAATGGGAATCGGGGGAAAACTCTCCACTGGCTGGAGTCACATCGAGCACAAAGGAAGATGGTTGTGGTGGTTGGAGGTCAATTATCACATCCCCAGGACATCACTGCAGGAGTTCCTCAGGGCAGTACCCTAGGCCCAACCATCTTCAGCTGCTTCATCAATGACCTTCCCTCCATCATAAGGTCAGAAATGGGGATGTTCGCTGATGACTGCACAGTCTTCAGTTCCATTTGCAACTCCCCAGATAATGAACCCGTCCATGCCTGCATGCAGCAAGACCTGGATGACATTCAGGCTTGGGCTGATAAGTGGCAATTAATATTCGCGCCACGCAAGTGCCAGGCAATGACTATCTCCAACATGCGAGAGTCTAACCACCGTCCTTTGACATTCAACGGCATTACCATTACCGAATCCCCCACCTTCAACATCCTGGGGGTTACCATTGACCAGAAACTTAACTGGACCAGCCACATAAATACTGTGGCAACAAGAGCAGGTCAGAGGCTGGGTATTCTGCGGCGAGTGTCTCACCTCCTGACTCCCCAAAGCCTTTTCACCATCTACAAGGCACAAGTCAGGAGTGTGATGGAATACTCTCCACTTGCCTGGATGAGCGCAGCTCCAACAACATTGAGCCACAGCGGACAAGGACAGGTTGTATAAACTTGGTTTCTATTCTCTTGAGTTTAAGAGATCGAGGGGTGGTTTGATCGAGGTATTTAAAATGTTAAAAGGATTTGATAGGATAGATACAGAGAAACTATTTTCTCTATTAGGGAAATCAAGTATGAAGGGGCACAATCTTAATATCAGAGCTCAGGCATTTAGGAGCAAGTTCTGGAAGCATTTCTTCACTCAAAGGGTGGTCGAAATCTGGATCTCTCTCCCCAAAAGGCTGAGGATGTTGTGGGTCAATTGGATATTTCAAAACTCCGATTGATAGATTTATGTTTGGTATCAAGGGATATGGAGCAAAGGTGGGTAAATGGGGTTGAGGTGCAGATCAGCCCTGATCTAATTGAAAGGTGAAGCAGCCTCGAGGGGCTGAATGGCCTCCTGCTGTTCCTATGTAAAGCCTAGACCTTTCCTCATAGGGAGAGAGAATTGGATGGAGAGTCAAGCTGGGACAAGTCTCCACGCACCGCCCAGCAGCAGCTTAAAGAGTGGTACATGCAGAGGTTCAGGAGTCTACTGCCTGCCCTGTTTCTATGGGGATGGTGGGTGACATGAAGCGACCTCAGAAAAAGAGAAGTGGGGAAAAACATTTTTATATAAACTTTAAAAAGTACTGCAGAGAGGAGAAACGTGGGATGTGGTGCCCTCATGTGGTCAAACAAGGCAAAGCACCAGTTTGTACTGAAGGTTGAAAAAAAAATCCCAAAACAGTCTTAGGTCTAGAAATTGGAGTGGTTTGCGCTTCCTGTTAGCGCCAGGAAATGGCGAAAAAAATGGCGCCCGGCGCTCTTCCGCCAGCTGGTGATGGGCACCGCGGCGGCCGCCATTTTCGGCTGGTCGGCAGCCCGTTAACCGCTACCGGCGGGAGTATTTTAACGAGGTGGAGGGCGTGACGTCAAACGCCCGAGTTGAGGCCATTTTTGGAGTTCGCCGCTCGCCTTGCTGCCCGCGCTAATTCACGCCAGTATTTGCGAACAAGTCTTTCAGCGGCGTTAACGGCCATGCGGAGTCTGCCAGCAGTTGTGAGGGCGGATGCCGGAACTTCAAACCCCTCCTTTGCCACAGTTCTTCTTTCAAACATTCATTTTTTGCCCATCAGTGGCCAGGGGTGGGGGGGCGGCTACAGTGTTTGCGGGTCGGTACATCAACGGGTGAACTGCATTGCAACAACTGAAGATGATCTCTGATTAAAAAAACCTCTTTTATCTTCATTCCTGTTAGAAACAAACGATCGATAAACATCGGGTGGCAGCTAATACCTTTGGAGCGCGCACGGCAACTGTTGGGGTCGCTCCATTCTTCCCCGTTCCCCTACACTGCGAGCGGGGGACCGAGGCAACCTTTGGCCTCCTTCTGACACTAGCGCTGCCAAGAGCGCGCTGCACGAGCCAATCACCGCCACGCTGGTGATAATGAGCAGGCAGCACCAAAATGCCGGTACTGCCCACGCTCTCTCGGCCGCCGGCCATTAGCCTTGGCCACCAATGTTACTGGCAGGTTTCCGGCGTTCCCCGATTTCTAGGCCTTGGACTTTTCCAAGTCTCCGCAAACACCTGGAAGATTCAGCCACGGTTTTCCTCGGACGGAAGTAAATTGTCTTTGAAGCCAGCTCGCTGGACTGCAATCTCGTATCCTTGCATCCGGCCCCTGGGAACTGTCATTGGGCGATTCACTTTGTTACACACGTTGGCCCCCCCCAAATAAAACCCCTGAAATTTCCGTGCCTGGAGAATGCGGAGAGAACCCGAGTTTCAACGGGATTGGAGGAGCTGGGCCAGAACCTGGTTGTTCCAGGATTCCACCTCTGAGTCAGGGTATCCCGGGAATTCCACCCTTTAAGCCCTCTGTAGGCCTCAGTAGAACTTACGCCACCTGTCCTGGGAGGAGGCATGAGTCCTACGGAGGCCTGTAAAAAGGCCCCAAAGCGTTATTACAATTATGCCTGGATGAGTGCAGCTCTCCAACAACACTCGAGAAGCTCGACACCATCCAGGACAAAGCAGCCCTGTTTGATTGGCATCCCATCCACCACCTTAAACATTCACTCCCTCCACCACCAGCGTACCGTGGCTGCAGTGCGTACCATCTCCAAGATGCACTGCAGCAACTCGCCAAGGCTTCTTCGGCAGCACCTCCCAAACCCGCGACCTCCTCCACCTAGAAGGACAAGGGCAGCAGGCGTACGGGAACACCGCCACCTCCAAGTTCCCCTCCAAGTCACACACCATCCTGACTTAGAAGTATATCGCCGTTCCTTCATCGTTGCCTGGGTCAAAATCCTGGAACTCCCTCCCTAACAGCACTGTGGGAGTACCATCACCACACGGACTGCAGCGGTTCAAGAAGGTGACTCACCACCACCTTCTCAAGAGCAATTAGGGATGGGCAATAAATGCTGGCCTTGCCAGCGACGCCCACATCCCATAAACAAATTTTTTAAATTAAAGGGCCCTGGTGAGACCACACCTGGAGTATTGTGTACAGTTTTGGTCTCCTTACCTAAGGAAGGATATACTTGCCATAGAGGGAGTGCAACAAAGGTTCACCAGACTGGTTCCTGGGATGGGGGGATTGTCCTATGAGGAGAGATTGAGTAGACTAGGCCTATATTCTCTAGAGTTTAGAAGAATGAGAGGTGATCTCATTGAAACATACAAAATTCTTACAGGGCTTGACAGGGTAGATGCAGGGAGGATGTTTCCCCTGGCTGGGGAGTCTAGAACCAGGGGTCACAGTCTCAGAATAAGGGGTCGGCCATTTAGGACTGAGATGAGGAGAAATTTCTCACTCAGAGGGTGGTGAATCTTTGGAATTCTCTACCCCAGAGGGCTGTGGAGGCTCAGTCGTTGAGTATATTCAAGACCGAGATCGATAGATTTTTGGATATTAAGGGATATGGGGATAGTGCAGGAAAATGGAGATGAGGTAGAAGATCGGCCATGATCTTATTGAATGGCGGAGCAGGCTCGAAGGGCCAAATGGCCGACTCCTGCTCCTATTTCTTATGTTCTTACCAAGGAGAGGTAATCAATCCCCTCGTTTGGAAGCAGGGGAATCCCAGAAGAACAATTTTGTTCGGGCCTTTGCTGAGACTGGGGTTGGGTGACTCGGGCGTATTCTGGAGGTTTCATCACATGACCACCCGCCTGCGAACCGCCCCGCCCCCACACACTCCCGCCATTGGTCCTCCAGACACGCACAGCCTTCCCTCCACCAATTGGAAAGAGAACAGACTCTTCATTACCAGATTGGATTCATCTTGACTGTCAGTCAAACAGACATTTCCCCCCCCCCCCACCCCCAATATTTTTATAACTAATAAATGAAAAAGAAAGAAAGACTTGCATTTTATACAGCGCCTTTCACGACCACCGGACGTCGCAAAACGCTTTACAGTCAATGAAGTACTTTTGAAGTGGAGTTACTGTTGTAATGTAGGAAACGCAGCAGCCAATTTGCGCACAGCAAGCTCCCACAAACAGCAATGTGATAATGACCAGATAATCTGTTTTTTTTTTGTTATGTTGGTTGAGGGATAACTCCTCTACTCTTCTTCGAAATAGTGCCATGGGATCTTTTACATCCACCTGAGAGAGTAGACTGGGCCTCGGTTTTAATGTCTCATCTGAAAGACAGCACCTCTGGCAGTGCAGCACTCCCTCAGCACTGCACTGGGAGTGTCAGCCGAGCTTTTTGTGCTCAAGTCCCTGGAGTGGGATTATGAACCCACAACCTTCTGACTCAGAGGCAAGTGTGGTGCTACCCACTGAGACACTGGCTAACACTTCCTAAAGTGCTCAAAGAAAATGAACAAACACACAGGGGATCTTTTACATCTACCTGAGAGGGCAGATGGGCCACAGTTGAAGGTCTCATCTGATAATCGCTCCCGTGCAGCGCCGTGGGACATTGTACTACGTTAAAGGCGCTATATAAATACAAGTTGTTGTTGTTGTTGTGATTTGCCTACACAGCAACACTGGGTGCACTTCAGAAGTAATTCATTGGATGTGAAGGGCTATGGAATGTCCCGAGAGACGTGATAATGGGCAGTGTATAAATGCCGGGGGCAGCACCTGTGGAAACCACAAGTGGTCTCGGTAGATCAGCGGGGTTAAAAAAAAAATAAAAACCCAGTCAGGTTCTTACCGCTGATCGCTACTTAGTGACCCCTGCGGAAAGTGTACCCGGGCGAGTGTCAGGTAAGAGCAGGATGGAGCTTGTCCGCGATGCCTTCCGTGGTCGAACAGCCAGCTGCCGTCCTCTTTCTAGCTCGCACGTGAAGAGTGGCCACAGGAACATAGGAACAGGAGGAGGCCATTCAGCCCTTCGAGCCTGCTCCGCCATTCAATGAGATCAATTAAGATCATGGCTGATCTGTATCTCGACTCCATTTACAATTATGAAGGGGTTTGATAGGGTAGACGTAGAAAAAATGTTTTCGCTTGTAGGGGGGAGACCAAAACTAGGGGTCTTCAATATAAGATAGTCACCAATAACTTCTTTACCCAGAGAGTGGTGAGAATGTGGAACTCGCTACCACAGGGAGTGATTGAGGCGAATAGCACAGATGTATTTAAGGAGTAGCTGGATAAACACATGAGGGAGAAAGGAACAGGAGGATATGCTGATGGGGTGAGATGAAGTAGGGCGGGAGGAGGCTCGTGTGGAGCATAAACACTGGCATGGACCAGTCGGGCCGAATGGCCTGTTTCTGTGCTGTAATTACTGTGTAATTTACTCACCTTAGCTCCATATCCCTCGATGCCCTTACCCCAGGAAGGAGTCAATACCTTCAGGGGGAAATTGAGGAAAAAAAATGTTTAATGAATTTCACGCCATGTTTTTTAATAAGTTCTAAAGAGTTCATCTCCTTATCGAGTTGTGTCTCCACTTTGCCAATCCTTTTTATATTAAATGTTACATTTATAAAGACATTTATCTCATTGCTGTTTGTGGGAGCTTGCTGTGCGCAAATTGGCTGCCACATTTTCTACATTACAACAGTGACTATACTTGAAAAGTACTTCATTGGCTGTAAAGTGCTTTGGGACCTCCAGAGGTTGTGAAAGGTGCTGTATAACAACAACAACTTGTATTTATATAGCACCTTTAACGTAGTAAAACATCCCAAGGTGCTGCACAGGACTATTTTAAGACAAAAAATTTGACACCGATCCACATAAGGATAAATTAAGGACAGTGACCAAAAGCTTGGTCAAAGAAGTAGGTTTTAAGGAGCGTCTTAAAGGAGGAAAAAGAGGTAGAGAGGTAGAGAGGTTTAGGCAGGGAATTCAGAGCTTAGGGCCTAGGCAACAGAAGGCACGGCCACCAATGCTTGAGCAATAAGAATCAGGGATGCTCACGAGGGCAGAATTAGAGGAGCGCAGATATCTCGGGGGGGGTTGTGGGGCTGGAGGAGATTACAGAGATAGGGAGGGGCGAGGCCAGGGAGGGATTTGAAAACAAGGATGAGAATTTTGAAATCGAGGCGCTGCTTAACCGGGAGTCAATGTAGGTCAGCGAGCACAGGGGTGATGGGTGAACGGGACTTGGTGCGAGTTAGGACACAGGCAGCCGAGTTTTGGATGACCTCAAGTTTACGTGGAATGTGGGAGGCCAGCCAGGAGTGCGTTGGAATAGTCAAGTCTAGAGGTAACAAAGGCAATGGATGAGGGATTCAGCAGCGGATGAGCTGAGGCAGGGGCGGAGATGGGCATATAAATGCAAGTCTTTCTTTTCTTTTTTACTAGGAACTTTGTAGCAACATCTCGCCTCTCCACCTAGGAGGGGAGCGATCACGATTGAAGACTAAGGATTTGGTTGCACTTTACTCTTGCCATTAGGTAACCGGCACTGTGGGCCCAACATCCACCGGGATATTATCTTGGCAATGCCAGCGCCTTGCAGGGTTTCTGGCAGATGATGTCATTCCACCAGTCGCACCTCCTCTTGTGATGTCAGCAAGGGTGGGTGGGTGGGGGGGGGGGATAGTCGTGATTCCGCTCCAGATTCCGCCTACCCGGCCTGGCTAACACAGCTGGAGTTCCCACTCAGCACCAGGAATTTTGAGATCCAAGTCCATGAGGTCTGGAAACTTCAGCTTTTTTTTTATTCGTTCATGGGATGTGGGCGTCGCTGGCAAGGCCGGCATTTATTGTCCATCCCTAATTGCCCTCGAGAAGGTGGTGGTGAGCCGCCTTCTTGAACCGCTGCAGTCCGTGTGGTGAAGGTACTCCCACAGTGCTGTCAGGGAGGGAGTTCTAGAATTTTGACCCAGCAACGATGAAGGATCAGCGATACATTTCCAAGTCAGGATGGTGTGTGACTTGGAGGGGAACTTGGAGGTGGTGGTGTTCCCATGCACCTGCTGCCCTTGTCCTTCTAGGTGGAAGAGGTCGCGGGTTTGGGAGGTGCTGCCGAAGAAGCCTTGGCGAGTTGCTGCAGTGCATCTTGTAGATGGTACACACTGCAGCCACGGTGCGCCGGTGGTGGAGGGAGTGAATGTTTAAGGTGGTGGATGGGGTGCCGATCAAATGGGCTGCTTTGTCCTGGATGGTGTCGAGCTTCTTGAGTGTTGTTGGAGCTGCGCTCATCCAGGCAAGTGGAGAGTATTCCATCACATTCCTGACTTGTGCCTTGTAGATGGTGGAAAGGCTTTGGGGAGTCAGGAGGTGAGTCACTCACCACAGAATACCCAGCTCCAAAGATCCTTGTGGCGAGTGGGGCTACTGCTCATGATTCCCCGCAGAGTATCTGCTCTGTCTTCAGGCCGGGCAGGGTTTGCTTATTTTTTTCCCAAACCCAGCCCGTTAATTTGTTCCTAAGCTTCTTGAACAATTTCCTTGCCTCTTCTCCTCTCCTGAAGGCTCTGATTCATGGCAGAGGTTGATCCCGCAACACACATACCCTGGAAACCGCCTATGGGATTCTACATCTCAATCTCCCCTGGCCACCACTTGACTTACCACATCTCACTTTGAACCTTGATGGTGTCCTGCACCATGAACCACGAACCTTCACCTGGGTCAATGGTTTTCTGTATTAGATGTCCCCTTCCAATACTGACACTCCCAGGGACTCTTTGCAAATTCTGACACACTCTGGAGATCACAGCAAATACACACGCCTAGGAACCGCCCACCGTCCCCTCCCCCCACAATCCTACCTTCTGAAAGACCCTAACTACCAAAAAGAAAACAGTGCTATCACCAGTATACAGCACAGAAGGAGGCCATTTGGCTCATCGTGCCTGTGCCAGCTCTTTGAAAGAATTAGTCCCACACCCTTGTTCTTTCCCAATAGCCCTGCAAATTTTTCCTTTTCAAGTATATATTAATTGCCTTTTGAAAGTTACTATTGAATCTGCTTCCACCGCCCTTTCAGGCAGCGCATTCCAGATCACAACAACTCGCTGTGTAAAAACATGTCTCCTCATCTCTCCCCCTCTGGTTCTTTTGCCAATCTGTGTCCTCTGGTTACCGACCCTCCTGCCAGTGGAAACAGCTTTTCCTTATTCACTCTCAAAATACTGTTCTAGTAGGTTAACCAATACAGAAATCTGACATCCGTGCAGATTCCTTAGAAGCCCAGTTTGACCTATGACACAGGCCTCTTAGTGATTTGGAGAACAGTTCTACAACATTAATTTATTTTATGTCAGCCATGGCTCAGTGGGTAGCACCCTCTCCTCTTGATATCAGAAGGTTGTGGGTTCAAGTCCCACTCCAGAGACTTGAGCACATAAAGCTAGGCTAACACTCCCAGTGCAGTGCTGAGGGAGTGCTGCACTGTCGGAGGTGCCGTCTTTCGGATGAGACGTTAAACCGAGACCCCGTCTGCTCTCTCCGGTGGACGTAAAAGGTCCCATGGCACTATTTCAAAGAAAAGCAGGGGCGTTCTCCCCGGTGTCCTGGCCAATATTTATCCCTCAAGCAACATCATTAAAACAGATTATCCAGTCATTATCACATTGCTGTTTGTGGGAGCTTGCTGTGTGCAAATTGGCTGCCGGGTTTCCTACATTACAACAGTGACTGCACTTCAAAAGGTATTTCATTGGCTGTAAAGCGCTTTGGGACGACCGGTGGTCGTGAAAGGTGCTACAGAAATGCAAGTCTTTCTTTTTATTTAGAGATTTTCACATTGACGTGTTCTAACAGGCAATCAAATACAGGGTCTGTGGGGCGGGTAGGTGGTCCATGGTTAGTGTACTTTGACCTATTATTTTCAATCAGTTCCAATACAAAACAGTTCATCCGTTACAATATTACTTATGAAGTACGATTTTAAAAAAAACATTTATATTTACTCAGTCCCAAAAACAGACAAGGCGGCACAATGTGGTGCAGAGTTAGAGACTAGCCTTTCACTATTGGGAATAGGCTTCAAATACCTGCTGGGAGATGGGGTGAAATACTATATGTTGAGTGAAGGGCCCTACATAAAATGTGTCTTACACCTTCTCTGTTTCTTCACTTGTCCCATTACTACCCTCTTTCTATGAAACATACAAGATTCTGAAGGGGATTGACAGGGTAGATGCTGAGAGGTTGTTTCCCTTGGCTGGAATGTCTAGAACTAGAGGGACATAGTCTCAGGATAAGGGGGCGGCCATTTAAGACTGATATGAGGAGGAATTTCTTCACTCAGAGGGTTGTGAATCTTTGGAATTCTCCGCCCCAGAGTGCTGTGAATGCTGAGTCTTTGAGTATATTCAAGGCTGATATAGATAGATTTTTGGATAATAAGGGAATCAAGGGGTTTGGGGATCGGGCAGGAAGTGGAGTTGAGGTCGAAGATCAGCCATGATCTTACTGAATGGCAGAGCAGGCTCGAGGGGCCGTATGGCCTACTCCTGTTCCTAATTCTTATGTTCTTATGTTCTTTTGCCTTGCACTATCATCCCTTTTGTCATGTAATCATTCCTGCCACTAATGTTCCCGTTAGTCTTTTTGGGTGCCCAGCCCATTTAAGGGGCTGCGCGGCCCGTTAAAAATACCGCGCGCGCACGGTCTTCCCCACTGGAAAGCCAGTGAGCCGGCTGCGCGGGAGGTCCAGAGAGCTGCGCATCCACGCAGCTTAAAGGGAACATTGCCCTCCACCCATTAAATCTCCAACTTTTTCCAGTTCTGATGGGACGGTCATCGACTCCGTTTCTCTCTCTCCACAGATGCTGCCTGATCTGCTGAGTATTTCCAGCAGGTTCAGATATTATTTCAGATTTCCAGCATCTGCAGTATTTTGCTTTTGACTAAATGTGTCTAGTTGGTCTTGATTCTGAACTTGCGTAAGTAGATATCATAAAGAATGATAGAAGCTCCCCGTGTATCTCTTGTGGACTGTTAATCTAACTTTCCTTTCACTAATATTCAGACCACCGCAATATGTCGACCGTATACAATACTTGTGTGATTTGTCATTCTGTTTTTTAAAAAAGTGGAGCCATCACTACAGATGTGTTAATGGGAGAAGTAGTTAAGACCCAATGGGCACAGCAATGTGAAGCATCTGGAAGCCACGTCGACCTGAATGGACGTCACTTGTTAATCCACTGACAGAGTTCACAGTGGATCAGTCCTGAAGCTACGCAGGTGTTTCCGTATTCTAACAGCTTAAACGTCTCGTCCGAAGGCACAGTCTATCCCAAGTGGCCAGGAGCGTTCATCTGCCAACAGCTCAGGATCTTCTGGAAAATGTGGGAGGGATGAATTTTTTTTTTCTTGGAAGACTCTGGGCGTTCGTTGATCTTTGTGACAGTGAGTAGGTCGAGCTCAACATCTGCTGGTGCTCAAAATAATTCTGCACAACTCCACCGGGGAGACAAGTCCCCGAAAGATGTTCTCAACAGTCCATCGTGGAGCCTCCCATCTGTGCGGGAGGCCAGCTGCAGAAAAAAGTACAGTTTGACTGAGTGACAAAAGTCATTGTGCACGGAATATGCAACCATTATAGTCCTCAAAGAAACGGTAGGCAGATTAATCTTTACAGTTCAACAATCAGATTTGTCCTGAGGGTAAGCAACAGTCAGTTACTGAGAGAGCCAAATAACCTTTAATCTTAGATCTCTTAAAGCAAAATACCCGTACACAACCGACGAGACAGTAACAACTTACATTTATATAGCTCTTGTAAAGAGAAGGCTGAGGGGTGTCCTAATAGAGGTCTTTAAAATTATGAAAGGTTTTGATAGAGTGGATACAGAGAGAATGTTTATACTTGTGGGGAAGAGCAAAACTAGAGGCCATCAATATAAGATAGTCACCAAGAAATCAAGCAGGGAATTCAGAAGAAACTTCTTTACCCAGAAAGTGGTGAGAATGTGGAACTCGCTACCACAGGGAGTGGTTGAAG
Source organism: Squalus acanthias (assembly GCA_030390025.1). NCBI lineage: Eukaryota > Metazoa > Chordata > Chondrichthyes > Squaliformes > Squalidae > Squalus > Squalus acanthias. The sequence continues at coordinate 7,696,274 of CM059437.1, read as the reverse complement.
CGAATAGTATAGATGCATTTAAGGGGAGGCTAGACAAGCATATGAGGGAAAAGGGAAAAGAGGGTTATGCTGATAGATTTAGATGAGGAAAGACGGGAGGAGGCTCGAGTGGAGCATAAACGCCGGCATGGACTGGTTGGGCTGAATGGCCTGTTTCTGTGCTGTATATCCGATGTAATCCTATGTAAGCTCCCATGAGGTTCAGTTCCATGGGAGCCGGCAGCCCTCCAATATTACAACCCACGTTTATTTGTGTGCCCAGAGTATCAGAAGCTGTTTGACTGTGGGGCCACCACCAAGAACAACAACTTGTATTTATACAGCGCCTTTAATGTAGTAAAACGTCCCAAGGCGCTTCACAGGAGCGTAATCAAACAAAATTTGACACCGAGCCACATAAGGAGATATTAGGACAGGTGACTAAAAGCTTGGTCAAAGAGGTAGGTTTTAAGGAGCGTCTTGAAGGAGGAGAGAGAGGCGGAGAGGTTTAGGGAGGGAATTCCAGAGCTTAGGGCCCAGGCAGCTGAAGCCACGGCCACCAATGGTTGAGCGATGAAAATCAGGGATGGACAAGAGGCCAGAATTGGAGGAGTGCAGAGATCTCTCGGGTTGCAGGGCTGGAGGAGGTTACAGAGATAGGGAGGGGCGAGGCCATGGTGGGATTTGAAAACAAGGATGAGAATTTTAAAATGGGAGCGTTTGTGGACTTGGTTTAATGGCTCATCCCAAAGACGGCACCTCCGACAGGGCAGCACTCCCCCAGTACTGCACTGGGAGTGTCAGTCTAGATTATGTGCTCAAGTCTCTGGAGTGGGGCTTGAACCCACAACCTTCTGACAGAGACAAGAGAATGCTACCCAGTGAGCCACGGCTGACACTGAAGGTTTACGGAGATCTGTAAAGCAGTTGACGGGGAGGGGGTAAGGGGGGCAGAGACTAAGTTGGTGGTTTTAAAGGAAGAGTGGGAATTATTGCAAGCTGAAAAATGCAAGGCAGCCATTCTCAGTGCAAAAGCTAAAGATGTGCTGGAGGCAGAAAAATGCAGTAGGTACTTTCTGGAGCAAAAGAGGCGGCGACAAAGGTTATCGAGAATTGGAGAGTTGAAGGTTGGGGGAGGAGATCATTAATGAAACTGGGGAGGCAAACAGTAGTTTTTTATCAAGAGTTACATACAAAAGAAGATATTTCCAAATAGGCATTGATCTATGTATTGAAGGGAAGGTGCCTACACCTTTAAGAGCCAAATGCAACCCCTCAGCGGCAACATCCATCAGATTCGACCAAGACTGAAGGTCTCGCTTCTGCAGACAGCTTATTGGAGCTGATGGCGGCACTCGTCTGCTTTTTCATTTGCTCTCCCAGTTGTCAATCACCGTGCCCGGGCCAAATGATTTGGTATTCACCCTCCAGCCCTATGAAATAAACAAATTAAAACCGGGTGACATCATTGTTTCGAATGAAATCTTTGAGCCAGAATTGGATGTTGCACCGAGAATAAAACCCAACTGTAAAGGAACAAAAATCCCAGGATTTTATTTTTTTGCATTTAAAGAGTTTTCTCTTTTTTTTTTGCCAATTAGACGAGGTTTTTTGCAAACGGGGGTGCAATTTGCAATCCCAGGACTCGTATTTACATTGATGCAAGTTGTTGAAAAATCTGCAAAGAAAAAAATTAAGTAATATTTAAACACAAACCTGTCGGATAAAACGCAATGACAAACCATCTCTCATGGACCCCACGGCCACCGCCTTGCAGCTGTGTCGGATCCCCTGGGTTGCTGCGGCTCCCATTTCTTACAGGACGTAGATGATATAGGAGAGAATCACCAAACTCACAATGGCAAAAAACATGAGCAGAAAAATGTCCAGCATTGTGAATAGATTGAAAAAGATGAGAGTGAGAGGACTCTGATACACTGGCTTTCAATGATGACCCGTTTTTAAAAGGGGTGGGTGGGGGGGGGGGCGCAAGAGAGTGAGACACCAAGAGCATATTGAGGGAAGTGCATATTGACTTGAAGTCAATAGTCACAAATTGAGAGAGCAACGATCACAATTAGGAAATCAAGCCAGGGCTGCTGCTACCCCAGATCACTGTCCATGATCCCTGTTAGACTGTGTGTGTGTGTGGATGGAAGGGGGGAGGACAGGGCTGGACTGGGCTGTGGTCTGCGCTCCTCCAACTCTGGCCTCTTGTGCATCCCTCACTTCCTTCGCCCCACCATTGGCGGCCGTGCCTTCAGCCGTCTCGGCCCTAAGCTCCGGAATGCCCTCGCTAAACCCCTCCGACTCTCCTTTAAGACGCTGCTGAAAGCCAACCTCTTGGACCAAGCTTTTGGTCATCCGTCCTAATATCTCCTTATGTGGCTCGGTGTCAAATTTTGTTTGATAATCGCTCCTGTGAAGCGCCTTGGGATGCTTTAATACGTTAAAGACGCTATATAAATACAAGTTGTTGTTGTTGTTGGTGTAAACATCTGACAAGGACAGGCTGGCATTCGGCTATCGATGGTCTTTATGTCGATTAGTCTGTCCACCAGAAAATGTCCCTGGCTGACTTCCTGGTCTGAGTAAGCTGATCTCAATGGGATGTTTGTAAGAGACATGAAAATTAACTAGCGACGGAGAAGAAAAATCAACCATGATCCCTGCGAGAGTCTGTGTGTGTGGATGTAGGGGGAGGACCATACCTCGGGAGCCTACTTTCAACAAGGGTAGACGTCAATGACGAAGTCCAACACCGCCTTCAGTGTGCCAGTGCAGCCTTCGGTCGCTTGAGGAAGAGAGTGTTTGAAGACCAGGACCTCAAACCCAGCAGCAAGCTCATGGTCTACAGAGCAGTAGTGATTCCCACCCTCCTGTATGCTTCAGAGACATGGACCATGTACAGCAGGCACCTCAAAGCACTGGAGAGGTACCACCAACACTGCCTCCGCAAGATCTTGCAAATCCATTGGCAGGATAGGCGCACCAATGTCAGTGTTCTCGCTCAGGCCAACATCCCCAGCATTGAAGCTTTGACCACGCTCGATCAGCTCCGATGGACGGGTCACATCGTCCGCATGCCCGATACGAGACTCCCAAAACAAGCGCTCTACTCGGAGCTCCGACACGGCAAGAGAGCCCCAGGTAGGCAGTGGAAATGCTTCAAGGACACCCTCAAAGCCTCCTTGGAAAAAGTGCAACATCCCCACCGACACCTGGTAATCCCTGGCCCAAGACCGCACAAAGTGGAGGAGAAGCATCCGGGAAGGCGCCGAACACCTCGAGTCTCTTCGCCGGGAGCAAGCGGAAGCCAAGCGCAGGCAGCGCAAGGAGTGCACGTCAACCCAAGCACCCCACCCACCCGCCCCTTCAACCAGCATCTGCCCTACACCTGTGACAGAGACTGTAGGTCCTGCATTGGACTCATCAGTCACCTGAGAACTCATTTTTAGTGTGGAAGCAAGTCATCCTCGGTTCCGAGGGACTGCCTAAGAAGAAGAGGGGGAGGACTGGGCTGTGGTCTGCGCTCCTCCAACTCTGGCCTCTTGTGCATCCCTCACTTCCTTCGCCCCACCATTGGCGGCCGTGCCTTCAGCCGTCTAGGCCCTAAGCTCCGGAATGCCCTCCCTAAACCCCTCCGACTCTCCTTTAAGATGCTGCTGAAACCGACCTCTTGGGCCAAGCTTTTGGTCACCCGTCCTAGTATCTCCTTATGTGGCTCGGCGTCAGTCCCTGTCCGATTACGCTCCTGTGAAGCACCTTTGGACGTTTTACTGCGTTAAAGGCGCTATATAAATGCAAGTTGTTGTTCTTGGTGGGGTTCTCACAGTCAAATCCCCCTCTGATACTCTATCTGGGCACAGAAATAAACATGGGCTGTCGTACTGGAGGACTGCCGGCACCCAGGAGACCCAACCTCAGCAGGAGTCCACACTGGCAGGTGAGGAGGAGAGAAGATTTGCGTAAAAAAGGGAAGAAGATATAGACATACAAAAACAGAAAGAAGTAAAAGATGCACACAGCAGCCACCCAATGTGATTATTTATTCCGTGTGGTTACTTTCCAAAGAAATTGTATTTCTTTTGTAAACACACCCGAATGCAGACGATGCACAGGGCTAATACTCCAAGAGTTAAGATAACGCTCAGGGCTAACACTTCAAGAGTTAAGATAACGCTCAGGGCTAACACTCCAAGAGTTAAGATAACACACAGGGCTAACACTCCAAGAGTTAAGATAACACACAGGGCTAACACTGATGACTTCAGCTGAGGCACAGCACTAAAACATGGCATCAGAAGTTCAGTTTGATCCATCCTCGCCCTACATCCACTTTCCAACAGGCATCACTGAATAGTGATCAGGACCAAGAGCCGAGGATGATTTCCCCCACCCCCCACAACCCCACTTCTGTAAACCAAGGTACTGAGGCCAACTATATCTTCCCAACATAGTGACCTCGCTTACAGAGGGGGGTGGCACAATATCATCACATTGACTGATGTGCTATTGAATTAAGCAGTGGCTCAGTGGGTAGCACTCTCGCCTCGGAGTCGGAAGGTTGTGGGTTCATAGTCGCACTCCAGAGACTCGAGCACAAAAATCTAGGCTGACACTCCCAGTGCAGTACTGAGGGAGTGCTGCACTGTCAGAGGTGCCGTCTTTTGGATGAGAGGTTAAACCGAGGCCCCGTCTGCTCTCTCCGGTGGACATAAAAGATCCCACGGCACTATTTCGAAGAAGAGCAGGGGAGTTAACCCCAGTGTCCAATATTTATCCCTCGATCAACATCACTAAAACAGATTATCTGGTCATTATCACATTGCTGTTTGTGGGAGCTTGCTGTGCACAAATTGGCTGCCATATTTCCTACATTACAACAGTGACTACACTTATAAAAGTACTTCATTGGCTGTAAAGTGCTTTGGAAAGTCCGGTGGTCATGAAAGACGCTATATAAACGCAAGTCTTTCTTTCTATCGTAGCACATACATTACCCAGGTCCCTGACGACCATGTGTGTGGGAAATGTATCCAGCTGCAGCTACTGACGGACCGCATTGCGGCGCTGGAGCTGTGGATGGATGCATATTGGAGCATTCGCGACGCTGAGAACGTCGTGAATAACACGTTTAGCGAGTTGGTCACACCGCAGGTAAAGGGTGTACAGGCAGGAAGTGAATGGGTGACCACCAGGCAGAGTAAGAGGTGCAGGCAGGTAGTGCAGGGGTCCCCAGTGGCCATCCCCCTCTCAAACAGATATACCATTTTGGATGCTGTTGGGGGGGATGACTTATCAGGGGAAGGCGGCAGCAGCCAACTTCCTGGCACCATGGGTGGCTCTGCTGCACAGGCTGGGAGGAAAAAGTGTGGAAGAGCTATAGTGATAGGGGATTCAATTGTAAGGGGAATAGATAGGCGTTTCTGCGGCCGCAATCGAGACTCCAGGATGGTGTGTTGCCTCCCTGGTGCAAGGGTCAAGGACGTCTCGGAGCGGCTACAGAACACTTTGGAGGGGGAGGGCGAACAGCCAGTTGTCGTGGTGCACATAGGCATCAACGATATAGGTAAAAAACGGGATGAGGTCCTAAAAGCAGAATATAGGGAGTTAGGAGGTAAATTTAAAAAGAGGACCTCAAAGGTAGTAATCTCAGGATTGCTACCAGTGCCACGTGCTAGTCAGAGTAGAAATAGGAGGATATTTCAAATGAATACGTGGCTAGAAGAATGGTGCAAGGGGGAGGGATTCAAATTCCTTGGACATTGGAACCGGTTCTGGGGGAGGTGGGACCAGTACAAACGGGACGGTCTGCACCTGGGCAGGGCCGGGACCGATGTCCTAGGGGGAGTGTTTGCTAGTGCTGTTGGGGAGGGTTTAAACTAAAGTGGCAGGGGGTTGGGAACCTGAGCAGGGAGACAGAGGAAAGGGAAATAAGGATAAAAGCTAAAGACAGGAAGGAGAAAAACAAAAGTAGAAGGCAAAGAACTCAACGGTTTAAATCAAACATGGTCACAGTAAATAATAATTCATATAGGTCTGAGAGCGTTAAAAAAACAAGCCTGAAGGCTTTGTGTCTTAATGCAAGGAGCATTCGGAACAAGGTGGATGAATTAGCTGCGCAAATAGAGGTAAATGAATACGACTTGATTGGGATTACAGAAACATGGCTCCAGGGTGGCCAAGGCTGGGAACTCAACATCCAGGGTTATTCAATATTTAGGAAAGATAGGCAAAAAAGAAAGGGAGGTGGGGTAGCATTGCTGGTTAAAGAGGGGATTAACACAATTGAAAGGAAGGATACATAGATACATAGATACATAGAAGATAGGAGCAGGAGTAGGCCATCCGGCCCTTCGAGCCTGCTCCGTCATTTAATGAGATCATGGCTGATCCTCCAATTCAGTATCCCGTCCCCGCCTTCTCTCCGTAACCCTTAACCCCTTTTGCCTGTAGAAATATATCTAATTCCCTCTTAAATATATTTAATGAGCTGGCGTACACTGCCCTCTGTGGCAATGAGTTCCACAGGTTCACCACCCTCTGAGTGAAGAAATTCCCCCTCATTTCTGTCCTAAATGGTTTAGCCCTTATCCTTAAATTATGTCCTCTAGTTCTGTTCTCACCCGCCAAGGGAAACATTCCTTCTGCATCTAGTCTGTCTAGACCTGTCAGAATTTTATACACTTCTATGAGGTCCCCTCTCAATCTTCTAAACTCCAGTGTGTACATCCCTAAACTACATAGTCTCTCCTCATAGGTCAATCCCGCCATTCCTGGTATCAGCCTGGTGAATCACCGCTGCACCACCTCCATGGCAAGAACATCTTTCCTCAGATGAGGCGACCAAAACTGTACACAGTACTCGAGGTGTGGTCTCACCAGTGCCCTGTACAGCTGCAGCAAGGTATCCCTGTTCCTGTATTCCAACCCTTTTGCTATGAAGGCCAGCATACCGTTTGCCTTCTTGACCGCCTGTTGCACCTGCATGCTCGCCTTCAGTGACTGGTGTACAAGAACACCCAGGTCTCTCTGTACTTCCCCCTCTCCCAATTTATTGCCATTTAAATAATAATTTGCCCTCCCGTTCCTGCACCCAAGGTGGATAACTTCGCACTTGTCCACATTATAGTGCATCTGCCATTTATCCGCCCAATCACCCAGTCTGTCCAAATCGCTCTGGAGCTTCCTGGTCTCCTCCTCTGAGCCCACCCCCCCTCCTAGTTTAGTGTCGTCTGCAAATTTGGAAATGCTGCATCCGACTCCCTGATCCAGGTCATTAATGTAAATTGTGAACAGCTGGGGACCCAGGACAGATCCCTGTGGTACCCCACTTGTTACTGCCTGCCATTCAGAAAATGAGCCGTTTATTCCAACTCTCTGTTTTCTATCTGACAGCCAGTTCTCTATCCACGTCAATACTTTCCCCTTTATCCCATGAGCTTCAATTTTCCATGCTAATCTTTTATGTGGGACCTTGTCGAAGGCCTTTTGGAAGTCCAGGTACACCACATCTACTGGCTCTCCCCCATCTATTTTACCAGTTACTCCCTCAAAAAATTCCAATAGATTAGTCAAGCACGATTTACCCTTTGTAAATCCATGTTGACTCTGTCCTATCCTGTCCCCATTTGCTAAGTGCTCCGCTATTTCATCCTTAATGATGGACTCCAGCATTTTGCCCACAACTGATGTAAGGCTTACAGGTCTGTAATTACCTGCTTTTTCCCTACCCCCCTTTTTGAATAGTGGGGTAACGTTAGCTACCCTCCAATCCATGGGCACTGTTCCCGAGTCTAATGAATTCTGAAAAATCATACTTAGTGCATCCGCTATCTCTAGGGCCACCTCCTTCAGTACCCTAGGATGCATGTTATCAGGCCCTGGGGATTTGTCCGCCTTCAATCCCTTTAGCTTCCTTAACACCATATCCTTAGAGATATTGATTTGCGTCAGTTCCTCCTTTGCCAATGTCCCTATTTTTCCCGATATCCCAGGGAGGTTTTTTGTGTCTTCCTTCGTAAAGACTGACCCAAAGTATGCATTTAGTTGGTCTGCCATTTCCGTATTTCCCGTTATATATTCCCCCGTATCTGACTGCAATGGACCAACTTTGGTTTTCACCAGTCTTTTCCTCTTGATATACTTATAAAAGCTTTTGGAGTTAGTTTTTATATTTTCCGCCAGCTTGCTTTCGTAAGCTATTTTGCCCCTCTTGATTAAGCCCTTTGTCCTCCTTTGCTCTATCTTAAACTGTTCCCAATCTTCCACTCTGGCGCTTTTTTTGGCTATTTTATACGCCCTATCTTTGGATTTTATGCTGTCTCTAATTTCCCCTGTTATCCACGGTTGAGTCACCTTTTTAGATTTCCTTTTATGCCAGATTGGTATAAACAATTTTTGCAATTTTGTCATTCTATCTTTAAATGCTTGCCATTGTTTATCTACCTCCAGTCCTCCCAGGAACGTTGTCCAATCAGACCTACTCAGTTCCCGTCTAATGGCATCATAATTCCCCTTGTTTAAATTCAGGACCTTAGTCTCTGAGTCAATTTCTTCGCTCTCCATTTCGAGTGAGAAATCGATCATGTTATGATCACTCTGACCCAAGGGTCCCCGTACAACAAGATTACTAATTAGTCCCTTCTCATTGCACAGTACCCAGTCCAATATAGCCTGTTCCCAAGTTGGTTCCTCGACATATTGATCCAGATAACCATCCCTTAAACACTCAAGGAATTCCTCCTCCTCATTATTTTTACTGATTAGGCTAGTCCAATCTATATGTAAGTTAAAGTCACCTATGATGACAGCCGTGCTCTTATTGCACGCTTCTCTAATTTCCCTCGTGATGCCCTCCCCAACCTCTATTTTACTATTTGGAGGCCTATATACCACTCCTATTAATGTTTTTCGCCCCTCGCTATTTCTTAGCTCCACCCATATAGATTCTGTATTAACTGAGTTAATATCCTTCCTTTCAATTGCATTTATCCCCTCTTTTACCAGCAATGCTACCCCTCCTCCCTTTCTTTTTTGTCGATCCTTCCTAAATACTGAATACCCCTGTATGTTAAGCTCCCAGCCCTGCTCACCCTGCAACCATGTTTCCGTAATCCCAATTAGATCATAATTATTAACCTCTATTTCCACAGCTAATTCATCTACCTTGTTCCTGATGCTTCTCGCATTAAGGTATAAAACCCTCAGGCTTTTTTTATGCTCACATTTTTTATGAATTAGTTTGGCCCTTTGTTTTTTGTTCCTCACCCTTTTACCATTTATTTCTCTGATGATGCGGAATCTGTATGGGTAGAACTGAGAAATAACAAGGGGCAGAAAACGTTAGTGGGAGTGGTATATAGACCTCCAAACAGTAATACGGAGGTTGGGGACGGCATTAAAAGGGAAATTAGAGAAGCATGCAGTAAGGGCACAGCAGTCATCATGGGTGACTTTAATTTACATATAGATTGGGCTAACCAAATTAGTAAAAATACTGTGGAGGAGGAATTCCTAGAATGTTTACGAGATGGTTTTCTGGAACAATATGTCGAGGAACCAACCAGAGATCAGGCCATCTTAGACTGGGTATTATGCAACGAGAAAGGATTAATTAGCAATCTTGTTGTACGAGGCCCCTTGGGTCAGAGTGATCATAATATGATAGAATTCTTCATTAGGATGGAGAGTGAAGTAGTTGAATCAGAGACTAGGGTCCTGAATTTAAATAAAGGAAACTACGATGGTATGAGGCGCGAATTGGGTAGGATTGATTGGGGAATGTCACTCAAGGGGTTGACGGTGGATAGGCAATGGCAAACATTCAAAGACTGCATGGATGAACTACAGAATTTGTACATCCCAGTGTGGCATAAGAATAAAATAAAAAGGGTGACTCAACCGTGGCTAACAAGGGAAATTAGGGATAGCATAAGATCCAAGGAGAGGGCATATAAATTGGTCAGAAAAAGCGGTAGCCCTGAGGATTGGGAGCAGTTTAGGATTCAACAAAGGAGGACAAAGGGATTAATTAAGAAGGGGAAAATAGAATATGAAAGTAAGCTTGCTGGGAACATAAAAACTGACTGTAAGAGCTTTTATAGATATGTGAAGAGAAAAAGATTAGTGAAATCAAGTGTAGGTCCCTTGCAGTCAGAAGCGGGGGAAGTTATAATGGGGAACAAAGAAATGGCAGCCCAATTAAATGCATATTTTGGTTCTGTCTTCACAAAGGAGGACACAAATAACCTCCCAGAGATGTTGGAGAACATACGGTCTGATGAAAGGGAGGAACTGAAAGAAATCAGTATTTGCAGGGAAATGGTGTTAGGGAAATTGACAGTATTGAAGGCCGATAAATCCCCAGGGCCTGATAATCTATACCCTAGGGTACTTAAGGAAGTGGCCCTAGAAATAGTAGATGCATTGCTGGTCATCTTCCAACATTCGATGGAATCTGGAACTGTACCCATGGATTGGAGGGTAGCTAATGTTACCCCACTATTCAAAAAGGGTGGTAGAGAGAAAGCGGGGAATTACAGACCGGTAAGCCTGACATCGGTAGTGGGGAAAATGCTAGAGTCCATTATAAAGGATGTAATAGCTGAGCATTTGAAAAACAGTGACAGGATCGGACAAAGTCAACATGGATTTACAAAAGGTAAATCGTGCTTGACTAATCTACTGGAATTTTTTGAGGATGTAACTGGGAAAATAGATAAGGGAGAACCAGTAGATGTGGTGTATTTGGACTTTCAAAAGGCTTTCGATAAGGTCCCGCATAAGAGATTAGCGGGTAAAGTTAAGGCACATGGGATTGGGGGCATGGTATTGACTTGGATAGAGAACTGGTTGGTGGACAGAAAGCAGAGAGTAGGAATTAATGGGTCTTTTTCCGAGTGGCAAGCAGTGACTAGTGGGGTACTGCAGGGATCGGTCCTTGGACCCCAGCTATTCACAATATACATTAATGATCTAGATAAGGGAATTAAATGTAATATCTCCAAGTTTGCAGATGACACAAAGCTGGGTGGGAGTGTGTGCAGCGAGGAGGATAGCGAGAAACTCCAGGATGATCTGGACAGGTTGGGTGAGTGGGCAGAAGCGTGGCAGATGCAATATAACGTGGATAAGTGCGAGGTTATCCACTTTGGTGTCAAAAACAGAAAGGCAGACTATTATCTGAATGGCAATAGATTGGGAGAAGGGGAAGTGCAACGAGACCTGGGTGTCCTTGTGCACCAGTCGCTGAAAGTAAGCATGCAGGTGCAGCAGGCGGTGAAGAAGGCAAATGGTATGTTGGCCTTCATAGCGAAAGGGTTTGAGTATAGGAACAGGGATGTCCTGCTGCAGTTGTACAGGGCCTTGGTGAGACCACACCTTGAGTACTGTGTGCAATTTTGGTCGCCTTATCTGAGGAAGGATGTTCTTGCCATGGAAGGAGTTCAGCAAAGATTCACAAGGCTGATACCTGGGATGGCAGGAATGACATATGAGGAGAGATTGGGTCGATTGGGCTTATACTCACTGGAGTATAGAAGAATGAGAGGGGATCTCATCGAAACATATAAAATTCTGACAGGTCCGGACAAACTAGATGCAGGAAGAATGTTCCCGATGGTCGGAGAGTCCAGAACCAGGGGTCATAATCTACGGATAACGGGTAAACCATTTAGGACAGAAATGAGGAAGAATTTCTTCACCCAGAGAGTGGTGAACGTGTGGAATTCTCTACCACAGAAGGTAGTTGAGGCGAAGTCATTAAATATATTCAAGGATGAGTTAGATATATTTCTTAAAGCTAAAGGTATCAAGGGATATGGGGAGAAGGCAGGTACAGGGTACTGAGTTTAGATGATCAGCCATGATCTCATCGAATGCCGGAGCAGGCTCGAGGGGCCGAATGGCCTACTCCTGCTCCTATCTTCTATGTTTCTATGTTACCAACATGGCAGTTTTTGGAACAAACCATTTCAGCGTCAAGGCCCCCTGAACAGCTCCCCTGCCAGCCCCACGCAACAGTGTTGATGCCTTCTGAAAGAAGTGAATTGATTCAAAGAGAATTGTGTTTTATTTTTAAATTACATCTACTACCTGTTTCATTTCAAGCGTTTTTGCTGATGCAGAAAATGTTTCACACACAAGTCTCAGAACAGCACCTTTTTGGAAAAGGAGTTGGCGAATCTTCCTTTACAGCATGAGCACACACGAGCTCAAAATCTAGGCTGACACTCCAGCACAGTACTGTCGGAGGTGTCGGCTCTCGGATCAGACGTCTGCCCTCTCAGCTGGACGCAAGAGATCTCACGGCACTATTCGAAGGAGAGCAGGGGAGTTCTCCCAGGTGTCCTGGCCAATGGCCCAAAAATATGTGTTGCTACGCGAGAGTACGCGCTGTGTACTCTCGCGTATTCTGTCTCCAATTGCCGGTTTTCTGCATGCACTGCGCATGCGCTGAAAACCGGCACTTGGTGAATGCAAAAGGGGGCGGCTCCTAAGTGAACCGCGTGCGCGCTACAGGCTGCGCGCACGCAGTGCACTTAGTGCTTTGAACGCGCAGGTAAGCATGGAAGATTTTACACATAAAGAAAGGAGGTGTAAGACCCTCTTTTAACAAGGTAAGTAGTTAATTAAGTATTATTTTGAATTTTTTTTAACAGGTATATCTTTTTTAGAGACTTTAAAGACAGGTAAGTTTATTTTTATAACTTTTTAAAAGATTTTAAATTTTTTCAAAAATTTAATTTTTTGTTTAAAATGGTTAATTTATTTAACTATACTTATTTTATTAATGTGATGGTTTTTAAAAAAATTTAATTGAGGTTTAGCTGTTCTTTTGGGGGGGTATAGTATTCATAGCTTTCACAGCACTTATGTGAAAGCTATGAATGAAAGATGGTGTGCTGCCATTGGCTCTAACTGAGTCACGTGATCCCACAGCTCGCACGAATTAACTGCGCCTGTGGGATACGGAAGCACTGCCCAGCTGCTGTCCAGAACATCAAGTTCGTGCGAGCTGGGACTGAAAAAGCCAGCGCGCAGTGAGAGATCGCGGGGAAGCCTTACCCTCGCACGAAGGCTCCCTCACGAATTTTTGGGCCAATATTTATCCCTCGACCAACATCATTAAAAAAAAAAATGATCTGGTCATTTTCACATTGCTGTTGGTGGGGCCTTGCTGTGCACAAATTGGCTGCTGTGTTACGACAGTGATTACTGTTTAAAAGTACTTTGCAGCTCAGGCAGCATCTGTTAGAGAAGCAGAGTTAACGTTTCAGGTTGCATGACCTTCATCAGAACCTGGTCTTCGAACTGAAACGTTAACTCTGTTTCTCTCTCCACAGATGCTGCCTGACCTGTGAGTGTTTGTAGCATTTTCTGTAGCAACCGCAGTATTTTGCTTTTGGCAAAAGTACTTAATTGGCTGTAAAGCGCTTTGGGGCGTCCAGAGGTCATGAAAGGTACAATATAAATGCAAGTTATTTCTTTTTTTTCTTATTAAACCGGGCATATTTAATGAATGGGCACCAACAAACAAAGAAAAAGTTAAGACAGGAAAGGACTTTCCACCCTTAAAAGGGGGGTGATGATGGGAAGACCTCATAGGTACGTCTATAAGTTGTTAAATAATCCCAGATAGGGAAATTTGGATCAGTACAGGTAGGACACTCTGCACACAGGTAGGACACTCTGCACACAGGTAGGACACTCTGCACACAGGTTCAAATTGGCTAAAGACAAATTTGGATGGATATCAGCAAGTACTTCACATTAAAAAGTGCTCAATATGTAGAATGGAGGTATCGGCAGGGCTGTGAATAATCCTGGAACCAGTTAAGGGGCAATTGCATGTTGTGGTCCAGAGGTGTGTAGGGTATCTCTGATGGATGAACCAGGATGGGGTCAAAAGGCCTTCCTCATCTCTGTCCTGTGAAGACAATAAACTTCCTGTGTGATATTCTTAATTAATCACATCAAATTATCCAGTGTTCTACTATCAGCCCCAGTGATAGATGTACGGCAGTGTTACACAGTTTAGAATACCTTCCCTTCAGACACAGCCTAAATTTGGAGGAACAAAAATCTATAATTGTACTTCTATAGTTCAAGGGGACAAGAGTTCAGTTACTTCACAAGTTCACCATTATCCTATTGAAATCCTTCAAACCCCACAAATTGTATATGAACTTAGCCTGGTTAAAATGAGGTCTCCTCAATTCTAACATTTCTCAAGTCTTTCTGATGAGACGTTAAACGTGTGCCTGCTCAGGTGGACGTAAAAGATCCCAGGGCACTATTTTGAAAAGCAGGGGACTTATCCCCGGTGTTCTGGCCAATATTTATCCCTCAATCAACATCACTAAAAAAAAAACAGATTATCCAGTCATTATCTCATTGCTGTTTGAGGGATCTTGCTGTGGGCAAATAGGTTGCCCCATTCCCTGCATTACAACAGTGACTACACTTCATTGACTGTAAAGCACTTTGGGACATTCTGCGGTCATGAAAGGCGCTGTCGACATACAAGCTCTTTCTTTCTTCCTCCCTTCCTGAGGAAAAATAGATTCGTTAGATGCTTTTTCACAAGCGCAACCTGTTATTCGGTCCGGCAATGAAACACAATTCGAAATAAATAAATTCCACACTATTCTCCCACATTATTTCCCATCATTTAGTTTATTGACAATCTGTCATGTAAGAATCATGCCAAAAATACATTTTTTCCTAAAAATTGCAAGCATGGTAATGAAGAATTCAGAAACGCCAAGACATGCTTCATCTGATTCACAGATATCCAGTATTTTATGCAATATATATATATATATATATATATACACACACACACATATATATATATATATCGTTAATACCTTTTTATATTTTTCCCTTCTTAATTTCCAAATCAACCAAATTCTAGCAACAACTCCTTTTTTAACCAAACTGGAAGTTGTGCGGTCGTTAATGCAGAATGTCACACAAATCAATGGCAATTTCTCAGCCCAGGCAATCTAAGACAGATAGAGGACATTCCCTTTGTTGAGGGAATCCCACTGGCTGCAAGCTGCTATGTGGGGGGAAGAGGGGAGGGGAGGGAGGGTGCTGAGACAGAAGCCCATCCCTAGTGCCAGGGAAGGTCCAGAGTACTTCCCAGGAGAATAACTTTTTTTTTTAAAAACCCCCTCCCCTCAAGATTTATTTGACTGACAAACCAGCAAGTATTGATGGAAATGCAGCTTCATCATGATTGCGCCCCTTGCACTTAGCCTCACCTTAAATGAGCTACCCAGGAGACCAAAGTGAAGTTCAGATGCTTCCTTTTTGCAGGTACTTGGGTAACTCAATATCATCTTTAGCGAAAGCTCTAAGCCGAACGTGATCAGCACAATTTTTTTTTTTAAAAAGCAACACAATTTTTCTACCAATTAATTAGCGATAACAACTGCGCGTTTCAAATTAAATAGCGTGTTAAGACTAAGCCGTTAATGTACTGATTGCATGGAATGTTGAAAGAGAGAGTCATTAATATTGGCACGCAGTGTCTACACATTTGTGCTTATGTACATATCTTCTGTGGTCCGCTAGCTTAGGTGCCGGAACTTTACCAGCATACCAGTTAACCAGTTTTGTAAAGCCTAGGCCATTTCACATGAGAAGTCAATTGTTCTTGCCTTTTTCTAGAGCTGGAAATATGAGGTCCCCCTCCAGTGACCCAATCCCTACAAAGTATGTCTGGACTATTGGTGCTCAGATGAGATTAGAGGCTGGTACTTGATTGAAGATGGTTTAAATTTTAGGCAATGCAATATTCTATTGAGCAAAGCACAGTCGTTTCATATTTATTTCATTGTAAACTGTCAAAATACACCAGTTTCCACCTTAATATGCTAAGGGGGATTTACAATGCTTTCAGAGTATGCTGGGCAGTTTTCTGTAGAACAGAACAACAGAGCTGCTAGACCCAGCTTTGGATGGTACAATACAGGGTCTGTGCTGAGGGATTTAATCAATTCCTTCAACGTCATGTCAACTACCAAAAATAGGAACGGATCAATTAATTTGTACAACTGCAGTCAAAACAGCCAACTTTCAAGTTAGTGACTTGTCAACACCTTTTAAAGAAATATATTGGAAGTACCAGGGAGGGCAGCTTGTGCATTGCTGGTACCTGAACTTCTAAATGGGCATTTACACAGGCACAGTTAGCTGGGTACAACTCTCTTCATGTCACTCAATGAGAGAGAGAGCGAGAGCGAGAGAGTAGAGAGATCCCAGACTGGTTCCCAGGCAGTGGGGGGAGTTACTTGGAGAAAGCTCTCCATTGTCGCCACAACTTGACTCTAAAGAAGTGACCAAAAGTTGTTTGTGAAACTCTTGCTGCATCATGCTGGTTCAAACGGGATTCAGTCTCATCAAAGCCCTATATATTGGAAGTAGACACAGTAATGACTCTGAAGAGCGACATACATTAATCCCAGTAAAAGTCACTTTTCTCTTTCCATTTCTCCTCCAGTTGAACATTGTTGCTAACTTGAGCCCCTCTCAGTTTCATTTCAATGGCATAAAATGCTTCAAAATCTGCCCCTTCAAAATAGGACCAAAACAAACCAGTCAGGTTGAGTATGCAGATGGCACTAATGGGAAGCTCTGGCAGTTTTGAAATGAATGGCAGATGTTGGCTGCACAGCCACAAGTTGGGTCAGTGTACTTGCAAAAGCATTGACAGGGTTAAATATATTCCTTCCCGCACAGGTTTTATTGGAATACCAATCTTGTAAACACAAATGTTAAATCAATTGTTTTTTTTTTAAAAAAAGGCGCACTTGCCAACCTTTCAAATTGAAATCAATTCTCAGCTCACTTCCCTCCTCTCTCCAATTTTAAAACTCACCCCGTAGAGTCAACATGTCTACCTGTGTGGCAATGTCTCACCATTCTGGCATGTAACTGAGGGTAGGTATTAGCTGTTACCACAAAGACTGATATCCTAGTACGGTTGGGTTAGGGAGTGGGGGGGGCGGAGCGGGGAAGGGTTGGCAGCAGGCAGCATTTGTCCGCCTCTCCAATTCCACTGAGCGGCTTAATTTCTTATGCCAGTCTCGGAGTCTGTAGTACCCACTGCCATTTATGAGGAAAAGGATGGCATGGGAGACTTTTTGCTCCAAACCGCTTCCTCCCCTCCCCCTAAAAATGACGAGAGCAAAACTATAGGAAACAATGCATTGCGTTTCCTGCTTTTACGAGAATTGCGTACAAGTTTTACTGAATTACTTGGCCGTGATACTTCTCCCACAGACAAATAACGTTCCCATGCTCACTCACTAGGTTAACATATTAAGAATGGCCACTGGAATGAGGTAATTAAAGAGGTGTGTGTGCGTGTGCGCGCGTGTAGCTGAAGAACAGAACAGAATTTTGCCAAACTCTCCCTCCTGCGGATTGTATTTTGGCCCTGCAGTACTTTTAGTTATTTCAGCAATTTACAAGGAGAAAAAAAAAAATGCTCCAGCATAAGGCGTCTCTCTGACTGAAAGAGGCTTAACCCGAGATTGTCCAGCTTAATCATCAGGTACAGTAACCCAGAGCCAAGAGTTTCAAATTAAGGATCTGCAAGGGTTAGGGTTATTGAAAAAGGGGGAGGGAGGGACAATGCAGAGCAGTGAGCGGCTTTGAAGAATGACTACCTTTCCTTCTCCAAGATACTTAAGCCAAAGAAAATTTTGACTGTATTCCATTAATACTAAGATCACAGAAATGGAAAAAGCTATGTTATGTAATCAGAACCACAATTTAATACATTATTTTTTACCTAATTTTTTTTTGTTGTCAAATTACTGTTGGGATTCATACTGTAATTTCTTTTATTTATAATATATATAATCAAAGCGTAAGCAGGCGTCGATCTGGGCTCCGTTACACCGCTTCCACGTAGTTAGCTGGGAGCATGCCGGTGTCACCCGTTCTCTCCACGGTGCCGTACATCCATCCCTCGTCAATCTGTTGTACGTCAATGATTAAGTCGCCATCTTGGAATGAGATCTCATCATCATCAGCTGCTGAGTAGTCGTACACAGCTCTAAATCGCTTCTACAAAACAAGACAGAGCAAGAGAGAGAGAGAGAGAGAGATTACCAAGGGGTCTCTTAGCTCCCCCATTTCCCACCCTTCCAGTATGGTTCCATGAGAGCAGTTAACCTTCTGGTCCCTCACTAAATGACCATTCTTCATGTGACAGCCTCGAGTGGGTAGCACCCTTGCCTCTTAGTCAGAAGGCTGAGGGTTCAAGTCCCACTCCAGGGATTTGAGCACATAATCCAGGTGAACACGCCCAGGGCAGTGCTGAGGGAGCGCTGCACTGTCAGAGGTGCCGTCTTTCGGGTGAGATGTTAAACTGAGGCCCCGTCTGCCCTCTCAGGTGGACGGTAAAGATCCCACGGCCACTCTTTTGAAGAAGAGCAAGAGGAGTTTCTCCTGGGCCAATATTTATCCCTCAACCAACATCACTAATTATCTGGTCATTTATCTCACTGCTGTTTGCGGGATCTTGGTGAGAGAAAATTGGCTGCCGCGCTTCCTACAACAGTGACCACACTCCAAAAGTGCTACATTGGCTGTGCAGAGTATTGGGGTCACCTGAGGTCATGCAAGGCGCTATAGAAATGCAAGTTCTTTCTTTTCTTTCATTAGCTTCCCACAGCGGTACTGAAAGAACATTTAGATGGGCAAAAGAAGTTAAGAACTTACCCCGGCTGTGGGAGGTGGGGCACTTGGTGCAGCGGGAGGCGGAGTGTAGGCTTGGGCTGGTGGCTCCGGCTGCGAAGGTGCCTGTGGCTGGTAGCCTGAAGAAGAGTGAAGAGAATTAAAGGCAAGTTGGGAACGACTCTCATCATTGTAGCAAAAGCTTCACATCGAAATATTTAAAACGTGCATTGTCTCTAAATTTTAACGGGGAGATTGCTCATGAAAAAAAAGTGTTCCACAAACTTTTGTTTCCCCTGTTGTTTGGAAGAATTTTTCTTGCATCACAGTTAAGTGACCAGATGATGCACTTTTAGTTCATTGGATTTTATGTTTGCAAGCGGGGGGGAAAAAACCAAAATCGCCACAAACACTTTTTCGCAAAGGTCCCTTTTAACATGTCTGATGCATGTTCTGCTGATATGGTGTTGTCTGTTTCCCTTGAATGGAAGTGGAGACATTGGCAGCTGCATTTCAACCAAACTGCAGAACAACGCCCGCCTGCCCACTCACCCACCCACTCGCCAGCCCCTCCCCCCAGCCCTCCACAGTGGCCAATGCTGGAAATGAGAAGATTGGAGTCAATAACACCAGTCACACCCAGAACACCGAGCAATTACAACGGGGAAAGCAGCTTGGGAAAGGAAGACAATGGGAATGGTGGAGAATTGCAAAGCCTGGTTTGGGGGGGGGGGGGGCGGGGGGGGGGGGGGGGGGGGGGGAGAGTTGTGCAAATTTCAGTAGTTGGGGTGGGAGTAGAAATCAAAGCAATGTAGAGTCATGAATCCTAGTTGTTTTCAATAGTTTGCACACAGATAGTCCTGTAGAGCCAGCAAGCCATGGTCAAGTTGTTGGGGGCTGTGGGAGGAGGGAGTAAAATGAAGTAGCAGAGCTAGAATTTCACTTTGAAAAGTTAGCAAATCTTTTTGTGCGTGTTTTTAAACTATGTGTATCATAACTACGACTCACCACAGTTGTACAGCATCAGTTCCCAGGAGCTGCCAAGCTGTAATAAATCAGCCTGCTTGGCCAGAGACTAGACAATTGTTGCTCCATTTAGTTAGTTATTTCTTTTTTTTTTATTAAAAGAACTTTAGGAAGGATGTCAAGACCTTGGATATCAAGGAGGATACAGAGGAGATTTACTAGAATGATGCCAGGGATGAGGGACTTCAGTTACGTGGAGAGACTGGAGAAGCTGGAGATATTCTCCTCAGAGCCAAAGGGAGATTTGATAGCGGTGTTCAAAAATCATGAAGGGTTTTAACAGAGCAGATAGGGAGAAACAATTTCCACTGGCAGAAGGGTCGGTAACCAGGAGGACACAATGTAATTGGCAAAAGAGCCAGAGTGATGTGAAGAAATCATTTTTACACAGCGAGTTATGATGATCTGGAATGCGTTGCCTGAAAGGGAGGTGGAAGCAGATTCAATAGTAACTTTCAAAAGGGAATTGGATAAATACTTGAAGGGGAAACATTTGCGGGGCTGCGGGGAAAGAGCAGGGGAGTGGGACTAACTGGAGAGCTCTTTCAAAGAGCCAGCACAGGCACGATGGGCCGAATGGTCTCTTTCTGTGCTGTAAGATTTATGAAAAGTGAATGTCCTCTAAACCACATTAAGGCATTTGTCTAACATGGTCCTAATTCCACACTTTTGGTCTCCATCTTCTTCTACCAGGTTTTCCCCATTCCCTGAACGCACTGACCCATTTTGAGGCACAGTCAAACAAGAGTGCTTGCACCACAACCCACCCAGATAGCCATTGCCATACGCGAGCCAAGACAGCAAGTATCAGCAGGCTATTGGTGGAATACCAAAGCCCACCCTCCTGAACCCCCCAGTCAACAAGGTGCAGGAATCGCTCGCTATCGATAGTCAGTGGAAACGTTGACCGGTTTTCCCCACCTCAACTAAGTGGTGCCGAGACCAATTGTAGCATGCCCCCCCCCACCCCCGCCACCAGGCTAACTCAGCACAGACCGGGGATCGAGCCAAGGACTTTCCTGATGCCACACTATGGGCAAACACACCAACTCGCTGGGGCAGCCGATGTTCATCTAACTTTGCCCGAGGTTCAGTAGGTGCTGCCCAATTTCCAGGGCAGTTTGAGGTCTCCGCTCTCACCAGGTACAGTGAAAGGTGCCACTGCTTCAAGAAAACTTCAGTCGATCGTACTTATTGAAGTCTGCACCAGTAAAACAAATGGAAAACAAATCCCCCTGTTCGTTTTGAAAAGTTTTATTTAATACTTTAAACAAGGATCGATTAAGTCTGATTCCTGCCACTGGACTTGGGAGACCTAGAATAGGAGTATGCAAGCTTTTTATTTGCATTGCCCGTTGTGTGTGCGCGTGCGTGTACCTTGGAGCTATGGGGACCGCCTCTAAATGTTAATCCCTGTTCCCATTCATTTTCAGCTCTCTCAAGTTGTTTATACTGACTGATCTTAGTGTTCTGATTAGGATTGATCCACCAATTAAGTAAAAGAGCCCCAGCCTGCTTGAAGAACACCACCACCTGCAAGTTCCCCTCCAAGTCACACAGCATCCTGACTTGGAAATATAATCAGCCGTTCCTTCATCGTCGCTGGGTCAAAATCCTGGAACTCCCTCCCTCACAACACTGTGGGAGCACCTTCACCACACGGACTGCAGCGGTTCAAGGCGGCGGCTCACCACCACCTTCTCAAGGGGCAATTAGGGAATGGGCAATAAATGCTGGCCTTGCCAGCGACACCCACATCCCATGAATTAATTGTTTTTAAAAAGACTGAACAGGCTGGGGCTCTTTTCTCTAGAAAAGAAAAAGCTGAGGGGTGACCTGATAGAGGACTTTAATATTATGAAAGGGTTTGATAGGGTAAACAGAGAGAAGATGTTTCCACTTGTTGTGGGGGGGCGCACGGCGGAGTCCAAAACTAGGTGTCATAAATATAAGCTAGTCACCAATAGGGAATTCAGGAGAAACTTCTTTACCCCAAGAGTGGTTAGAATGTGGAACTTTCAACCACACGGGAGTAGTAGAGGCAAATAGCATAGCTGCATTTAAGGAGAAGCTCGGTAAGTACATGAGGGAGAAAGGAATGGAAGGTTATGCTGATAGCGTTAGATGAAGTAGGGTGGGAGGTGGCTCGTGTGGCGCACAGACACTGGCATGGATCAGTTGGGCCGAATGGCCTCTTTCTGTGCTGTAAATTCTATGTAATTCTACATAACATTGCTAAAAAAAAGTCTTTTACAAACTTCCAGACCCATAAAATTCAAACATGACTAGACAGCAAGAAGTATAAGCACAAATAGGACTGAGGAAAGTTCAACAAAAAAAACCTGAGGTATTCAGCCCTGGTGACTTAAGAGGGGACCCCAATGAGGTATATAATGTAGTAAGGAGTATGGAAAAGGTACATTTGGAGCACTATTTCAAGTTTATACTATGTCAATCGGACAAGGGTACAAATTGGTGAACGGCAAATGTAGGACTGACGATAAGGGAAGATCTTCAAACAAACAGAGAGTGGTCAATGCATGGACCTCTGCATGAGGCAAAAACCTGGAACCATCGAAGAAACCGCTGGATGTTTTACTGACGTGGGGGTGGGGGGGGAGCTGGTGATGGTACTTGGAAGTGAAGATTCACCGACTGACCTTCTTCACCCGTACCTAGTTTGCGATGGTGCGTGAGTGAACCCTCACCTCGAGGCATCTCCTGCTGAGGCCTGTACTGCGGGGTGTCGTGCGAGTTCCTTCGTTCACCACCTGCCACACAAGTTCCTTTGCTTTTCTCAAACTCTTGATGATATTTAATCTGATGAAAGATCGCAAAAAAAAAAATATATATATATATATACACACACGTTAAAAACAAAATCGATGACAGCTCATCTGTCTGGCAGTGAAACAGTCACTTCATCAACCTGCTTTAAATCCCGTGCCTTTCCCGATTAACCCTACGTGATGGCCTCCACTCGTGTGTCATGGGAACCGAGTGTCCGTTAATGGTAACAGATGGGTGCCATGCAATGTTCCCCGATTTTATTTTGGGGGCGCAGCCAGCCCATTCACAGTTTTGCGCAGGCGTGAAACTTAAGATTGGAAAAGCCGCACCCGGGCTGCGAGGGACCGGCAGAGAGCTGTGCAGCTTAGAGGGAACGTCGGTGCCAAGTAACCATCAGGAAAGACTGAACAGGCTGGGGCTCTTTTCTTTAGAAAAGAGAAGGCTGAGGGGTGACCTGACGGAGATCTTTAAGATTATGAAGGGGTTCGATAGGGTAGAGGTAGAGAAAATGTTTCCACTTGTGGGGGAGACCAAAACAAAGGGGGCCATAAATATAGGACAGTCACTAATAAATCCAATAAGGAGTTTTTTTTAAACCCAGAGAGAGTGGTGAAAATATGGAACTCGCTACCACATGGAGTAGTTGAAGTGAATAGCACTGATGCATTTAAGGGGAAAGCTAGCACATGAGGGAGAAAGGAATAGCAGGATATGCTGATAGGGTGAGATGAAGAAGAGTAGGAGGAGGCTCGTGTGGAGCATAAATACCGGCTTGGACCAATTGGGCCGAATGGTCGGTTTCTGAGCTGTAAGTTCTATGTAAACATGCCTTTCTGCTTCTGATAGCCTTTATAAATATCGAACTCAGGAGGGTTAAAGACAGAATCTCACTTCCCCCACCCCGCCCCCCCTTTTAATGTGCTTTTCCACCATTCCACAAGGTGGTGCTCGAACATGGAATAAATTAACAGTACGCGCCTGAGGGGCCAAACTCTCAGGACGTCAACAGTTTCCACAGCAACACTTCAAAAGGCAAACACACACACACACACCCACCCCTACAATTAACTGCAGTGTGTGTATAACCTGGCATCAACGTGCATGCTCAGACACTGTGCAATACTCTACCCCAGGCTGGTCTTTCATTCTCTCAACTACATGCACAGCGAGTGTGCATTACCGACACACCGTGCTACATGCTAAGGTGGTGGCATTTGTATATGGGCTGGCTGGCTGGGTGGTTATGCAGCTCCTACTGTATCCCTACCAGGTTTGAGGTTATAGTTTGGTAACAAAAGACCAAGTATTTGTAGAGTTGAATGTGATAGGTCTTGTGATGTTATCAGTTAACATAGGAACAGGGGAATGTTCCGCCAATCAATTAGATTGTGGCTGATCTGTATCTCAGCTCTATCTACCCGCCTTGGTTCCGTAACCCTTTAATACCCATGCCGAACAAAACCCTATCAATCTCAGTTTTGAAGTTTTCAATTGACCCCCCAGCCTCAACAGCTTTTTGCGGGGTGGGGGGGGAGAGAGAGAGTTCCAGATTTCCACTACCCTTTGTGTGAAGAAGTGCTTCCTAACACTGAACGGCCTGGCTCTAATTTTAAGGTTACGCTCCTCTTGTTCTAGACTCCCCCCACCAGAGGAAATAGTTTCTCTCTATCCACCCTATCAAATCCTTTAATCATCTTAAACACTTCAATTAGATCACCCCTTAATCTTCTACACTCAAGGGAATACAAGCCTAGTCTATGCAATTTGTCCTTAACCCTTTTAGCCCCCGTATCATTCTGGTGAATCTGCGCTGCACCCTCTCCAAGGCCAATATATCCTTCCTGAGGTGCAGTGACCAGAACTGAGCGCAGTGCTCCAGATGGGGTCTAACCAGAGCTCTGTACAGCTGTAACATAACTTCCACCCCTTTGTATTCCAGCCCTCTTGAGATAAAGGCCAACATTCTTCTGAAATAAATGATGGATTAGTAACTACTCCATACAGGTTTTCATAGAAAACAACTCCATTTCTGAGTTGATGTCACATCATAACAGGAAGTTATAATGGCATCCAGGGGTCAAAGTTGAAGAAAGAGGAATTGAGGTGTTCAAACCTTTTAAAGCCAGACGGGCCAAATCCCATAATGGATGAAAGAATGAATAGTGGTCATCTTGGATTGGATTTCTCCAGCGCAGATGTTGGGAGAACTGACCTATTGGTCAGGAGGTCAGCAGTGGTCAAGCCGCGAATGCACCCAACGAAGAACAAAGTCGCTGGGCTGCTGGATGAAGCACTGTGAGAAAGTTTATTACACCCCCCCCCCCCCCCCCCCGATGAGTACAACACTGGAGGGCCGCCATTCTTCCCCCTCCCCCTCCCAACATATCCAGTGTAAGTTCAAGAAGCAGCTTCCAAAGTGAGCTCATCCGCATTTTGCCAATGAAAAGCTAAGCTGAAACGAGGTGAAGTGGCCATTTCGCTTTTCAGTAAGTGTTATTTACAACATTCCATGCGTGGATTTTAGTACAAAGTGCTCTATCAAAACACATGTGCACACCACACAACACCTCGAAAAGGTCAGAAGTCAAAACGCGTACGGCAAAATCTTTGGCCGAGACTTTAGCTCTGCCACGCGGAAATTGAAATTGCGGAGTTGTATCCAAAATGCTGACACTTCAACCTGGAAAAACAAGCAGAAAGCATTTCAGTCTTTACCGAGCTAATCAAACCTGTGCCATTGGTCATCGATTGGCCGACCCGCACTCTGTGACCCCTGACAGCACGTCACCAGTTCCTGCTGCGCAGCCGTTGGTAACTCGATGTCAAAGCTGACCGCCGTTAAGTTACCAGGAAGACCTGGTTAATACATTTTAAAGAAATGGTCTCCAGCTGGTTTAACTTCAGGGTGTAGCTGGGTTCACAGGATACAGGACTTGGGAACCATGGAGAGAGCACTAGTCTCGCAACATATAACAACTTGTATTTATATAGCGGCTTTAACCTAGTAAAACATCCCAAGGCGCTCCACAGAAACATTAACAAAATTTGACACCGAGCCACATAAGGAGATATTAGGGCAGGTGACCAAAAGCTTGGTCAAAGAGGTAGGTTTTAAGGAACGTCAAAGGAGGCGAGAGAGGTAGAGAGAGACGGAGAGGTTTAAGGAGGGAATTCCAGAGCTTAGGGTCTAGGCAACAGAAGGCACGACTGCCAATGGTGGAGCAACGAATTAGGGATGCACAAGAGGCCAGAATTGGAGGAGCGCAGAGATCTCGGAGGGTTGTAGAGCTGGAGGAGGTTACAGAGATAGGGAGGGGCGAGGCCATGGAGGGATTTTAAAACAAGGATGAGAATTTTAAAATCAAGGCATTGCAGGACCGGGAACCAATGTAGGTCAGCGAGCACAGTGGTGAGAGTTAGGATACGGGCAGGATAAAAGCAGCCAGACTTTCACCCAACAGAGCCAGATAATTGTGCCAGGTAGGTGTCAGCTGTGGCTCAGTGGGTAGCACTCTTGCCTCTGAGGCAGAAGGTCATGGGTTCAAACCCCAAATCGAGACTTGAGCACATAATCCATGCAGACACTCCCAGTGCTAGTACTGAGGGAAGTGCCGTCTTTTGGAAGAGATGTTAATCAGAGACCTCGTCTGCCCTCTCAGGTGGACGTAAAAGATCCGACGGCAATATTGGAAGAAGAGCAGGGGAGTTCTCCATGTATCCTGGCCAATATTTATCCCTTAGCCAACATCCAAAACAGATAATTTGGTCATTGATTTAATTGCTGTTTGTGGGAGCTTGCTGTGTGCAAATTAGCTGCCGCGTTTCCTACATTACAAGAGTGACTACACTTCAAAAGTACTTCATTGGCTGTAAATTGCTTTGGGATGTCCTGAGGTCGTGAAAGGCACGGTGTAAAGAGAGAGTCAGGGAAAGATCTTTCTTTATAATTATCCTCTTCCCCCCACACACACACACCCAACCCAAAAAAGCCAACACACAGTTGTATTCAAGCTGTACAAAATTAAGATTAAAACTACAATTACCCTCACCACGTGACTCTCACAGCACAGCATGATGCCACTCTTTGCAACAACAAAAAAACCTCTCACTTGTCGATTCAGTTCACTGTAGGAGGGAGGGCGAGGGGAGAAGTTCAGTTTTAAACCAAATTGGTCGGTCAGCAGTCCCAATGACTGGGCTTAGTCGGTGGCAGGCAGTTACCCACGGTTACAAATAGAAATAGCATCCCCCCCTCTAAACTTAAAAAAAGGGAAAAGTTAATGTTTCATAGGAACAGGAGGAGGCCATTCAGCCCCTCGAACCTGTCCCGCTATTCAATTAAACCATGGCTGATCTGTATCTTAACTCGATCTACCCGTCTTGGTCCCATATCCCTCAAGACCCTTGCCCAACACAAACCTATCCATTTCAGTTTTGATATTTCCAATTGACCCCCCCCCAGCCGCAACAGCTTTTTTTTGGGGGGGGGGGGGGGGGGGGGGGGCGAGAGTTCCAGATTTCCACCACCCTTTGTGTGAAGTGAAGACGTGCTTCCTGACATCACCCCTGAACGGCCTGGCTCTAATTTTAAAGATATGCCCCCTTGTTTTGGACTCCCGCCCCACCAGAGGAAATAGTTTCTCTCCATCTACACTATCAACTCTTTCAATCATCTTAAACACCTCAATTAGATCACCCCTTAATCTTCTATACTCGAGGGAATACAAGCCTAGTCTATGCAACCTGTCCTCATAATTTAACCCTTTTAGCCCCATTTCAAATCATTTCATTTTGTACATCAGTCAATGTGCAGTCACATTGAAGGCTGTGCTATTGGACCGAGCTACACAGAGCGCTGGTTCCACATGTCCTGCACTCCTCTCATGATCCCTTTATCCATATTTCCCATTAGAAGCCAGCGTGCCTATAGAGACCGGCACTGGATGGCAAGTGTAAATGTAAGGAGAGGCGCAAAGTGAGGCCACTAACCCAAGTCAGAAAGAAAGACTTGCATTTATATAGCGCCTTTCACGACCACCGGACGTCTCAAAGCGCTTTACAGCCAATGAAGTACTTTTGTAGGAAACACGGGAGCCAATTTGCGCACAGCAAGGTCCCACAAACAGCAATGTGATAATGACCAGATCATCTGTTTTTGTGATGTTGATTGAGGGATAAATATTGGCCCAGGACACCGGGGGATAACTCCCCTGCTCTTCTTCGAAATAGTGCCGTGGGATCTTTTACGTCCACCCGAGAGAGCCTCATCCGAAAGACGGCACCTCCGACAGTGCGGCGCTCCCTCAGCACTGCACTGGAGTGTCAGGCCTAGCTTTATGTGCTCAAGTTTCTGGAGTGGGACTTTGAACCCACAACCTTCTGACTCAGAGGCGAGTGTGCTACAAATTGAGCCACAGCTGAACGGAATACAAAAAAAACAAAACAGGAAAAAGCACTTTTTTCCCCCCATCCCATATTTTGACCCTCAATTTGCAGACTGCAACTTGCTCTCGGTATCCACCGTTTAAGTGATGCACAATCGGCTGAAGGGGAACGGCAGAGCTGCCAGTTTTGCGGTGCCCCCTCAGTTCCATTCCATCATCTAACCAGCAGGTGGGGCCTGCGAGCCAACACCATATAAGGAAAAGCCATTGAGCGCTCTGGTCAGGTAGGAGTGTAATAAATCACGTGACTTCCCTTTTCCTGCCCCCATGGCAAGTGAAGGCCCACGTAGGAGGAATTCAAACCATTCCCAAGCAAGCCCAGACTGTGTGTCATAGCCCGAGTTACAGACTCGGCCTTGTGACAAATTAGACAGAAACGAAAACCACTCTGAGCCCCGACTGCTTCACTTACATTCCAGACACTATTTTTTTTTAAAAATGCAATTCCTCCCAGTATTTCTTTTCTAGCCGAGTCTCCTCACGGAGAGAGAGAGAGAGAGAGAGAGAGAGAGAGAGAGTGTGCACCGGCTGTCCTCCAGCATCTCAGACAGATATTCTTGACTCATAACCCTAGGCCGTGTTGGCTGAGTGTTTGACCTTGGGTGGCATCACAGTCGGGCCTAATTCTCCATCAGCTCAACCAAAGTAACCATTTTCCTATGCGTTAGCTGTGGTCAGCACCCGCGCCTTTAAGTCGGAAGGTTGTGGGTTCAAGTCCCACTCCAGAGACACGAGCACCTCATCCATGTCGACACTCCCAGTGCAGTACTGAGGGAGGTGCCGTTAAACCGAGGCCCCGTCTGCGCTCTCAGGTGGACGTAAAAGATCCCACGGCATTATTTCGAAGAAGAGCAGGGGGGAGTTCTCCCCGGGGCCAATATTTATCCCTCGATCAACATCACTAAAAACAGATTATCTGGTCATTATCCCATTGCTGTTTGTGGGAGCTTGCTGTGCGCAAATTGGCTGCCGCGTTTCCCACATTGCAACAGTGACTCCACTTCAAAAAATACTTCATTGGCTGTAAAGCGTTTTGGGATGTCCGGTGGTCGTGAAAGGCGCTATAGAAATGCAAGTCTTTCTTTTTTCTTTTATTCTGGATCTCAGCGCAAAGTGCCCAGTGAGGCCTAAAGTATGGGAAATATCAAATCCTCACTCAAGGTATTAATTGAGATGACGCACTTACATCTCTTAAAAACGTTATTGCAACGGATTATAAAGAGACTGAAAATGAAACGTCAATAAAGCTGCAGTTTGTGGCTGCTTTAGGAACTGTACAATAGTCATATCTGGTTGTTGAGGCTAGACGCGATCAGTACAGTTTAGTGCAAGCTTTGCTTGGCCTATTTTTAGCATTACATGTGGAAATCGCTGCATGGTTCCTTGTTGAGTGAGAGAGACACACAGAAAGCAAGAATGCATTTGTACAGCATGGCTAATGAAGTACCTTTGAAGTGTAGTCACTGTTTGTAGGGGAGAAGAGTGTGTGCGAGATAAGAGCGTGCGCAAGAGAAATGGACAGACAGAAAAAGGAGAGACACGCATAAAGGTAGAGGAAGGGATAGAGTGAGGGAGTGGAAAAGAAAAAGAGGCGAGAGAAACAGAGGCGGCGAGAGAGACAGGCACTGAGCTGTGGAAAGAGGAATAAGGAGGGATAGAGAGAGAGGAAAAGGAGAGGAGATAGAGAGAAAAAAAAAGAGGGATGGGTAAGAGAGAGAGAAAGAGCACAAGAGAGAGAAATAAAAAACCTCAGGTCAAGTTGAAGTTGGATCCAAAGCAAATCCCCAATCTCGGGCCGGACCCAAAGGCAGGTTGTCTTCACCTCCCACATCTCAAAAAGGGAAGGTTCAAAATAGTCAACCATTTCACACCCCTTCCATCACCAAAACCATCTCTGCCTTCTATTCTCGGGGAAACCACAATGATATAAAGGACGAAAGCAGACTTACTGCTGGGGAGCGGAAAGAGAAGAGAAAGCAGAATACACAGAAATAAACATAAAAAAACAGTAGAGTTAACCCCTGCTCCCGTTATAGAGTTCTATGGGGCTGGGGCATACCACCCGGAAGGTCTTTGGCTCAATCCCTAGTCTGTATCGAGTCCGCCGATCCAAGGTAGGGTTGGGGTGAATGGGACAACTGAATTCACCGCCATGCCTTCGGGATATGGAGGGAGAAAGAAACATCATCTAAGTTTCCCGGTCCTGATCGTTACCCAGTGATTGCAGATGGAAGTTTGTGTGTGGGGAAGTCAAATAAGATCAGGATGTGATAGCTCCCCACAGTCAAACTCCCTGCGGACACTCAGTGACCACATTCACACATGGAGAACAGGTGGCACTGGCTGTGGAACCATACTTCACACAGCATGGACTTACCACTTCAGAAGAGATGGGGGCCAGAGAGAGAAATGACTTGGGAGGGCTACACAGAGTTTGATATTATTCAGTGAACAACGGAAGAAGATAATTGCACCCTATTAATCCGCAGGTCACGAGCCTCTTGAGCATCCCGGATTATAAATCGCTCCACCATTGGCGGCCGTGCCTTCAGCTGCCTGGGCCCTAAGCTCTGGAACCCCCTTCCTAAACCTCTCCGCCTCTCTTTCCTCCTTTAAAACCTACCTCTTTGACCAAGCTTTTGGTCACCTGCCCGAATTTCTCCTTATGTGGCTCGGTGTCAAATTTTTTCGTCTTATAATAATACTCCTGTGAAGCGCCTTGGGACGTTTTACTACGTTATAGGCGCTATATAAATACAAGTTATTGTTGTTGTTAATCCAACTCGCTGTGTCCAGTCGCTCAGTACTACACTTACATGGAGGAACACCAATTGAACAGTCCTGAAAATGCAACGATTCTGCACACTTACAACATCACATTCAGCTTGGCTGCGTTTTCCACTTGGTAGCACTCTCACCTCTGAATTAGAAGGCTTTGGGTTCAAGCCCCACTCCAGAGTTTGAGCATGTAATCTAGGCTGGCACTACTACTAAAGGGAGTGCAGCATTGTCAGGGGTGCCATCTTCCAGCTGGGGCGTTTACCCAAAACCTCGTCTACCCTGTGCAGGTGGATATAAAAGATCTCCATGGAACCATTCGAACTGCAAGACGCTCTTCTAATATCTCAACCAAAACAGATTCATTACTTATGTGCGGTTCGTGTGGCCTTGCTGTGCACAAATTGGCTGCCGTCTGTCTTTGCCTTTGTAACAGCGACTACACCTCAGAAGAAAAACAAAAAAAAAAAATGCTGGAAACACTCAGCAGGTCAGGCAGCATCCGTGGAGTGAGAAACAGAGTTAACCTTTCAGGTCGATGGCCTTTCATCAGAACTGGAAAAAGTTAGAGATGTAACCGGTTTTAAGCAAGTGCACGGGGCAGGGAAAGCGGGGAGGGGAAGGAAAGAACAAAAAAAGGGAAGGTCTGTGATAGGGTGGAAGGCAGGAGAGATTGAATGACAAACTGCATGCGGGCAGAATTTCCCCAGAGGAGCCAGGGAACTCCCCAGCTACACCCCCTTGACATAGACTGGAGTGGGCAGACGGTCTGCTCATTGCAACCCGCACCCCCCCACCCCCACCCAATCTGAATTGCAAAGGGCCAGTGTAACATTCACAAATTGAATAAATAATCTGATTCCGCCCCAAATTCCTGCTCCCTCGAGAGGCAGAAATCTTCCTTTCCACCCTCCTAGAACCTGGGAATATCAGTGCCCTTTGCCTTCATTGCATAAGGAGGAAGAAGCATCGATATCAGCGATCACCGGAACAATATCCAGTGACCATATCGGGACACAAGGACGTATTTCAGTTCAACTTGCATCATTGTTGGCACTTGCTAAACACTTGAGATAGCACCTTGCTAATCATGGACTATATACACGCACACACACACAATAAACGTACGCTGTCTGCCCACTTAAAAAAAGGAGGTGCTCCAGATAGTTACATAATTACTTTATTGTCCTTCCAGCTTTTTCTCCCCTCTTCTAGCTAGCCGCCCCCCCCCCCCCGCCCCGCCACATCCCCAGCCCCTGCAGGCGTCATTTCCTGCTGGAGCAGAGCTCAACAGGCTCCCATCACCTCACCCGCAGTAACCATTTTCCTATGTGACAGCCAGTGGCTCAGTGGGCCGCACTCTCTCGCCCGAGTCAGAAGGCTGTGAGTTCAAGCCCCACTCCAGAGACTGGAGCACAAAATGCAGGCTAACACTTCAGTGCAGTCAGAAGTGGTGTCCTTTAGATGAGGCCTCAAACCGAGGCCCTGTCTGCCCTCTCGGGTGGACGTAAAAGATCCCGCGGCACTATTTCGAAGAACTGTCCTGGCCAACATTTATCCCTCAACCAACATCACTAAACAGATTATCTGGTTGATCGCATTGCTGTTTGGGGCAAATTGGCTGCCGAGTTTCCTACATTACAACAGAGACAACGCTTCAAAAAGTACTTCATTGGCCTGTAATGCGCTTTGGCACATCCTGAGGTTGTGAAAGGCGCTATAGAAATGCAAGTTCTTACTGTGTGGGAGAGCCTGGACGGCGAGGATCGGCAGGCGGTTCCCGAGTGGGAACACCATCCGCACACAAGGTGCACGCACAATAACCAGTCACTGGATAGTGATCAGGAGCATGAATCCTGGCTGATAACCCCCCCAACATAGTACAGCACACCAAAAGAAAGACTTGTATTTATACAGCGCCTTTCACGACCACCGGACGTCTCAAAGCGCTTTACAGCCAATGAAGTAATTTTTTTTTTTATTGTAATCACTGTTGTAATGTGGGAAACGCGGCAGCCAATTTGCGCACAGCAAGGTCCCACAAACAGCAATGTGATAATGACCGGATAATCTGGGTTTTTTGTTATGTTGGTTGAGGGATAAATATTGGCCAGGACACCAGGGATAACTCCCCTGCTCTTCGAAATAGTGCCATGGGATCTTTTACGTCCACTTGAGGGGGCAGGCGGGGCCTCGGTTTAACGTCTCATCCGAAAGACGGCTCCTGTGACAGTGCAGCACTCCCTCAGTACTGCACTGGAATGTCAGCCTAGCTTTATGTGCTCAAGTCCCTGGAGTGGGGACTTGAACCCACAACTTTCTGACTCAGAAGTGCGTGTGCTACCCACTGAGTCACAGCTGACACCAAGGCTAATAACACTATCCTTACTACCACCCAAGCCACAGTCAGCTAACTCAGTGTTGTCCAATTGCTGGCTACAGCGATACTGCATGCGTAATTTGAGAAGAAACCGCCTTGCATACAATGTACTTAACATGTGCACATTTACTTAACATCTACCAGCATTCAGTAACCAAGGAAGTAAAGCACATCAACAATTAAAAAACACACACACTCTGCTTTGCCTCTTGCCATTTTACCAACAAATGTACAAAAAGGTTAAAGTTCACATGCACACACCGTGCAAATATGAGTATTGAGGTCACATGCCCAACGACCGTGTCTCTTACTCACTTTATATGAATTAATCAGAAATGAAGCAACCACATCCGGATTCCCAATTAGTCACACGTGGCCAGTAGCTAAAATATTGGACAACACTGAGCTCACACAACATAGACCAAGGGTTAGGGCCAAGACCTCTGGCCTGTACGGCTCAGCTGCTTGCTCAGTTAGCAACGGAGTCATCAGAGAGTTTGTCGCAGCCCCTTCATTAACTTCACACCCCACCGCTCCCCCATCCCATCCTCTCTTCAAGGTGCTGACTCTTGCTGGGTTCAGTTCCACAGGCTGCTCACTAGTACCTTCCCCAAGTGGCTGCTCTTCATACGTGAACTGGGGCAATCAGCATCAGCTGCAATCTGCACCAGTCTGGTCAGATCTGCACCAGTCTGGTCAGATCCCCACCCGCCATCTTGCACTTGTGGGAACTTCATCTAAGTTATTTACCCCTCCTTAGCGCCACAGCATTGAGTTCAGTTTTACCAACTCCCCAGCCCCATATCCCATTCTCCCTCTATAATTCCCCCTCCCTGTCCCACTCCCGGTCCCCGCCATAACCCCCTTCTTCCCCACCCCAGTCTGCTCCATATCTCCTTCCCCTCTATATCCCCTCCTTCCCCCCCCCACCCATCCTCACAACATCATGGAATGCGAGGCTTTGAAACGTACGATTGGAGAATGCGTTTTAGCTAGCAGATGAAAGACTAGCATTCCCCCCTTATTTGTTGTTTTTTGTTGTTTTTAGAGGGATTTCACCGAGGGAGAGCTGGTGGTGCAGATTCAGCACAGGACACAATTCAGCACAAAGTATTTCCACCTGCGTTCAGCACACCCTCCCCCCACCTTATAGACGATACTGCAAGCTCAACATGACTCAAGAATTTGAAAAAAGACAAACCACCCACTGCGTGGGCGAACAGACAATGAGCGTTGCAAGAATTGGAATCTTCCATTTTTAGAAATTAGTCACTGCAACAGAACAAAAAAAAATACCATAAAAAGGTATTTGAATGTGTGTTTTTTTTTTTTTGAGAATCACAGGAAGCCACATGAAAGCAACAGCTTCCTGTGCTTGCCATCGCCGGACCGTCCATATACTGGTTACGATTCAGAGAAGGTGCATTTTACAACCAACCATGTTCCGTACTCAACAGCAACGGTCCCGCTAATTTTTTCGGGTGCGCGGCCCATTCAAATTTCCGCGCATGCGCGGTTTTTCCAATTGTAAAGCCAGTAAGCGGCCAGCACAGGACCTCCAGACCACCGCGCAACTTCACGGGAACATTGCTCAACAGTAGTTCAAAAAATAAACGTTATTTTCCCACCAGTATAACTTTTACACCACTTATTGAGTAGCAAAATAATCCAGGGGTGGGATTTGAGGCCCCGTCTAAGGAGAGCGAGAGAAGAGAGAGAGAGAGAGAGAGAGAGAGAGAGAGAGAGAGAGAGAGAGAGGAGAGAGAGAGAGAGAGAGAGAGAGAGAGAGAGAGAGAGAGAGAGAGAGCGCGAGAGATATCATGGGAGAAGGCCGAAAGCACCGGCAACAAGGTAGGCTTTCAGGACACAGATAGATTTTGTTAGGCGAGGGTATTAAGGGTTACGGAACCAAGGTGGGTAAATGGAGTTAAAACGCATCAGCCACGATCTAACTGAATGGCTCAAAGGCCTACTCCTGTTGCTATGTCGAAGGTTGGGGACTGGGTGAGGGAGGAGGTAGTGTCTTTGCATGCTTTACTGAATTTGCTGACTAGAGTTAGGCAACTACTGCTGCCCAGTACCCCAACGAGTGGTCATTCTTCGCGTGTGCGCTTAGACAGTGAGCGGAGACTATCTTAACATGAAGGGCACTCTATAGCCTTCGGTTTTCATTTGACTGCAACACCAAGGGTCCCGAGCACTGTTTAGGCTGAAATGTGAGTAACGGGTGCGGTACTTGGCACCTGCTGACCATGAATCAGCAAACTGCTTGGACGGGGTGAAGGAAGAGAAAGCAAATCCTCCAAGGCACTTTATAGTTTGGTCTTTTGTTGAGTAAAGATCACAGCTTATTAAAGCATAAACTGTATATCCTGAAGGCAGAGCCAGATGGGAGATCTGCCACAAGTGTGGGTGATCTTGGAGTGTCCTAGCTTCCAGGCTCTGGGTCTCAAGAGCTAGCCATTAAACCAGCCATTAACCTTTGCAGCCGACTTGCTCAGAGACCAATCCTGACAACACAAGTCAATCCCTTCAGTAGCTACGCTGAGGTTTCCAATCTGGAAAGGGCACCTCTCCGAAGGAATAGTCAAAGAAAGAAATGTAACTGGGTTTGACATTCACTAGATAAGCATTTCCCAGGATCTGTGCATCAGTGAGGAAGTGGAAAAAAAAAAGTGATGCTGCCAAGATATCCAGGTCCAGTTTGAACAATTAATATGTCAGCTGGAGAGTCTGATCCGATCTGCCAAAAAGATGTTGGCTCCATCCCCTCCATCTAGTGCAACACATATGGTACTATTGTCATATTTGGGCCAATCTTGCAACAGGCCCTGTTGTAACAGAATGTGAATCGCTTTGTAATTTGGCATTCAAGGAAAGCCAATATTCTCCAAACTGGTCTCATTACGCTGTACTATCCCAAGGCTCTCCAACCCGGCCTCTCCCTCCACAAACTGGACCTCATCCAAATCCCTGCTGCCCGTGTCCGAAGTCGCACCAAGCCCCGTTCACCCATCGCCCGCTGTGCTCGCCGACCTAAGTTGCCTCCCGGTCTGGCAACACCTTAATTTTAAAATTCTCATATCCCTCCATGGCCTCCCCCCTTCCCATCTCTGTAACCTCCTCCAGCTCTACAACCCACCGAGATCTCTGTGCACGCCTCCAATTCTGGTCTCTTGCGCATCCCCAATTTCTAGCCCCCCCTCCATTGACGGCAGTGCCTTCAGCGGTCTAGGCCCCAAGCTCTGGAATTCCTTCTTTAAAACTCTCCGGCTCTCTGCCTCTCGCTCTCTCTCCTCCTTTAAGACGCTCCTTAAAACCTACCTCTCTCGTCCCAATATCGCCTCATGTGGCTCGGTGTCAAATTTTATTCGATGACGCTCCTGTGAAGCGCCTTGAGACGTTTTACTATGGTAAAGGTACTATATAAATGCAAGTTGTTGCTGTACATCACTATCCAATAATGGAAGCAACAAAAAAAAAGCGATACAATAACTCAATAGATAATAGCATGCTGTGGTACTGAACCACTAATACAAGTGTGTGTTTGTGTGCGCGCGCTTGCATATTGACTGGGGGACAGAATTGGGCTTGGTTGAGACATGCCTTCTTCCCCTCCCCCACCCCCTCAAAATAATTGAACAGCTCTTCAACGCTCACTGTTGAGACTCGTGCGAAGAATTGGACAAGCAGCCAGGGGTGGGGCGGTTATGGCTCAGGGAACTGGCGCTCAAGCTCTAGGTGAGGAGCAGTGCGAGGGAGAAGAAGTGAAACAAAACACTGGATTGTGGTAGAGCATTACCACTTTGTACTACATTTATTCTTCTTCTCAGACAGTCCCTCGGACCGAGGATGACTTGCTTCCACATTAAAAATGAGTTTGCAGGTGACTGATGAGTCCAACGCGGGATCTACAGTCTCTGTCACAGGTGGGGCAGACGGTGGTTGAAGGGGCGGGTGGGTGGGGTGCTTGGGTTGACGTGCGCCCCTTGCGCTTGCTCCCTGGTGAAGAGACTCGAGGTTGTTCGGCGCCTTCCCGGATGCTTCTCCTCCACTTTGTGCGGTCTTAGGCCAGGGATTCCCAAGTGTTCTTCTACATTTACAGTCAGTCAGTCAGTCAGTCATCGATTGTCCTCAATGTAACCCGCTACGTGCCTCATAGAAACCCCCATCAGTTTCTAAATCTGATGGGCAAATTATTAGAGGATGGCGAATGTTTGAGATTGTGAACGACACAGGACGATATTAATTACTCTTGAAAGACTCACCGACAATCAAATCAGAAAGGTTGCAAAGCTGACGTTCAAACTCCATTAAAAGCAACTCAATTACAGCAAGCCCCCACCCACCCCACAACCCACCCACTCTTTTAGTTTCGGCTGAAAGAAACAGCTGCTAAACAACAGACGCGCAAGTCTTATGGCACCGGTTGTAATGGACTTTTGATTCACTTCATAACAAAGTAGCAGCTGTCATTGTGCCGAGGTGCCCCGTGACATCAACATTTCCTAGATGCAAATCCCACGCCAGCACACAACGTTAAAAAAAACAACAGGCAGCTGTTCTCGTTAAAGTAACCTATTTGCGAGTCCACTGGGAAGATTTGCGGATCATCCGAGGGAGCTCCCAACTCTCGAATGAGACGTTAAACCGAGGCCCCGTCTGCCCGCTCAGGTGGACACAAACAATCGCAACGGCCACTATTTCAAAGAAGAGCAGGGGCAGTTCTCACGTGTCCTTGCCAATATTCATCCCTCAACCGACATCACTAAAAAAAAATTATCTGGCCATTTCTCTTATTGCTGTTTGTGGGAGCTTGCTGTGCGCAAATAGGCTGCCGCGTTTCCCTATATTACAACAGTGACCACACTTCAAAAAGTACTTCATTGGCTGTGAAGCGCTTTGGGATGTCCTGAGGTCGTGAAAGGCGCTAAAGAAATGCAAGTTCTTTCTTTCTTTCTTTCTTTAAAACCAGCCGCCTGCACTGCCCACACCAAATACAGAAAACAAACCTCATTGAGGACTGGCTCGGGGATTTTCTCTCCAGTTTCTCCCAAGTGGCAGGCAAGCCTCATCGGTGGCAAGCACAGAACCTGAAACTAGAAGCCCATCAGAGTCCCACGCATTGAGGAGTCAAAGTAAGGCAGAAAGTTAGCTCAGTACAATGGGCCAGTGGGCAAATTGACCCATAAGGACCAGGTAGGTCCTAGATTCTACAACCTAGTGAGTTACCTGACCTCAGCCAGAGGTGCAGCTGATGATTGGCTGTGGTTACCAAGGGAGTGTTTTTTAAAAATATATAAATAGAAAGGGGTTCTGGTCCGAATAAGAAAAGAACCAACTTGCATTTGTATAGCGCCTTTCATGACCTCAACGCCCCAAAGCGCTTTACAGCCAAATGAAGTACATTTGTAGTATAGTCACTGTTGTAATGTAGGAAACTCGGCAGCCAATTTGCACACAGCAAGCTCCCACAAACAGCAATGTGATAATGGCCAGATAATCTGTGTTAGTGATGGTGATTGAGGGATAAATATTGGCCCCAGGACACCGGGGAGAACTCCCCCTGCTTTTCTTCGAAATAGGATCTTTTACGTTCGCCCGAGGAGGCAGACGGGGCCTCGGTTTAACAACTCATCCGAAGGAGGGCATCTCAGACAGTGCAGCGCTCCCTCCGTACTGCAGTGGAGTGCCAAAAAGTCCGAGCAGGCATACCAAGCACGAGAACTGGATCAGGCTCAGCACCGATGCCCCACATGGTTCAACAGCCTGCCAAGACTCAACGCATAAAGAATGGTCACTCGGGCGAGGTACCGGTGGGGTCCTACCATCCACGTTACAGGAGAACCGAAGGGGAAATAGCACACTTTCAAGGATTTTGGCTCCTGTATCAGCCAAAGGTCCAGGAGGCTGGAAGAATCCTCAACTCCTCCAGCATTGAGTGGAAACTAGACGTTAGAAACCCCCCCTTAATGAATATCTTGAAATACATGATTAATAAATAAAGTTCATATTTAAGAATCCAAGCCAGGTGGGATTGCAGCCCAAGAGGTAAATCCCCAAATAATAATTAAATGCCTGGGCCATGTTGTGTCAAGATGGTCTACTTGGTTGTACTAGACTAGTAGTCATTAATCTTAACAGCTTGCAACTGCCAAAAGCTCCAGCAATTATCAAATTTGCCAGCTCCATAAAAAGACAGACTCCGAGACATGTAGCTGAATGAGCCAGCGCGCCCCACAGCAGGGAGCTCCGAGCGGACATGAATTCAGCTTTACTGCACGTCATTTTCCTATCTGGATTCCCTTCGAGGGCATCAGCAGTAATTACACACTGTGCTAAATTAAAAAAATATGACCTCTCTTTCTCAGATTGTTGGTCTCTGAAAATGGCTAATCACGTGCAAAATAAGAGAAAAAGAAAGAGTGCGAGGTGGGGGGGGCGGGGGAGATCAATTTATGTCTCAGTTCATGCAACATTCAAGGTCATCGTGTTTCCCCCAAAGCCGACATAAATCTGAGACGTGCTGCGCAAAAGAGAATTGTTAAAAACCCAAACCTTTGGAGTCTGTATCATCTAATGGGAGATTGCAGCAAGTTTAATCAGGATTATCTTATGCGGCTGCAGTCTGCTAGATCGGTTTTGTACTTCCAGTGTCGTGCGACTGGCTCTCACTGAACATTATGCCTCGCGTTACAAGGGGAGTTAACCTCACTAATCAGTGTCACTTTTTCTAAATAGTGCCATGGGATCTTTTACGTCTACCCGAGAGCGCAGACGGGACCTCGGTTTAACATCTCATCTGAAAGACGGCACCTCAGACAGTGCAGCACTCCCTCAGCACTGCACTGTTGGTGCCAGGGCTTCAACTAATAATGACAGACGTGAGTGAGATTCTCCTGCAGGGGTGTGGCGTACAGACCAGGAAAATCTCGAGTTTGACCCCCTAAGTCAATGCAATTAGTTTCTCTCAATTGGACGCACTGTCCCTAAAGATTTGTTTGTTGGGCGAAAGAAAGACTTGCATTTATATAGCGCCTTTCACAACCTCAGCATGTCCCAAAGCACTTGACAATCTAATGAAGTACTTTTTGAAGTGTAGTCACTGTTGTAATGTAGGAAACGCAGCAGCCAATTTGCGCACAGCAAGCTCCCACAAACAGCAACGAAATGAACGATCAGATAATCGGTTTTAGTGATGCTGGTTGAGGGTTAAAAGTTAGCCAGGACACCGGGGAGAAACTCCCCAGCACTTCTTCAAAATAGTGCCGTGGGATCTTTTACGTCCACCTGAGGGGGCAGACGTTTAGCGTCTCATCCAAAACACGGCACCTCCGACAGTGCAGCACTCCCCTGGAGTGTCAGCCTAGATTTTTGTGCTCAAGTCTCTGGAGAGGGACTTGAACCCACAACCTTCTGACTCAGAGGCGAGGGTGCCCAGGGGCGCTAATGCGGCGCAAATGGCTTTACACTCGGGCGCGGCGCTGACATCGACTCCCGCCATATTCAGGGAGAGTTTTGCGGCGGCGCTACAGCGTTGCGCCCCGATCTCCTTCGCCCGGAGAGTGTGACGTCATCGCCGTGCGCATCGCCCCAGACCCGAAACTGACTTCCGCCCCGTGGCAGTGCCGGTCGAAAACACCGACAGCTGCAGGAGGCGGCTGGCCGCTTCGAGGGGCGATGATTAAAGGCGAGGTGACCGAGATAAGCAAAATAGATCAGCCCGGCACTCTGCTTGAGCGCCGGGCTGATCGTGCGGGATCGCAGCTGCCTTGGAGGTCCAGGTAGGCAATTTTTCTATTGCAGAACCTGCAGCGATGGCCCTTCCCTTGAAGGGAGGGAAGGAGCCGTTGAACGCGGCAGCGCTGCACGGCCC
The DNA here is from genome assembly GCA_030390025.1 of Squalus acanthias. NCBI lineage: Eukaryota > Metazoa > Chordata > Chondrichthyes > Squaliformes > Squalidae > Squalus > Squalus acanthias. Next base: position 7,655,299 of record CM059437.1, on the reverse strand, counting down.
AGTGTGCATCGCTGCTGAAGTCTCCACCCCGCTGTCCGACGTTAGCGCCCCAAGAAGGAAGTGGAGGGTTTGATTCAGCGCTCCACTTCCCTCTTGGGGCGCTAAAACTGAATTTCGCGGTCGCCAGCGTTAATTAGCGCCCAGGCCCCAAAATGGTCGATACCAAATTTTCCCCCAAGATTTAAAAAAAATAACAATTTTCACCGCTAAAATTTTCTGCAAATGAGGAAATAATTGGGGAAGCACACGAGGGCGAGAGTGGTTCAGGACATGCACTCTGAGCCCGCGGCCTTTTAAGAAAGCACATCATTGGAATTCCTGTTGACTTCACTTCGGTGAACAAAGCAGCTTAGTACATTTGGAGAGATCGCGCTCAGTTAAATCCTTCGAGTGCTGCAGGATTGCGACACTAAATAGGAAACATTACAAGATCACAGCTTTTCAAGAGCTCTTCCTCACCAACCACCACCCCCCCACCCCACAGTGAACTGGGAATGGAAAAGAACAGAACAGAATTGTCAGTCCATCGGCACAGGCTGTCACTGTGTGTCCACGTAACTACTGTTAACGTCGACTGCGCTCGAGGGAGAGCTTTGGCCGCAGGGGTCGGACTGGTTCTCAAGTGCCGTTCCCTCTGTATATCAGCGACGTCATGATTGTCTGCCACAAATGCAACAACAGGTTTGTTTTGTGCGCTTGCTCATTGTTTTTCCCCCCACCCCTCCTCCCTTGAAGGCATCGATTACTTCCAGCGTTTTCTGTTGTTATTTCGGATTTCCAGCATCCGCAGTATTTTGCTATCGGATTACTTACTGTTGTTTGGTTCTGCAAGCACTGCCATTACCTCACCCAAGCGACCATTGTCCATTTTTTTTTTTGAGTCTTTACGGTCGGCATTTGCCGGCCGCCCGACCAACCACTCATGGATGCCGGAATCCAGTTTAACAGGCCAATATTAAAGGGCTTTCCCCAAGTGTGGCCTGTGTATTCACAAGATAGTCGGGAATGAGGGAAGCCATACGGTCCACCTTAGCTCATCCATACAGAAATAACCTAAAGCATCCGCCACGCCCCCTTCACTGTAGCATCCAGATAGTTCTTCAATGATTTCAGTGTTTTCACCTTCATTGCTATACAGGTGTTCATCTCATGTATTGATCACTCTGTGTGTGCGTGTGAAGTACATCTTCATATCAGTCCAAAAGTTGCCTTTCGTCAGCTTGAACCAGTGTTCCCTTTGTCCTACTCTCTCAATTCCCTTTGGAGTAGTTGTCCACCTTTACTTTTTCTATACCATTAACTATCGTGTATATCTCCACGACTCCCTTCCAGGCAGAAAGCCTTCAATCTTTCCTCATACCTCAAAACCCTGACGCTAGCAAAAATCCTTGTCTTCTCTGCACTGTCTCCAACACTTGAATGTCTCCCTTGTGTCTCAGTGATGAGAAGTGGAGGTGGTAAGCAAGACGATGCATACTTTTCACTGAATTGTCGCTCATTAGCGAGGGTTTTTTTTTTTGGAGAGGGTGGGAAAGAGAAGGAACGTCTTGATTCAGGAAAATTATCGATTTGGAAAGCAACATTATTCCAACATATTCATGTACAGATCATCAATCCAAACCAGGAGGCAGCAAATAATTTGTATTTAACTATTTCTACTGCTATCTCAGATATTTGAGTGTGTACCGCAGCAACTGGCCAAGGCTCCTTAGGCAGCACCTCCCAAACCCGTGACCTCTATCACCTAGAAGGACAAGGGCAGCAGGCGCATGGGAACATCACCACCTCCAAGTTCCCCTCCAAGTCACACACCAGCCTGACTTGGAAATATATCGCCGATCCTTCATCATCGCTGGGTCAAAATCCAGGAACTCCCTCCCTAACAGCACTATGGGGGGTAACTTCACCACACGGACTGCAGCGGTGCAGGAAGGCGGCTCACCACCACCTTCTCGAGGGCAACTAGGGATGGGCAATAAATGCCGGCCTTGCCAGCAACGCCCAGATCCCATGAACAAATATTTTTTTTTAAAGTGCAAAAAAGGGAGTAGATAAAACAGCCAGTTACATCTGGACTAGTAGGGCTGGTGTGGGCACACCAATGTTGCCTCTAATTTTATTTTTCGTGCGCAGTCCCTTTAAGTTTGTTCCGCGGTATCTCTTCCAGCTTGTGGTTGGCCTGCGCGGAACCTCCCAATTGATGCGCGGCACGCACCATAGGGGGAACGTTGGGGCCCACACATCTCCTCTCCTTCTTCACCCCCAACACTATCCTGCTAATAGTTGCCTCCATTTCCCCTGGAGTTTCTCTGCACTGCACATAGAATCATAGAAAGTTACAGCACGGAAGGAGGCCATTTCGGCCCATCGTGTCCGCGCCGGCCAACAAAGAGCTATCCAGCCTAATCCCACTACCCAGCTCTTGGTCCGTAGCCCTGCAGGTTAGAACATCCCAAGTGCACATCCAAGTACTTTTTAAATGTGGTTAGGGTTCCTGCCTCTACCACCCTTTCAGGCAGCGAGTTCCAGACCCCCCACAACCCTCTGGGTGAAGAAATTTCCCCTCAACTCCCCTCTAAACCTTCCACCAATTACTTTAAATCTGTGCCCCCTGGTTTTTGACCCCTCTGCCAAGGGAAATAGGTCCTTTCTATCCACTTTATCTAGGCCCCTCATAATTTTATACACCTCATCTGCACATCTTCAAAAAGGCAAGAGGGCAGGCTACGGCCCATGTCTAGGCCTCTGCCAATGCTGGCCTATTCCTGGCAGTCAGGAGGTGCTGAGAAGTGTTCTGGTGTGGCGGACTCTACATTTCCTCCTCGCGGTGAAGTGAACCAACCGCACGATTGCAGAATCTTTAATGCTAGATTCTGAGGGGAATTGACAGGGTAGATGCGGAGAGGTTGTTTCCCCTGGCTGGAGAGTCTAGAACTAGGGGGCATAGTCTCAGGATAAGGGGTCGGCCATTTAAGACCGAGATGAGGAGGAATTTCTTCACTCAGAGGGTTGTGAATCTTTGGAATTCTCTGCCCCAGAGGGCTGTGAATGCTGAGTCGTTGAGTATATTCAAGGCTGAGATCGATCGATTTTTGGACTCGAGGGGAATCAAGGGATATGGAGATCGGGCGGGAAAGTGGAGTTGAGGTCGATGATCAGCCATGATCTGATTGAATGGCGGAGCAGGCTCGAGGGGCCGTATGGCCGACTCCTGCTCCCATTTGTTATGACGCCATTGTTTGGTCGTGCCTCGCACACTTGAATTATTGGGAGAGATGCAGCGATACGCCCTCCTTTAACAATCTCCATATCCAGAACATTTTTACTGCCTTTTATTTGTTTAAACTATCAATTGGAGCACAGACAGGGCTGCCTCCTTAACTGAGAAACAGTGTTGTCCTGGAAGTCTGCCAAACTCCAAGCAGTAAACCCAGGATAAATGATTAATCCAAGCATAAAATATCACTGTACTCCAAATCACTCCCACTATCCGCGAGAGGATACTGGAATATCCTGCCAAATGCGTTGTGCATGTTTATTGGGACTCGGGTGAACCAGTTCCAACTATCCCTCTCCCCCACCATGTTCAATCTCATTCTCATTTCTCTCCATTTTAAATCAGTAGTACGATGACCATTTCTCCTCGGAATTTCCCACGCTTGCTGCTCCCAAGTTCCAAAATATGCTGTCTGACACCCATCCCTCTTGCAATCTCGCTCTAAATCGTTCTATCGCAAGATTGCGAAAGTATTGAATTCCTTACATACCTCAGTCCCTCGCTCCCTCCCACAGCTTTTCAAAACTCGAACTCCATCTAATCACTGTTTCTGTATTTGTCTCGTCTCATTTCAACCTTGGCGCTGTCTCTGCTGGGCCGTGGCCCTTCACCTAGTTTTCTCAGTAACTAAAACAACCTTCAGATTTTACTTCCGACGTCAACACCGACGCCCAAGTGTTAACGTAGCGAGCATTGGTTGAGGAACCTGCCACTGGTGCGGTCACCGGCCTACTGGTAAATCGCAAAGTGGGTTTTCAAAAGAGGTCGCCTCCCATTTTAAAATGCACGTGCGAGGCACATCCCTTTTGAAAATCCCACCTCAAACAGCAATTCTGTACATTTCAGGCCCGAATCCTTTAAGGAAGGGAGATGAGGAGATATTTTTTTTTTTTTTTTTTTTAATTTAATTTTTTTTTTTTTAATTTATTTATTTTTTAAACACAGCGAGTTTTGATGATCTGGAATGCGCTGCCTGAAAGGGCGGTGGGAGCAGATTCAATAGTAACTTTCAAAAGAGAACTGAATAAATACTTGAAGGGGAGAAATTTGCCGGACAATGGGGACAGAGCAGGGGGGGGGGGGGAGGGGGGGAGAGAGAGCGGGACTAACGGGACAGCTCTTTCAAAGAGCCGGCATAGGCACAATGGGCCGAATGGCCTCCTTCTGTGCTGTAAGATTCAAAAAAATAGCTAGAACAAAAAGGAACTTAAAAGAACATCTTTTAAATTAACTCGGATATATTGCACTTTGTGGTCTTTAACTCTCACTGCATCATCACCCTGCAATAGCGAGAACTTAAAGCAGGTTTCCAGAAAAAAAATGGCAGCATTTGGAACAGTTGCCATCAGGCCAGTGGAAACCTGCCGGAGGAGGCAAGAGGGGAATTCTGCTGCCGAGACTGCAAAGCACAAGCCTCCAGCCATCAGCAGGATGCTGTATGTGTAATTCTGTGCGCTACCCGTGCACAACTAGGCAGTTCCCAACAGTGCCTCAGTCTTGCTTTCTGCCTTCGGAACTGCGAGAATACTAAAGCTTCAGGTCACCGTTTTATAAAAAAGGATAGAGAGGCATTGGAGAGGGTGCAGAGAAGATTTACCAGAGCCGCGAGTTTATACCCATCAGGAAAGGATGAACAGGCTGGGTCTCTTTTCTCTTGAAAGGAGAAGGCTGAGGGGTGACCCAATAGAGGTCTTTAAAATTATGAAAGGTTTTGATAGAGTAGATACAGAGAGTGAGGAGGAGAGAAAAACTAGAGGCCATCAATATATGATAGTCACCAAGAAATCCAATGGGGAATTCAGAAGAAACTTCTTCACCCAGAGAGTGGTGAGAATGTGGAACTCGCTACCACTGGGAATGGTTGAAGCGAATAGTGTAGATGCATTTAAGGGGAGGCTAGATAAGCATATGAGGGAGGAGGGAATAGAGGGTTATGCTGATAGAGTTAGATGAGGAAAAACGGGAGGAGGCTCGAGTGGAGCATAAACGCCAGCATGGACTGGTTGGGCCGAATGGCCTGTTTCTGTGCTGTAAATTCTATGTAATTTTATGTAAAGAACACAAATATCCATCTCTTTCAAGCAAGACTTGCAGGCCCACATCAAGGCCCCCAGTAGGATACCTACATTGCTGACCATTTCCTGGTTCTTCTTGATCCGCTCAAGCTCGGGAGTGTTGGCCACGGCACTGAATCCTTTCCCTTTGTTCTTTTCAAAATCTTCTTTGTATTGTACCTAGGAGGATGAAACAGAAAAGAAAAAAAAGTTAGCCAATCTCTTTATGAAAACTAGGCTGGCAACGAGATAGTTACGTGGAATTAACAGCGCAGAAACAGGCCATTCAGCCCAGCTGGTCTGTGCCGGTGTTTATGCTCCACACGAGCCTCCTCCCAACTCTACTTCATCTCACCCCATCAACATACCTTTCGATCCCTTTCTCCCTCATGTACTTATCTGGGCCAAGGGCTTAGATGTAGGAGAGTAACTGCTGCTGTAATGTTAAAAATGCAAATGTCACTTAACTTTTTTTTTAAATGATTAAATGCGAGGTATAAAAAAAGTTTAAAATTAAGCACAACAACAACTTGAATTTATACAGCGCCTTTAACACAGTATAGCGTCCCAAGGCACTTCGCAGGAGCGCAATCAGACAAAATTTGACACCGAGCCACATAAGGAGATATTAGGGCAGAACTCGGTCAAAGAGGCTTTCAAGAGCATCTTAAAAGGAGGAAAGAGAGGGAGAGAAACGGAGAGGTTTGGGAGGGAGTTCCAGAGCTTAGGGTCCAGGCAGTTGAAGGCACGGCCACCAATGGTGGAGCGATTTAAATTCAGGGATGCGCAAGAGAAATAATTTTTTAATGAAAAAACTAAAAATGCTCCACAAACTTTGTCTCTTCAACATACGAGTTTTCAGGCATCTACTTTCCTCCAAAACGAGTGATAGAATATCGTCCACACCTAGAGCCCAAGAGAAGCCTCCGACCGTCTTTGTAAATCATGGGCCATTCTCAAGGTTGGGGGGCCATTCTCAAGGTTGGGGGGGGGGGGGGGGGGGGGGAGGGGTTTGAGCAGCGCTGGCTTTATGCTGTCTAGGTTGGTGAGCACTTGCACCCAGCAAGAGGAAGTGCATTCAGGAGAGAAACAGGGACACAATAGGGAAAAGAAAACACCATCAGAAGCCTTAGCATTCGGAGAACGGGCCTTGATGTGCCCAACACGGAGTTTCCCCCGAGTGCCCATTGCCAGCGGACGTGGAAGATCCCACGGCACTATTTCAAAGAAGAGCAGGGGGAGCAACAAGTGACTACACTTCAAAAAAAGTACCTCATTGACTGTGAAGCCCCTTGGGATGTCCCGTGGTCATGAAAGGCGCGATATAAATGCCAGATTTTTCTTTCATTCACCCCAATGTCCTGGCCAATATTTATCCCACAGCCAACGTCACAAACAGATTGTCTGTTAATTATCTCATTGCCGTTTGTGGGATTTGCAGTGCACAAATTAGCTACTGCATTTACTACGCGTAGAACGTTGCTGTATTTCCTATCTCCCTGTAGCACGCCCCCTTCTAGGGTGGCCAACCCTCCGGGATTGCCCGGGAGTCTCCAGGAATTTAAGATTAATCTCCAGGACGATGCTGTGAGGCACTATGGAGAAAAACCACTGGGGTGTTAAACAAAATTGTGGGTTTTTTTCCCATTTTACTTGAACAGTTTCATTTATTAGTTATAAAAATATCAGGGGTGGGGGGTGGGGGGGGGAAGAAAGAACGGCCGTTTGACTGACAGTCAAGAATCATCCAATTGGTTAACGAAGAGTCTGTTCGCTACCCAATTGGCCGTGGGAAGGCGGTGCGCTGTGATAGTGGCGGTGTCGGGCGACCAATGGTGGGAGCGTTGGGGGGGCGGGCCGGTCGGAAGCGAGAGCTCACGAGATGATGCCTCCAGGAATATGTCCAACCAGAGTTGGCAATCCGACTGAAAATTTGCACCCAGTCCTACTCAACAGGGTATTGGAAGAATTAATTCCATATCCAGGCAGGTCAGAACTCTAGCGGAACTGATTTATTGCTTAAAATGGATATTCAGTATCTCTCAAGGACAAAGTCACTTTTCCCCCTCCACTCAGTGCGATTAGATTTTGACAGCCGATGCATTGCAGAGGTGTCAAGATCCAGTTCAACTAACACGTGCCAAAATCCCATGTAGAACAAGACCTGAATGCTGGATTGAGCAAGGAATAGCGAGTGTTAAAGTCTGTCAGCTTGGCTTCCTAACCAGATTCATTCATAAGAATAATTAAATCTGCACACCACATACTAATTTTGTTATGATTAAAAGTGTTCAGATGTGCTTTTCCTACAAAAAAAGCTATTTCAAAAAAGCGTTTGTTTTTTTTTAAATAAAAATTATTTATTTCTTTCATTCTCTTTTACAAAATTCAGAAGGGGGAGTTATGCCTGAACAGTCCCTGGTACAGACCAACAACACAGGACAGATGGCAGACTCGCTGCACATCAGGCAAAGAGAGAGGCTAAATATTAATGGGCATCCCCGATTTCCATCGCTCCACCATTGGCGGCTGTGCCTTCAGCTGCCTAGGCCCTAAGCTCTGGAAATCGTTCACTAAACCTCTCCGCCTCACTACCTTTCCCTCCTCCTTTAAGGCGCAATTTAAAATCTACCTCTTTGGCCAAGCTTTTGGTCACCTGTCTTAATATCTCATGTGGCTCGATGTCAAATTTTGTTTGATAAAAATCGCTCCCGTGAAGCGTTTTTAACAACATTAAAGGCGCTACATAAATGCAAGTTCTCGCTGATTATCTGCAATCGGTCCAATTCATTTTGCTGATAAAACACTCTCACTCAGAACATGAATACTCCATTCACTTCAAGGCTCTCAGTGTCTCTGGCACCGCCTCAGTGTTGCACGTCTTCAGTTCAGGTTAAAGGGAGTCAGTAAAAGCTCAATAGCACAGACAGTCAGATGACAAGGTCCCAGCCAAGAACGTCAACTTTAATACTCTATTTATAGCACAGTACTGCCTGTGGAGGAAGTGTCGCAATGCAAGCGAGGTGGTGCATACGCCTCCGGAGAGGCTGCAAGTCTCCGGAGCCCATGTACCAGCAGCAATGACATTGGCTGCCCGCAACACCACCACCGCTTGCAGTTGCATCTCCCATGCTCCTGTAGCCCACTCGCAACAGTTTTGATATTCCTTCCCTTCGTGCAGTGGATCAATGGGTAGGACTCTCGCCTCGGAGCCAGAGGATTGTGGGTTCGCGTCCCACTCCAGGGAACAAAATCCAGACTGACGCGCCCAGTGCCAGTACGGAGGGAGTGCTGCACTGTTGAAGGTGCCGTCTTTCAGATGAGACATTAAACTGAGGCCCCGCCTGTCCACTCGGGTGGATATAAAAGATCCCAGGGCAATATTTTAAAGAGTAGGGGAGTTATCCCCGGTGTCCTGGCCAATATTTATCCCTCAACATCACAAAAAAAAATAGATTAATCTGGTCATGATCACATTGCTGTCTGGGAGCTTGCTGTGCGCAACTGGCTGCCGCGTTTCCTAAATTACAACAGTAACTGCACGTCAAAAGTAATTCATTGACTGTAAAGTGCTTTGGGATGTCCTGGTGTCGTGAAAGGTGCTATATAAATGCAAGTCTTTGTTTCTTTCGTGCATGCTTCCCAGACAATGGAGACTTTGCCCAAAACATAAAATCGGGTCATATGCCATCAGTTGATAGGGTTGCCAACACTGATTGGACATATTCCTGGCGGTGTTATCACATGACCTCTTGCCTTCACCCTCCCCATTGGTTACCCAAAGCACCAATCCTTCCAGCACACCGCCTTTCTACACCAATCAGAAAGCGAATAGACTCTTTATTACCCGATTGGATGGTTCTTGACTGTTAGTCAAACAGTCGTTTATCCCACGTCCAACAGTTTTATAACTAATTAGACAAAAAAGTGTTCCAAGAAAAAAAAATTTAAACGATTTTTTATTGCCCGTGATTTTTCTCCCAAAGTTTGCTCGCAGCAGCATCCAGGAGATTAGTCTCTAATTCCTGGAGATTCCAGGGCAATCCTGGAGGGTTGGCAACGTTTAGCTGAAATGCTTGTCCAGACCTCAACAGGACAGCGCGATATCCTCGGTTACTACAACCAGCCGGGGGAGGGGAGAGAAATCAATGTTGGCCAAATTGGCCCATTTGAAACAGATGGTTTCAAATCAGAAGCACTACAGAGAAACAGCAACACCACTGGAATCTACAGGCCTCCTCTCTCACCTGGAGGACAATATGTGGCAGCAGGGGAAGGGGGGGACAGAAAATGAGCAGAAAAACCAGCCATGCTCTTCGATGCACCATACAGACCTGGGGTGGCGCGGACATAGAAACTTTTGGGTTTCCTCAGGTTCAACCCAGAGAGTGGTGAGAATGTGGAACTCGCTACCACAGGAAGTGGTTGAGACAAATAGTTTGGATGCATTTAAGGGGAAGCTAGATAAGCACATGAGGGAGAAGGGAATAGAGGGTTATGCTGATAAGAGTTGGATGAGGAAGGATGGGAGGAGGCTCAAGTGGAGCATAAACGCCTGCATGGACTGGTTGGGCCGAATGGCCTGTTTCTGTGGTGTATATTGTATGTAACCTGAATTTTGGGAAAGAGCAGGGGGGCGGGGAGTGGGACTAATTGGACTGCTCTTTCAAAGAGCCGGCACAGGCACGATGGGCTGAATAGCCTCCTGTACTGTAAGATTTTTTGATTTTAAATGAACTGTTCAGGATGGTACTCTTCTGCATTCCATCACTCTCCCATGAGATCCTACCTTTGACATCAATTGTCAATGCTGAGCTTAAATATTCATTATATGAAGTAGGGTGGGAGGAGGCTTGTGTGGAGCATAACCAGTATAGACCAGTTGTGCTGTAATAGCACCTTTATATAGCAACTGGTAAGAAAGGGCAGGCAGGCAGCGGAAACGCTACATATATTTTCAGGTTGTTTGCAATCTTATGCACACCTTTGTCAAAGCACACAAATGTAAACAAGAGAGAATCGTGCCTATATAAGGCAAGGTTACAACTCTCTCAATTGCGTGAACAAGATTGTCTGTTGCAGATCGGAGGCCCCAGGCGAGTGGACTGAATCACTCACTGTCCCAGTGAGAGTTCAGTGTCGATAAACCTCCAGGGCAATTGGTCGAGCCTTTGAACATTCAATCATTTCAACAAACCCAGCAATGTCAAAGTAATGGAACTTTAGGCGGTATTCCAAAACAGATTTCAAGCCAGCATAAATCAAAAAAATTTTTTTTTGGAAAGTATTTCAAACCAAAAAACTTTTCATTTCGACAGATTTGAAAGCAAAACTATAGCCTTTTGCGATCAAAAGGAAAAAAATACAAGGCAGGCCTAGAGAAATGAACATAGAAGGACCCTCCCCTTGCCCCAGTGAGTAACCCGGCAATAAATGGTCTCCAAGGAGCTTACATTCAATAACAATTAACATGGGGTGGGGTGGGGACTAGAGTAATGAGACAGCTTCTATCTACAACTTTCACTATTCATTGCTATACCTCCTCGCTCTCAACAACCACTTGCATTTATATAGCACCTTTAATGTAGTAAAACATCCCAAGGCGCTTCACAGGAGCGTTACCAAACAAAATTTGATGCTGAGCCACACGAGGAGATATTAGGAAAGGTGACCTGAAGCTCGATCAGTAGGTTTTAAGGAGCACCTTAAAGGAGGAGTGGTAGACAGGTGGAAAGGTTTAGGGAGGGATTTACAGAGCTTAGGGCCTCGGCAGCTAAAGGCCACAAATGGTTGAGAGATTAAAATGGGGGATGCGCAAGAGGCCAGAATTGGAGGTGAGCCGATATCTCGGAGAGTTGTAGGGCTGTAGGAGGTTTGAGATAGGGAGGGGCGAGGCCATGGAGCGATTTGAAAACAAGACTGAGACTTTTAAGATCACACCCCTCTCTCCCTCAACTACAGCTCTCCAACAACTGGAGTTTTAGAAATTGTGTTCCTTCAGGTGAAGAATTTTAGCGCTGGAGAATCGGTCACTTTCTAAGACGAGGCCTGCGTCACAAGAGATTTCCAGGGAAAGTTTTATGCTGCGTTAGGTCATGCACACTAGGATACAGAATGAGAAAGCCTAAATTCGTTTCACATCGGATTCTTACAGCCAGCAGACAATGCACAGGAGTGCGATGGAATACTCTCCACTTGCCTGGATGAGTGCAGCTCCAACACTCAAGAAGCTCGACACCATCCAGGACAAAGCTGCCCGCTTGATTGGCACCCCATCCACCACCTTAAACATTCACTCCCTCCACCACCGGCGTACCGTGGCTGCAGTGTGCACCATCTACAAGATGCACTGCAGCAACTCGCCAAGGCTTATTCGGCAGCACCTCCCAAAACGGCGACCTCTACCACCTAGAAGGACAAGGGCAGCAGGCGCATGGGAACACCACCACCTCCAAGTTCCCCTCCAAGTCACACATCATCCTGACTTAGAAGTATATCGCCGATCCTTCATCGTCGCGGGGTCAAAATCCTGGAACTCCCTCCCTAACAGCACTGTGGGAGCACCTTTACGACACTGACTGCAGCGGTTCAAGGCAGCAGCTCACCACCACCTTCTCAAGGGCAACTAGGGATGGGCAATAAATGCTGGCCTTGCCAGCAATGCCCACATCCCGTGAATGAATACATTTTTAAAAACTTGGTATGGGAAGGCGATGCGTTGCAAGGATGGACGTGTTGGGCGACCAATGGTGGGAGTGGGGGGGCGGGCCAGTTGGAGGCACGAGGTCATGTGATGGAACCTCCAGGAACACAGCTAACCACAGTTGGAAATCCTAGGTTCAAGCCCTTTGTTCAGTAGGAAAAAAACACAGCACAAGACTCGACAGAGTGATGTGACCCTGCTGTATCTCACTCCAAAGGAAACAGTGGCAGTTATTCTCCTTAATTAAGTCCCTTGTGGTAGAGTAGTCTTGAAAACAACCTCAATAGCTGAACACACATCACTAGAAGAGCAGTTTAGACAAAAAGTAATGAAATATTTAGAGTCACTCTGTCCTCACTGGAACTCAAGTCCTTGGGCAACAAACATTGTGCATGCTATAATGAGGAATGTGCTTCTCTATCTAATAGACAATATATTGAACACAACACTTTCACAAAAAAAAAGGCACCGATTCAATTATATAGGGGCAACTTTATAAGAGCTGGCATCTAAAGGAAGAAAACTTGCATTTATATAGCACCTTTCATGACCTCAGCGCTTTACAGCCAATGAAGTACTTTTGAAGAGTAGTCACTGTTGTAATGTAGGAAAAATTACAAACAAGACCAAAAACAGTGCCCCGTTAAAACTTATTGGGGGGGGGGGGGGGCTATTAAGGGATATGGGCCAAAGGCAGGTATATGGAGTTGGGTCGCAGATCAAACATGATCTCATTGAATGGCGGAACAGGCTTGAGGGGTTGAATGGCCTCCTCCTGTTCCTATGTGGGGAAGAGGGGGAGCGAAGACGGAGAGTCCTGCCCTCGAGCCCATACTAAGTAGACATGGTCGCATTTTGCGTTTCCATCTTCCCGTACAACGCACGAGCCACTTAATACAGGGGTCAAATCAAAAGAGAGCCCAAAGCAAAAGGCTTTCCCCACTCAGGAGCACCAGCTCCCACGCCCAGTTTTCTCAGCTTAAATTGAAATGTGCCTTTGCTCTCCGCAAGGTGACACATGCTGCCCTTGATCTCCAACAGCCCCGAACTGCGCTCCCACCATTGATCGCCCAATTGGCTCACCACCACCTTCTCAAGGGCAATTAGGGATGGGCAATAAATGTTGGCCTTGCCAGTGATGCCCACATCCCATAAAAACAAATTTAAAAAAAATACAGGAAACTCTCGTTTAAACGGCACCTAAATATCCGGAATTCTCTAATAACCGGCAGAATTCATACTCCAAAAACTACAGTATACAGTCGTTTATAAGTTGTGTTTTACTGTTAAGTAATTAAAAAGTGATGGATTACCCTCAACTGGCATTACTGTAATTAATCAAGCATCTTCCACCATCCATTTAACACAACATTCTGTAGGGGAGTACCCAATTATACTGCACATTTCTTGATTTTTTTATTTTTGTTTGTTAAAAATAGCCTCGGTAGATATACCTCTCCGTTATCCAGAATTTTTAATCAACCGGCACCATCCCGGTCCCATCGGTGCCGGATACGAAAGAGTTTCCTGTACATCCATCATTGTTCAGAAATATTTGAGCAAAATTTCATTTTTTTTTCCAAAAGTGTTAGACTTCAAAGTGTATTTACTTTAAGGCAACTATCCTTTCTAAGTGGTTGACATTCAGTTCCGGGCTCCCTTTTGTATTGAGGCCTGTATTAGCAGGCTCTGGTTGCCATGGCAGCAAGACTTGTCACCGCACCAGCTTTGTGTTCAGGAGGTGGTGTACGTGATGGCAAAGATATCAGCACTTCACCGATTGCATCAAGAGCAATGGATTCATTTCCAAATCGTTTTTTTTTTTGTTCAGGAGAGGGGGGGAAAAAAGCAACGCTTTAAGGTATGAAGGACCTCTCATCAACAACCGATATGGTGGGCCTTGATGTGGACTATCCAGAGATGGCCGTCCTAAACCTTCCCAATGCAGAGGCACCCCCTCGAACCCTAATCCCAAACAGGGCTGCTAACTCTAGTTGGACCTATTCCTGGAGATTTCACCACATGACCTCCACCTCTCCGCCCCATCAAACATTATGTTTTCCCCCCAATATTTCTATAACTAATAAACGGAAGCGCTCAAGGAAATTTTTTTTTAAAAAGTGTTTTTTTTTTTAAATGGCCCCATGATATTTCTCCTGGGTTGCTCGCAGGAGTGTCCAGGAGTTTAACCATTAATTCCTGGAGACTCCAGGGCAATCCTGGAGGGTTGGCATTCCTAATCCCAACCCTCTTCCCCAACACCCTATGAAAAGTACTCTTTTTCTTTTCCCCCCACCCCACATGAAGCGTTTTGCAAACCCTCTTTTGCACCTCCCTCGGGAGTGTGAGGAGCAATGTAATCGCAATGACCCTGCAAGCAGACAATACATTTCTGGACGATTTACACCACTGCGCGTGTTTGTGGGAATAGGCATGAAGACGTGAATGGGCTTTTAATGTTAACCAGTCTGTGGTGCCACATCCAAAATGGATTACCGACTTGAAAAGCACTTTTACGTCCACCCGAGGGGGCAGAAGGGACCTCGGTTCAACATCTCATTCGAAAGACGGCATCCCCGACAGTGCAGCACTCCTTCGGTACTGCACTGGAGCGTCGGCCTAGATTTGTGCTCAGTTGTCTGGAGCGAGACCTGAACCCACGACCTTCGGACTCAGAGGCGAGGCAAGTTAACCACTGCAGGTTAAAAAAAAGGAGGCGCCAGAACGTCAATCCTCAGCACACGAAAACAGCAGCTAAACAATCAGGTAAGGAAAACATCCTGCTCACTCAGTTTATTTATGCAAAATAATGAGGGGCTTTTTTTAAAAAAAAACTTGTCGACAACAACACATGCCCCATTTCCTGCCTTCTTTTATTCAAGTTAATTCAGGTTCCAAGTCCAATTTGCATAAACATTGAGGCAAATCACGTAAAGTGGACAAGCAGCCACAGCAACTGCGTTTCTAACAGTCTCGAACTGTAAATCGGCACAAAGGCGTCGAAGGCTCCTGCATAAAAAGGTTAAGCTCCCCAGTGCTCCGTGGGTAAGAAGGACAGGATGAAAAACACACTTCCCGCTGGGTGCAAAAGGCAGCTGATTAAAAATTCCACCGGGAGTCTCGGCACAGCTCACGGCAGCTCATAAGCCAAATTGCTTTGAAATGCAGTGACTGCTGACATTGCCAAATCGGACAGCCATTTTTTTTTGTGCACAGCAAGATCCCACAAACGTCAATGAGCCGACTGACCAGTTCATAGAATCTTAACAGTGCAAGAGGGAATGCCCCATTCGGTCCATCGTGCCTGTGCCAGCCCTTAAGAGCTATCCAATTAGTCCCGCTCCCCCCCTGTGCTCTCTCCCCCCATGGTCCCTGCCAAATTTCTCCCCTTCAAGATAATCTTGGTGGGTTTTTTTTTGGTGATGCTGGTCGAAGGAAGAATGTTGGCCTGCTCTCTCTCTCAAATAGTGCCTGGTGATTTTTTAAATCCACCTGATCCACCAGAACAAGCAGAACGGCCTCAGTTTAACCTCACATCTAAAAGAGGACAGCAACGCAGGACTCCCTCAGTACTACACTGGAGTGCCAGCCTGGATTACGTGTTCATTACTGGAGCGGAGCGTGAATCCAACTAACTGCTGACTCAGAGGCAAGAATGTTACCAACTCGGAATTTTTACAGGCTGCTCTATTGAACAGGGAGCATCCAGTTAATATGCCCCTTACGCAGGCTAAAAAAAAACTGCAGAATCCCTTCTGCTCAATTACATGTTTATCTGGCCAATCTTCATCCACGTGGACACCTCAACTGTTCCCCCTGGGCGCACAATCTCATCGCAGACTTTCTTTTGGAACATCACATGAAAAAAAGAGTCATATGCAACAATAGTTGTGTGATGTGACCGAGCCAATCTTTCGAGTCTGGATTCACAATCCGGATGGAGAAAGAGCAAGAGTGTGGGACTAATAGCTCTTTCAAAGAAAACTGGCCTTTGAAGCCAACTAAAATAGGTTTCTTAAAAAAAAAATTGTGGCCATCGCCAAGGTAGATGGTTTTTAAGAAAAAAAAATTCTCATCCTTGTTTTAAATCACTCCGTGGCCTCGCCCCTCCCCATCTGTCACCCCCTCCAGCCCTACAACCCTCCGAGATCCCTGCGCCAATTCTGGCCTCTTACACATCCCCGATTTTCATCGTCCCACCATTGGCGGCTGTGATTTTAGCTGCTCTGGAATTCCTTCCCTAAACCTCTCCCCTCCTGTAAGACGCTCTTTAAAACCTACCTCTTTGACCACACATTTGGGCACCTGTCCCAATATCTCATGTGGCTCGGTGTCAAATTTTATTTGATAGCACTCCTGCCAAATGCCTTGGGACGTTTTACTACATTAAAAGGCGCTATATAAACGCAAGTAGTTGTTGTTATGCTCGAGGAACAGCACCCCATCTTTCGATTAGGCACTTTACAGCCTTCTGGACTCAACATCGAGTTCAGCAATTTCAGACCATAACCTCGGCCCCTACGTTTTCTTTTCTCTCACATGGCAGCTGTTGATGATTCGGCCATTGTCATTTACAGTTCATCTAGAGTCAGCTTTTGTTTCTTAACTTCTCCCATTACCATCTCCTTTTGCCTCGCACCATCATCCCTTTTGTCTTTTAATCTCTCCTGCCTTCCAGCCCATCACAGACCTTCCCTTTTGTTATTTCCTCCCCTCCTCCCTTTCCCTGCTCCTACACTTGCTTAAATATCTGCTACTTCTCCAACTTTTTCCAGTTCTGACGAAGAAAAGGCCATCGACCTGAAACGTTAACTCTGTGTCTCTCTCTTCGATGCTGCCTGACCTGCTGAGTGTTTCCAGCATTTTCTGTTGTTATGCGTTGGGTTCCCCGAATGTGAGGAATTTGTCTCCTTTCGAGACTTTGCTCTTTACATAATTGGCTGCCACATTTGCCTCCATACCAACAATGGTTAGAATGTGGAACTTGCTACCACAGGGAGTGGTTGAGGCGAATAACAGATGCCTTTAAGGTGAAGCTCGATAAATACACGAGGGAGAAAGGAATAGAAGGATATGTTGATAGGGTGAGATGAAGAGGGGTGGGAGGAGGCGCGTGTGGAGCATAAACACCGGCATGGACCAGTTGGGCCGAATGGCCTGTTTCCGTGCTGTAATTTCTATGCAATAACTACATTTTAAAAAGTAATTAACTGGTTGTAAAGCGGTTTGGTAGACCCTGCAGACTCGACAGGGCGCTCTGTAAATGTAAGTTCTCTCTATTGGTAGTTTTTAAGCAGGCTATTTTCCGATACCTGCGTTTATGTGGGTTTATTAATTCCGATCCTGCTATTTTTCCCTGATACCTGCTGGTCTGTTAATTCAGCTCTTGGAACCCCGGTCTCTGAATTGGCTGCGGTTAAATCATTTTAATTTCCTAGCCCGGTCAAAAACTTGCAGACCCGGGTAAAACTGGTTCCGTCACCGGGCTAAAATCGGATTAAAATCGCACAAATGCCGGGAATAGGGTGGTGGGTTCTTGCAGATCTAAATCAAAAGACCAGCGTAAGAAGCAGGACATGTCTGTGAAGCTGGAGATGGTTTGCCTGCAAGGAACTGATTGATTCAATGGGTGTGAACGCTCTTCACATTTTTCCAATTATTTAAATTGCCACAGTAATTTTTCTGTATGGGTAAGCCGCCGACACACTCACAGTAACAAGTCTGAGCATCAGTCAGAGAGCCCTTCAAGCCTCATCTGGGCAGGCTGCACTCGCACAAAAAGGTTATTCATACGGCCCAGGAGGCCCGCATTTAAACGAGTGGCTGCTACAGACCGTTAAGTAGTCAGTTTGTTGCCCATTTGCATGTTAACTGGCTGACCGACCAGCAGGTCCACAATCAACCAGCCAACTGTTCTTGCATGCTTAACACTGAACGCTCTGGCAATGCAGATGAGCAACTCCGAGACAGAAATAATCCTGCAGGATGCGCCCAATGTGAACTCGTGGCTGCGTCCCCAGGTTCCCAATCCAGTCAAGCGAGTCAACGTTGAATGGAGTTCTTTCTTTAACAAAAGTCTTCCATTTAATATGACTTGCTGCATAGGAACAGGAGGAGGCCATTCAGCCCCCCCTCAAGCCAGTTCGGCCATTCAATTAGATCATGGCTGATCTGTATCTTGACTCCATCTGCGTGCCTTGGTTCCGTAACCCAGAATACCCTTGCCTAACTAAACCCCATCGATCTCAGGCTTTGACATTTTCAATTGAGCTCCAGCCTCAACAGCTTTTTGGGGGAGAGTTTTCCAGATTTCCACTACCCTTTATGTGAAGAAATGCTTCCTGACATCACCCCTGAACGGCCTGGTTCTAATTTTAAGGTTATGCCACCCCTTGTTCTGGACTCCCCCCCCACCAGAGAAAACAGTTTCGCTCTATCTACCCTATCAAATACCTCAATTAGATCACCCCTTAATCTTCTATTCTTGAGGAAATACTAGCCTAGTCTATGCAACCGGTCCTCATAATTTAATCCTTTTAGCCCCAGTATCATTCTGGTGGACAATTGTCATGGAAAATAACCTCCACTCTGTGCTGTGGTGAGCCCGATGTCCTGTGATAGGAGGGTGTTTGGGTGTCTTTGAGAAGGATTAGCACGCTTAGTTGCTCACAAGTTGAAGCAGGCTGCCTCTATTCAACCAATCAGACCTAAATCCCATTGGTATGATACAGCAGCAATCTATCAAGATAGGAGAGCGTGACCTTGACAAAAGAATATTCCTATTAATGGCTGTAGATGGTAAAGAGGAGAAGGAACTTGCATTTACATAGCTCCTTTCACGACCTCAGGCTGTCCCACAGCGCTTCACAGCCAATGAAGCATATTTGAAGCGTAGTCACGGTTGTATTGCAGGAAAATACCGCCGGTCATTTTATCCTCCTCCTGAGCTGAACTTTGGGAAGGACAGGAGATGCTGAAAGGCTTAAACACCAACTCTTCCCATTAAAATGGAATCACACCCAACTCACACATTATGAATAGTCGCCGATTCTTGGAGCACCCGTTAGACTGTGCCTCAGTACGATTCAACACCTTTGGAAGGAAAAGGAAGAAACCCAGGGTTGGGCAGGGGAGAATGGATTGATGGATGAGATAGACATGCCCAAGGATTTCGACCAGCTCTTTCCCGCCCCCACTCCCTTCCATGTATGTGTCAGCCGTGGCTCAGTTTGTTGCACCCTCGCCTCTGAGTCAGAAGGTTGTGGGTTCAAGTCCCGCTCCAGAGACTTGAGCACAAAAATCTAGGCTGACACTCCCAGTGCAGTGCTGAGGGAGTGCTGCACTGTCAGAGGTGCCGTCTTTCGGATGAGACGTTAAACCGAGGCCCTGTCTGCTCTCTCAGGTGGATGGAAAAGATCCCAGGGCACTATTTCGAAGAAGAGCAGGGAAGTTCTCTCCCTGGTGTCCTGGGGCCAATATTTATCCCTCAATCAACATCACTAAAATAGATTATCTGGTCATGATCACATTGCTCTGTGTGGGAGCTTGCTGTGTGCAAATTGGCTGCCACGTTTCCTACATTTCAACAGTGACTCCACTTCAAAAAGTACTTCATTGGATGTTAAGCGCGTTGGGCCATCGAGGTCGTGAAAGGCGCTATATAAATGCATATCTTTCTTTCTTCACCAGGGACACCAGTTCAAAACCACTCTCGTCCTCACTAGAAGTCAGTCACAAATACTTCTCTCACTCAGGTCTGCGAGTCTTTGACCGGGCTAGGAAATTAAAACGATTTAAACTGCAGCCAATTCAGAGACCGGGGTTCCAGGAGCTGAATTAACAGACCAGCGGGTATCAGGGGGAAAAATAGCAGGACCAGAATTAATAGACCCACATAAACGCAGGTATCGGAAAATAGCCTGCTTAAAAACTACCAATAGAGAGAACTTGCATTTACAGAGCGCCCTGTGGCCAGAAAGATTAAAGCAAAAAACCCCAGCCGTTCATCTAACTTGTACAAATTGATTTTTTTTTTTTTTTAATTGCCCACTAACTTGGTCCTAAAGCTCTTTACAGCCATAATCAATGAACAAGTCATTGCATTTCAATTCAAACAAACCCATCACTGGAACTTTATCCTCAGATGGGGGGGGGGGGGGGGGAAACCAACCGGCTCAGCCAGGTGTAGATAAAACAATTTTAGATCAGAGCATACAATTCCTACATGCCGTTCCCATTGTACTCATAACCCTGATCTATCAATCGCATTCAAATCCCAATCCAACCATGACCATCCAGTGCATCATCCCCATGCACCAAGATAGGAATATCAACGACCTCAATATCGTTCTAATCCACGGATAAAGGCCTCCCACTGAACTTGTCCTGCAAGCGTGGTTTAACATCGAATGCTAATTCCTTCAGGGTTTTCAAAATCTGGCTTTTTTTTTAAATTTAAAGATATCCACTTTGTGTTGAAGGGGTGGGCGAGCGAAATCTCTTCACGCAGCCTGCAGACTTGTGAAATCGTTAGTAATCACTGAAGACTGAAGCGTGAACTGATTGCGATTCGACACAGGCCTGTTGCTAACGAGTTTACCAGCACCTCGGGCCCTCGCGCCACATCTAAATCTGAATCTGTGCTGACTGATTCAGGCCCACGTCATTCGGCAGACTCGATGAGCAACTCAAAGACCAAAACATCCTCATATCACAGGACATAGAGCTCATCATATTGGATTACCACAGCACGGAGTGTAGGTCATTTCCCGTGACGAGTGAGTCATATTAAATGGGAATGGGAGTTCTTTTGTTAAAGGTACTCAATTGAACGTTTACTCACTGAATGGATTAAGAACCATTTGCTCTGGGGAAACATTGGCCGCATAATAAACCCACCCCAATCCATCTCACTCTATTTACAGAAAACAATGCAGAGGGAGGCAAGAAGGGATTATAGAGGCGGAGAATGAAAGATGAGCTGCCCAGTGACTCAATTTGCAGTGCAACACTGAACATAGAACTGAGCTCTACAGACCAGGAAGAACCCTTTGGGCTGAAAACCCAATCCATACATTGATATTATCAGAGAGCAATGGTAGGGGGTGGGTACATTTGGCCTCGGCAACTCTGGGCTAAAAATGGAGGAAAATCAGCCATGGTTCCACTTCTGATCGCTGTCCAGTGAGAGTGCATGTGGTTGGACACTACGCGAAGGCAGGATTAGAGCTGCGGTGCTCTCCATGGTTGAATAGCCTTTCAACACACATATGCACAACTTGCATTTATATAGCGCCTTTAAGGTAGTAAAACGTCCCAAGGTGCATCACGGGAGCATTATCAAACAAAATTTGACAGTGAGCCATATGAGAAGATATTAGGACAGGTGACCAAAAGCTTGGTCAAAGAGGTAGGTTTTAAGGAGTGACTTAAAAAGGAGGAGCGAGAGGTAGAGAGGCGGAGAGGTTCAGGGAGGGAATTCCGGAGCTCAGGGCCCAGGCAGCTGAAGGCACGGCCGCCAATGGTGGAGCGATTAAAATCAGGGATGCGCAAGAAGCCAGAATTGGAGGAACGCAGAGATCTGGGAGAGTTGTAGGGCTGGAGGAGGTTACATAGATAGGGGGCAGCGAGGTCGATGAGACACAGAGACGCACGCACGGACCAGAAAGAAAAAGAAAGACTTGCATTGATAGAGCGTCTTTCATGACCACCGGACGTCCCAAAGCGCTTTGCAGCAAATGAAGCCACTGTTGTACTGTAGGAAATGCAGCAGCCAATTTGCGCACAGCAAGGTCCCACAAAGAGCAATGTGATCATGACAAAAACAGATAATCTGTTTTCGTCATGTTGATTGAGTGATAAATATTGGCCAGGACACCGGGGATAACTTCCCTGCTCTTCTTCGAAATAGTGCCATGGGTTCTTTTACATCCACCCGAGAGCGCAGACTCGGTTTAACGTCTCAACCGAAAGACAGCACCTCAGACAGTGCAGCACTCCCTCAGCACTGCACTGGAGTGACAGCCTCGATTTTTGTGCTCCAGTCTCTGGAGTGGGACTTGAACCCACAACCTTCTGACTCAGAAGCGAGGGTGCTACCCACTGAGCCACAGCCGACACACAAAAAGGAGGAGAGCGCGCCGGAGGGGTTCGGGTAGGGAATTCCGAGCTTAGGGCCCAGGCAGCTGAAGGCACAGCTGCCAATAGTGGAGCGATTAGAATCGATAATGCACAAGAGGCCAGAATTAGAGGAACACAGAGATCTCGGAGGTTGTAGGGCTGGAGGAGGTTACAGAGATAGGGAGGGGCGAGGCCGATGAGAGACAGAGCCGCACGCACGGACTAGAGACTTGTTGTCACGGGTCACTGCCTTCAGGACAGCAATCTTGAGAATGTTGGGGGGGAAAAAACAGAAAATCAAAGTTTGTGAGAGAAATTTAGGCCTTAGTGAATTGAACCAGGCAGATGGAGGGACATGAGCAGGTCCTGGAGTCCTGCATTATGGGCCTTGGCCTTTCACCTACATCTCTCAATTTAACAAAGAGTCGTAACGGATCAGGGCTGTACACCATGGAAATCTCCTTAAACCAGATGGCGGTGGGCTTAGGATTATGATCGTTCCAGAATTTGCATGTAAAGCCCACGTTGTAGCTAGAAAACCCACAACCAAGTGACCGAAGGGGACAAAACGTTGATGTGGCTCCCTGGTGGTGCATGGCACAGCAATATTGACGTATAAAAGAGGATATTAAGTGGCAGCTGTGCCACAGTGGTAGCACTCTGGCCTCAGAAGGTTGTGGGTTCAAGCCCCAATTCAGGAATTTTAGCACCTAATCTCGGCCGACACTGCAGTGCAGGATCGAAGAAGTGCTGTACTCTCGGAAGAGATGTCTTTTGGACGAAACAATAAACAGAGGTCCTGTTCAGGTCGACGTGAGAGATACTGTAGCGCTATTTGAAGAGCAAGCAGTTCTCGGAGAATCCTGGCCAACATTTAACACCACCACTAAAAACAGATTAACTTGTACTTCCTGCAATTTAGTATACTGTATTCGCTGCTCACGATGTGGACTCCTCTACATTGGGGAGACCAAACGCAGATTGGGTGACCGCTTTGCGGAACACCTCCGTTCAGTCCGTAAGGGGGACCCCGAGCTCCCGGTGGCCTGTCACTTTAATTCACCGCTTCACTCCCACTCTGACCTCACCGTCCTCGGCCTATTACACTGTTCCACGGAAGCGTAGCGTAAGCTCGAGGAACAGCACCTCATCTTTCGTTTAGGCACGCTACAGCCCTCTGGACTCAATATCGAGTTCAACAATTTTAGATCATAACCTCAGCTCCTATCACATTTATATTTTATTTTCTCATCCACCCTTTTATTTGCCCCCACCCCCCCTTTTTTTTCCCCTCCTAGAAGCTGGCAGCTGTCCTTCATTCTGCCATTGCATTTCACACTTCTTTCAGCCTTAACCTGTCACATTAACACCACCTCTTGCCTTGAATATCTCTTAATGTCTCTTAATCTCTCCTTTTGTTCTTTCATCCCCTCCCCCTTTTCCCAGCTTTATCCTTGCCTTAAATCTATTTGATTTCCTGCCGTCTCCAGTTCTGATGAAAGGTCTTCGACCTGAAACGTTAACTCTGTTTCTCTCTCCACGGATGCTGCCTCGCCTGCTGAGTTTTTCCAGCGTTTTCTGTCGTTAATGCACTTCATTGGCTCTGAAGCTTTTTGGGATGTCCTGAGAATTTGAAAGGCGCTGTATAGATGGCGGTTTCTTTCTTTAAACCGTCTTAACATCGGAGAGTTTAGCCGCTAACACAGCAGCCAATTCCTTCTCTTCTACAGGAAAGCAAGAAAAGAGCTGGCATTTATATAGCTCCTTTCATGTCAAGATGTTCCAAAATGCTACATAGCCAGTGAATTATTTTTGAAGTGCAGTCACCGTTATGATGTAGGAAACACAGCAGTCAGGTTTGCGCACAGCAAGATCCCAAAAAACAGCAAATGAGAAAAAAGTGAACAGATAATCTACCATGGGTGTGGTTGGTTGAGGGGTGAATGTTGGCCAGGACACGAGATATTTATCCTCAGCAGGGGATCAATCTGTTGTATGTAACCGGAAGAATATCTGTACAGGTTGAGCGTCCCGAATCCGGCAACCTCAGGACCGAGGCCGAGCCGGTTTTTGTGTTTTTCCAGACTTCGGAACGTGTTTCTGATGTCCGAAGTCCGGAAACGCCCGAGCCCAGGTTGCGATATTTCCGGTTTTTGGTAAGCCTCCCTCAGGGTGCCCGGATTCCGGAACATTTTACGGATTCAGGACGACCCTGCCACCAATCGTCTCGGATCCCGGAACTCTGGATTTTGGACGCTCAACCTGTATTAATTAGCAGGTAACAGAGTTATTGATGAATTGTTACCAATAGGGCAGTACCAATACTTCAGCTGAGCAGACACTTCCTGAAGCACATTTTACACAGTACTGTACATAGTATAACTGGAGTGTTGTGTACAGTTTTGGTCTCCTTACCCAAGGAAGGATATACTTGCCATAGAGGGAGTGCAACGAAGATTCACCAGACTGGTTCCCTGAGATGGGGGGATTGTCCTATGAGGAGAGATCGAGTAGACTAGGCCTATATTCTCTAGAGTTTAGAAGAATGATAGGTGATCTCATTGAAACATACAAAATTCTTACAGGGCTTGATAGGGTAGATGCAGGGAGGATGTTTCCCCTGGCTGGGGAGTCTAGAACCAGGGGTCACAGTCTCAGAATAAGGGGTCAGCTATTTAGGACAGAGATGAGGAGAAATGTCTTCACTCAGAGGGTGGTGAATCTTTGGAATTCTCTACCTCAGAGGGCTGTGGAGGCTCAGTCGTTGAGTATATTCAAGACAGAGATCGATAGATTTTTGAATATTAAGGGAATCAAGGGATATGGGGATAGTGCAGGGAAGTGGAAATGAGGTAGATGATCAGCCATGATCTTACTGAATGGCGGAGCAGGCTCGAAGGGCCAAATGGCCGACTCCTGCTCCTATTTCTTATGTTCTTATAACATAGAATTACAGCACAGAAACAGGCCATTCAGCCCAACAGGTCCGTGCTGGTGTTTATGCTCCACTCGAGCCTCCACCCACCCCTCTTCATCTCACCCCATCAGCATATCCTTCTATTCCCTTCTCCCTCATGTATTTATCGAGCTTCCCCTTAAACACTCCCTGTGGGAGCGAGTTCCACATTCTAACCACTCTCTGGGTGAAGAGGTTTCTCCTGAATGCCCTGTTGGACTCATTAGTGACATATTATATTTATGGCCCCGAGTTCTGGTCTCCCCCGCAAGTTCTTTCTAATGAATTATGTGGCAAAAACCATTATACGCCACCTCATCAAGTCTCTCAGAAACATGGCAAAGTGTGTCACCTGCAATAAATTGTTTTGAAGCGCCATAAACACAGCAGCCATTTTGCACACAACTGCTGTTTGTGGGATCTTGGCTAAGATGAATGACCAATTAATCTGTTTTTGGTAGGGTTGGGTGAGGACAAAGTTCTTGCTCTTCCAACAAAATAGAAGTGAGAAGTCGCACACCACCAGGTTATAGTCCAACAGTTTTATTTGAAATCACAAGCTTTCGGAATGGCTGCTCCTTCGTCAGGTGAAGTCCTGACGAAGGGGCAGCAGCTCCGAAAGCTTGTGATTTCAAATAAAACTGTTGGACTATAACCTGGTGTTGTGCGACTTCTCACTTTTGTCCACCCCAGTCCAACACCGGCATCTCCGCATCATGAACAAAATAGAAGCCCGCTCTTCATCTTCCGCCTTCACCGAGAGGCCCGTCTACCCAAAACACGATCCTCCTTTTAGTTCCCGTCCCAATGGACGAGAAGAAACACGAAGGTGGACAGAATTTGACAAGATTTGCAAAATCCTGCCTCTTCTCTGCCCTACACACAACAAAAAGAATTTGATTACTTCCCGTTGGAATGGATTGGAGATCTCGGCTGCTGTGGGCGTTAAAGAGTTAAATCTCGATAAAGACTTCTAACACAAAACTATAGCCAGAGGTATAATGCAGTGGGAAAGAGATAGGGGTGGGTCACTACCCTGCTTTCCAACCGGAATTTAAGCACACTTCACTGCTCACTAAGACACCGAGCAAGAATTAATGCCCTCTTTATAGTTGCAAAGTTGCTTCAAGAACTGGTTCTGCAATAGTGCCGGAGGCTCCAACTGCTTTGGAATTCACCCGTTTGTGTCGCAGATTTGTTTCCACAACACCAGTAAAACTGGGCAACGCACCGTGGTGCAAAACCCACAGCTGGCAAGGTTAAGGCCTTTTATTTAGTAGGTTGGGCCCAGTGCCACCACTCTCCTATTTGCACCACGGTCTCCCTGGGAACCAGTGGCATAGGGAGCGAGGCGCATGTGAAGTAACGCCATTACAAATTAAAATTGGCCACTGCATGTGTACAATGAAATTGCGCCATGCTGTCATCAACTACCGACACTACGATGCACGAAATGTATCCAGCACTAGGAAGGAAGGAAAGAAGAATTAATTTATACAGCGCCTTTCACAATCACCAGACGTCCCAAACCGCTTTACAGCCAATGAAGTACTTTTTGAAGTGGAGTCACTGTTTTAATGTAGGAAACGCAGCAGCCAATTTGCACACAGCAAGCTCCCACAAACAGCAATGTGATAATGACCAGATAATCTGTTTTTGCGATGTTGATTGAGGGATAAATATTGGCCCAGGACACCTTCCTCGCAGCTGGTCTAACAAAATTCAGCTTCTTCCACCTAGCCATTGCTGCAGAAAACCTAGACTTTGGGAGCTGGTTTCCAAAAAATACAAAAAGGAGCCTTTGTTTCTATCCAAATGTATCTCAGAAATCTAGAAATGTTTCTACCAGACTAGACTAATGCAATCCATCTCGCTGGTCCCAAAAGTTCAAGCAATACCAACACACTACTGTATCTCTCCTACGCCTCAAGTCAAATTCCTCGCCAAATACCTGTCTTGAATTTGTCAACACTATCCACCTCCACTGTCTCCCGGGCAGTCTGCTCTGTATCTGCACCACCCTGTGTAGGTGTTAGCCGTGGCTCAGTGGGTAGCACCCTCGCCTGAGGGTTGTGGGTTCACAGTCCCATTCCAGAGAATCCAGAGACAACAAAGAGTGTACTGCACTGGAACCACAGTTAAACCCAATAGGCTTGTTCAGGGTCCAGAACTGAATCAGCTTCTCACACGGAGTGCTGCAAGTCAACATTGTGTAAGAATGTAGCCTAGAATGGTAAGTGTCTTTATTAGAAAGGGCTGTGGGGAAAGAGCGGGGGAGTGGGACTAATTGGATAGCTCATTCAAAGAGCCAGCACAGGCACCGTGGGTCTAATCGTCTCTTTCTGTTCTGTATCATTCGATGATTCTATGAATACCAACTATGTACTGTACTTGGCAACCCGGCATCGAGAGACGTACAAACATTAAACGAATGACTTCAGCCACAGAGCTCCTTCCTTCCTGGAGCTCCCTCCCTCAACCTCTCCTTGCTAATCCCCTTGCAGCTTTTTTATTTAAAAAAAACTGTCAAAACCTATCTTTTCGGTCACGCTTTTGATGAACTCTCCCAATTCTGCTGCTGCTGTTCGGTCCGTCTCAGTCCTGGGCGAAGCACCTTGGGGTGTTTAAGGCTTGAGCCAAGTCATTGTGCTGGCGGGTGATTGCCACCTTTGCAATGAGGGGAAATATTTTGCAAGATTCTACCTGTGGGCGGAGGTGGGGTGGGGGGGGAAGAACATGCATTCAACCATTAAAAAAGAAAAATATTTCAATCCCTTTAGATGAATGGCCTGCTTCCCATCATTTCTGAAGAATTCCCAGCATGGAATTCTTCAGTAACAGGGAAATGTATTTCTGCATTCCTAATGGATTCCTAATGCATTAAATGCTACATTCCACCCAAACCCAAATTCCTTGCCTTTTCAGACAGTAGTATGTTTGACTTACATAACATAGCAGAGAGCTCAGATGAAAGGTTAACACCAAGAACACAACTCAATATGTGCTCCTGCTGTTAGATACACTCCACCCTGTGCAGCCTCAAATTTTAAAATTCTCATCCTTGTTTTCAAATCCCTCCATAGCCCTCGCCCCTCCCCATCTCTGTAACCTCCTCCATCCCTACAACCCTCCGAGATATCGGCACTCCTCCAAGTCTGGTCTCTTGCGCATCCCCAATTTAAATCGCTCCACCATTGGTGGCCATGCCTTCAGCTGCCTAGGTCCTAAGCTCTGGAATTCTCTCTCTCTCTCTCTCTCTCCCCCTTTAAGAAGCTCCTTAAAACCTCTCTCTTTGAACAAGCTTTTCTGTCACCTGTCTTCCTATCTCATGTGGCTCGGTGTCAAATTTAGTTTGATTACGCTCCTGTGAAACGCCTTGGGACGTTTTACTACGTTAAAGGCGCTATATAAATGCCAGCCGTTGTACGAGAGCTTTGAGCTCGTGAATTTTATTCCACTCGGGCACGCTGCACTCTACTCATGCCACCCTTCCCCTCTCGCTCCCTCCAACCCCCATCGCCCTCGATTCCACAGGAGCCGCCGCCTCACCCAAGTGGCCCCTTTCCTTTGTTGCCAAAAACAATTGAGCACCAGCTGAGTAATTGCCGATGGTGGGGGCATCAAAGACGGAGCCCCCCCTCTTGCTCTTGCCCTCGTCCAACTGCCACGCACAGGTGCACATTCCAGCAGGGCATAGCAATCAGAAGTGGCAACACTGGCTGATTAATTTTCTCCCCGTCCCTGCCAAGGCCACGTGTAGCACCTCTACCGATCACCGTGGTCGAGATCAGTTAACTTGAGACCTTCCGGGTTTGTGTGTGGTTCAGTTGCACCTCAGGCTGCCTATCTGTCCACTGAGTCGCATTTCCCGCCCCCCCCCCCCCACCCCCTCAAATTAACTAAATGATACGAGCAGTCACTGTCTGTGGGTGGAAGGGGGGTGGGGAGGGAGGTCCTATCTTTTGCCCAGTGCAGCATCGTACGGAAGGGTGCGGCGAGGCATTTCGGAACACATTGTTCTGCTGTGCAAAACAAGTCCGCTCGCTCAAGCGCAAAGAGAGATTCTGCTGTTACGTGTGCACAGCACCCTTTCTCTACTCTCTCTGCAACACCCATATATTTTACAACATTGTACAATGGAGTGGAATTACTTTGGTTACCATAGCGATCTCTCCCACAGGCTGATATTTTATAAATAGAAGTCAGCGCGTGCTTATTTTACTGGCCTGGGTATTTTCCACAGAGGGAAGAGGAGATCAATCCATCTGCTTTGTGGTCCGTCAGGTGATGCGTTTCCATTACACCCACCGGCAGTTTCCTCTAGTCCCCCTCGTTTTTTTTCCTTCCTTCACTCCCAACTCAATAGCCCTTTGCCCAGGTGCCACCACCTCACTATCGAAACAGCCACATTCAGCCCTGCCAACCTCAATACTCTTGGGCGGGGGTTGGCCATTGTCCAAGTTCACGCTGCCGGGGTTCCAACTTCACTCACCGATCCCACTCATCGGGCAAGCGTGGCTCACCGACAACTTTGGCTTCTAGGAAATCCTGATCCGCAAAGCTCCCGCCATCCTGACCAACAGTCGTCCCTCAACCGTCACCAAAAGCAGGTCAACTGGTAACTCATTTCATTGCCGCCAACGTGGGGTCTTGCTGTGATGCTTGCCTGCAGAACGACGGTGACTACACTTCAACAGTAACCCAGCGGCTGGGAAGCCCGTCGGGACATCCCGAGGACGCGCAAGGCACCATGCAAACTCAAGTCACCTTCTCGAATGCAGCATCGAGAGCGGTGACGTTCCAAGGCGGAGTATGTGGAACTGGTCGCGCAGCCGCTGATCACTTGCCGAGTGGCCAAAGGAAACTTGCTCCATAATTTCAGATTCTCTCTCAATGTATCAGATTGTGAGAGAGCTTCACATCGGGTAGATCTTTTATAAGGAGACACTGGGTTGACCCTGTGTCATCAAACAAAACAGCCCCCCCAAGAAAACTAAATCATAGAACAAAGGAAACGTAGAATGTAAATTATAATGTTATTGTCCGTGTCCACCAAACACTCCAGTCACTGCAGTGCCCACCAGTTGCAGAAAGCCTCAATCGTATCTGCAGGCACCGCGTGCTCCTTCTCCAGGGTCAAGTCGCCGCTCGTCCTTTGTGCTACGGTGCACAGTGACATTGTTGTCTCTCTCTGATCAACGTCCCAAGAATGGCCACCTTCAGTGATGCAACAAAGTCATTGCATATTTGAGGAAACAGAAAAATAGGAGCAGGAGTAGGCCATTCGGCCCTTCGAGCCTGCTCCACCATTCAATATGATCATGGCTGATCCTCTATCTCAATACCATATTCCCGCTCTCTCCCCATACCCCTTGGTGCCTTTTGTGTCCAGAAATCTATCGATCTCCTTCTTAAATATATTCAGTGACTTGGCCTCCACAGCCTTCTGTGGTAGAGAATTCCAGAGGTTCACCACCCTCTGAGTGAAGAAATTTCTCCTCATCTCAGTCCTAAATGTCCTACCCCGTATCCTGAGACTGTGACCCCTCGTTCTAGACCCCCCAGCCAGGGGAAACATCCTCCCTGCATCCAGTCTGTCTAGCCCGGTCAGAATTTTATACGTTTCAATGAGATCCCCTCTCATTCTTCTAAACTCTAGTGAATACAGGCCTAGTCACCCCAATCTCTCCTCATACGACAGTCCTGCCATCCCAGGAATCAGTCTGGTGAACCTTCGCTGCACTCCCTCTATGGCACGTATATCCTTTCTTAGGTAAGGAGACCAAAACTGCACACAGTACTCCAGGTGTGGTCTCACCAAGGCCCTGTATAACTGTAGTAAGACATCCTTGCTCCTGTACTCAAACCCAAAACAGTCACAGAAAGCGTGTAAACTAACAAATATCTCCGGAGCAGATGTAATATATTCAAAGTTATGAGGGGAACCTTGATCAAAACTAAACAGAGGGTTGAAGACTGCTGGGGGAGGAGGAGACTACTGCAACCAAATCTTCCCAATCATTGCAAACTGAAAAACAATTACAGTCCAAGATCTCACAGTTTGACCTCTCCGCTATTTCAGCCAAACCATAATCTGACCGCATAAACAAGGCTGAGGTATCTGCTACAACAATATCCGACTCCAAAGAACTAGAAGCAGCATTCATCCAGCTTAATCTTGATGGAATTTGTACATAGTTTCCACATGCAATTGCTTCAGTTAGTAAGGAGTTCACACGAGATAAACTTGAATAAGGCAGGAAGCTGCTCTGTCATGAACCACATTCTCTCTCACTCCTGCTGTATAAATATTTAAACGTAACATTTATTTTTTTTAATCTAAAATTAAAAAGGATGGAATGTCCCCAACTTATCAGCCTTCCTCACACAGCAAGGCACACGGAAGTGTGCAGTGTCTTGACAGAGCAATCTCTCTTGCACCAGTTCGGTTTGAATGCCGGGTCCTGCAGGCCCATTGGAGGTCAATGGGGGAGGAGGAGACAGGTTCTTCAGGGCATGGCCGGAATGCCCCTCCTGCACGACACTATTTCAACGTCAGGGCTTGTGCGACAAACCAGAGATTTACAGCAGAGCTGGTTCCGTGCGTCTGCATATTTGCATCAAATTGTTTGGGGGGGGGGGGGGGGGGGGGGGGGGCGGCGGCGGTGGAAAGGCAAAAAATAACCCGCGAACGCACTTTGTGGGATCGATGGAGGTGGTAGATGCTCCGATGGCAGGTTGCGAGTCCACTGCAGTCAGCGGGAGGGGGGTTGGGTCACCTGCGTACAGCAGAGCTATTCATGGTGCCCAAACCACCTATCTGCAGTCGATGAAAATCTTTGAAAAGGTAAAAGAACGAACTTTATATGTATCCTCTCCATCGCAAAGACCGCCTAATTCCACCTCTGTAATATCACCCGTTTCCACCCCAGCCTCAGCCCATCCGCTGCCGAAACCCTCAACCCATACTTTTGTTCCCTCCAGACTCGACGATTCCAAAGCTCTCCTGGCCGGCCTCCCATCTGCCACCCTCCATAAACCTGAGTTCATCCGAAACTGGGCTGCCCGTGTCCGGACTCGCACGGAGTCCCGCTCACCCATCGCCCCCCTGCGCTCGCTGACCTACATCGGCTCCCGCTTCACCAACATCTCGATTTTTGAAATTCTCATCCTCGAATTCAAAGCCCTCCTTGGCCTCATCTCTCCCTATCGAACATTCACCAGCCCTACAACCCTCCAGGAACTCGGAATTCCTCCAACTCTGGCCTCTTGTGCATTCACCACTTTCTTCGCTCCACCATTGGCAGCTGTGCCTTCAGCCGTCTAGGCCCTAAACTCTGGAATTCCTCTCCCTAAACCTCCCCAAATCACTCCTTAATACCTACCTCTTTGCACACCTGTCCTAAGGTCTCCTTCTTTGGCTCAGTGTCAATTTTCGTCATTACGTTCCCTGTGAAGCACCTTGGGACGTTTTACTACGTTAAAGGCGCTATATAAATGCAAGTTGTTGTTATAGCAACCTTCAGGGACCTTCCAAAACACTTCACAACTAACGACTTACTTTTGAAATGCAGTGACTGCCTCAGGCAAACGGAGTGGCCAGTTTGCACATAGCAAGAGCCCACAAACAGCAACGAGATAAAGGACTAGTAAATCTGTTTGCGGTGGTGTTGGGTGAAGGGTTAATGTGGTCAGAACACAAGGAGAAAAAACATGAGGACAAACAAAAGATACGGTAAAGGGCATGGTCAGAGGAAGTTGATAATATTGTATTAACAATTAATTATTAACTGAGGCGCAGGAATGTGCTGCTCATTTCTAATCTCCTGTTCTGCCGAACTGTTTCAAGCGCCCGCCAGTAAATGGAGTTGAGATACAGATCAGCCATGATCCAATTAAATGGCTAAAAAAGCTCGAGAGGCAAAATAGCTTACTCCTGTTCCTATGATTCAACTGTAGTAGCAGTTACTGGGTTGATATAAACTCAACAGACCCTTGGTTTCCTAGTCTGGGAGTAGGGTTGCTACCCATTCAATCTTTGGCTGCACGCCTTTTGCATTTTTCAGCCGCTGTCTACCATTTTATTGTTAAATGTAAAACCTGGGCAACAAATGGCTGCTTGTGTTTGAGAAAAAAAAGAACAGGAAATGAAAGAAAAGACTTGCATTTCTATAGCACCTTTCATGACCTCAGAATGTCCCAAAGCGCTTTACAGCAAATGAAGTACTTTTGAAGTGTAGTCACTGTTGTAATGTAGCGAAACGCAGCAGCCAATTTGCGCACAGCAATAGGGTTACCAATCCTCCCTGAATTACCGGAGTGAGACTTGAACGCACAATCTTCTGACTCAGAGGCAAGGGTGCTACCCACTGAGCCATGGCTGACACTATTTCAACAGAAGGTCCAAACAGCATGATAGCAGCATCCCCCAATCCCGCATTCTCCCAAACCTCCATAAATGCAATGTTTGAATCTGCAACACTTGCTTCCTCATTCTCTGATGGAATGTTGCAGATGCTGTTTTACTGTCGCTTGGTTAAGTTTCAACTTCAAAAATTGACTAAACTGCAACCAGTGGATGACGATATGGTCACATGTGCAATTCATTCCTTGACTGCGCCTCCTTACAGTCACCAACTAGTTTCCCTCCCCTTATTATTATCGACCAGCACGACAGGAGAGAGCTGGGAAACCACTGAAAAGGCCCAACAGCACATTGGGTTTCTCAGAGCAATAAGGAAGGGAACTGGAAGGACAGCAACATCACCAGGGCATAGTCGATCCACCAATTGAGATTTTATAATATTTGTTTATAAGCAAAAATGCAAAATTAAATGACTAGGCCCAAAGTACACAAAATCATGTACAACCTCAAACCTGGCCTTTTAGAGTTTGTGAGGAACAGTAGGGGAGAGAGAGAGAGAAAGAAGGAGAGAGAGAGAGAAAGAAGGAGAGAGAGAGAGAGAGAGAGAGAGAGAGAAAGAGAGAGAAAGAAGGAGAGAGAAAGAAAGAAGGAGAGAGAAAGAAAGAAGGAGAGAGAAAGAAAGAAGGAGAGAGAAAGAAAGAAGGAGAGAGAAAGAAAGAAGGAGAGAGAAAGAAAGAAGGAGAGAGAAAGAAAGTGAGTGAGAGTGAGAGTGAGAGTGAGAGAGTGAGAGTGAGAGTGAGAGGAGAGAGTAAGGAGGGAGAGAGAGAGAGAAAGAAAAAAAGAGGAAAACAAGTGAGCACATGAAATAACGTGAGAAAGTTGACAAAATAGCCAAGGAGCACTCCCTACCTACAACTTCACCTGTATCTTGACAAAAGGTGGCAACCTGCCTGGGACTGTAATGAAACACCAGAGAGTGCCATCCCAGGCAGTCCTTCATTTTAACAGTTAGCAAATCCAGTAGAGATAAAGAACAAGCACTGATTTGATAGTCAAGTCACACACAATCAGTGAGGAACTGGATATCAGGGATTATGGAAGGTAGTTTCTGTTTGGAAAATGGACGGGAAGGGGAAAGGTGATGCCAAGGAGACATCTACGTCAATCACGTACCCTTGTCGTGCATGTCAGAAGCCAGCCATGAAGAGCTTTGCAAAGTGATACATGTTACACCTCCATATCTCTCTAATCATATCCCCTTACGCCCTTCTTTCCTGGAAGACTGTGGCCCATGCCAGTATGGGGTTACACACAACATTCACCCTCCAGTGCCTCGCTGGGGAAAGCGAGTGTCAGGACACTGTCTGACCATGGAGAATGCAAGAGTCAAACCTAATCCTATGCTCAATCAGTAGGCTTGCCAACTCGGGTTGGACATATTCCTGGAGGTTTCATCACAGGACCACCCACCTCCAATCACCTCCCCCAGTCAAGCAGCCTTTTCTCTCCACCCCCAATATTTTCATAACCAGTAAACAAGTGTTCAAAAAAAATGCATTTTTAAAAAAAATCCCACTATGATTTTTTTTGCCCCTGGGTTGTTTGCAGCAGTGTCCAGAGGATTAATCTTTAATTCCTGGAGGCTCCAGGCCAATCCTGGAGGGTTGGTAACCCTATCAACCAGTGAGCAAGCACGCACACACGCACTTACCCTTCTCTTTCCCCACCCCCCAAACGACTAACATGGGTTTCTGGCTGCTGAGAAGCAATTCTGTTTGTTTTTCCCCATCCCCCAATTCCTCAGCCTAGACACACAAGCCATTGCAGGTAACTCAGTACAGATCAAGGACCATATCACAGACTACCCTGCTCAGCAGCATTCCAAACTGTGCCACGCACTAATAACCGACAACGGCATTCTGAAATATTTGTCATCTCTAATATTTTTGCCCATGTCTTGACTACGAAAGGGTCAGAGATATTTGCCGACACCATAATGATGCATCAGGGTCAGCCGTGACTCAGTGGGAAGCACCCTCGCCTCCGAGTCAGAAGGTTGTGGGTTCAAGTCCCCACTCCAGAGATGTGAGCACATAAAATCCAGGCCGACACTCCCAGTGCAGTGCCGGGGGAGTGCTGCACTGTCAGAGGTGCCGTCTTTCAGATGAGACGCTAAACCGAGGCCCCGTCTGCTCTCTCAGGTGGATGTAAAAGATCCTATGGCACTATTTCGAAGAAGGGCAGGGGAACTATTCCCGGTGTCCTGGGGCCATTATTTATCCCTCAATCAACATCACTAAAAACAGATTATCTGGTCATGATCACATTGCTGTTTGTGGGAGCTTGCTGTGCGCAAATGGCCTGCCGCGTTTCCTACATTACAACAGTGGCTACACTTCAAAAAGTACTTCATTGGCTGTAAAGCGCTTTGGGACGTTCTGAGGTCACAAACGGCAAATCTTTCTTTCTTCTTTCAAAAGCGAGAGCGCGCAGCCCCAACCCCACTCAGAACAAGAAGAGCGCTGCAGACGACTCGCAAGACTGAATAAATGTCACAAGGAGGAAGCCGACAAGACCTCATCTGAAGCAGAAGTTTCTAAGTGAGCATTACAATATTTTTTAGGAGCGTGAAAGACGCACAAGTTTAAAAAAGAAACTGTGGCTTTTTGCACTAATATAAATGTTCTGTGCATGCAGTAGGCTCAAGTCACTCTCGCCTTGCATGCCTGGACAGGATACCAGAGGAAACCAGCCAATCTGATAAAACAACCCTCATCGCACCTTGATGCATCTTCCTCTTTCCTCTCCCAACCCCCACTATAATCTCCACTAATTAAAAAAGTGCACATTTCTGGTCTCCACATTACAAAAAAGGGTATAGAAGCACTGGAGAAGGTGCAAAAAAAAGATTCAGAAGGATGATGCCAGAACTGAGAGGATACAGCTATCAGGAAAGGCCGAGAAAGTTGGGGATCTTTTCTTTAAAAAAAAAGAGAAGGCTGAGGGGTGACCGAATAGAGGTCTTTAAGATTATGAAAGGGTTTGATGGGTTAGACGTAGAGAAGATGTTTCCAATTGTGGGGAGTCCAAAATTAGAGGTCATAAATATAAGATAGTCACCAATTAATCCAACAGGGAATTCAGGAGAAACATCTTTACCCAGAGAGTGGTGAGAATGTGGAACTCGCTACCACAAGGAGTGGTTGTGGCAAATAGCATAGCATTTAAGCAGATGAGGGAGAAAGGAATAGAAGGATATGTTGATAGGGTTAGATAAAATGGGGGGAGGAGGCTCATGTGGAGCATAAACGCCAGCATAGACCAGTTGGGCCGAATGGCCTGTTTGTGCCGTAGGCTCTATGTAAGTTTCATACTGAGTGCACCAGTTTGGCCTCAGTTGCCTCTGGGTCAGAGGTTTGTGGGTTCAAGTTACACGCCAGTATATGAGCGTGCAATTTGCGGGCACACTACCACAGCGGCGATGGATTGGTGCGTTCTAACGTGTCTGATGCTCTGTCTGCCTCTTCAGGTGGATCTTGAAACACCAAAAAGAGGAAGATGACAAGGTTTGTACTAGTAGAAGAGCATAGGGAGATCTGCCAGCCACCTTGGAAAGACCATTGCTGGCCAATGTAGGAAGGTTGAAGAGCCAGCTCTCTCGCTGCTACCAAAATAAATGCCAGTCAATGCTACAAAAAGTGGGTGTTTATATTGCTCAGGACCCATGGCCCCCCAGAGGGACTATGAAAAAGCAAATCAAGATGGCGTCAGATGCTCCCAAGGTAGCAGAACCAGCATTGAAACTGGAGCGGGGAGGAGAGGAGAGGGGAGGAGAGGAGAGGGGAGGGGAGGGGAGGAGAGGGGAGGAGAGGGGAGGAGGAGGGAGAGGAGAGGAGAGGAGAGGAGAGGGGAGGAGAGGAGAGGAGAGGAGAGGAGAGGAGAGGAGAGGAGAGGAGAGGAGAGGAGAGGAGAGGAGAGGGGAGGAGAGGGGAGGAGAGGGGAGGAGAGGAGAGGGGAGGAGAGGAGAGGGGAGGAGAGGAGAGGAGAGGGGAGGAGAGGAGAGGGGAGGAGAGGAGAGGAGAGGGGAGGAGAGGAGAGGAGAGGGGAGGAGAGGGGAGGAGAGGAGAGGAGAGGGGAGGAGAGGAGAGGAGAGGGGAGGAGAGGAGAGGAGAGGGGAGGAGAGGAGAGGGGAGGAGAGGAGAGGGGAGGAGAGGAGAGGGGAGGAGAGGAGAGGGGAGGAGAGGAGAGGGGAGGAGAGGAGAGGAGAGGAGAGGGGAGGAGAGGAGAGGAGAGGAGAGGAGAGGAGAGGGGAGGAGAGGAGAGGGGAGGAGAGGAGAGGGGAGGAGAGGAGAGGGGAGGAGAGGGGAGGAGAGGGGAGGAGAGGGGAGGAGAGGGGAGGAGAGGGGAGGGAGAGCGCACCATACGCCAAAGGCAATGCAGGGTTCCTAATGCCTCAGCAAGTTTATCAACTGAGTGAAGAGATCAGGAAAGCCCTTGGTTCAAACTGTTTTACGCTCAGATGTCTACCATACAGCAATAAGTACACAGTTTTGGGTTGGGGGGGGAAGAAAGAGAAAGTCATGGTTCCATCTCCGCTATCCATTGACCCACGCTGCAAAAAAAGAAAAAGGACTTGTATTTCTATAGCGCCTTTCACGACCTCAGGATGTCCCAAAGCGCTTTACAGCCAATGAAGTACTTTTGAAGTGTAGTCACTGTTGTAATGTAGAAAACGCAGCAGCCAATTTGCACACAGCAAGCTCCCACAAACAGCAATGTGATAATGACCAGATAATCTGTTGTGGTGACGTTGATGGAGGGATAAATATTGGCCAGGGCACCGGGGAGAACTCCCCTGCTCTTCTTCAAAATAGTGGCCAGGAGAACTTTTACGTCCACCTGAGAGAGCAGACGGGGCCTCGGTTTAACGTCTCATCTGAAAGACGGCACCTCTGACAGTGCAGCACTCCCTCAGCACTGCACTGGAGTGTCAGCCTAGATTTATGTGCTCAAGTCTCTGGAGTGGGGGCTTGAACCCACAACCTTCTGACTCAGAGGTGAGAGTGCTGCCCACTGAGCCACGGCTGACACTTGCGTATAGACAGGATCGTATTTGATTGTGGTTCACCTCATGGTCAAATAGCCCGATGGGGCATATGGTGCATGTGAACCCTCAGCAAGGAGTCAATGTCCTCAGGATTGGAGGAGAGAAAACTAATGTTTTTTTTCAACAAAAAAAAAATTGTGCTCCTGAATGCTCAATTTTGCTGTAAATACAAAGAATATTCTGCGACTTAAAAAGGTGCTTCACTCGAAGAGCTGGCACGTACAAAATCCACAAATAGCCAAGGTCATATGCCTCGAGCTCAAGGCATCAGTGAGCTGCATCACCACTGCCATCATCCAACTCTGACTCAGGCTGCAGAACCGGCTCCGCTAATTCAGAATCAGTGAGCCAGACATCACTCAGCAAATGCAAAGGAGATCGGCTGCAAACCACCCTTTGAACGAGATCGAACAGAGATTCCCGTCTGCCCTGTTAATCAAGCAGAGAAATAAAAAGCTCCCCACGCCAGCAATTGCAACGAATTGGTTGAGAGGGGAAGATGGTAATTTTTCCCCAGTACCCTGTTTGATATTAATTCCCAGTCCAAGAAATCTTCGCAGTGCTTGGTCACCCCAGGGTCCCAATGCCCTGCGGTATATGCCCACTGCTTTACCCAAAGACAACTCTCCCCTTGGTAGAACGGCATTCTCGGGAACCAAGGCCAAATAGCTCTGTACTAAGGCAAGGGTTACGCGCGTAGCCCACTTAAAGACAGTTCTAGGCTGCGATTCAACATCAAATCCAGTTGTGCTGTTGGTAAGTAACCAGAGGCAGGAGTCTGCTATATTTCATCATTGTACACTTACCAATTCACTGAAATTCATCAATAAGCAGACTAACTAGGAGGCACTACACAGAGCAGCAGGCTTGCATCGATTGCACCACTTATTGATTCAATTATAGAGCTTCCCCACCCATTGGATTAACAGGCCAGATGAAGTGTGCAACGTTCCATTAGTCCATTTAACTGCTCAACTGCAAAAATACTTTTGGGGTGACTGTTAAAGCAGAGAAACAGTAGAAAGACTAAGATTTGGGAGCAAATAATATTTTTTAAAAGTCACGTATGTGAACTAGCGCTTCAATGGAGCACTCCATCAAGGGACAAGAAGTTGTATTTATATAGCGCCTTTAACAGAGTAAAACGTCCCAGGGACAGCCGTGCCTTGTTACTAAAAGAAGGCATTCTTGGCAGTTCATGCAATGAGCCTGGTTTTCGTTCAGTAGCAGAGCTGTCCAACCGCACTCTTGGGAAGCTACGCGCTCTCTTTTTGGTTTAGAATTGCGACCCAGTTTTTCCGCGGCTCTTCCTGAAGGCACTTGTACATCTAAGAGCGTCACTTTTGGAGTTGGCTGCGCGATCGGGCCTCGGCACGGACCCACCTTTGCTCCAGCGGCTCATCGATTCATCGGCTCCGCGTCTGCTCTGGACACCCGCACGGAACCCAACGCCGCGGCGGGAAGCGGCACCGAAGACGGCCAGCTGAAACGGAGGCGCCGTAATGTGGTCACCGCGTCGCGCGCACACCGGGCCGAGGGAAAAGAAAACTGCACAGTGCGCTCCGAGAACCCAAGCTGCTCAGTGGGTAGCACTTTCTCTCCGAGTCAGAAGGTTCGAGTCTCACTCCAGAGATTTGAGCGCAAAATCAGGCCAACACTCCCAGTGCCGTACTGAGGGAGCGCTGCACTGTCGGAGGTGCCGTCTTTCGGATGTGAAGTTAATCGAGGCCCCCTCTGCCCTCTCAGATGGACGTAAAAGATACCGCGGCACTATTTCGAAGAGGAGCAGGGAAGTTTTACATTGCCCTGGCCAATATTTATCCCTCAACCAACACCTAAAAAAACCCAGATGATCTGGTCATTATCACGTTGCTGTTTGTGGGAGCTTGCTGTGCGCAAATTGGCTGTCGCATTTCCTACATTGCAACAGTGACTACACGTCAAAAGTACTTAAAGCGTTTTGTGACGTCCCGAGGTCATGAAAGGCACCATATAAAAGCAAGTTAATTTCTTCCTTTCTTTATTAGCAGTAAGGCAAAAGCACCTGCAGAGAGTTCCATTGGTTCAAACAGGTTTGCTGCCTGTCTCACTCCCCGACATTCCAATAAGGTCGACAGCTCTGCTCACTACTCATTGCCACGTGATGGGACTTCATTGTATATTCAAACTGGAAGGAACTAACTGAGGTCCTTTAAGAGGTAAACTAGCCACCAATCCTATTCACAAGAACCTCAGGGAAAAGTCAGCGTTTGCTCGGATTGCCCACTCTGGCTGGATGCGTTCTGGGACGTTTCATCAGACCCCCGCCCCGCCGCTCCCGTCATTGATCGCCCGACACGTCCATCGTCACAGAGCCCCGCCTTCTCACGCCAACTGGTAAGCGGACAGACCGTTACCCGATGGAGGAAAGAGGTGGAGAGGCGGAGAGGTTTAGGGAGGGAATTCCAGAGCTTAGGGCCTTGGCAGCTGAAGGCACGGCCACCAATGGTGGAGCGATTAATATCAGGGATGCTCAAGAGGCCAGAATTGGAGGAGCGCAGATACCTCGGAGGGTTGTGGGGCTGGAGGAGGTTACAGAGGTAGGATGGGGCAAGGCCATGGAGAGATCTGAACACAAGGATGAGAATAACCATTACCCTGGTGTGCTGTGTCATGACATCATTACGGGGATTCCCATTTCAATCTAAACTGGGTAGGTTTTGAGGGCGACACGAGATGCCCACAATGCGATATGTGTCCCCAATCGCTCAGCAGCTCAGACAGATGTGCCAGCGACAGATGTGCCGGTCCCCACTGGTCCTCCGTGACCCCCCAACATCTCCCCTCCTCAGTTGAAGCTCTGACTGTCGGGTGTGTTACTGCGCCATAGCTTGCTGCCAGAGCGCGAGATCAGGATTGGCGGTGCCTCCCTAGACCTGCAGAGGAAATCTGTTAGAGGGGGGCAACCAGTACCTGTGTAATCAAACCCCAGCCTGCAGGAGAGCAATGGAGAAAAATGATTAAACAAACACGGCAACGGTGGATGCAATCTTCCCTCGAAGCTGCGTGCGTGCGTGACCGCACAGTAATCTGCAAGGTACCTCGCAGGTCACTCGAGCTCTTCCACTGAATTTCCGATTGACCAAACACCCCCACACCTCACACCACCGCCGCCCCCCCCCCACCAAAGTACTTGACAAGAACCAGCTTCCTTCAACAGCCTGCTGGGAACGGGCTGCCCAGTGACAAAGAGGACAGCAAACGATTCCACGCCCTGCCAGTGCTTTCAGCCAAGTTACTTACTTGACTCTGCAACTTGCTCTGTTTTTTCAGACGCAGGTTTTCCGGGGTGTCTGCCACAGCGGTGAACGACGATTTGGGGTAGTGCCTGGGGAAAAACAACACAAAAAAAAACACACCCGTCAGTTTCCACGGTTACACACTTATTCCCACAAGAATTAACCTCATTAACAAGACAAGCGATGGAACCAGTGAAATTTGGCAAATATGAGTGAAGTGTTCTTCCACTCGGGTAGAAGGAAACGCGATGTCAGGATGATCCCGCTATATAAATGAATACCTCAGTCAGACATTGCAATCTACGCCAATTGCAAGAGAGCTGGAAAGCTCCAATATGACCCAGAGCAAGAAAAGGCCATTTGGCCCATCTCATCTGGACTTAATGTACGATGGTTCTGTTTTAGACTCGCTCCGCTTCTCCTCAATCCCTCCAATTACACATTGAGCCCTACTTTTAAAAGGAAAAATAAATTCCCCTCCCAGTGACTCGTCAAGGTGAACAGCCTCTCTCAACAGGCAACTTCCCAGCACCCAAAGAACACCGTCAGGTGTTTGGTAACATGACTTGGTAACTTCTGGAGGCTTTCCTGTAAGTGCAGACATCAACACAATGCTACACATTCACACAGACAGCGCAGATATTTACAGGGAAAATTTTTCAGCCGTGGCTGAAGGTTGTGGGTTCAAGTCCCACTCCAGAGACTTGAGCACAAAATCTAGGCCGACACTCCAGGGCAGTGCTGAGGGAGTGCTGCACTGTCGGAGGTGCCGTCTTTCAGATGAGATGTTAAATCGAGGCCCCGTCTGCTCTCAGGTGGACATGAAAGATCCCACGGCCACTATTTCGAAGAAGAGCAGGCAAGTTCTCTCTTTTTTGATATAGAAATAGGGATCCACACTCGTGCACTGACACGCACCCACACTGCTTTCCATCATCAAACCAGGCCATAAATATCCTGCCTCAAAGAATGGCATGCCGCCTGGGTTCTCAAATTGAGGTTCCCGGACCCCAGATGGTCAGCAGTCAGATTTATGCTCATCTGTCTCTCCAATTCTGTTTTTGTAAATTTATCAAGAACAGGGAGGAGGCCATTCAGCCCCTCGAGCCTGTTCCGCCATTCAATCAGAACATGGCTGATCTGTATCTTAACTCCATCTACCCACCCTGGCTCTGCAACCCTTAGCCTACCAAAAATCTAGCGATCTCAGTTTTGAAATTTTCAATTGACCCCACAGCCTCAACAGCTTTTTGGAGGAGAGAGTTCCAGATCTCCAGTACCCTTTGTGTGAAGAAGTGCTTTCCTGACATCACCCCTGAATGGCCTGGCTCTAATTTTAAGGTTATGCTGCCTTGTTCTTGATTCCTCCTAATATTAGCACATTATTTCCATTACTGCCACACTATAGGAAGGATGTGATTGCATTGGAGAGGGTGCAGAGGAGATTCACCAGGATGTTACCTGGGCTGGAGCGCTTCAGCTATGAAGAGAGACTGGACAGGCTGGGGTCGTTTTCTTTAGAGCAGAGAAGGCTGAGGGGGGACCTGATTAAGGTGTACAAAATTATGAGGGGCATAAATAGGGTAGATAGAAAGGAACTTTTCCCCTTAGTAGTTGGGTCAATAACCAGGAGGCATAGTTTCAAGGTAAGGGACAGGAGGTTTAGAGGGGATTTGAGGAAAAACTTTTTCACCCAGAGGGTGGTTGGAATCTGGAACTCACTGCCTGAAAGGGTAGTAGAAGCAGGAACCCTCAACATTCCAGAAGCATTTAGATGAGCACTTGAAACGCCATAGCATACAAGGCTACGGACCAAGTACTGGAAAATGGGATTAGAATAGATAGGGCTTGATGGCTGGCGCAGACATGGGCCGAAGGGCCTCTTTCTGTGCTGTATAACTCTGACTCCTCTCCCAAGATGCTGACTCATGGGGAGTTACAGTCCCATGGGCAACACCATCTCCCCAGTATCTCAGCCTATGCCTATTCTTCATGCGTGAGCCTAGACAGTGCGGATGAGCAGACTGTTCATCCCCAAGGAAATTATAGTGGAGCCTGAACCCACCCTCACCAGCATCCGCACGCACCTATTTTCCTGCAGGAATCGCTAGACAGCAAATCAGGACGATTAATTTGGCAGAGGAAACTGATCCGCTTTGGATCCAACCAATAGGACAGTCAGTTCATATTCCAATGATGTCGTCATTTCCATCATAAATGCCAAAATTAACTGAAAGTATCTTTGAAAGACACCATTGATGGAAAGGTATACATAGATATTTGTAATGAAAAGAAAGACTGCATTTCTATAGCGCCTTTCAGGACATCAGGACGTCCCAAAGCCAATGAAGTACTTTTGAAGTGTAGTCACTGTTGTAATGTAGGAAACATAGCAGCCAATTTGCACACAGCAAGCTCCCACAAACAGCTTATAAAACAGGTGATAATGACCAGATAATCTGTTTTAGTGATGTTGGTTAAGGGATAAATATTGGCCAGGACACCGGGGAGAACTCCCCTGCTCTTCTTCAAAATAGTGCCGTGGGATCTTTTACGTCCACCCGAGAGCGCAGACAGGGCCT
The DNA here is from genome assembly GCA_030390025.1 of Squalus acanthias. Classification (NCBI taxonomy): domain Eukaryota; kingdom Metazoa; phylum Chordata; class Chondrichthyes; order Squaliformes; family Squalidae; genus Squalus; species Squalus acanthias. The sequence goes on along the minus strand of CM059437.1, from coordinate 7,610,858 downwards.
CGGTTTAACATCTCCTCCGAAAGACGGCATCTCCGGCAGTGCAGCGCTCCCTCAGTACTGCCCTGGAGTGCCAGCCTAGATATTTGAGCTGAAGTCTGTGGAGTGGGACAGGAAGCCACAACCTTCATGACTCAGAGGCGAGAGTGCTACCCACCGAGCCATGGCTGACATCTGAAAGAAAGTTTTTCCAGATATGACACACACATTAAGACAAGATCCATCATTTGGGACATTGGCTGGAAGGTATGATTCTGTGAGTATGACTGTCAGGCTGTTGCTTGACTAGTCTGTGGGACAGCTCCCCCAATCTTGGCACAAGTCCCCAGATGTTGGCGAGGAGGACTTTGCAGGGTCGACTGGGCTGGGTGTGCCGTTGCCGTGTCCGTAGCCAGTGCCTGATGTCGGGTGGTCTGTCCGGTTTCATTCTTATTATGTTTCGTAGCGGTTTGGTACAACTGAGTGGCTTGCTGGGCCATTTCAGAGGGGCAGTTAAGAGTCAACCACATTGCTGTGGGTCTGGAGTCACATATCGGCCAGACCGGGTAAGGACGGCAGATTTCCTTCCCTAAAAAGGACATTAGTGAACCAGATGGGTTATTACGACAATCCGATAGTTTCATGGTTACCATTACAGATACTAGCTTTTTATTCCAGATTATTTAATTGAGGGGGGGGGGGGGGGGGGGGCATAGATTTGCCAACTCTGATTGGACATATTCCTGGAGGTTTCGTCACAGATCTCCAACCACTTCGCACCCCCTCCCCACTCACGCCATTGGTGGCGCAAAACGTCCACCCTAGCACCGCCTTGTCTTCCCACGCTAGTTGGAAAGTGAACGACTCTTAATTAGCTGATTGCCAATCATCCAGTCAGTCAAACAGCCCTTTCCTCCCCCCCGCCCCCCCCCGCTCCAGTAACAAATAAACAAGTGTTGAAAGATTTTTTTTTAATGCTTCCATGATTTTTCTCCTGGGTGTTTGCTCTCAGCAGTGTCCTGGAGATTAATCTTCAATTCCTGGAGACTCCCGGGCAATCCTGGACGGTTGGCCAATATTTATCCCTCAATCAGCATCACAAAAGGCAGATTATCTGGTCGTTCTCACACTGCTGTTTGTGGGAGCTTGCTGTGCGCAATTGGCTGCCGCGTTTCCCACATTACAACAGTGACCACACTCCAAAAAGTACTTCATTGGCCGTGAAGCACTTTGCGACGTCCGGTGGTCGCAAAAGGCGCTATAGAAATGCAAGTCTTTTTTTCTTTTTGCCAACCCTTGGGGAGGGGAGGAGAGGTGAAAAATTAACCAAAATTCAGAAGCAAATAATGTTTCACTGGTGAATAGATGTGAAGTGAAACCAGCTTTAACCAGAACTCAGACCTGGGACAGGAAACTCGAAAACTAAAAAAAACTTAGAAGCTTGGTTCAGCAGCCTCGGCCTTCCCCTCGAGTCAGGCTTCAAAGAGCCAGTCTCGGCTTGTGTTTTGCCACTTCCGTTCTGTGCACTGACAGGTCGCACGCCGCGATATCCAAGGACACAGGTTCAAGTGTCGGGGGGCGGGGGGGGGGGGGATGCCGTCTGCGATACGTAGCATGAACAAAATCATCAATAAATAATTAAGTTGCTGCTTCCCTGAAAAGGCCACTGAAACATTCATGAGTTTACAAGTCCCGTGGAAGCACTCGTAAAGGTAAATCAATACATTGACGACAAGTGCTACACTAGATCACCGTGTGAAATAAAGTAAATCAGCCACTAGGGTTCCTGCCAATGTTCCCTTTAAGCTGCACTTTGTTCTGCGTGGCCTGTTGCTTTTAGTGCGCGGTCCCTTTAAATTTACACTGGAAAAGCCAGTGAGCGGCCTGCGCGGGACCTTCCCCATTACTGCGCGGCTACTTAGAGGGGCCATTGGTCCCTGCTCCTGATTGCAATGCAATGACTCCTGTTGGAGACCCGCAGCGCACTTGTGTGCGGACGTTGGATAAATAAAGGATCAGGATCAGGCTCGGCTCCGGGGCCTTCCGCAGTCGAATAGCCCGTTGATGCCCTCTAACCTCACGTGAGAAGTGACCACCTGGCCGAGGTACCGGGAGGGCAGCTGGCAACACATGGAGCCGTACTCCGGCACAGGCCAGCACCCTCGGGAAAGGTAGAGGGGTGGGGGGGGGGGGTGGGGGAGGGGCAGGAAGAAAAACAAAAAAAAAAGTGAGGAAAAGTTGTAGAAATTCTCATTAGCAAGGCCCACTAGTTCCAACTCTGAAAAGAATAAGTGCAATGGGAGGAAGTTAAAAAAGGGGAAGAGGAACAGGGGACCAACACACTATGCAAACCTAGTGGCAGCACCGGTGTGGAGAGCGGTTTGTGCTTTTTATAAATTCATTCTCAAGATGTGGTCGTCGCTGTCATTTATTGTCCACCCCTATTCGGTGCTACAACAGAGTGGCTTCTTAAGCCACTTCAGAGGCAGTTAAGGGTCAACTACGTTGGGTTGAACTGGAGTCAAACACAGGCCAGGCCAAGTAAGGGCGGCAGGTTGCCTTCCCTAAAGACGACATTGGAGAACCAGTTGGGTTTCTAAACGACAATCCCACAGCTTCACGGTCACTTTTACTGACACCAGCTGAATTCTAATTCTCAAACTGGGATTTGTTCTCTGGGATTGCTAGTCCAGTAACATAGGCCCAAAAATTAGTGCCGCTACGCGAGAGCACGCACTGTGTACTCTCGCGTATTCTGTCTCCAATTGCCGGTTTTCTGCATGCACTGCGCATGCGCTGAAAACCGGCACTTGGTGAATGGAAAAGGGGGCGGTTCCTAGGTGAACCGCGTGCGCGCTACAGGCTGCGCGCATGCAGTGCACTTAGTGGTTTCAATGCGCAGGTAAGTATGGAAGATTTTACACATAAAAAAAGGGAGTAAGACCCACTTTTAACAAGGTAAGTAGTGAATTAAGTATTATTTTGAATTTTTTTAGAGACTTTAAAAGACAGGTAAGTTTATTTTTATAACTTTTTAAAAGATTTTAAATTTTTTCAAAAATTTAATTTTTTATTTAAAATGGTTAATTTATTTAACTATACTTATTTTATTAATGTGATGGTTTTTTTTTTAAATTTAATTGAGGTTTAGCTGTTCTTTTGGGGGGGTATAGTATTCCTAGCTTTCACAGCACTTATGTGAAAGTTATGAATGGAAGATGGTGTGCTGCCATTGGCTCTAACTGAGTCACGTGATCCCACAGCTCGCACGAATTAACTACGCCTGTGGGATACGCAAGCCCAGCACAGCAGCTGTCCAGAACATCAAGTTCGTGCGAGCTGGAACTGAAAAAGCCAACGCGCAGTGAGAGATCGCGGGGAAGCCTTACCCTCGCACGAAGGCTTCCTCACGAATTTTTGGGCCATAACCACAATGCTAAATGCGGTCCTCCGGTCGGAACACTTCAATGATGTGCAGTCGTCTTCTTGTATGATGCTCTTCATTCATCAACTCAAATACTCCAAGCACTGCCCATCACCAGGTGACGGGTCCGTAGCCACCAACACTTCATGCAGCTCAAAAAAAGAGCTCTTTCCTGCTCAGATGCCCCTCCTGCACCATCGACTAGCCTGCTGACACTCGCAGCCTAGACCTGATTTCAAAGAACAGCCATTTGGGGAGAGACGCTGGAAGACAGCTCGTGCTTTTAGAACAACATCTCAGCAAGGAGTCGGCCTCTTCCAAGAAAGGGGGGCTGGAGCGTCATTTTTACAAAGAAAGACAGACAGACTTGCATTTATATAGCGCCTTTCACGACCACCGGATGTTTCAAAGCGCTTTACAGCCAATGAAGTACTTTTGAAGTGGAGTCAGTGTTGTAATGCAGGAAACGCGGCAGCCAATTTACGCACAGCAAGGTCCCACAAACAGCAATGTGCTAATGACCAAGATCATCTGATTTTTTTTTAAATATTGGTTGAGGGATAAATATTGGCCGTACAATAAATATTGATAAATACAGAAGCATTCTGGGATAAGTAAAAGAAGCCTAGCCTTGTGCGAGGATGACAGGAATGCTGGTCTCCTCCCCCACAAAAAATATTACCTAAGTGGAAAATAAGAACTACATTACAGTTATTCCTTTCATTCAGGGAGAACAGAGCAGTGTCAAAACGCTGAGCGTGTTTCAGCCATTTCTTGATCTCTCACTACCCTCAGCCTATGTTGCCAAGTGTCAGCTGTGGCTCAGTGGGTAGCACTCTCGCCTCCGAGTCAGAAGGTTGTGGGTTTATGAGCACATAAAGCTAGGCTGACACTCCAGTGCAGTGCTGAGGGAGTGCTGCACTGTCGGAGGTGCCGTCTTTCAGATGAGGACGTTAAACCAGCTCTCTCAGGTGGACGTAAAAGATCCCATGGCCACTATTTTCAAAGAAGAGCAGGGGAGTTATCCCCGGTGTCCTGGCCAATATTTATCCCTCAACCAACATAACAAAAATGAGAAGTCGCACAACACCAGGTTATAGTCCAACAGATTTATTTAATTTTACAAGCTTTCGGAACAGTTCGCTCCTTCGTCAGGTAAGTTAGCAGTGAGAGAATCTCCCAGAGAACTGTTCCGAGAGCTTGTAAAATTAAATAAATCTGTTGGACTATAACCTGGTGTTGTGCGACTTCTCATTTTTGTCCACCCCAGTCCAACGCCGGCATCTCCACATCACAACATAACAAAAACAGATCATCACCACATTGCTGTTTGTGGGAGCTTGCTGTGCGCAAATTGGCTGCCGCGTTTCCTACATTACAACAGTGACTACACTTCAAAAGTACTTCATTGGCTGTAAAAGCACTTTGAGACGTCCGGTGGTCGTGAAAGGTGCTATAGAAATGCAAGTCTTTTATGCAAGTCTTTCTTTCTATTTAGACTCTCCCCGTTCACCAAGCCAAGCGCTGCGGTTAAAAAGTGATATTGTCACAAGATGGGTCTTGGGTTTAAGTCCAATTCCTGTCACGGCACTTTTCATGAGAAGGGGACCGTGAGCCAGGGCTTTCAGGCAGGGACTGCTGGATTGCTCACCCACAATTTTTCAAGCATTAAAAAAATGGAAGTAACTCGACTCCAGTGGGTTACAGAAGCATGTGAAGAACTCCAGGGAGAGGGGAGGAGGCGGATGAAAGAGGAGGGGGGGGAGGGGAAATAAGAAAGTCCAGGAAACAGATTCACAGTAATTAAAATGAAGAAAGGAGCACAGTAATCTTGTAAAAGGGATGACTTCCTCCTTTGCAGATCAATCCCTCTTCATCTCCGCCCACCTCAAAAAAAAAACCCCAACCATACATTAAAGTAACAAAGCCCCAGTTCATCAATGGGACAAAGTTGAGCAGGAGCACTCGAGCCTGATGGTAGACTGGCAGAAGCACGAAAAGCAGTGAAACTCAATCCTTTGGAATGTATATTCGCTCTCCCTGGGAACTGTCAAAACATGCGTATAGATTCCGCCCCACATCCACCAGTCTGATCACAAGACTCAACGCTGAACATGGCAAGAATCACTGACTGTTGCCAACAGTCAACAGATTCAACAACTTGTATCTATACAGCGCCTTTAATGTAGTAAAATCTCCCAAGGCGCTTCACAGAAGCGTTACCAAACAAAATTTGACACCGAGCCACAAAGAGATATTAGGGCAGAGCTTGGTCATAGAGGTAGGTTTTAAGGAGAGTCTTAAAAAGGAGGAAAAAAGAGAGGCCAAGAGGTGCAGGGAGGGAATTCCAGGGCTTAGGGTCCAGGTAGCTGAAGGCACGGCCGCCAATGGTGGAGCGATTTAAATCAGGGATGCTCAAGAGGCCAGAATTTGAGGAGCGCAGAGATCTGGGAGGATGGTAGGGCTGGAGTAGATTACAGAGATAGGGAGGGGCGAGGCCATGGAGGGTTTTGAAAACAAGGATGAGACACCAAGCTGTAAAAAAAAAATACAAAATATATGCAGGAGCCCAATCACTGTACTGTAGCTACTTATAGGTTTTTAAAGAAAGTATTCACAGAACGGAGAAAGGGCAGGGGGAGTGAGACTAATTGGATAGCTCTTTCAAAAGGGCCAGCACAGGCACGACGGGCCGAATGGCCTCCTTCAGCCTTGTATCATTCTGTGAATCTACAGTCAGGTGAAGTTATGGGCAGGGCTATTGGTTTATGGAGAAACTGAGTAAGTCAGAATTCCTATGGTCACAAGGGATTCCTGGATTATTAAATCAGGTTTGGATTTTCCCAATTCTACCATTACCAAAAAAAAACTTGCATTTATATAGCGCCTTTAACATAGGAAAACCCAGAGAGCTGTGGATGCTCAGACGATGAGTATATTCAAGACTGAGATAGATAGATTTTTGGGCACTAAGGGAATCAAGGAATATGGGGGATCGCGCGGGAAAGTGGTGTTGAGGTCGAAGTTCAGCCATGATCTCACTGAATGGCGGAGCAGGCTCGAGGGGCCTTATGGCCGACTCCTGCTCCTATTTCTTATGTTCTTAAAACGTCCCACGGCTCTTCACGGGAGCGCATGAGCAGCAAATACAAAAAATAAAATTCTACAAGTCACACGTTACTCAAGAGTGCCGAGGATGCTCTATTATGTAAGAAAAAGAGAATTTGCATTTATATAGCACCTTTCAAAACTCAGGATGCCCCAAAGCACTTTACAGCCAATGAAGTACTTCTGAAGTGTAGTCACTGTTGTAATGTAGGAAACACAGCAGCCAATTTGCGCACAGCAAGCTCCCACAAACAGCAATGTGATAATGACCAGAGCATCTGTTTTATTGATGTTGGTTGATGGATAAATATTGGCCAGGACACCGGGGAGAACTCCCCTGCTCTTCTTCCAATATTGCCATGGGATCTTTTATGCCCACCAGAGAGGTCAGACAGGACCTCAGTTTAACGTCTCATCCGAAAAATGGCACCTCCGACAGTGCAGCACTCCCTCAGCACTGCAATGGATGGTCAGCCTGGATTATGGGCTCAAGTCTCCGGAATGGGACTTGAACCCACAACCTTCTGACTCAGAGGCGAGAGCGCTACCCACTGAGCAAAGGCCGACACAACCCAATGTGTTGGAGTGGAGCAGAGGGAGGGTAGGGAGTAGGAGGAGGAGGGGGAAGAGAGGCTTTTATCAATGCTGCAGACATCTTGCAAACAATGGCCCAAAAATTCATCCCGGTGCGCGAGAGTACGCACTGCGTACTCTCGCGTATTCCCTCTGCAATTGCCGGTTTTCTGCATGCCCTGCGCATGCGCTGAAAACCGGCAATTGCTCTTTTGAAAAGGGGGCGGTTCCTCGGTGCATCGCGTGCGCGCTACAGGCTGCGCGCACGCTGTGCACTTCATGCTTTGGACGCGCAGGTAAGTACTGAAGATTTTAGAAATGTAAAAAGGAGGAGTAAGACCCACTTTTAACAAGGTAAGTAGTGAATTAAGTATTTTTTTGAATTTTTTTTTTTTACAGGTATATCTTTTTTAGAGACTTTAAAGACAGGTAAGTTTATTTTTATAACTTTTTAAAAGATTTTAAATTTTTTCAAAAATTTAATTTTTTATTTAAAATGGTTAATTTATTTAACTATACTTATTTTATTAACGTGATGGGTTTTTTTTTTAATTTAATTGAGGTTTAGCTGTTATTTTGGGGGGGTGTAAGATTCATAGATTTCACAGCACGTGCTGTGAAACTTATGAATGGAAGATGGTGTGCTGCCATTGGCTCTAACTGAGTCACGTGATCCCACAGCTCGCACGAATTCACTACGCCGGTGGGATACGCAAGCACTGCCCGGCTGATGTCTGGAACATCAAGTTCGTGCGAGCTGGATCTGAAAAAGCACAAGCGAGGAGAGAGATCGCGGGGAAGGCTTACCCCCGCGGGAAGAGCGAGATCAATTTCTGGGCCATTGTTCCCGCTAATTTTAAATTTGGGTGCACGGTCTCTTTAATGGGCAGCGCAGCCCATTCAAAGTTTCACACATGCGTGAAATTTGACAGTGGAAAAGGCGGTCCCGGGCTGCGCGGGACTGGCAGACAGCTGCGTGGCCGCACGGCTTAGAGGGAACACTGCTTGCAAACTGTGGACATCTTTTGCCCGCACACGATTGCCACAGGTCCCAAAAGTCAGCACGCGTTCAGATGATGTTGGGAGATGACTAGAAGCGAGAACATTCACAAAAGCTCACCGGAAAGAGAGAGAGGCAGGAGCTTGCTATCTCCTCCTCGCCCTCCCTCCCTCACACACAAACACGGCCTTCCCAAGCTCCGTGAAAGAGCCCTGCAACTTGGCCGTGCACACTGGCGACAGGCACTGGTTACACCACGGAAACCATCAAAAATGGAGAACTGACAGTAACGCAGGGAATGGTTACACAATCGCAAACTCCAGCTGTGCAGGATTGTGTGACACAGCCATCTCAAAAGCTTGGAGAATTCAGATGGAAATTACATTTGGTGCGTAGCAGCAACCCAGTGGGCAGTGCTCAGAATGAGTGGGAAGGAAAAAGAGAGAGTAAGAGAAAGAAAGGCAGCTAGCACCTTCCAAACTTAGCAAATCAAATCAGCAAATCCATTCTGATGTGGGACCAAGGCGTGGGTGGGCTTCTTCAAACTGAAATGCACAAAACTGCATGAACTTTTTTCAACGGGTGTTTATTGATGGCACTCGTCAAGGCTTTTGTGCTTTACATTTCCATTTAGCCTGGTGTGGTTTTAGTGACAGACAGACATCGAGTACATGCCGGTCTTTGCATTTTCAAAAATCACTTCCATTTCCAGCAGTGAACTCATTGGCTGGTTTGGGCTGGTGTATCTCTGGCTTGTTTTATATGACCTGTTTCTCTGAACAGCCAGTCAGTCATTCAGACATTTATTTTGTAAACCAATTATGTCAAGTGAACGAAGTGTGCGTTCTCAGGTCATGCAAAGCTGGAAGGTATCACTTCAGGATCAAACCACATTTATACAGTGCCTTCAACGTAGCAAAAACCTCTCAATTACAGCAGCGTAATCAGACAGA